>JAUIMM010000291.1:0-1200000 GCA_031769625.1 Taudactylus pleione | reverse complement strand
GCCTATTTCGCTAGCTTTTATGCTTGTACCCCCCACTGTGTACTTTTTTGCCCCCAAAATGAAAGTACTTTTTTTGGGTGTTGTTAAGTTTTTTCACTGGATTTTTTGACACAGTTGTCCTTTGGGGGGCTGTCCCCAGGGTTCTGAGTGGTTTCCCCACCTTTGCACCCCAAAATAAAAATTTTGCTCTTCTTTTCTCCTGCTATTCAGAGGCGAATCGTTTTCGCCTATTACGTTACATTGACTTTCCGCATACATGCCTACCCTCCCGGTTTTCGCGGGAGGCTCACGATTTTTCGGGTAACCCCCCGCACCCCCGGAAGGGTAGGCATTTCTCCCGCTTTCTGCCCACTTCCTAGTGAAGTGGGCAGAATGGGGAGAACTTCCACAGCAATCGCGGGTCTCTGTGTAGGGGGCGGGGCTTAATTACGCAATTCTGCATGAATCGCGTCATTTAGCCCCGCCCCTTATGCAAATGTACGCCAATCGCGGCAATTTACCATGAAGGGGCGGGGCCTAATGACGCAAGATGTCACGCCCCGCCCCCATCACGACCCGATCTTTCTACTCACCCCAAGTCTCCCGCAAAAGGGAAATACAATGTAGGCAAGTATGACTTTCCGCGTAGATGAAAACTGGCTGGAATTGAATTTGGAGATCATTTCCGACCACGCGAAAACCCGCCATCAGTGATACTTTTCCACGGTAAATGGCTCTTCATTTCTAATTGAATACAGCCCTATGCTGGACACAGTGGAGCAATGTTTTTCGTCTGCGCATGCATCTACATTGCACCATGCATGCGTCCTCATTTTGGGCCTAATTCAGAGATGGACAGAATTGCAGAGTCGCACACAAGCGTCTGGGCAGTTTCGTCCATCTCAGATGCCAATGCAGCAGTAGGTGCCTGTAGGGAACAGACACTTCCTTGCTGCAACTGCGTGATCCCAGCACATAGCCTGCGATCACCATTGCAACCATTACGACAATCGGTCGCGATAATTGCACCCTTGGCCAGGCTGCGGTAGCTGAATCTTACCGCAGCCTGACCGGGTCTTGGCAGCTTGTGAGGCCAGGAAATATGCCCGTGCGCAGCCCTCTAACAATCGGAGATGTGCGCTAACTATCGGGTTACCATAGATCTCTGAAGCAGGCGCTTTGTTCGTACAGAGTCGCAGATAAAATCTAGGCACCTGGTAGCAGAAATGTCAGGACTGTTCCTGGACGGTGACTGGGAGGTAACGGGGGAGGCTGAAAAGACGCTCTGAGATTTTGCATGTCATGTAAGTGTCACAGGGGTGTCGCAGACATGTTGCCGAAAGCGGTTGCATACGGAGATGCTGAACTGCTCACATAGGAGACCGTACTCAGACGGACGGCACGTACAAGTTTCGGTGGTGCGACGGATGGACATACCAAGTGGTATTTCAGTGTCTACAGACACTGATAACGGCTGTAACAGTTCTTGCACATTTGGACGCTTCTATATACACCAGGGAAGGGCTTTGTAGCAGCATATTAGCATAAAGTCGCAGATGCAAGGCAGGTAAAAGATACAGACACGGGCGCTGCAGCCTATAGGGCCTTTTTGCAGAGTCGCAGTGGTGACAATATGCAAATGCTGGATTGAGTCCCCCCGTAGTGTACCAGCGTGTGCCGGATTGTGCAAGCCCTGAGATGCCCACTCTCACTGCCTGTGGATGCAGCAAGTCAGCTGATGTTTCTCAACACACCCTCATTGGCGCACCACTGCATTCACCATCGACTCTTGCACCAGCCTAAGGCAGACGCAGTGTCTCCTGAACTCCTTCTGAACATGGCCTCTGTGGCTGCGGCTCTGCGTCTGGGATGCCCATGAGACGGCATTGTTTTGTACTCACATCAGGCCACTTCCCAGTCACCTCCCAGGGACGCCCATGGTTTCGCCTCGTCATTTTTTTAATGCCAGCAGTCCCTTATACAACAGCGTACACACAGGGCAACGCATGCGCCATAGGGGTTTTCAGTATATTCTGCGAATACGCAGTAACAAAATCGATCAGTTGTACGAACCTCATCATTGCATGTACCTGCGAATCAGGCCGGTAGTGCGCTAAGGGCCTGATTACACTAGGCCGATGTTGACGCAGATGGAGCTATTTTGTGCCACTGCGCTTGCATCTGAGTCGCACTGCGCATGCATCACGGTACATTACAATAATCGCACACTGCAACTCAATATCCACAGTGTTATTAACAGTCAGGGAGCATATTGGGGAGGCAACGGGGAGTGTCGGCTAAAAATGCAGACGTGCCCCGACCATTTCGGGGGCAAGAAATATGGCTCCGGTGTCTCACTTCCCGCGTCCATTCAACACAACCAAGGGGCTACTCAGGAGTCCGATAATGGAAGGATCTGCAACCGGACTGCATATTTGTATGAGCAATTCAATCCCTGGCAACTAGAACATTTGTATATGTCTGCAGAGCGGCTATGTATGGGATGGCAGCTGCGGTGGCTATAGCATAGTTGCTTGTATCTTTGCATAGAACCTATCCATCTGCTTAGTTTGGTTGTCATCATCATCACGGCACACTTATACCAGCATATAACTTTACCAATACGTCTGCTAACAGACAAATTCCTGCTGCCATCTTACTCTGTATAGCCCCCAAGTTTGATGAAACGCCCTCACTGAAGTTTGCAGACATAAGAAGCCCCATTCAGCTTTATTACGCCCCTTTAGCTGCAAATGCGACTGAAATACACATGGATCTGCATCAGTCTTACTTGAGTAGGCTTAGGGGTCTATTTACTAAGCCGTGTTAGGAGACAGAGTGAAAAGTGATAAGGTGCCAGCCAATCAGCTCCCAACTGCCATCTCACAGGCTGTGTTTGAAAAATGACAGTTGGGAGCTGATTGGCTGGTACCTTATCACTTTTCACTCTGTCTCCTAACACTGCTTAGTAACTAGACCCCTGAATTCCCGGAGCATGCGGAGCGTGAAAACACACAAGATGCGCTGTGCACAGCAGTATGTTTTACTCATCATCAGGACCACCCAGTCTAAGTTTTTAAATTAAACTGTAACAATGTATAACATTCCCCATATGAATTTTGCAGAATTCAGTGTTAAATTAATTATTTAAAACAAATACATAGCTTTAATGGTCACACTGTAAACAGTATTTGTGTCCTTGTGTAAATAAAAAATAAAATCGCTACACAATATGTAAACACACCCATAGACGTTATAGCACTGAACCAAAATAAAAGAGAATCTTGTGATCTATTGCGACACATTTTTCCGATTTTCTTATTCCGTTCACATTTTGTTCCTTTTACATTGCCAAAAATAATATGCTATTCTTATTGAAGTGTTTTCAGATCTCATAGAAAGGTCCTTCTCCGGAACAGTCGTTGCCTACTGTATGTCTAACTTCATTCCAGTAATTAGAGCAAAAATGACATAACTAACGATCTCTCGTCGGCCCCCCCCATGGTTATTCTCCACTCTGAAGAAAGAATCCCCTTCTGCTCCACTGATTAATGACTTGTCTCCAACCTGACAAGCAGCTAAAGGACCCCAGACAGTTTCTGCCATTAACAGGAGGAACGAAAACCTATTACAAGTGTCTTAAAATAGCACAATATGTGTAAAGTCAGCAGAAGAAAGACACTGATATATCCACAGTCTTATTATTATATTTACCCTTAGTATTAGTTTGTAATGAGAACAGATATTTGATACTGTTATATGTGCTAAAACCACAGTCATACAGCAATTCCTGGTAGCACATGTAGCATACTTGCCGACCTTTTGGTTGCTTCCTCTGGGAAGAGGCAGCCAGGTCGGCACTATGCGGGGCGGGACTCAGCGGAGGTGGGCAGCGTGGCGGCGGAGCTCGGCAGAGGTGGGTGGGTCTGGGACAGGATTACCAGCATTGTGGAGCGGAGGGCAGGGCAAATTGCGTCATACGTGGCTGGGTGGCCCCAAGCTTGTCCACCTTTCCGGGTGGCTGGGAGCGCCACCTGGTTTTCGGGAACCTCCTGGCCATTCTCGGAAGGTAGGCAGGTTCTACATGTAGTACAGAATTACAGATGTGGCCACAAACACCTATCCTCAAATCATTAGCACCGATTGGAGTGCCACGGACGTTGAGACTAAGCCGTGCCATGTGTCCCTTTAGAGACTTCTTCATAAAATATGCTTCCTGTTTATATCACTAATGCAACAAAAGTACAATTCCTGGGTTCCCTGAATACCGGCGCTGGCATTGCATGCTGCTTGTCATGTATGCCTCATTCTCAATCTGCATAATAAGGCAATACACAGAGGTCCAATACAAGTGACCAACGCCAGGCAATGCGCAATCCAGCATTCTGCTTAATCTGCTACTTTATATCAATTCCTTTGAGACAAAAATGTAATCCTAAATAAAAATACTAATCCTAAGTAGCTATTACACTATCAGCTGATATGTGTGCGGCTGCAATGCGAATAAACTTCAGAATTCTGGGAAAGTTGTGAGAATCGCTACACGTGGCGGAGCATTTAGGTTGCGCCATGCACTTTGCCCCATATGGTGCAAAAAAGCTACAGTGTATGAGGACATAAACATATCCATATTAAGAAGATACCCCCAGGGGGTACATTTACTAAAGTGAGAGTTTTTAGAATTGGAGATGTTGCCCATAGCAACCAATCAGATTCTAGCTACTGTATTCTAGAAGGTGCTAGTTAAATGTTAAGTAGAACCTGATTGGTTGCTATGGGCAATGTCTCCATTTCTAAAAACTACCACTTTAGTAAATATACTCCCTTTGCTCAGTTCCAATTAATATGTAAAATAAAACTAAAAACGTTTCAATTCAACCAGAATAAATATGTACAAGCACAACATAAAACCCAGCCTGTTACAATGGTGTCAGAGCTAATGACAGCCTGTTAGCCAGTAAAGAAAGTGCAACCAATTAACTCAATGATGCCCTGTAGCCGCTCGTCACATGACCTGCTCTATTCCAGGCATTTGTGACAAATTGGTAAATAGGATAATTGCTCTGGACCCAGAGGACAAATGCTTCCCATCTATTTTTTAAACAAACCTCTATATCATACTTCATGAGCAACAAGTAGCGATTAATAACTACGGGGCCTGATTCAGCTCTGGCCGCTATTTCAATGTTCCTGCAGTTCAGCGATTATCGGTGGACTGCGCCTGAGGCATAGCCACTGTGCGTGCACGCGGCTATTGTGACCAAATGCGACTACAGTTGTAAAAAGGATTTATTCCACGAGTGACAGACAGGGGAGGTGACAAGGGGTGGCTGCAAATCGTGGAGGTGACGTGACCGTTATCTGCAATCCTGTACACAGAAGATATGGCACCTCAGTTGCCGTTCTCTGTGACCATAGGGTTACTCAGATGGTCCATTGTCCAAGGATCTGCATTTTGTACGCAGTTGCTTGCATCTGCGAGGCCGCTGGGTGGCTGTAGCATTAGCATACGTTCACACGGCAGCTGCGTACAAAATCACAGCTTTAAATGCAAGTCCACATCTGACTCAGGTCCTAATTCAGTCCCGCTCGTGAGCGCAGGACGCTCGCAAGCGGGTCGATGGTGCCCTAATGCGCATGAGCACGACGGAGGGAGCTCCGTCGTGCGCATGCGCAAGACCCGGCCGCGCGACGGGGTAGCCTTCGCTCGGGGTCTCGCACAAAAGGGGGCGTGCTGTCGTGTGTGACTGACAGCACGCCCCCTTTGGTGGGCGTGCCGGGGGCATGGCTGACAGACGGAGGCGTTCCCATGGGAACGCCTACCGTCTGGGTCCGGCCCCACTGACATCAGTAGTGATGTCAGTGGGAGTGATTTTGGCTCTGATAGAGCCAAAATCACTCCAGGGCTTGCGGCAGCGAGACTCTATCGCAGGGTCTCGTCGCAAGCCCGATGGTCGCGATGGTCTTGACCATCGCGACCATCATCATGGATGCTCGCATAAGCTGTGGGTGGTAACCCACAGCTATGCGTGCGTCCAAGAGGCCGCTCCAAGTTGAGGTAGGAGGGCCCTGATTCAGAGCAAGCGCTCTGGTCAGAGCGTCCGGCTCTGAATCAGGCCCTCAGGCCCTATCTTATGGAGCATTGCAGGGTGCCAGTGGTGCCTACTTAAGTCCTTGGCAAGGGCAAATCATGGAGGAATTATGCTGTATGGTTGTGCCCTTGTTGGAATGATGCTGCTTTGAATCATGTGACGTTTGCCTGACCTCAACCAGGTGTGGGTACCGGTCGACTGGTCGACAATAAAAAGGTTAACACCAGAAGGCCGACACATTCTGAATGTCAACAGTGAAAAAAGTTGACACAGTCATTAGGTCAACCATCATTCTGTAGAAATGTATTTAGGTCGACAGGGTTAAATGGATGGCACAGTCAAAAGGTCGACATTTAACATGTCAACACTAACATTTCGACACTTTCATTTCATTATTTTTAGGGTTTTGGTTAGGCTTACGGTTAGGGTTAGGATTAGGCTTAGGTTTAGGATCAGGCTAAAATAACAAAAAATGTGTTGACATTTTAGTGTCGACATATTAAATGTCGACGTTTGGCCGGGTGGACCATTTAACCATGTTATCCTAGATACATATCTACAGAATGATAGTCAACCTAATCTTAGGATCAGGCCCGTAGTTTGCAAATAGTTGCTATATGGTAAATTAGGTCAGGTTGATGATGTGGCAATTTTCTAAGTAACTGCATTTTTTTAATTTTTTTAATTAAGAGTCAGTTCTGTCAACGGACAATTCTGATCATATCTACAATTTACATGGCAGTTTGCAGTTCACCTAAGTTATCAAAGGTAAATTGCTGTGTACGCTGGCAGACATCTTGCAATCACATAAATCGTAGCTTTCTGCTTTGTGATGTGTAGAGCAGGACGGAAATCCAGAAAAGGAAAATTAGCTAAATCACCATTAAAACCTTCAAAAGTACTCAGACTCTCACTAGTTTCAGGCACCCGAAGTTGACTGAAAACCAAAAGCCTTTTCCATTCATATTAATGGACAATGCATTTTAATGGGTGCAGAAAGCCCATATAAATGCATTGCTGTTCAAAATGGGTAAACAGGCTGTAGCCATTTGGTGAAGGAAAGAGGGTGGGTGGCGTGTCAGGCATCATCCCAGAAAATGGGTGGGGGGGGGGGGGTTGCTGGCCCTGTCTCCCTCAGGGGGAGTGGCTGGCCAAACGGAGGCATTCCCAACAAAACGCTTGCCGTTTGGGGGCAATCAGAGCAGGAAGCTCCCTGGGGCTTGCGCTTGCCGAGACCCAACCTTAGAGTCTCTTCGCAAGCCCCGATGGTCGCGATGGTCATGACCACAGTATGCAGGAGAAGTCGCTGGCTTAGGACACTATGCAGGAGAAGTCGCTGGCTTAGGACATTATGCAGGAGAAGTCGCTGGCTTAGGACACTATGCAGGAGAAGTCGCTTGGTTAGGACACTATGTAGGAGAAGTCGCTGGCTTAGGACAGTATGCAGGAGAAGTCACTGGCTTAGGACATTATGCAGGAGAAGTCGCTGGTTTAGGACACTATGCAGGAGAAGTCGCTGGCTTAGGACATTATGCAGGAGAAGTAGCTGGCTTAGGACATTATGCAGGAGAAGTCGCTGGCTTAGGACACTATGCAGGAGAAGTCACTGGTTTAGAACAGTATGCAGGAGAAGTCCCTGGCTTAGGACACTATGCAGGAGAAGTCGCTGGCTTAGGACATTATGCAGGAGAAGTCGCTGGCTTAGGACATTATGCAGGAGAAGTCGCTGGCTTAGGACACTATTCAGGAGAAGTCGCTGGCTTAGGACAGTATGCAGGAGAAGTCGCTGGCTTAGGACACTATGCAGGAGAAGTCGCTGGCTTAGGACATTATGCAGGAGAAGTCGCTGGCTTAGGACACTATGCAGGAGAAGTCGCTGGCTTGGGACACTATGCAGGAGAAGTCGCTGGCTTAGGACACTATGCAGTAGAAGTCGCTGGCTTAGGACATTATGCAGTAGAAGTTGCTGGTTTAGGACATTATGCAGGAGAAGTCGCTGGTTTAGAACACTATGCAGGAGAAGCTGCTGGCTTATGACACTATTCAGGAGAAGTCATTAACTTAAGACACTACGCAGGATGACACAATCTCTTTTAATAACCTTCAGCCTCCTTCACAATGTTCTAACACAGGTAGAACAATACAGTAGATAGAGGTCCAGAATACAAAAAACTCTCTCTGCCGCTATGAATTTCACTGTACGTAGAAAGATGATAATAGCATTTGCAGCCTTTCCCATTATTTGCCAATACATACCTCTCTATCTATAATAAGTGTACAATGCAGGCAGAATGTTTTATAAAGTCTGTTGCAGTTGCAGGTCATTATCCAAACTGCAAATTTCATGCTTTACTATTGTGTTATAAATGTATAAGATGCACTGTATGGAAGTCTCCATATAAATTACACAAACAGTAAAAAACACACAATGCTGCACTTAGATCTGATTTTCAAAACATCTCATTAATATTGCAGACCGTGACCTCTCCCCAGGGTTTTGCCTATGGCTCAGGTTTTCCCCTATGTGAAGGGAACGAAGATCACTGCAGCACGGTTTTATTCACACCCACTTTTGCCATCCTGGCGTATATTAACTATACAGTAACTAGGGAAAACACGCTATACCTACTGCAAATATTACATAGCTAGTTATAGCATGAATGATGCTCTACAAATCCTGTCATTCTGAACATCAGCTGTATAATCAGATTACAGTACCCCAGCTTTGTATCTGCCTCTGTCTCTCCTGTCATGGCAGAGAGGAATAATTATCCATAGGGGTATATTTACTAAAGTAAGAGTTTTTAGAAGTGGAAATGTTGCACATAGCAACCAATCAGATTCTACTTAACATTTATCTAGCACCTTCTAGAAGATAATAGCTAGAATCTGATTGGTTGCTATGGGCAACATCTCCACTTCTAAAAACTGTCACTTAAGTAAATATACCCCTTAGAGTCCAATATTGTCTCCCAAATATGACAGGATCCTGGTTCTTTGCCATTAAGAAAAATCCTACAGAACACAATTATTTCAGAAGGGGTAATTTTGGGTGTGATTCTGAGTAGTGCTCAATGTCCATATCGTACGCGGTTGTGCAATTTCTTTCTTCTTCTGCGCATGCATTGAAGTCGCTCTGTGCAGGGATACAGAGCCCTATATGCCTTAAAATGTATGTGGGTGGTGACTGGGAGGTGACTGGGCTGTGACTGGGAGGTGACTGGGAGGTGGCTATGCGGACGCACAGAGAAAGTCCGTCTTATGGGCGCGTTATGGGAGTCTTGTGGGCGTGTCATTGAACTGGTTGCTTACACAGACACTTGATTGCTCACATAGAATCTGCACCTAACACGGGGCTGCTGCAAGTTTTGATGGTGCGACTGATGGTTGCGTTAGATGCACCAAGCGGCATTTAATCGACTAAAGGTGCTCTAAGTAGATGTCCCAGTCCTTGCACAATCAGACGCACTATTGTACACCGGGGGAAGGGCTTGTAGCGCCATTTGCATAAAGTTGCAGAAGCAATATTGGCAAATGCTGCACACATGGACGCTGCAGCATCCGATTCATAAATCAGGCACTTAGGGGTATGTTTACTAAAGTGCTGTGCTTATAAAATTGGAGATGTAGCCCATAGCAACAAATCAGGATCTGCTTAATATTTATCTAACACCTTATAGAAGATAATAGCTAGAATCTGATTGGTCGCTAATGCTATGGGCAAAATCTCCACTTCTAAAAACCCGCACTTTTATAAATATACCCTTTAGTGTCTGTTCCTTTATACATCTGCCCAAAACATTCAGCTAAATCTGTATTAAAGGATTAAGAGTTTCGAAAGTAACTATGCAAAACATTTTCCAGAGACAAAGGGCATGGCCTCCCGGGATGGGCGTGGCCTCATGGCACGCCCCCGTTTTCATCACTCTGGGAGCACGGCCAGCACTCCCGGACTATGAACAGATGAGCACAGCATTTATTTGCCCGTTGCTCTGCTATGCAGAGCAGTGCTCCTCCCAACACTGCGGCCCGCGGGACAGTCCCCAAAAGCAGGAATTGGGAAGTATGCATATATATTGCAATCTGTATAGTGACACCTGTCCTTATTCAGTTTACTGGTGGTTTACTTTCCATGGGATCCATCCATAGCCTGAGTTTACCAGTATACACATATTTGTATTATTTATATTCTTCTACAGATTGTATGGAAAAGCTTTGGATGGACGCATGCAATCACTGTATGTGCACATGCCCTTTGGAGGGGGGATTAATTGTTGCCCTGACTCAGAGGTGTACGCAATTATCACCGCATCTTATTGCAGAGCCGCAACAGTAATAATATGCAAATTCTGCCTTCCCGTCATGTACCAGAGCGCTCAGGTACAGAGTGTACGCACAAAGGCGCTGGTGCAATCTAGATGCCAGCGATGTATTAGAGAAGTGGTGGGCATTCCTAGGTGGTGACTGGGAGGTGGCTTAGCGTACGCACGGAGATGGCCCGCCTTATGCGTGTCTTATGGGAGTGTCGTGGGTGTGTCAGTGTTTGCCGCAGAGACTCTAAGCCACCGACATAGGAGACCGTACATGGACGGAGAAACTGCACTTGCCGTAGGCCTGTTGCAAGTTTTGATGGTGCGACGGAACATGGCGTCACACACCAATCTGTATTTCAGTGTCTAAGGACGCTGGCAGTGGTGCGTCTCCCTCCTTGAACGCACGGATCGTACACAAGGGAAGGACTTTGTAGCGGCATTCGCATAAAGTCCTAGATGAGCGACCGCCAATAGACGCAGCTGCATCTGCATCCACCTCTGAATCATCCCCACTGAGTGGTCATCACTAAGAGATCCATTATAAATAATCTAGTTGTAATAACAGCTGGTGCCCAGGAAGGAGCTGATTTATCTCTGCCCTGCATGGTGTCTTTCACCCTCGCTTGACCTCTAACCAGTCATTGAACTATTGAGTCCAGGGATAGTTATGTAAGAGGGTCTTCACCTTGTTTCACCCAAGACCCACGGTACGGTGTGTGTTTTAATCAGCTGTATGACCCACGGCTCATTTTCCATTATTTACTTCATTGTGATTACTTTGCTGTTGTCTACAAGACAAGCATATAAAGATAAATAAGAATGGACTATTAAAACCACAATTAGGATATTTCTGGTCCATGTATTTGGTACTGACCTGTAACTTATGGTCTGGAGACCTGGGGTTATATGTACTAAACAAAATCTATCAACATCGATGTTTTGTTTCTGGGGCTAAATCACACATTTTGGGCCTGATTCAGAGCCGCTCGTAAGCGGCCGCTCGTTCGCTCCGAGCGATGTTTGCCCAACTGCGCATGCGTACGGATCGTTATACGCATGCGCGAACCAGTCAGTGCGGCCGAAATTCATGTGCTCGCAAAATAGCGAATGCCTGATAATTTGAGTGACAGGAGTAGGCATATGTGGGTGGTAATGGGGGAAGGTGCTTGAAAACGGGGAGTGGAGATCCGAACGCAGGCGTGCTTAAAGGTCAAAATGGGCGTTTTATGGGTGTGCATAATTAAAACAGCAGCGTCATTGACCACGTCACTGGGTTATTTTATAGCCAGAACTGCTCGCAAAATTGTAGTAGCAAAAACCAACCCCAAGAATAGCGAGCAGTTCATACGCTGGTCGATGTACTCGATTAATCTAATAAATAGCGGACATGACGTAGGATGCGAGCGGCCAGGGGGCGTATTTTTTCAAAAAACGACCGCAAGTTTTGCTCGCTCGTTCAGACCTAGAGACGTGAACGGACCGCAAAGAGCGAACGGTTGATTTGAATAGCCACCCCTATTTTCTGGACGAGCGAGCGCTAATTGCGTCCGGCTCTGAATCAGGCCCTTTGTCCGCTGGACTTAAAGGGGCAATAAAATGAAACACAAAACACTTCTGATTTTATATTAAATATAATTGCCCCTTTAAATCCAGCAGGGCTAAATCGCTGAGGATGTGGTGGATTTGTAAAATTACCCCACAGTCGTATTCTACCATGATATCTCTGTATACATTTGTAAGATTTGATAAACACATTACAGCTTAAGGGATATAGGGTTGCAGTTGGCAGTAATGATATTTTTAATCACACTCATCTGCCAATTTTTGAATGAACAACCTTTTGTTTATTTTATTACATGCTGCATAAACTGTAACTGCATGTTTCTATGTCTTTGAAGACGTACATATCTACAAAGGAAAGAGAGCTAAGAGTGACGGTAATATTTGCAGTGTGACTCGGATTAATCAGAAAGCGGTAATACCCGACTGTCAAGTTCTGCTGGGAACTTCGTCTGGAACTGACACATGGTTCCTTCGCTATAATCCCTTTGTATAAACACTTTGGTGGCCAGAGAGGCGCTTCTCCTCAGCTCCTGAAGGTTATGCATCTGGAAGATAGAAAAGGCAGAAGAAGGGTCAGGGCTTTCCAGGAACACACTAATATAACAGAGCTGGGTGTGATGATAGGAACGGGGCTGCTGAAACCTCAGTGCTGCTTTATTATAAAACAAACATGATACAGATATATAAAACAGAACAGTGTGGTATTCAGAGAACACCTTTACCATACTGGTGGAATAAATACAGGCTCTGAGTTAAAGAAACAGGAAACGCTGCTGATAACATCCACTGAAATACAGGAAATATCTCCTTTTTCAATAAATAATTATAGAGCCCCCCAATAAAGACGCCTTCTCTATGTAACTAGATAACTGTTGGTTTGGAAAAGAACCTTAATCAAAGAACACCCTGTTAAGAAAGTAAGGTCTGGGTGGTGGATCAGTGGTATAAGAACTGTATATTAGAGTATCATGCCTCTAAACAGTCCAGGGGGTAAATTTACTAAAGTTTGATTTGGTATTCGATTTTATGAATCTAAAAAAATCGACTGAAACGGAATCTGAATCGAGCTGCAAAATCCCTTAACATATGCCTCATTTACCATTATTTGATTTTGCATTCAATTTTCAAATCGAATTAGATTTTGGTTGATTTTAAGAAGGGATTTTGTGTTCAGTTTATGAAATACCTTCCAAAATCGAACTTCAAATCCTCATTAAAATCAAATGCAAAATAGAATGCAAAATCGAACTCAACTTCCTCATTACTTCCTATTCGGCCAAATGTATCGTATGCTCACTAATTAACGGGAAAAATTTGGAAACACTTGCACACACTCTAAAAAAGTGAAAGTGATTTATAATTTCTTCGTAAATATAATATGCTCATCTTAAAAAAAAAAAATATATATATATATATATATACACAGCAGGGCTGCCATCAGAAATTTTGGGCCCAGTACTGACAAATTAGGCAGGGCCCCCCGGGGTACAGGGCAGACTTGGGTGGAGTTGTGGATAATGTGGGAGGAGCTACTTCGGGGGTGGTGCATCAATTGGTATGTAAATCAGGAATGGCTAGACATGGTGGAGGGGGGGCACAGGGTAGAGAAGGCTAAATAAGCGGGGGCACTTGGCTGGGAAGAGTGGATGGGGTGGCAAAGGGCAGGGAATGCTGGCTTGGTCTGGGGGGGCAAAGGGCAGGAAAGGCCAGCTGGACTAGGGGAGAAGCAGGCCAGAGAAGTCTGGCAGGCTGGCCAGACACAGGGGTGCCACAGGGAAGACAGGCTGGCTGGACTAGGACAGGGAAGACAGGCTGGCTGGCTGGACTAGAAGGGGGAGGGAGTGCAGGAAAGGCTGGCTGAACTGGGGGGGGTAGACAGGGAAGGATGGCTTGTTGGACTGGGGGGGTGGGCAGGGAAGGAATGCTGGCTGCACTGGGGGGGTGGGCAGGGAAGGAAGGCTGGCTGCACTGGGGGGGGTGGGCAGGGAAGGAAGGCTGGCTGGACTGGGGGGATACGCAGGGAAGGATGGCTTGCTGGATTGGGGGGTGGGCAAGGAAGGAATGCTGGCTGGACTGGGGGGTGGGCAGGAAAGGGAGGCTGGACTGGGGGTGGGCAGGGAAGGAATGCTGGCTGCACTGGGGGTGGGTGGGCAGGGAAGGAATGCTGGCTGCACTGGGGGGGGTGTGCAGGGAAGGAAGGCTGGCTGGACCTGGGGGGGGTAGGCTGGCTGGACTGGGAGGTGGGCAGGGAAGGAAGGCCCTCTATGTGCACACACAGATACAAATAAACATATGTGTTTCTTCCACCATCCATCCAGCCTCCAGTATTTCTGTTCTACCACAACACATCCACCACAACACACAGCCAGGAGCTGCACTGGAGGAGTGTGGGCAGGGGGGGGGTGGGTAGGGAAGGAAAGATGGCTGGGAAGGAAAGGGCTTAGGGAAGGCTGGCTGTACTGGGGGAGGGGCAGGGAAGGCAGCATGGCTGGCTAAACTGGGGGGGTGGGCAGGCAGGCTGGACTGGGGGGGCAGTGCAGGGAAGGGTAGCTGGACTCGAGTGGGAGCAAAAGACAGGGTCAACACAACTACACAATTACCTGAGAAAGGGGCCAGGGTGGCAGCGGCAAATAATGCATCGGGCGGCAGGCGGAGAAAAAGAGCATCTGCGTTGCGGCATTTGAACTATGGAGCTGGTCACGAGCCAATCACAGCTCGCAGAACGGCAGCCAATCAGGAGCAGCCACTCCTGATTGGCTGCTGTTCTGTGAGCTGTGACTGGCTCGCGGCCAGCTCAATACTACTATTGGTAATACTGGGTTTGGGATGCGCTTCGGGGTGGTGGTGGTGTTGTGGGATATAAGGGGTTGGATAATGGAGAGGGGGAAGGTGTGAGGACAGAAAAAGGAGTGAGGGGGAGAGAGAGAGAGAGGGGGGGGTCCAGGTGTGGATGGTGCTGCAGCGTACAGTAGGGTACCTGATCCTACTATTGGATATATACGGTAAGATTGGAGGGTACGTGCGCTCCTTGGTTGTGTGTGTGTATTGGTGGGGAGAGGGAGGAGGAAAAAAAATGGGGGGAGGTTGGGGGGAGCAGATGGCTATGTGTTGTGGTGGATGTGTTGTGGTAGAACAGAAATACTGGAGGCTGGATGGATGTTGGAAGAAACAAATACGTTTATTTGTATCTGTGTGTGCACATAGAGGGTGGTAGTTGCTCAGTAGGAGGCACAGTGCTCCTGGAAGATAAATGTCTCTTAGATGGTTCGTGGCAGCACACACTGCCCAGTTGTTGGTGATTTGGGGTGACAGGGCGTATCCACAGTGTGGGGAGTAGGGTCAACCCTTTCAGGGGGCTCCTTGACATGCGGTCCTGACTACTGCATGCTTCCCTGCTGGACCTATGGTCAACAGACTTATGAACTGGGATGCCCTGTTGGAGGTGATCAGGGGTGCTCCCACTTTGCGGCCTCCTGCACTGGTGAGGAGAATGGGTGCTGACCTACCAGTAGGTGCCCAGGTCCGTTGGTGTGGGATCAGATCTTCTCAAAGTCCAAATAAAAACCAGGAAAAGGGAATTGGAGAAGTTCAATGAGCACAGGATAAAGAGGTCACTGGTATGTAGATATAGATATCATATTGACAGATCCACAATCATAAGAAACAATTAAACCCACTATCCAATAGGGGTATACAAATGATTGTTAGTTATGTGAAGGTGCTCCCCTGAGAGTATGAATTAATGAGAAGAATGAGGAAGAAAGAAGAACTCTCTAGTTGGGGTCACTCTTTACTGATACTAGATTGATAATTAAAAAATAGCATTTATTAGATATGCATTAAAATGTCTGCCAAAAACAAATACAGATCCTAAATAGCACAATTAACAAAGATACATAATCAATATTGGACAAAACAAAACACAATACTAAACACTAATATAGGAAGCAAAGTGAAATATGAGTCAGTGGAGTGACTTCAGGAAAAAGGGTTATATATTCAACAAGTATGGTCATATGGAAAAGACCACTAAATGAGCCCCCCTCGAGATGTCAATCCAAACAATATAATGTTAATAGTAATGTGATCATACACAGAAAAAGTAAGTTCCATGAAAATAAAATCCATGACATATCACAGCAACAACACATATATAATATAATAAATCTCAAAATTTCAAAAAATTTCAAAAATTGTTTAATATCATCAGATATTTGTAGAGAACTCTCAATGTGTATATCTTCAGGTTAATCAGATAGAGAAATAGTAAGTCTATCATATATGAAAAAAATGAAAATCCATAAAAAAGAGAGGAGACAATAATAAACTTGTGTAACAGACTATGGGTCCACCGATTGCCGTATATAAATTGTTACAGGTACCACAGAAATTAAGATTACAGAATAAGTGTGAAAATATAGGTAAGATGTACCCTTTGTATGGTGTCAAGGCAACAGCTGCTGCCTGTCATTATGTACACAGTGAATGACACGTGAGCGTGTTGTCAGACTTACCCAAGGGTATAGAAAAGTGTACTGAGCATCTACTGTTAAATCTGATGTGAAAAAGGAACCTGGTGTGTAAATAGTGCAGGAACCTATTCAGATCTAGCCTTAATGAGAGTGCCCATAGTAAAAAGTATATTGTAGTAAATATGTGACATAAGGTCAGGTAAAAGCCACAGTATGTGATCGTCCCCAATGCTGCTGCTACTCACATGTCATATGGGCAGTGGTGAGTAGTGAGAAGCCTAGGATCGTGTACTGTGGTAAGAAGAAAGTAAAATATTGGCAGCACTGTAGTCCATGTAAGGTAAGTTATGCTCTGGTTGCCTCTGGGGTAGTGCAGGGCTAATCACTCACACATAACACAAATGGTCTATACGTGCGCCTGGAAATTAAAATAGTGTGGTACCTGATCGCTCTAGTGAGAATCGGCATGGGGTGAACAGAAGTCTGCCATCACCGGAGTCCTCAGCGTGTAGTGCTGTGAGATCCCGCCTGTACACAGCGGGAGTGCACCTGATCCGAGACGCGCGTTTCACGTGCTGCTTCCTCAGTCGGATGCTGGTTACCTCACACAGGTGATCTTTAACCTATGCGTTAACCAATCAGAGGGCTAGGTACTGCTGTGCATATGTTAAACGCCCAGTGATAGGTCAAACTAAACTCACTCCTGATTGGCCCAATTACGAGAAGCCAGGGAAAGAAGAAATGAAATAATACCACGTGATAACAACAATACCACGTGACTTACTAATCGGGAATTATGATGTTTATAGCTTAATAATGTTAAAAGACAAGAGGAAATGTGTAAAATGAGAATACAAAAACTCAATGGATCTCTGGACCCAAGATTATAAACAATGTTTATATAATTGTATACATTCGTTTTTTTATATGGTAAGTATAAATAAGTGCTGACAGTAGGAGAGTGACGGGGAAGAGGTGAGCGGAGGGTAATTGCAGAATTTATATATATAGAGAATCACTGTGTTATACGTTAAGCAAGTGATAGAAAGTAATGATGATCATGTGGATAAAGTGAAAAAAGTGAGAAAAAAGTGTATATAGATATGATATTGGTGAATTAATATAAGGGGTAACGAGAATGATTATCCTGATTTAGGATGAATAGTGGAGACTATGTGCTTGTAATGAAATAAAATTGTGTATATATGAATAATGGAAGAAAAATAAACTAAAATAAAATAAAACAAAAAATTAAAAAATTAAAAATATTTATAAATAGTGAAATAATGGTGTGAGGTAGTGTCTGTATAGTAGAACATAAATTAATATCAAAAATAAGTGAGTGAAATAGAAATGTGAAAATTAATGATATTAAGAAATTATTTAAAAAAATTAAATAAGTAAAAGGTCCGAGTCAATATGAGGTTTATAAAATTAATTAACGTTTAACATTACAGTAGGCCTTTTATACTAAAAGCTATGAGGACAATCATTCTATGATCCTTTATTCTTCCTATAAAAAGGAAGAGAAGTTAATCATTTCATTTAGTCCATAAGGACTGACCGTATTGAGCCTGAATTTCCATTGGCTTTCTCGCTGTAGTAATACTCTCATAAGGTTGCCGCCTCTCACACCTAGTCTGACATGCTCAAGTCCAAATGCTTTAAGACTTTGCGTGGTTCCGTTATGATGTCTCAGGAAATGTCGGGCAGCAGAACTTAATTTCTTCATTTTCGTAAGGTCATGGTGGGCATTTCTAATGTTACCTACATGTTCCAAGATCCTTTGTTTAAATATGCGGGTGGTCATGCCTATGTATCTGAGGTTGCAGCTACACTCTAGACAATATACAACCCCCATGGCATCACAATTAATGAATTGTTTTAATTCAATGTTGTGGCCAAATTTGTCCGTAACATGATCTTTTTTAATAATGTACGGACAGGCCTTACACTTGCCACAGGGGAAAGTGCCTCTTAACTTGGGTTTTCTCCTAACATTGCCCACATAGTGACTTTTCACTAATCTGTCTTTTAGGTTATAGGATCTCCGCCAGCTAAAAGTGGGTTTATCCTGTAGGGATTTCCGTAAGTCGTGATCCATTAGAAGGATGTGCCAGTGTCGTGTGACAATCTTTTGGAGATCCTTCCATTCGTTACAGAAGTTTGTTATAAAGCGTATCTGATCTGAATCTTGTTCAAGTTTCTTACTATTGGAGAAGATCAGAGTGTGTCTGTCTGTTTTTAATGCCAGATGTTTGGTGGTCTTACTTTTTATTGTAACCTCTATTAAGTAGGCGTGTGGTAAGATCTTCAGATTTTGCCATAAAAGTCTCTACTGTGGAGCAATTCCTTCTGAGTCTAAGGAACTAGCCTTTAGGTAGGTTTCTAATAGTCGGCGGAAAATGTGCACTGTTACTATGTAAGAGGCTATTTGTAGCTGTCTCTTTTCTAAACAGTTCCGTTAGGAGATGTTTTTCCTTGTCTAGGAACAGATGTAAATCCAAGAAAGTTGCCTTCTCTGTACTAATTGTGTGTGTTAATTTTAAGTTGATGGAATTATTGTTCAATTCTTGAATGAAGGCCAATAGGTCAGTGTAGCTGCCCTGCCAAATCATATGATCCACAGTAGAGACTTTTATGGCAAAATCTGAAGATCTTACCATACGCCTACTTAATAGAGGTTACAGTAAAAAAATGATTAAGACCGCCAAACATCTGGCCGCTGTCCCCATACACTAGTATCGCAGATATCTCCTGCTTACCTTTCTCTCCTGGAATAGCCAGCTGTCCCCATACACTAGTATCGCAGATATCTCCTGATTACCTTTCTCTCCTGGAATGGCCCGCTGTCCCCATACACTAGTATCGCAGATATCTCCTGCTTACCTTTCTCTCCTGGAATAGCCCCCTTTCCCCATACACTAGTATCGCAAATATCTCCTGCTTACCTTTCTCTCCTGGAATGGCCCGCTGTCCCCATACACTAGTATCACAGATATCTCCTACTTACCTTTCTCTCCTGGAATGGCCTGCTGTCCCCATACATTAGTATCACAGATATCTCCTGCTTGCCTTTCTCTCCTGGAATGGCCTGCTGTCCCCATACACTAGCATCGCAGATATCTCCTGCTTACCTTTCTCTCCTGGAATGGCCCGCTGTCCCCATACACTAGTATGGGGACAGAATTCACCAAGCTCCAAAAATACAATATTTTCAGAGCTTAACTGCGGACGATTCGCCGTCCTCATATGGCGTTTGCTCCCACTTGCGATACGCAACCAGGTTGCAAAGAGGGGTCCTTTTGGATCCCTCCACCCCTGACAGGCTTCTTCCACCGGATGCCGGGGCCTTAGTGCGCATGTGTGACCTGTAGGTCACGTAGGCGCACTAGCTTCACTGCTCCGAAAGGATTTTCGAGTCAGCTGTCTCCGTGCCGGAGCAATGGTGAGTTGCTCCGGCGGGCACATCCATTTAGAATGTTAATTATCGGGGTCCGATAAAATATATGCAGCAGTGGTGAAATAATTTTTTGGGACAACTCTTTAAATCTTGGGACTCTTGCTTGAGATTACATAAATTGGAACCTATGTAATGACCCATTTCAGGAGAAAGAAGGGACAATGCTGCATTACATGGAAGTAATTTGCATACTACAATGCCTATTGAAATTGCCAAAGATGTTATGGGTGTATAACCCCCATAGGATAGCAATATATAAACCAGTGCCGGATTACCAAATAGGCAGAGTAGGCACCGGCCTTTGGGCCCCGGGCCTTTTAGGGGCCCTGCAACAATGGGTCAAAATAATATTGATTTGATCTTTAAAGAAAATTACAATCAGGCTTTCTTACATTGTTTCCAAAAGACAGAAAAAATTAATCAACTCAAAGAAACAAAAACTTTACATTAAAGACTCCATAGAGAAAAGACTGTATTAATGTAATGTACCCATTAACCACTTAAAGTACATAAACCATAGACATCAGACTCACATTACAGTTTGTCTCTTAAAAGCTCATCTTCTGTCAGCTGTCAGTTTGTAACCTACAGTACTTACGGCTTTTTAAAATTTTAATTGTTGGTAGAATTAAAAACATATTAGGAGATCATTTGCGAGGGGAGCCCTGAGATTTCGACTGCCTAGGGGCCTCCGCAGGGTTTAATTCAGCACTGATATAAACTGTAGGATAATATTGTGTGCCCTATTGCAATTTTGCCACCATAGTGATTAAATATGAGGGAATTAAATCAGGGCATACACAGTACATATGTCTTTTTTTTAAAGGCCTGTCTCAGCACACATGACGTCCCTTCTCATGAGCGGCAGCCTGCTTGTTACTGTACGTAATAAGCTTTCTATTTACAACGCATGTTTGTGCCAGAACTCTTCAGACAGAGCTGCTAATTAGTAACTTGTGTTGAGCATTACTCCTATCGCCAATGCCAGATCTGACAAAGTGAGCACATATGAGAACTGGAGAGCTTCCTGGGAGACTGGCATGTATTAAATGAGCAATTAGGAAAATTGCAATATCATGATCCATTGCATGTTGGAATCATATTTAATAAACAGTTCTTTTCCAGCAGTTATAGCACCAGGTATAGCAGGGTCACAGAGTTTGTTTATATGGATCTGCTAGGCAGTGTTGTGGACGCACACCTGTCACACAGCAGGGAAGGAGGAGTTGGGGAACATTATAAGGACAGTAGATACTGTAGATGAAGATTACTGTTCATCCATTTATCTACTTTTCTCTTCTGTATACTCTTCTGTATTGGATAGAAAAAAGAGGGGGGTTTAACCCCCTATTGTTCCTCAGCACACTGAATAGTACCTGCAACAATATATGAAACCTATATGGTCATAGAAATCAGAGATATTAGTTGCAAAAAAGAGTGACAGTGCAGTGTAAAGTATAGGTGTGTAAGACTAATTAATGAGTGTTGGAAAAAGGGGTTAAAATATATGTGAATTATTACATGAAAAAAATACAAACATAATAATATGTGATGTAAGAAGCAACTATGTGTATTAAGTGGTGATGCCATGAGGGGGCCCAGCCAGACCAGCCCCGGGGGCCTTACGCCCGAACGCTCACCCCAAATGTAAAATATACCAATTATAAGGCCTCATAATAAAGGCACATATAAATTTTGTCAAATGTAAGGCCTCCTGATAAAGGCACATACATGAATGCATCCACATTGAGAGCCAGCTTACCTGAAAGTCACCCCAGGGAACTCCAACTAGCACTACTAGAACCAGCATGCCCTACTAATGCTGGCTCCTTCATGCCTCTCATACCAAACAAACAAAAAATGGCAGCTGCTCAATCAATCTGGGGGGGGTCCTGGGCTGGACATTTTTCGGGGTGCACTGCGCCCCGGATGTGAACCCCTTAGTGTTAGGAATTGCTAGTGACAGAGAAGCCGTGACGTGGCCTAGCAGCTTCCCATGTATTTGCAAATGCATGCAACTAATATCTCTGATTTCTATGACCATATAGGTTTCATATATTGTTGCAGGTACTATTCAGTGTGCTGAGGAACAATAGGGGGTTAAACCCCCCTCTTTTTTCTACTGAGTATGACCCCTCCCTTTCATGCACCTGATTAGTGCTGCTAGATTGATTGAGCAGCTGCCATTTTTTGTTTCTTCTGTATTGGAGCCTGACACACTCCTTTGAACAAGCTGCTTTATTGACATTCTGATCCCCCTATTTTACAACATTATTAGGACAGTGTACTTACTAGTAGATGAGATAGGTTACCAACCTTTCCTCATCGTGGTCCTAATCTTCCACCAGCTTGGCTGGGGAGTAGTAAAAGTCTTCTTGGATGCAGAATGAAATGCAGTGTTACCCCCATATACAGTCATGTGCATAAATATTGGGACATTGACAGAATTTTCATATTTTGGCCTCTATTCACCACCACAATGGCTTTGAAATGAAACAACCAAGATGTGCTTTAACTGCAGACTTTCAGATTTAATTTGAGGGTAATTACATCCAAATCAGGTGAACGGTGTAGGAATTACAACGGTTTCTATATGTGCCTCCCACTTTTTAAGGGGCCAAAAGTAATGGGACAAACTAAACAACCCTAAATCTAACTTTCACTTTTTAATACTTTGTTGCAAATCCTTTGCAGGCAATTACAGCCTGCAGTCTGGAACGCATAGACATCACCAGACGGTGGGTTTCATCCCTGGTGATGCTCTGCCAGGCCTCTACTGCAAATGTCTTCAGTTCCTGCTTGTTCTTGGGGCATTTTCCCTTCAGTTTTGTCTTCATCAAGTGAAATGCATGCTCAATCGGATTCAGGTCAGGGGATTGACTTGGCCATTGCATAACATTCCACTTTTTAGCCTTAAAAAACTCTTTGGTTGCTTTTGCAGTATGCTTCGGGTCATTGTCCATCTGCACTGTGAAGCGCCGTCCAATGAGTTCTGAAGCATTTGACTGAATATGAGCATATAATATTGCCCGAAACACTTCAGAATTTATTCTGCTGCTTTTGTCAGCAGTCACATCATCAATAAATACAAGGGAACCTGTTCCATTGGCAGCCATACATGCCCATGCCATGACACTACCACCACTATGCTTCACTGATGAGGTGGTATGTTTTGGATCATGAGCAGTTCCTTTCCTTCTCCATACTCTTCTCTTCCCATCACTCTGGTACAAGTTGATCTATGTCTCATCTGTCCATAGGATGTTGTTCCAGAACTGTAATGGCTTTTTTAGATGTTGTTTAGCAAACTCTAATCTGGTCTTCCTGTTTTTGTGGTTCACCAATGGTTTACATCTTGTGGTGAAACCTTTATATTCACTCTTGTGAAGTCTTCTCTTGATTGTTGACTTTGACACATATACACCTACCTCCTGGAGAGTGTTCTTGATTTGGCCAACTGTTGTGAACGGGTTTTCCTTCACCAGGGAAATAATTCTTCTGTCATCCACCACAGTTGTCTTCCGTGGTCTTCCGGGTCTTTTGGTGTTGCTGAGCTCTCCGGTGCATTCTTTCTTTTTAAGAATGTTCCAAACAGTTGATTTGGCCACACCTAATGTTTTTGCGATCTCTCTGATGGGTTTGTTTTGACTTTTCAGCCTAATGATGGCTTGCTTCACTGATAGTGACAGCTCTTTGGATCTCATATTGAGAGTCGACAGCAACTAATTCCAAATGCAAATATCACACCTAGAATCAACTCCAGACCTTTTACCTGCTTAATAGATAATGAAATAATGAGGGAATAGCCCAAACCTGTCCATGAAATAGCTTTTGAGTTGATAGTCCCATTACTTTTGGCCCCTTAAAAAGTGGGAGGCACATATAGAAACCATTGTAATTCCTACACCGTTCACCTGATTTGGATCTAATTACCCTCAAAAAAAATCTGAAAAATTCTGTCAATGTCCCAATATTTATGCACCTGACTGTATAACTGAACAGGACTTGTTTATTCACATAGATCCTTTGTACTGGATTTTACTTAAAAACATATTGCTAACTGATTGTTCAATGTGCAAAAAGGAAGGCATTGTGAAGCAGGGGGCGGAGCCACGATGACGCAATTCAGCGCAAATCACGTCATCGGGCCCCCCCGCTGCGGGGGTGTCTAGTAGGTAGTCGGGGGGGCAGCCGGTGGCCGGGAGGCTTGCCTGCCTTTCCGGGGGGGTCGGGAGCGGCACCCGATATTTGGGAGGCTCCTGGCCAAATCTGGAGGGTAGGCAAGCCTGAATAAGACCCAGTGCAGACAATGTTTATTCCACTTTTGCTATGTTATGACCAGATTTTTGTGACGCACATGAATTATATCTTAGTGCAAAAACATAATGGGAGTGTTGCACAATTGTGTTCCCTCTGATTAAAAAGGGAAAGGAGGCCTGGATACATCCATGTGTATCTTGTTGAAGCACTGGCGAAACAAGGGGGGTGCAGAGGGTGTGGGCCGCACCGGGTGACACCATTCGAGGGGGTGACACCAGATTAGCAGAGCTGCTCTGCTATTTTGGTGTCACACCCTCAGATGGTGTCACCGAGCAGCTGCAGCAACACTCGTGAGAGGGGAGAGGCTGTTGGCTGTCCAGCAGTGCTGCTGCGCTGAGCTGGGATTACTCAGCGGAGCAGCACAAGCATCCCCTAGCCTCTCCCCTGCCCATTGGTTGCAGAGGACGGGGGGCATGACCAAGAGAGCAAAATATAAGTGGATGTGGCTCCATGTGATGAAGACACGCCCCCTTCCGCCCGAGTCCCGCGATAATAGAGATGAGACAGACAGATAAGAAAGAGGAGACAAACGGACAGAAAAGAGAGATGAGACAGATTATAGAGGGGGCAGCCAGACAGACAGATGATAGAGGGGGACAGACAGATAACAGAGAGGGAACAGACAGACAGATAAGAGAGATGAGACAGACAGATGACAGAGAGGGACAAACAGACAGATAACAGCGAAGAGATAGACACATAAAAGAGGGTCAAACATAAGTGGGCGTGGCTTCATCCCGATAAGCCCCTTCCTCCGGCTAAGAGAACATGGACCCCGGACCGACCACCGCTCCAGGTGCATTTCAGGTAAGTGACGCCACTGTGTTGAATGCAGTACATTGCTGCATGCTACTGTACATCCAAATGCAAAGAAAAAAAATTGTATTGGAAAAAGACCTCTCAATGAGCTTCAAGTGGCGCGGGCTGACCTACCAGGGGGGCTGTTTTTGGTTTAATGACTGGACAGTTAGATGATTGTAAAATGACTAGAGATTTGCGGCTTTGGCTTTTCCTGAACCTATGCAACCGAACTTAGGGGTGCTGAGTATAATCGAGTCCTAGCTTGGATCACTTTTGGGGTTCTGAGTAGAAATAAGTCCCGAATCGGGTCTCCTGTAACACCCTCCACCCCTAAAAAACCCCCAAAGGTTTCCCCCTATTTAAGAGTAACCAGCAACAGGCTGAACCAGCCAGAGGGATAATGCCATAGCAGGGGGTACACTTAATGTGGGGCCCTCTGCCATCAAATTAACCACCCTTAAACTAGTCAGCCCAAGGCTGGAATTCCTTGGAAAGTGGTGACCGAAGTTCCAATTTAAAAAATGGCGCCTCAGCATCATTTTTTAAATTCTAGATGGCTGCTGCGAGCCAATCAGGGCTCGCCATTTAATCACCCCGCCCCCTCTGGCTGGCTAATATAAGCCAAACTCTGCAGAATGGTTGATCCTCTCAGATCCAGGCCTGCTACCATACCAGCTATCTTCACCGAGTCTTGCCGCCGTTAACTCTCACATTTCCAGCGTGCCCCCGCCACGTGCCCGCTACCCACCCAGTGATGACAGCAGATCCATCTCTGGACAGTGAATTTTAATTGTATTTTATGGATGGATTTTTCATTATCATTTACCACAACTGTCACCAATTGATTAATTGTCTAAAGGTATTTAAGCCACCTTCAGTTATCCAAACATACATACTCCTGAAGAAGCTGGGTGCCTCTTTACCCAGTGAAAAGCGTTGAGGTGATTTTTCTGGAACCTGGGATCAACTGGACTATAATTTGGACTTTTTCATCCTCCCTATGACTGAGTGCAGCGTTGGAGACAATACAGGTGGATTATATACAGCCTATTTTACTTGCTCCTTCGATGCTAAGGACTGTGTTGGAATCAATTTACCCACCATTCAATAATAACCTGCTGCTTAATACTCTCCAATATTGGATACAGTGGAGGGAGTCCTAGGTCCTGCTTTGACCATACAGGAACAGAGACATATGTTTAATTACGTATATATCCTACTGGATTCTTTATAAGGGCACTAGCATTTTTTATATATGATATGTGGTACAATGTACATATTTCTTTTTTATGAATAAATGCAATTCAACTGTTAAATATTTAAACCGTCCATCCTTTTACTTTAGCGCTGGTATTTCTGTGTTTTTTATGTTTTGATTTACTGTGTTAGGTAGTGACTACCCTTTATACCAGGTGCTTTGTGACAGCGCGTCCTATTAGATTTTTTGTTACCCTGGTATAAATAAACATGTCAAAGTTACATGATTTTAGCTGTTTTTATCAATTTTAAAGCAATCCAAAACCGAATCTGAAGCAAAACATTTGAGGGTGGTTTTGCCAAACCCAAAACCCAGGGCCCACGCACATCTCTAAACATGACTGGTCTTTCTGCATTCTCAGAGTTGTTGGAGATTGGGCATCAGCCACTATTTTTAAATCAGCCGGATGTACTACTGTATGGGCCTCATTCATCTTGGATCGCAAGTCTGCGGACGCACGCTCCCGGTCGATGTTTGCAATCTGCACACGTGCATGCGAACCGGCTGCTGCGATCATGAAAGCAAATGCAGCGGATACGCAGAGCCATCGCAGAGTGATTAACATGAATCACCTTTTGGGGGTGGAGAGGGGGAGTGGTCGTAGGAACGTAGGCGTGTCTGTGCGTTTGAACACCGTTACAGGGGTTGGCATAACTAAACCCCTGCTATGGCATACGCAGCCAGACGTCTAGATGGCGACAGGAAATTTTGCAGTTTGTGAGTCAGGGTCAGCAACTCTGCATATGGGTCCAATGTTACCGATGTTACCAATGTTCTTGCTGACTTGCAGATGTACAGTACGTAATGGGAAGTGGGCCGCTTTATACAGTGTTGGGCGTCTTGGTATAGTGCTGCGATTGCACTGCGATCGCATTCATTTGCATAATTTCGCAACGAGCGGGTGTGATCCGTGCTGAATGAGGCCCCATATACAGGAAAGCCAAAGAATAGCCAAATAGTACAGACATTACAAAATACAATGTCCTTTTAATCTCTCAATTTCCCTTAAATGCCTAATGTCCCCTTAATGTCTTAACTTGTTAAGTACATAAAATGAGGCAGCAACAAGTAGTATATTAAGGGTGAGATGTATCAAGCCTTGGAGAGAGAGAAAGTATCAACAACTCAGCTTCTGACATTTTTCTAGCACAGCCTGTAAAGTGAAGATAGGAGCTGATTGGTTGGTACTTTATCTCTCTCTACTTTATCTCTCTCTACTTTATCTCTCTAAAAGGCTTAGTACATCTCCCCCAAGAGAGAAATTGAAAAGGTGTGAATAAAAAGATAGAAGACCTTTAATGACCATTTTTATATTTGCTAGAATGCCCATTTCTATAGGGGGTGCATTCCTCCAAATGGTGGTGCCGGGTATCTACATGGACGCACTACTAAAAAGTGAATATGGGGCACACAACTAGGACATCATGCAGAGCTGGATGCAAAAGTCAATGCAAAAGCAACCCCCCCCTCCCCAAAAAAAAAAAATATTGCATTTTGCTAACAATACAGAATCGCTGCAAATGTGAAATGTTCTGCATAGGTAGCAAAATGCGTATATCTCCCCCTGCAATTAGCAGGAGCAGATGCGCCAGGAATACGGAGAGAGGCGTGGCTTCACTGTGCCAATGAGAAGTGAAGATAACTTGCGCCAATGAAAAAAGGCCCAATGAAGGTTGGAGTATGCAGAGCGACCAATAAGTTCCTAAAAGATATTGGGATCAAATGGGGGGTGGGGGTCCAGTGCAATGATTAGCAAAGGCTCGATTACACCTAAGAATCTGCGAGCATACCGTATATCATATTGAGTGTATGTTACTGGACTCGCACAGTTGGCCTGATTCATTACAGATTGCTATTGCGATCGCAGCTCCATAATCACACGCAGGTCTGCTGCGAAAGTACAGTATGCTGAGTGCTATCAGAATGCCGTTGCACTGCCAGCATAAAGACGCCCACTGCCACCCACTACCGCTATCTCACATCCGTAATACCTTGCAAACCTCCATAAACCATGGTAACATCAAGTACCATCGGCCCCTCCTGCAGAGTTACAGCAGCTCTGACCTCATTTAGAAATTGCTAACCCCTTTGCACGCAGTGAGTACTCAAACTGAGTATGCAATCGCACTGGATAATTTATGCACGCCCATGCAGCAGAGTTCAAACGGACAGGTGCGCCTGCGTTTTTCCGACCACCCCCCTGTCACCACCCCCAAATGCGCACTGCCTGTCAATCACTCTGTGATGGCTTCCCATGCTCTGCGTAATTTCAGTGTGTCCTTCGCGCACGTACACTGCAATGTATGCGCAGTACGCAACAATCGTAGTTGCAGTTGCAATCCTTGATTACTCAGGCCCAGTGTACACTATATTTGTATTTTTATTCCTATTTTTTTTGGTAACATAACACACACTTCTTGGGGCTTCACTGAGAGCACACAACATAGGCAAAAACTAAGCACACAATTTCTGCACATTACAGTAAGTGGCCAAAAAGTGTAGGTACTGTAATAAGCACCCAAGTCACATAGAGTCCAAGAGGTGAATATACCGCACAGTATGTTAACTTTTTTAAAGTCCAAACTCCAAACTGATAAACATACTGTAGCAGCCTTATCCTTGCACCATAGGTCAAGAACCCACCTGCCCTTGAAACAGGTGCATTTGTTCCTGTTGCATTTTGCAGCAACGCCCCCTTACTGTGCTTCGGCGGCATCTACAGTACATGCCCCTTCCAACCCCAGTCCAGACCCCCATGGAGCAGTAGGTGCTAAGTGAGTCATTAGGGCAAAAGAACCACAACGCAAATTGTATCGCATGTGCACTTAAAAAGAAAAGGTTTTGGGGGAAAAAGCAGCCACTTGCAGTTACTGTACATCCAACTCTAAATGATCTCCCAGATGTACAACATGTGTATTGTAGTCTAATAGCTGCATTTGCCCATACTGTACACACAAAAATGTATATGCTGCAAAGTCCAGTTTTCTGGTTAGTAAATGACTTTATATCTGTACAACTATAGGAATGTGCTGGTATTGGCTGATTTTATGGATAATTCTGCCAGTGGCATGCTTGCTGCATTGCAAGAACTGTATGTCTGTTTGTTCTGAAAAATTAGCCACAGTAGGTCTTGACACCCCGATGGTGACTCAAACCATCCCAATGAGGGAGGCTTTAAGCTGTCTTATTCCTGCACCCTTACATTCAGAAGTTAAAGATAATGGACATAGTAGAAAACTAAAATCACTGGGTACAGATCGACAGCGGCGTATCTACCCATTGGCCAGGATGGCACTCGCCAGGGGCGCCGACCTAAGGGGGGGCGCCACCCAACAGTGCCACCAGTAGCCAAGGGGTGGACAAGTCCCTCTGCCCCACAAGTGTAGAGAAGACTACAGTGAGAGCGATCTGCCCTACACAGTTTACAAACACACAGCCGCCAGCGGCGGCTGTGTGTTTGTAATAGGGGTGAGCGGTTTGGATTTCTGAAATCCGAAACCCCCCGACCCCCCCCCCGATCCGAGGCCGATCCGAGTCAGGCTCGACTTTTCCCGCCTGACTCGGATCTGAAATCGAGGCAAAACGTCATCATCCCGCCTTCCGGGTCTCGCGGGTTTTGGATCCTATATAAGGTACCCGCGTCGGCGCCATTTTCTCACTCGGCTGTGGACAGTGAAGAGGGAGGGTGGGAGTTAGGGCTGGCTGGGCTGTGTAGTGTAGTGTAGTGCAGAGTAGTGTTGTGCTGTGCTATGCTGCGCTGTGCTGCTGTTGTCCATAGGGGCTGTGTCCACTACTTCAAAGTCCATAGGGGCTGGCTGTGTTGTGCTGTGCTGCTGTTGTTAATAGGGGCTGTGTCCACTACTTCAAAGTCCATAGGGGCTGGCTGGACTGTGTTGTGCAGTCAGTTGTCCATAGGGGCTGTGTCCACTTCAAAATCCTGTGCAGTGTCCCAGTCCTAAAGGGGTGCTGTAGTGTTGTCCAGGGGGTGCTCTGTCCGTCAGGGGTGCTCCCCCCAAGTGCTAAAACAAAAAATATTTTTTCTGTGTTTGTGAATTGTGTGCGCAGTAGCCGCACATGCATCAACAAAGTAGTGCCAAGCGTGCGCCTGTGTCATAAGTAAAGGGCCGGCTGGCTTGACCGTTAAAGGGTGCTGTAACCCCCAAAGTACACTCCAAACCAAATAAAAAAATATTTTCTGTGTTTGTGAATTGTGTGCGCAGTAGCCGCTCGTGCATCAACAAAGTAGTGCCAAGCGTGCGCCTGTGTCATAAGTAAAGGGCCGGCTGGCTTGACCGTTAAAGGGTGCTGTAACCCCCAAAGTACACTCCAGTCCAAACCAAATAAAAAAATATTTTCTGTGTTTGTGAATTGTGTGCGCAGTAGCCGCACGTGCATCAACAAAGTAGTGCCAAGCGTGCGCCTGTGTCATAAGTAAAGAGCCGGCTGGCTTGACCGTTAAAGGGTGCTGTAACCCCCAAAGTACACTCCAAACCAAATAGAAAAATATTTTCTGTGTTTGTGAATTGTGTGCGCAGTAGCCGCACGTGTATCAACAAAGTAGTGCCAAGAGTGCGCCTGTGTCATAAGTAAAGGGCCGGCTGGCTTGACTGTTAAAGGGTGCTGTAACCCCCAAAGTCCACTCCAAACCAAATAAAAAAATATTTTCTGTGTTTGTGAATTGTGTGCGCAGTAGCCGCACGTGCATCAACAAAGTAGTGTCAAGTGTGCGCCTGTGTCATAAGTAAAGGGCCGGCAGGCTTGACCGTTAAAGGGTGCTGTAACCCCCAAAGTACACTCCAGTCCAAACCAAATAAAAAAATATTTTCTGTGTTTATGAATTGTGTGCACTGTGGCTGCACGTGCATCAACAAAGGAGCAGCGCCAAGCGTGCGCCTGTGTCCCATAAGTAAAGAGCCGGCTGGCTCATTTCTTAAAGGGTGGTGTAACCCACAAAGTGCACTACTCTCCAGCAAAAATAAAAAAATATTTTCTGTGTTTGTGTGCGCCTTAGCCGCACATATATATCAATATAACATAAATGGAGGACCAAACTTTCTCCAATAAAAATAAAATAGGGAAAGATCAAGAACCACTTCCTCCTAGTGCTGTTGCTGCTGCTGGGAGTTGTTCATCATCCCAGAGAGGAAGTAGGAACACCACTACTTTTACTAAACAATTGACCCTCCAACAGTCCCTAGCGATGAGGATGAAGTACGACAGCAGTCATCCTGAAGCAAAATGTATAACTGAGGCCTTGACTGCTATGTTGGTGTTAGACGTGCGTCCGGTATCCGCCATTAGTGCAGTGGGATTTAGACAGTTGATGGAGGTAGTGTGTCCCCGGTTCCAAATCCCGTCTAGATTCCACCTGCATCCTCAAAGCACCAGCGACAAGCATCCGTCTGTCTGTTAAAGGGTGGTGTAACCCTCAAAGTGCACTCCACAAACAATAAAAAAATTCTTCTTTTTTTTTCTGTCTTTGTGAATTGTGTGGGCTGTAGCCGCACTTGCATCCTCAAAGCAGCAGCGACAAGTGTGCGTCTGTCTGTTAAAGGGTGGTGTAACCCTCAAAGTGCGCTCCACAAACAATAAAAAAATTGTTCTTTTTTTTCTGTCTTTGTGAATTGTGTGGGCTGTAGCCGCACTTGCGTCCTCAAAGCAGCAGCGACAAGCGTGCGTCTGTCTGTTAAAGGGTGGTGACACCCTCAAAGTGTACTCCACAAACAATAAAAATATTCTTTTTTTTTCTGTCTTTGTGAATTGTGTGGGCTGTAGCCGCACTTGCATCCTCAAAGCAGCAGCGACAAGCGTGCGTCTGTCTGTTAAAGGGTGGTGTAACCCTCAAAGTGCACTCCACAAACAATAAAAATATTCTTTTTTTTTCTGTCTTTGTGAAATGTGTGGGCTGTAGCCGCACCTGCATCCTTAAAGCAGCAGCGACAAGCGTGCGTCTGTCTGTTAAAGGGTGGTGTAACCCTCAAAGTGCACTCCACAAACAATAAAAATATTCTTTTTTTTTCTGTCTTTGTGAAATGTGTGGGCTGTAGCCGCACCTGCATCCTTAAAGCAGCAGCGACAAGCGTGCGTCTGTCTGTTAAAGGGTGGTGTAACCCTCAAAGTGCGTTCCACAAACAATAAAAAAATTCTTTTTTTTCTGTCTTTGTGAATTGTGTGGGCTGTAGCTGCACTTGCATCCTCAAAGCAGCAGCGACAAGCATGCATCTGTCTGTTAAAGGGTGGTGTAACCCTCAAAGTACGCTTCACAAACAATAAAAATATTCTTCTTTTTTTTCTGTCTTTGTGAAATGTGTGGGCTGTAGCCGCACCTGTATCCTTAAAGCAGCAGCGACAAGCGTGCGTCTGTGTGTTAAAGGATTACATCGGTGACAGCATCCAAGTAGGCATGTCAGACAGTCCGTACCTGTACTGGCAGGAAAAAGAAGCAATTTGGAGGTCCCTGTACAAACTGGCTCTATTTTACCTGAGTTGCCCCCCCTCCAGTGTGTACTCCGAAAGAGTGTTTAGTGCAGCCGGGAACCTTGTCAGCGAAAGGCGTAGGAGGTTGCTTCCACAAAATGTGGAGATGATGTTCATAAAATGAATTATCAACTCTTCCAGGGAGACCAGCCTCCAGAACGTACAGAGGGACCTGTGGTTGTGGATTCCAGCGGGGACGAATTAATACTTTGTGAGGATGAGGATGTACACAACACTGAAGAGGGTGAGGAATCGGTGGATGAGGAGGATGAGGACGACATCTTGCCCCCGTAGAGCCAGTTTGTGTAGGGACAGATTAATTGCCAGCTTGTTTTGTGGGGCCCCAATGAACCAATCATTTCAGCCACAGTCGTGTGGCAGACCCTGGCGCTGAAATGTTTGGTTTGTTAAAGTGTGCATGTCCTGTTTATACAACATAAGGGTGGGTGAGAGGGCCCAAGGACAATTCCATCTTGCACCTCTTTTTTTTCTTTGAATTATGTACTGTTTGGGGCCTAGTTTTTCAAACTGCCATCCTGTCTGCCACTGCAGTGTCACTCCTAGATGGACCACGTGTTTTTGCCGCCCACTCGTATCTCTTAGCATAGTCATCCAGCTACCTCGGTGCAACCTTTTGGATATAAAAACACTATTGTGAGGTGTGAGGTGTTCAGAATAGACTGGAAATGAGTGGAAATTAAGGTTATTGAGGTTAATAATAGCATAGGAGAAGAAAAACCCACAAATTCTGTGACTTTAGCTGTTTTTATGCTTTTTTAAAAAAAAATACAGATCCAAAACACAAAACTCAGAACCCAAAACACGGAAGGGTGGTTTTGGCAAAACAAATCCAGATCCAAAACACGAAGAAAGATCCAGATCCAAAACCAAAACACAAAACACGAAAAGTGGCCGGTGCACACCCCTAGTTTGTAATAACAGCCAGCTAATGAGAGTCAGACAGACTCTCATTAGCTGCTGCGTTGTCCGTGGAGGGAGCCGGCTGGAGCTAATGAGCTCCGTCTTCCGGCTCCCTCTGCAGCATGTGATGGGAGAGACATGACGTATGATGTCTCTCCCATACAGGAGAAGAGAGGGCGGGACTGAGCAGACAGCGGCGGTCGCATCAGGAGCAAGGATCAGGTAAGTTTTTTTTTTTTTTCTTTGTATGTGTGTGTGTGTAGGGGTGGCACTGAAATAGGGGGTGGCCGCTACTGGGGGCAATTTATGGTGGGGTGCCCACTACAGGGGGCTCTCTATAGGAGTGGCCACTACCGGGGGCACTCTATAGGGGAGGCCACTACTGGGGGCAATTTAGGGGGGTGGCCACTACTGGGGGCACTGAAATGGGGGGTGGCTGCTACTGGGGCACTTTATGGGGAGGTGCCTGCTACTGGCGGCTCTGTATATGGGTGGCCACTACTGGGGACAATTTAGGGGGGTGGCCACTACTGGGGGCACTGTATAGGGGTGGCAACTACTGGGGGCACTGCAAAGGGGTGGCCACTGTATAGGGGTGGCCACTACTGGGGGCACTGTATAGGGGTGGCCACTACTGGGGGTAATTTAGGGGGGTGGCCACTACTGGGGGTAATTTAGGGGGGTGGCCACTACTGGTGGCACTGTATAGGGGGCTACTAATGGGGGCAATGCAGCATAGGGGGATTGCTACTGGAGGGTTACTACTGGGGGCACTGCATAGGAGGGGGCATTCCATTACATTGCCAGGGGCGCTTGGATCCCTAGATACACCCCTGCACATTGACTGCTTGGATGGAAATGAAAAAGTGAGGAGTAATGGATATATGGATTAGTTATGTATGTGTATGTATTATAGATTTGCGTGTGTTCTCTTTCTAAGCGGATCTAACCATCTTGTGTATCTGCAGTGTTCATTTGTGCCATGTGTGCATATATGAATGGGTAGCTCCACTGTGCTTGGTCGGACATAACTTTGTGTTGTGAAGCTGTGTCCTATGTTTGTAAAGCATGCAGTGTGGTTATGGTCTTAGAGTATGGAAAGAGGAAGGGACTTGTGTGTTTAGTGTACTAGTTTTATTTTTAAGAATAAAACTGATAAAATATAATTTTTGCACCAATTGTATGAAGGTTTATATTTGGGAGGTATTTGCGTGATCTGTTACTGCGACAACTTCGGTGATGACAGTGTTATTACGCACTTTTAAACTAGAGGTGTGCAGGACTGGTTCTCAGAAAACCGACAACAACCGAATGTAGGCATTTTGAGTCTAACAGAGATCGAGTTGGAAATCACTTTGGGCAAACGAGTCGAGCCAAGTCCCGGTTCAGAACTCCCCGTGGTTCAGAACTCGGATTTAAAAAAAGAACTGAGGTTTTGGATTGCATGCTAACCGGTCACAATGACGTCATTTTAGCTTTTTTTTTAAAGAAAAATACAGATTCAAATCCAACACCGAAACACGTGTGGTGGGTTTGTCAAAACCAAAACACGAAGATGAAGCCAGATCCAAAACCAAAACAAGGGGATTGGCACACATCTCTAATTTAAACATACGGGGCACAATTTGCCCAGAAGCTCATAGTACTCTAGTTATGTAACTGACTGGATCCACATGTACTGTATAGGATGGGTACAGGTGTACCTGACAATGAGATATAACCTTGACCAACACAAAAGGAACTGTTTTACTATAAATATGGTGGTAGATAAACTTGTTTTTTAAATAGCAGTTTAATGTAAAGGTCATATGACTTTATGTTTCCAGGAACTATTCAGTGAGTACAAAAGAGATGCTAATAATAATTATAATGGTACCCTGTTAACATGCCAGGCATCCTAGCATGAGTCACAGGAAAGAACCTAAGCCCTTTCCCCTAATTTAGAATTCTCAGATACATTGAATACGTGTCCTCCCACTCATAACACCAAAATAGAATTATTCTCACTCCACTCAGAATCACCCACATTATTTTATTTGCTGACACTGTTGTGTGCTGTGAACATGACTCATATTGTAAATGCTAAGCGATGAGCATTACAACATTTACATGAATACAGCCACAAATAGGTCCCGGAATATTAAGAACATCCTCTCCATATGCCTTCTTCTGGAGGTGCCCAAATCTGGGCTACTGAATTTGAGAATGATATTTGGCTGGATTCATATCAGAGAAAATAATGTGTATATCTGTTGTATTTGGAAGACATGGCTCATGGATATGAAGTGTAAAAATTATTTAATCTATTCAATGCACATGCCGTTTGTCAGCTGGAGGCTATCAAAGACAAATGAGATAGATACAATATGATTTCTGTGGATAAACAACATCTGACAAAGAGACATAACTGCTCTTCTGCCCAAGGCAACGACTTAAATATTCATCATCATGTTATGTATGGAAAAATTACTTTATGTTAGGGATACACAGATTTTACCCTATACATATAACGTCACTTGGTTTGCTTAGTGTAACATAACATAAGAGAAAATATTAACAACGAAAACATAAAGGGCCTAAACTCGCTGCCTACATCTAGGTAACTTATATAAGATGTGCGCTGAGTTCTTGCCATGTGGTGAACAGGTCACTTACTTGTATATGCATTACCCTTGGTAAAAAAAGCATCAAAATTAACATTAAAAGAAATAAATAAAAAAATGCCGAAATACCGCAAGACACTAGAACAAAGAAAAATAATATTGTGCTGATGTAATGATTATATAAAGGTCAACGGAAATCATTAGAAAGTGTTACTTTGGTTTCTGAGGCACAAGTGAGCTAGAATTAGCATGCGGTATCTATGACACCCATATATCCTACTATGATAAATGCTCCTTTCGATTACAGATGTGCCCTCTTGCATTTTTGTCGATTGCGCTGCAAATGTTGGCATGCATTGCGCCATGCGATTAACCGCTTGCGCCACAGTACGCTATGCTGCGCACTGAGTTTGCACCATGCAATCCTATGGAGTCGCGGGTGCAAACACAGCGTGTGTACCTGTTCGTGGGTGACGACTCGCGCCATGCGGCAAAGATGCAAGAAGACACATCTGTACACTCATCTACACTGATTATCCTGAAACCTAACAGTCATACTGGATTAGTCTCTTGGAGCCTGAAGGGTTACCATTTATTGAGTTACAACTTGTAACAACTTCTATACAGTATGTGTAATTGACAGCACAAGACACTCAGCAACTTTACATTTGTAGTAGAAGTAAAAATCAAATAAAAGAAATTGACACTTGATAAAATGATACAGGACTGTAGTTCATTACGTCTGTCTATTATCAGTAATTGGATAAAGTGGATGATTTATTAATGTAGAAAATAAATCTTCAACTGTATGTTCACTTCATTTCCATTCACCTACGAAGAAGACTAGTCCATTCATTATAATAAAATATATCGGTAGGGTGCAGTTGTGTAACTTTCCCAACATCAGAAATTAAGCCTAAGATTAGATCTTACATAGTTTTCCTCATGTAATATATAGGATGGGGACAATTTGACATTTTTTGACATTATTTTTCAATCATTGTGTGACCGTAGGTATTACATAGTAATGTTTTAGTATTTTGGATGTCTACTACAATTAAACTTCTCAAAAGTTTTCTTAGTCATGTTTTATACAGAAGGGTCAAGTCAATCACTCTGAAGTATCATATTATTATTATTATTATTATTATCCTTTATTTATATAGCACCACAAGGGGTCTGCAGCACCTTACAGAGTACATACAGTAAACAGAGACAGTATGAATAGAACAAGAAAATAAGTCACTTACAGTACGAAGCATTGCAGGACATGGACAAGTTTTATAAACATTGCTGCAGCAGCTGTCATAGTACCCAAATAGGCAGTGGGATGGCCAAATTCAAAGATTTGGTGCTGTTGTTGGCAGTGGGAAGGTGATGAGGGTTTAAGTAAGGAAACAGCACATGATGGAAGAGGGCCCTGCTCATCGAAACTTACAATCTAAAGGGGAGTGGGAGATAGACAGGTGTGACATACATTAGGGAAGAGATAGTGAGAAAGGAACACATGATGTGTTCAGAGCATAACTGTATGAAGATAGGATGACACTTGGGGCAAATTTACTAAAGCTTCTGAAACAGACAAGTGATGTGTTACCTATAGCAATCTATCAGATTCTGTCTATCATTTTCTACAATGCAATTGAGAAATGATAGCTTGTATCTGATTGGTTGCTATGGGCCGCACCACTGCTCATGTTTTAGAAGTTTTAGTAAATCTTCCCCCAAGATCATTAAAGTACAACAGGAAAAAGAAACAAGACTAAAAGGAAGAGTGTGAGGTGGAAAGAGGAATAATACTAAAGTAATTAGTAAGGTCATTAAAAATTATTTATGTACTTTGTCAAAACAAATTGATGTAATAAATTTTAGTTGGCATCTCTCAAATACAAGCATGGATTGTAAGGTAGACATTATAAAGTAAAAAATATGAATATATGAAAGTGAGACATAACATAGTTTACAGCCTTCAGCTATGCTTAAGCTGAATCGCAAAACCAACCCATTATAAAATATTTCAGGAAATACAAGAATACAAAATTCTGTCTTTATTCAAATTAAGGTTTAGGAAAAAGTTCAATTCTAGGGGAAAAATTTAAGCAAAAGTTGTTAAAATTACATGATTTGTGCTTCAGATTGTAAACCAGGTGTGAGTTTCTGGCCTTCCAAATATTTAGCTAGTGTATACAGTATGTCTTTTCCTGGTGTGCACACATATAAACCAAACCTATACATATATAAACAACACATATAAACAAAGGCACCAACAGCACATTTTAAAAGTGCCCCTAGTAAAGCAATTATTGGGCATGGTTAGAATGTTGCACTTTATTGAAAAAAAATAGCCTTAAAAGATGTTAATGGTAGGTGCTAGTACTATAAATATTACATTGTTGAACTAGCATTGCCAATATCAATAATTAGCTATTTCCATGGGGTGCAGATACTTTTTCATTTTACTGATTAAACTAGGACCATGAAATAGAAAGAGAGCAGTTAAAACTTCGAATGCACCGTGCTAACCATGTATCTCTTCCTGTCATGTTGATATTAGAATAACTAGATGGTGCTTCTGCAGATAACTACACCCCATCTAAAAGGATTAAAAAAAAAAAAAAAAAAAGCACTGGGACTTCTTACCTCGGCCATATTTTGCGCAGGTCTGATACACAGATAGGGAAGCCTGCGGGTCCAGTGCAGGATCCGGTTGAGATAAGGCTTCCACCTCTCCTCTGAGCCCGGCGTATGTGATACTTTGTATCCAATGTGCGTCCTTTGGATGATACAAGCTGTAGATTGTCTTCCTTGTGTCTGAGTTGGCTCACACTGCGTCTGGGATTTAAAGGGCTTTGTGTCGGATGCTTACCCGGGGGATCTGACGCCTTGGGGCTGATGCGGGGTAGAGAGAGCACTTAGCACACCCGGGATGATCCGCTGACGCCGCTATCCGTGGTGCTGAAAGGGACTGAGCAGTTATCAGCCAGCCGGGTCGCTGTCCGTGGTGCTGAAGAGGCTGGCCGGGCTCTCCCTGCCCTGTCCGCGGTGCTGAATTGGGAAGGCTCCACTAGTGACAGCCAAGAACATCCGCACTGTCTTGTGCTGGGCTTGGAGTATCCGTGGGAGGAGACTGGGATTCTGCATGCTACAGCCTGACACCTATATGACACGTCAGCTGACTCCTAATTATAGGCATGGATCAAACACATATGGGGGTAGATAATGCCATTGAGCTTTTAAGAAGGTTTATATATGAAACCAGTACTGAGTGTAAATAATAGCAATTTTATTTTTTTGTTACCAGCCAGGAAGTGACACACACATCACTAGTTAAGAAGCTGGAAATGCAGTTTTAGGTATAATGATGGAGGACACATCTCTCAACATATATGATTGTAAGCTTGCAAATAGGGCCCTCTTACCTTTATGTCTGTCTGTTATTACCCAGTCTTGTTATATTACTCTTTGTTGCCAATTATAAAGCACAATGGAATATGCTGGTACTTTATAATGTGGCTGTATGCATCGGGCCACCCACTATTTGTTCACATGTAGTCACAGCCAACACTTACAGTATCTATTAATAGTTATTTATATAGAGCACACACATATATTCTGCAGCACTTTACAGAGAATATTTAGTTGTTTACATCATTCCCTGACACACTGGAGCTTCCAATCTATTTTCCCTACCACCTGTACACACATATACTGTACACCAGGGTTCATATTTTTTGTCAGAAGCCAATTGACTTGTCAGCATTTTTGTCAGCATGTTTTTGCATTGTGGGTGGAAACTGGTGTACTCAGAGGATATCCATACAAGCATAGGGAGCTTCCATGCTACTTATCATCACTAGTATTGAGATTTACACCTACCCTAAAATGGGTAGAAGAGATCCCTCTGAAATAGGGAATCCCCTTGGCATAAATATGATTCAGAGTAGGAAGTATCTTCGGCTACAAGCCCATGACAATCTCACAATACAGTTCATTTGTGCATGCACATTGTTACCACATGTGCAGTTTACAAGAAGTGGATGCATTCGGACCTGCGTGTGACTCAGAGACAAGGCAATGCTGTGGAGGTTATATGCCTTATTTTTAAAACAACAAATCTGATTTGTATGAGAATATATTTTAACCACTTGCCTGGCATTGTCACATCAGATGCAACCACAACAGGCCAAGCCAGTGATTTTCAACCTTTTTTGCAACTCGAGGCACATTACATAAGATTTAAAAATGACCAAGGCACGTCATCAGGCGATATGGCATAAGTGACCTATGAAAAAACATACATATTGGCTCCCACATAAAAAAAACACACCCATTGGCCTCCACAGGAATAAAACTCACATCCATTGGCCCCAGAGAAATAAAACACACATACATTGGCCCCAGGGGTGTATCTAGGGGTCCGAGTGCCTCTGACAAAGTAAGGAACGGTGCGCCTCCCCATATTTTCAGAATAATTACTCTCTGTGAAGTCCCTGTTCTGGTTCACTTCCCTGTATGTGTTATTCTGCTCCCCCTCCTCCCTATCTGTGTTTTTGCCCCCCCTTCTCCCCATCTGTGTGATAGTGCTCCCCCCTCCTCATCTATGTTGTTGTGTCCCCCTTCTTTCCATCTGTGTTATTGTGCTACCCACCCTTCCTCATCTGTGTTATTGTGTCCCCCCTCCTCCCTCTCTGTGTTGCTGTGCTCCCCCCTTCTCCACCTTATCTATGTTATTGTGTACCCTCCCTTCTCCCCATCAGTGTCTGTTCTGCTCTCTCTTCCCCTCCCCCCCCTTTGGTGTCCATTATTCTGCTCACCGCCCTTGTACCCATCAGTGTCCATTATTGTGTCCCCCCCTTCACTGACCAGCTTCTCCCTTCACATGTTCCCATCTTCTCAGCTCCTCCTCCACTGTCACAGCACTCTCGGAAGTGGATAGATCCCCCAGCACTCTCTGCAGGTCTTTGATGGGTGGCTGGGTGACTGGTGGGGTGGCTGGGCAGACAGGCATTGCAGTGTGCGTGACCTGTGATGCTACGCCGATGCATCTAGGCATGGCCCGGGCACATCTGAGCCTCCAAGAGGAGCTCAGCGGCTGTGCTGCCTGGTCCACTCTATAATGTGACTAGTGGCTCTTGCACAGCGGCACACTACACAACGGTACATGGCACACTAGTGTGCAACAGCACAGTGGTTGAAAACCAGCTGGGCTAGGCTTTCTCTGACATGGTGGAATCTGATGTGACCAGTCGGAAACATCCAGTGGATTTTTGCAGGCCCCGTTTTGCAGGTGCGTCGGGGGGGTGGCTGCACAAACGGAGGCGTTCCCGAAGGAACGCCTGCCGTTTGTGGGCGGCCCTACCGACAACACACGTGATGTCAGTAGTGAACTTCCTGCTCTATTAGAGCAGGAAGTTCACTGGGGCTTGCGGTGGATGAGACCCTACCACAAGGGGTCTGGTTACAAGCCCAATGGTCGCGATAATCCCGACCATCGTCAGGCCGCCCGCACAAGCTGTGGGTGGTCACTCGCAGCTATGTGAGCAGCCTGGAGACATATTTTTTTTTTAAATAAACCGCCCTGATTCAGAGTGAGCGCTTGCAAATAGCGAGCGACTCTGAATCAGGACCCCTGCACCTTGTATGTTGTAAAAAAAAAGAGCAGAAGATGAAGGGTTCAGAAGCAAAGGCAGTATCTCCAAAACATAAACTAAGAATACAATTTTAAACAATTTTATTATAAATTGACTCATAAAATAAGTAATGACACAAATTCTATCAAAATAAATATAAATAATCCATACAACAGTATTCATGTGAATAAAATATCATATTTAAACTGGCTAACAAGATGCTGATATTGAAAATCCAGATCATATAAAACAAATAAAATATAACAGTTCACCAGTCTCGTAAACTTGCAAACTTAATACATGAAAAGTTATTAAAGCATTAGATGCCCCATAAGCAGACAACATGCCCGTGTTAATCCAATCCCTGTACTTTCAACAACAGAAATATGGATGATGATAATAATCTGCCAATTGAAAAAGTGCAATAGCATCGACAAACAGTTTGCTTCGTGGTGTCCATACAGCTCAGCAGGGGTATGCAAACGATGGCACTTAAGCTGCTGTGGAACTACAAATCCCAGCATGCCCTGCCACAGTTTTGCATACTCTAAAAGCAGAGTGGGATGTGTAGTTCCACAGCATTTGGAGTGCCCCAGTTGCCTATCCCTGGCCTAGTGCATAATCAGTGGGTTAGTAGCAACAGCGTTCTTATAAAATCTTGTTGTATCCCAAATGAATGCATATACAGTGGGTCAATAATGTCATTCATTTAAACGGCAGCTTTGTTTGAATGTCTCACACAGCATGGTGTAGTTTGCGCACTTTAGTTCATAGTGTCCATTGTATTTGATCCAATTACTATTAGATGGAATAAATGATGTTCTGCTAGAAGCAGAGCATAATGACAACATTTTTAAAATCAAGTTATTGTACAGTATATATAGTGTCCAAGTTTGTCTTAATGATTTACATCATTAAGCATAAGGAATTCAACAATGTGCCTGGACCACCATCCAAAGCATACTGTATCATTGCTCCTTTGATAAAACAAATCAACATTTTTCCATGCAATGCTGACTGTTGTGTTATCTAATAATAATATGGCTGATTCAGTGTGGCGCAATGCAGCTGCATCTGCGATTTGTCACGCTACGAATGCTCACAAGGATGAATGAGGCGTTCCTGCTCATCTACGTGGTTCTGCAGGGTTACAGAACAGCACAGAAGTCAGCTTGAGGTTCAATGGGTGTAACTGGGTGGCAACGGGGTATTTGCAATTTGACCTGCTCAGAGGGAAAAGTATGCAAAGTTCAGGATCATCAACTATTTAAATGCTTCAAAGAACACTCTCTGGGCTATATTTTTGAAGTTCTTCTTAGAGGAATGAAGCTGTAAATTGAAAACGCCACTCATATGCAGTCAACATGCTTTACACTGAATGTGGGTGCCACTTAAAATTTTCAGCTACAACACGTCCAGAAGGGGATGTAGTTAATAGACCGGTGGACTACATGCCGCCAGTAAATATCCTGACAACGAAAGCCAGAAGGGGGACTGAAGATAGGTACCCCCAGGCAGAGCTTAAGGTTAGGCACTATGGGTGGAGGTTAGGGTTAGGCACCACTAAGGGAGGGTTAGGGTTAGGGGGGAAGAGGGGTAGGGATAGGGTACTTACCTACCCTGTCGGGATCTTCTCCCTTGTTGGCGTCGGGATATGAACTGGCGGCTATTCAGCCACCGGTATTTCATACCCATTACGTCAAGAAACTTCGTAAATATAGCCCTCTGTGTCACAGTCCCTCATTGGTGGTGTCGGGTTACAGACCCCCTTTTAAGTATCTTCCATTGTATAGGCTGTCACAATGCAGAGCAGTTTCATAGGAGACCTTGTACACTAAACCAGAACCTGATCTGCCGTTGCTGAGATGATTTCATAAAAATACTGGTTTTCCTAGTGCAATGTAGCAGCCCAAAGACCTTTTCTTCATCCACCATCGCAGTCTGGGAGCCCATAAAAACAACACTGGCCTTTTTGAATTACACTGTGCCTTCTAGACCATGCTAGGCTTCATTATTACTAGCTATGACCTGAAAACCAAAGCCACTGAATTCCTTTTTCTGCACATACAGATTGTATTCTGGCAGACAGGCAGAGAAGGCTTATTTTATCTGAATGAACAACCCAGATGTAAATTGATCACTTCAACTGACAGAACTATAACCAGTCGCAACAGATTATCTACCACCAATAACTATTTACCTAACAAGAACCAGTCTATACCATGGTTATATTAAACAAACCAATACAATCTGAGAGAGTGCCAAGACTCTCGTAAATGTTAACCATTACTGTAGCGTGTTAATATCAGACCTACACTCTAGAAAGCCTTTTATAATTTCATTATTATTAATACTACTCACAATCAGTCAATTTATGTAACAAAGACAAGAAAAGGATCTCCAGAAAATAAGGGACACCAGCCTACAATGGCGGACATTATGAAAGTGGCCACGAAGACCATCTGATCAGTTATCACATCAATCATAGAGGAGTTTAAGATTGACCTCAATGCTTTATGAATATTTGAGTAGAAAACTGCTAAATTTAGAAAATCTACCCTAAACAAGTATTGGCAGACTTAGGGCCGTATTCAATTAGGTGCGAAAAGCCGTTTTCGGGTGATATAGTATCGCGAGTGACATAATTTCGCAATGCGAAAAGTTTCCTCCGTATTCAATTCCGGAGACTTTTCGCCGGTGCGGAAACTCAATGCAATGGAACCTGCGATAAAGTTTAGCCTATGAATAGGTGTAAAAAAAAAGTGCAGAATTGGGGTTTTGGGATGCAAACCTCGGAAAACCCCCCTGCACCCTTGGGATAGTCCCCCAGTGGTAAACTGCATCAAAAAAAGTTTAAAAAATACTTTACATCACCCCATAAAAGTACTTTCATTTTGGGGTGAAAAAGTCCAAAGTTGGGGACAAATTTAAAAACTAGCTAAATAGACTCCAGGGGGCCCCCAAGTATGCCCCACATGTTTTTAAGTTTGCAGGTGGATTTTTAAATTTTTTAAAACATCACTTTAGCAACTTTAAAATATGCTTGCACCCATTTTCGTGTACCCCAAATTTGCTTGGACTACTTATGTTCAGCTTAAAAAACTGCTAAATGCTATTCTTCACCACTTCTGCAAATACACTAATTAGCAGCTATGTGCATTTAAGTACACCAAATACCTACAGTAGGGCTATTCTGGGATATCTATAGTGATCCCCAATGTCAGTGCAACTTTTGGGGGGTGTCAGGCTGATTTCCCCAAATCTGACAGTACTTTGCCTGTTTGGGTTTCGTCTGATCCTGTTTTCGCCGATTTCTAATTGAATACGGGGATAAGCAGGGACGAGCGTGATTCTTTTTCGCATGGAAAACCAGCAATGTCGGCGAAAAGTCTGGCATGCAAAAAGTACGGGACTTTTCGCACCTAATTGAATATGCCCCTTAATGCCAGAGCTTGAGAATCTCAATAGCAATATAGCAGACCTCAAAAGTCGCTCAACTTCATAATTGAAATCATAGCAGAGCAAGTTATCATGGAAGCCCTCACAGCAGATCTCAAGGGGCTTTGTAAGAATCTCATCTCTGACTTTTCACTAGAAAACCTTGAACTGGATTGGACAACTTCTGCTAATGTTGTGGTTTGGTTCCATGACTGTAGTGTTAAAGATAAAGTGATAGTCACAATAACACATTCTCCATCACTTCATACTTGGGTTCCTCTTTTTCCAGGGCTTGGTGCCTTCAACTCTTAAGAAGAGATATGACCTGGGTAATTTGACCAAGCCTCTCAAAAGCCATTAAATCTGTGACGGATGGAGGCTGAAACAAAGGCAGATTACATGCTGTCAAGACACCTGAACTATGATTTATTTTACCTTGGTTACCAATAGTATTAGCCATTACCTGCTCAACAGTGTGGAACTGGATGGCAGCTCATTACTATATTGTCTCAGAGATTGCCTTTACATACTAAGCCCAAGTCTGATTGTTTGCATATTACCTTTGTCTTGCATGCTTATTCCATACTTATGTGGAGATGTATTAATCTATTCAGCTCCTAAGTTTATTCTTTTGAGACACTTGCACTGTAACAATTCTTATCCTTTGTATTACTGTTTGCTGACATGGAGTCAATAGTTCTGTAACAACATACAGAGATACATCTATAATACACCATCTTGCAACCCACTGTTGGTACAAATACAACTACTTGATACCTTTTGTTATATAAATGTATTGTACAGCTGTTTAATGCTCAGTTTTGGTATTATACGCAAAGGTACTGTAGTTCTACCACGTGACCCACATTATACTTTCACCATGACATCATGCACTACAGAATGTATTATGATGTCATTGTTTAGCTTCTCCACACTCCTACTCCCTTCATATGTGTCAAATTGCATTCCTGTGACCACAGAATCTGTATCTGGACTCTTGGACTTGACCCTACACCAGAGGTTCCGAAACGTGGTCCTCAAGGCTCTCCAACAGTTAAGGTTTTAGAGATATCCATGCTTGTGCACAGGTGGCTAAATCAAATTGATTGAGGTACTAATTAAGTCATCTGTGGTCAAGCATGGATATCCTTAAAGCCTGTACTGTTAAGGTGCCTTGAAGACTGAGTTTGGAACCTCTTCCCGAGACTGTAGGGCATCTTTCCTGTCTAAACCTCCCTCCCAGACAATCACACACACACAGTCTTTTCCATACCTAGAACACCTTATCTTACCTCAAAATGAGTTCCTCAGCACCATCCTCATCGTCCTTTCTCCTCCTCTTCCTTCCAACCACTTGAGCTTCACTTGTATATCCTTTAATGTAAATGGCCTCAACTCCTTCACTAGTATAATGTACAAACATGTCTCTCAAACATTTTTAAATGAAATCAGACTTTTATCATGTAACTCCAGGAAATTTACTTTAAATCCCCTCATTCAATCCTGGCAAGTAAAATGTTCACAACTTGGAGTCGCAAGGAGCGTTAGATAAACTCCCATGACACTCACTTTACACTCCCATGACACTCACGTTACACTCCCATGATGCTTCCATGGTTTTTTGCACTTGCATTGCTGCCACCCAGAAACGCCCAATTTCATGGAAAACAGATCTGGTCAAGTTCCGTAGAACTCAAAATAGGACGGACATATGCAAAAACGTGTAAATTCACATCTGTTCATACGTTGTATGAACAAAATTCGCAATTTACACCAGTGAATTGAGATCTGTCTTATTCAGAATCAGCCACCCTAATGTGAGACAAAGTGCCCTTAGTAGAATACTTTAGTCAATTTGCACAAAGCCAATTGATTACTGGAGAAGATTTCAATACTACTTTAAATCCCCAGCAAGATTGTTTGAGAACCTTACTGACTCCATTTAAGCCCTCCCAATAATCTAAAAAAACAATGCTCCTTCCTGAAATCCAACAATCTATATGATTTCTGTCAAATCCTGAGTCCAACAGCCAGACATTTCTCTCACTTTTCAGGCCCCCATAATATATTATGATGATATAGATAAATATATACACATAGTTAGAATTGACCACAAAAACACTAAAAAACTCCAGTATTGAGATGTTCCCGTGCCCTGGTCCATCTATACTATTACCTTAAAACAGTGTTGGGGAGGTAGGAAAGGAAACACATAAGGACCCGATTAAGCTCATGGACAATTCATCTTAGGGCTGAATGTATCATTTATAGTCTCTGTGATTAAATCTCATGGAATTAAATGCTTAAAAAAAAAAATTGCAACAAAATCGCCCATGAACTCATGGATGAGAAATGTATCATCCCATTAAATTCTATTGAGTAGATTGTTTGCATAGAGCCCCAGTGAGGTGATTCAACTGCAGCGCTGCCTGATCAAAGTAGATCATCGTCTTAAGGAACCGTTAAAATGGCTTGTATAACAAAGCACATAGGAAACAATGAGTTACACAACACATGGGGCCAAATGTAATAGGGTGAGAGTTTAGAAAATGTGAGTTTCCTCACACGTTTTAAACTCGGCCAATGTAATAGAGACTGAGAGCAAAGCTACAGGGCAAACTTTCATGTTTTTCAGACTCAAAAAACTCTCACGATTTAAAATCTCATCCAGATGATTTCCCATTTTGAAGATAAAACTCATCCAATGTGAGAGGTTACTGCTAAACTCTCATGGTTTCTAAACTCTCACTCTATTACATTTGGCCCTAGATCCCTTTTTTTGGACATTACTCTCTTGGGGGGGAGATATATCAATCCTTGGATAGAGATAATGTGGAGATAGGTAAAGTACCAATCAATCAGCTCCTAACTGTCATTTTACAGGCTGTATTTCAAAAATGACAGTAAGGAGCTGATTGATTTGTACTTTTTCTCTCTCCAAGGATTGATACACTTTCCCTTGGTAACCTACAGTTGCTGGTGGCTGGGCTAATAAGGTCCTTGAGTAAACAAATCACTTAGTGCCGATTACTGTGCCATCCAGCTTAAATAGAGAATGCAAAATGCTAAATCGTGGCATTACATGTAGTCACCAGCTTGCTTATATCTACTGCAAACAAATTGTGACACAAAAAAAGTATTTATATATACTTGGCTTTTTAGAGTTATTACCCAAAAGGTAATATAAATGGTATATAATACTGGTTGGTGATATGAGTTGTTTAAAGGATATTAGCATGTTTATGGCATCTGAGTACAATGAATAATGCATCCAATTAGGCAAATATTACAGATACTCTATTGTAGGTATTATGCTCAGGCTTTAGGAAAAAGCTTGATCTATCCCTCAATTGTCTAAAAGCTATTACTGCTAGTATAAGAACAGCAATTTCCACACAAAAGGTTTGTAGAGGATTATTCTTGGAATAGTTTTCCTGCCCTGTGTACAGAGCGCATCTAGCTGCCAACTCATCTGTGTCCATTTTTGATTAACTTAATCTACCCAAGTCTCAAGATTTATGGAAAACCTTAAGTCATTTTACCAGTGTTATCCAAATCCAATTGCTAGCGGAAATGCATCAACATTGCAAGTTTGTAAACAGCTTTAGCCTGCCTCTAAGTGGTTTCTAAAAGTCATTAAGCTAAAAAGCATATTATTTTCTCATTGTCATATCTGCAATAGGAGCCTAGAAAGGCCAGGAAACAAGTAATTAACGATATTTCATGGAAACATTTAAAAAGAAAAACTGTTCCGCAATACGCACTATGGGCCTGATTCAGCTTGGATCACAACTGCAAATATGCACGCAATCCGCCGATTGTGGCGCACTGGGCCTGATTATGCATTGCAGCAGCCTCTGCGATCGGGACTGCGATCACAGTGACTGTGCAGACCCATCGCAGAGTGATTGACAGTAAGTGCCGTTTTTGGGTGGTGACGGGGGGTGGTCGGGAAATGCAGGCATGCCAGTGCGTTTGAACACTTTTGCAGGGGCGTGCATAAATTATCCACTGTGATACCATACGCAGCCTGAGTACTCACAGCGTGCAATGAGGTTAGCAATTCCTGAGTAAGGTCAGAGCTTGTGCAAGTGTGCGTGAGGCTACGATGTACTCGATGTTACCGATGGTTTTGCAGTCTTGCTAAGGATTACAGATGTGTGTAAGGTAAGGTGGGCGTCCTTATGTTGTGCTGCGATGGCATAGCGTTCGCAATGGATTAGCATACTATCGCAGTGAGACTGCGTATGTAATCACTATTGCAATCGCAGTTGCGATCTGTAATGAATCAGGTGCTGTCAGGGGCGCCGAGAGGGGGGGGAGCGGGTACAGATTACCCGGACCCGGGATTCCTGAGGGGCCCGGCGGGGGACCGGGTCCGACGCCACCCCCCCTCCCTCACAGCAGCCCAGCACACAGCGTGTGCTGAGCTGCAGTTGGAGACTGCTCGTGGCTGCTGAGCAGCAGCCACGAGCAGTCTCCTATGCCTGTGCGGGGGAGCGATCACACTGTTCGCACCCCCCCTGGCTTTGCGCTGGGCTGAGGGGGCTCAGAGCGCCTATTACCAGGGCCCGCCTTGGCTCTTGGCGGCCCTGGATGCTGTGTTTGCTTCATACATGCATTCTAGTGCTTTTTATCTTTGTGAAAGACACAACATGTTCTACATATCTTGTAGAATTACTATCACTCATTCGTCTTGCAACCAAACTGTCTTTTGAGGGATCGGGTGAGTGGAGAAGACAGGATACAGTAATTTAAAAGTTACATTAGTTTACAATAGTTTGCTACAGTAATTTAAACCATATTTCGGTTTCCCACGCTTAGCAACATACGCATAAAATCCAATTAAGTACAAAACTGAGGACTGATGGAAGAATTAACCTTTATGGCACCAGTTGTTGGCGAATCGCAACTTCTATCATGCAAAACTAGTTGTAGGCTTATTGCCTATACTTCAATAACACCGCAACTTGAGGATACAGTAGGTTAGTGAAGACTCATCTGTATTTTATGTCTTCAATAGACCAACATGCTAAAGTGATACATCTCAAAGAATGTAAGTCAAACCTAATATCCAGTTATAGCTCAGAGAGTTATAGGTACATGCCTCCATTCCCCCTACTCACTCATCTTCCTCTCTTCCCATTCCCTACCTATAATACACTATTACATACAGCTCTGCCACACAGATTTGCAGGTTTCTTGGTTGACTTGCACTGAATTGCCATCATGTCCACCTGATTTTCTCTCATCTGGCATTTTCGTTCCCCACATTTAGCTTAAAAAGAAAAAGAAATGAAGTGTCACATATTTGTCATATTGTAGGTTTATGTGACGTCAAGATATAGTACTGTCATTGGAGACTGTCCTTGGTGTATTCCGTAAGAGGCAGTGGGATTTAACCAACTATTCATAGCGTTGCCATAGTGACTGTAACACGCTTGTACTGTATCAGGCTTTATCTATGAATCAGTGACACAGATGCAGTCACCTGCTTCTTTTTTTATGACCCAGCTATATCCGCTCCAAAAATAAAGTGTTATTACATCACACTGTAAGCAGCAATTAATAGTTTTTCCAAGGCTAAATCTGTTTCAGTCTAGGTGTAAGAACAGATCAGCAAAGAACAGTCTCATATGATAAGGACTGCTGAGCTATACGAAACCATTCTCATTTATATTTATATTGCTGTTGAATGAAGAAGTAATCATCACAGCATTATAAAGCACTGTGCTGTAGACTGACTGACTTGTAAAACACAATGGGCTTGATACAGAGCGAGTACTATGCCATGTTTGGTCACATACAGGGGAGGCTGGGCCTGGGGGTAGGGTGCCATCTGACCTCTGGGCCAGTGTATTGTTAGTGATCCAGGGCCACGTGCCTGCAGGAGGCAGGCCAGGGGCGGATTGGGATGGAAAATCAGCCCGGGAAATTTATGGAAGCAGTCCTAATAGGTGCGGGGTCTGTTGAGGAGGTGGGGTCTGTCTAGGGGGCCGGGATCCCTTCTCATAGGTTATGATTCTGAGATGGACACAGTAGCAGCTGTCCTTGTGTCTTTTGCCGCAGTTGCGTCTGTGGCTTTAGGCTATAAACACTACAATGCCCTTCCCTGGTGTATAGCCATGCATTTGAATATGCAAGTACTGAGATGCCAACTGTCAGTGTCTAAGGGGTCTATGTACTATTAATCCCGGTACCGCCGTGATTGTTATCGGTTCAACTCGCATGGGGATATTTTCATCTTTAATGAAAATATCCCCGCTATGTACCAAGGGGAGCTCGCAGGGACAGAGGTTGTGGTAACCACTGTCCCTGCAAGTTGTATCCCCAGCAAATTACAGAACAATTCACATCTGTGAAAGACTTCACCGGGGGAAGCTGGCACAGCGTAAGCTTCCAGAGCTGGCTGGGGCTGCAGGGGAGAGATCAAAAGATCTCTCTTCTGCCCCTGGAGCCCCCATTGTCTTACAGTAGTTTACACCATCTGAAGATGGTACAAACTACTGGGGCTAAACTCAGAATAGCATCGCTTTTTGGAGTTCAGTACATAGGGGTCAGATCGTAGCTCTCATTGATAATAATGAGGACTACGATCTGCAGCGCTAATTAGCACTTTGCTGGAGATTTCTGTGAAATCACTTGCATTGTGCTTTTAGTACAATACATAAACTTATGCAGAAACTGCTGTTTTTGCATAATATTATGTATCAAATAGCTTGATACATAGGCCCCTAAGTCTTTAGACAACCCCCTGTAACTACCTAGGAATACCCAACACATTTCTAATACACTTCTTGGTGCATGCACAGAAAAACACAGTAGTTACACTGCAGGAGCGCTGAAATGGGTATAATAATAACAAATAAACAGATAAAATAAAAGCAGCTGTATAAAAAGAGGGTAGTCAGTCCTCAAGGGTATTAAACAAAAATAGAGAAAACAACAGCGCTCAACTAGAATGAGTACATTTAATCATTTAATAAGGCATACAAGATACCAATATGCATATAATCTAAAATGTGCAAAAAAAAAGGAGCATAAAAACAGTCCAATCCACCAGTCACATTGGCCTCATATAGATGCTAGGAGGCTTAGATGATAATCCAATAATAATTGATCCAATGGTACTGAGCATGTGCAGTTCTAAAAGTCAGTCCAGACTTATAATTACCAAATCCAGTGTCCGCTTATATTTAGGGGTCCTAATTAGCAGTGCTGTTAGGCTTCCGCAAGAAATGGTCCCCGGGCAGAGGTTTCGGCAGTCCATTTGTGTGGCTAGATAGCACGTTGCTTTGACCATGTATCGGCACTCCTGTAGTGGATGGATAATATGAAGAAGCAGCCAATCATGACGCGTTTCGCTCTGTTGTACCCACAGCTTTTTCAAAGGTGGTGACATGGCTGCTGAAGGGGCTTTTTATATGGTATATCCAAGATGGCTCCTAATTGCCATCTGTTGTTAATTGACAAGCAATTTGTAAAAGGAGACCTTCCTGTAATCAAGCATTCACATAAATGATATAATAAAGAGGAGACAGACTTACCTAAATCATACAATCTCTATGTGAAATCAGACAAGTGGTCCGATCATAGCTGTTAGTGCCGCTTGTCTCTCCCGTTCTCCTTCCGCCGCGTAGTGTAAACAAACCACACGTGGAGGATGGGGGAGTAACTAAGGTAACCCATAAACATAGCTGGTAATAGGTCCAATAGCGCTCACGTGACACAACTCGATGTCACGTGACACAAGTAACGTAATAACGTGCTGATGTATGTAGTAGAGTCACGTGATTCGGGAGGATCAATATCACTCATCTTTCCCATTCACCCTCCGCCGCATTGTGTATGTAAACTACACACGGGGGAGGGAGAAAATGATATTCAAGGTAACCAATGAATATATGTTGGAACAAAGTAGCGCTCACGTGACAAAACTCAGTGTCACATGACAACCATAGCGCCACAGTGTACCAACATATTAAACATATAGAAATTTATAGAAAAAGGGGACGCAGCATATACAGTCTCAAATATTACATATCAAAGACGTAAAAGTCTTCATCTAAGAAGAAACCAATATATTTTAGATACCATAATACATAAATGATATAAATAATACAAATTAATAAAATCAGTATAACTATAAATAAAACTCAATATACTAAACACAATAAAGTATTGAATAATAAAGAATTACTTAAGAAAAATAATATTAATAATATATGTTAAATTGAATAAATGAAATAAATAAAATAAAGTATTAGCAAGAGATAGAATTAAGTTCTAGCATTTCATTTAGACCTCTAGGGTATAAAGAATCCATCTTAAATATCCAAAACAATTCTTGTTTACATAAATGTCTAAAGCGATCGCCTCCCCTAATGGTCAGGGAGATCTTTTCAATGCCGATTAGTTTCAAAGAACTTGGATCCCCTTTATGGCATTCTTGAAAGTGTCTGGAGACACTGAAAGATGGAACCTGATTAATTATGTTCCTTTGGTGTTCCATAAAATGAATTTTCAGACAGCGAGTTGTTCTGCCCACATATTTTAAATTACACCCGCAAGTGAGGACATATACAACATACTTGGAGTTACAATTAATAAACTCCTTTATGGAGTATATCTCCTCACTATTAGGTACACTAACATTTTTTGTCCCATTTACTATATAGTCACAAGTGGTACAACGATTACTTCCACATTTAAAACACCCCATTGGCTTGATGGGAAGCCAACTAATACTAGGATTCGTTCTTTAACAATTTTTCAATAAACTTGGGGCTAGCAGATTTTTAAGGGATTTATTACATCTAAAAATGAAATTTGGTTTAGAAGGAATTAGTTCGCCTAAGATTTTATCTTGTTTAAGAATATCGTAATTTTTTATTATGATGTTTTTAATCTCTCTTTGTGAATCCGTGTATGTTGAAATAAATGCTAATTCTCTTTCTGTAACTCCAGTAGTGTTCATTTCTTTCTTTTTTGAATATAAATAATATATATAAAGAATATATAAAGAATATGTCGAGAGAGATCAAATCCTAACAGAAAAAATAATTAAATTTGAACAAATGTTAGTAACTAATAAGTGTAAAAAATTCAAAAGAGATACAGAGGACTATAGAAACAATAAAGTTAGAACCTTTCGTAAAAAAGAACACCCTAGTGGTCTGATGTACTCTTCCCATCCACCGGGGAGAATACGAGGAGAATATAATCACCAGGTGGATGATTTGCAGAGGCCAATGAGACAGAGAAAGTTCTCTGGTCGGTACCGCGTACGCGGTTTCCCCAGGGATGATTTGTCTAGGAAAGAGAGTCATATTTTTACTCCAATCTCTTATAATGGAAGCACCAGGAGAAAAAATTCATTTAATCATGATTTACCGGTAAGAAATGCAATATCCTATAAGAACGATAAATTACCAAATAGGCCACAACCATTAGAACGACACTCTAAAGAAGTTTTTTTAGACCAACCACTTCAACAGAGAGACAACAAATATCGTGGAAGAAATCGAGAATTGACCACAGAAATATCAAAAAGACGCAGAGATCTAAGTTCAGAGGGAGAAGGGGGGGAAAAAAGGAGACATATAAGAGATTAAAAATTAGCTTTTCGAAAATTAAATCCTCTAGTGTATTTAATCTATCTTCAAAGAAATTAACGGAAACTGAGAAATCTCTCCTCTATAAAGGTCTCAAATTCGCCCCATCCTCCTCACCAAATATCTTTAATCTCTTTGTGGATCTCAATAAATTTATTAGAGATTTTTGTAGAAAAAGATACTTTGCGAACAAACAGATCTCAAGACAAACAGAAAATGCTTTTCCCATAGTGTTAGATTCTAATGACATTCCAATAATTAACATACTAGATGAACTTTTAGAAGAAAACAATACATATCCACAAATGGGAGACACAACACGGATTTTTGATGTTAATAGAGATAAATTCAAACTTAGGTCCGAATTTTTTCCAATAAAATACAAAAACCCTAATATAGAGTATTTCTATAAAACCACTTTGGATAATTTTAAAACATTGTGTGCTACCAGTAAACACCAACAAAAAAGACCTAATTTGAACAAATGGGAAAAAATGGCCCTTAAGAGACTTATGAAAGACTCTTCGATTGTCATAAAGGAGGCTGATAAGGGGGGAGGGATTGTGGTTCAAAACAGAACAGATTACATATCTGAAGCTTTAAGACAACTCAGTGATACAAGTTTTTATTCAGTACTTCCATCTAATCCTACCAGGGAGTTTCTGTTGGAACTACAATCCCTCCTTAATGAATCTTTTGAGGAAAAGATTATCTCCAGGGAGGAATTTAATTTTCTTTATTCACCTCACCCTACTATTCCAATATATTATCACTTACCAAAGATCCATAAATCCCTCACCTCACCTCCTGATCGTCCCATTATTTCGGGTATTGGTTCTCTTTCAGTTAATCTATCTTTTTATATTGATTCATTTCTACAGCCTAGAGTCCAAACACTCAAATCATATATTAGAGACACCACTCACTTTTTACAGTTAATTAAGGGAGTGGAGTGGAAAGAATCTTATGCATTCATGACGTTAGATGTTCAGAGTCTCTATACTAACATCCCACATACATTGGGAGTAGATGTTATAAAGAGACGTCTTCGAAAAGATGGTGACCTCTCTGAACGTCATGAGAATTTTATATTGGACTCCATTTCTTTTATTTTACGTCACAACTATTTTCTCTTTTTGGACACATTTTATTTACAGACTATGGGAATGGCCATGGGGACCAGGTTCGCGCCCAGCTATGCCAACCTCTACATGGGGGAGGTGGAGGACCTCCACGTGTGGGGGGGCGGGCTGGGCTCGAGCCTGGTTCTCTATGGCCGGTACATTGATGATCTTTTTATTATTTGGGATGGGCCCCTCACTTCAGCACAAGAATTTGTTTCCAAACTTAATTTGAATGAATATAATTTAAAATTCACTTATACTTTCCACCGTCACTGTATTAATTTTCTGGACATCTCCCTGGAGATAAACCAGAATAAAATTACCACACGAAACTTCACTAAAGAGGTGGGATCGAATGCATACTTGCATTACAAGAGTTCACATCAAATGACATGGAAACGTAATATTCCCAAAGGTCAACTTATGCGTTTAAGGAGAAATTGTTCAGACTTAGAAAGTTTTAAATTACAGTCAGATTCCATGACAGAGGCTTTCAAAGTGAGAGAATAGCCAGAGGATCTCATTAAGAAAGCCTTCTCTGAAGTGCTTGCCATGGATAGAGAAACATTATTCAAATCAAAAAAGAAAGAAATGAACACTACTGGAGTTACAGAAAGAGAATTAGCATTTATTTCAACATACACGGATTCACAAAGAGAGATTAAAAACATCATAATAAAAAATTACGATATTCTTAAATAAGATAAAATCTTAGGCGAACTAATTCCTTCTAAACCAAATTTCATTTTTAGACGTAATAAATCCCTTAAAAATCTGCTAGCCCCAAGTTTATTGAAAAATTGTTAAAGAACGAATCCTAGTATTAGTTGGCTTCCCATCAAGCCAATGGGGTGTTTTAAATGTGGAAGTAATCGTTGTACCACTTGTGACTATATAGTAAATGGGACAAAAAATGTTAGTGTACCTAATAGTGAGGAGATATACTCCATAAAGGAGTTTATTAATTGTAACTCCAAGTATGTTGTATATGTCCTCACTTGCGGGTGTAATTTAAAATATGTGGACAGAACAACTCGCTGTCTGAAAATTCATTTTATGGAACACCGAAGGAACATAATTAATCAGGTTCCATCTCACAGTGTCTCCAGACACTTTCAAGAATGCCATAAAGGGGATCCAAGTTCTTTGAAACTAATCGGCATTGAAAAGATCTCCCTGATCATTAGGGGAGGCGATCGCTTTAGACATTTATGTAAACAAGAATTGTTTTGGATATTTAAGATGGATTCTTTATACCCTAGAGGTCTAAATGAAATGCTAGAACTTAATTCTATCTCTTGCTAATACTTTATTTTATTTATTTCATTTATCCAATTTAACATAAATTATTAATATTATTTTTCTCAAGTAATTCTTTATTATTCAATACTTTATTGTGTTTAGTATATTGAGTTTTATTTATAGTTATACTGATTTTATTAATTTGTATTATTTATATCATTTATGTATTATGGTATCTAATATATATTGGTTTCTTCTTAGATGAAGACTTTTACGTCTTTGATATGTAATATTTGAGACTGTATATGCTGCGTCCCCTTTTTCTATAAATTTCTATATGTTTAATATGTTGGTACACTGTGGCGCTATGGTTGTCATGTGACACTGAGTTTTGTCACGTGAGCGCTACTTTGTTCCAACATATATTCATTGGTTAACTTGAATATAATTTTCTCCCTCCTCCGTGTGTAGTTTACATACACAATGCGGCGGAGGGTGAATGGGAAAGATGAGTGATATTGATCCTCCCGAATCACGTGACTCTACTACATACGTCAGCACGTTATTACGTTACTTGTGTCACGTGAGCGCTATTGGACCTATTACCAGCTATGTTTATGGGTTACCTTAGTTACTCCCCCATCCTCCACATGTGGTTTGTTTACACCACGCGGCGGAAGGAGAACGGGAGAGACAAGCGGCACTAACAGCTATGATCGGACCGCTTGTCTGATTTCACATAGAGATTGTATGATTTAGGTAAGTCTGTCTCCTCTTTATTATATCATTTATGTGAATGCTTGATTACAGGAAGGTCTCCTTTTACAAATTGCTTGTCAATTAACAACAGATGGCAATTAGGAGCTATCTTGGATATACCATATAAAAAGCCCCTTCAGCAGCCATGTCACCACCTTTGAAAAAGCTGTGGGTACAACACAGCGAAACGCGTCATGATTGGCTGCTTCTTCATATTATCCATCCACTACAGGAGTGCCGATACATGGTCAAAGCAACGTGCTATCTAGCCACACAAACGGACTGCCGAAACCTCTGCCCGGGGACCATTTCTTGCGGAAGCCTAACAGCACTGCTAATTAGGACCCCTAAATTTAAGCGGACACTGGATTTGGTAATTATAAGTCTGGACTGACTCTTAGAACTGCACATGCTCAGTACCATTGGATCAATTATTATTGGATTATCATCTAAGCCTCCTAGCATCTATATGAGGCCAATGTGACTGGTGGATTGGACTGTTTTTATGCTCCTTTTTTTTTGCACATTTTAGATTATATGCATATTGGTATCTTGTATGCCTTATTAAATGATTAAATGTACTCATTCTAGTTGAGCGCTGTTGTTTTCTCTATTCTTGGTGCATGCGCCTAAATCCGCACCGCAACTCAGACCCATGCACAGATGACAAACAATGAACAAGAAAAAAAAAACACTTTGGCCCCCACAGGAAAGAAAAACACATTGCGCCAACAAGAAATACATAAAAACACATTAGCCTCAACAATAAAAAAATAAAATACACACCGGCCCCCGCAGAATAAAACAAATACATACCCACAAAAAAAAAACACATTGGCCCGCACAGAAAAAAATAAGACACAATGGTCCCCAGTGGATAAACAAACACTGGACCCTACAAAAATGGTAGGGTCTAGATGCCCTTCATGGAGAGGACCCTGACATCATCAGTTACTGTCCAATGTACAGTAATTCCCTACTATCCACATGGACATAGAGGGAGAACATAATGCTGTGGCGAGCAAAGCGAGCCACCATGCCCAAAGCGTGGCGAGTGAACCGAGCCCACGAGGGGACAAATTTCTTTGTTTGGTGGCCTTTATGGGTATGGGACCGCACTTCCGCCCTCACCTCACGTCACTTCCAGGTCCTTACAATGAAGGGGAAATAAGCTCAACCCTACAGAAATCAATAAAACACAATGACCCCTACAAAGAAGAAAAACACCTTGACCCTTGACATGTTAAAAAAAAAAACATTGACCAGCCACAGGAAAAAAACACATTGGCCCCTGCAGGAGAAAAAACACATTGGCCCCTGCAGGAAAAAATAAAAACACAGATCAGGTGTAAGCTTGGAGTAGTAGTAGTGTGGGTACAGGCAGGGAGTAGTAGTAGTGTGGGGGTAGATGGGGAGCAGTAGTACTGTGGGGCAGGAAGTAGTAGTAGTGTGGGGCAGGTGGGGAGTAGTAGTAGTGTGGGGCAGGTGGGGAGTAGCAGTAGTGTGGGGCAGGCAGGGAGTAGTAGTTGTAGTGTGGAGCAGGCAGGGAGTAGTAGTAGTGGGGGCAGACAGGGAGTAGTAGTAGTGTGGGGCAGGTGGGGAGTAGCAGTAGTGTGGGGCAGGCAGGGAGTAGTAGTTGTAGTGTGGAGCAGGCAGGGAGTAGTAGTAGTGTGGGGCAGTCAGGGAGTAGTAGTAGTGTGGGGCAGTGAGTAGTAGTAGTGTGGGGCAGGGAGTAGTAGTGTGGGGCAGTGAGTAGTAGTAGTGTGGGGCAGGGAGTAGTAGTAGTGTGGGGCAGTGAGTAGTAGTAGTGTGGGGCAGGGAGTAGTAGTATTTCAAAACAGGCGACAGAAAGAGAGTAATAATGTAAAGCAGGGCAGGATGGGAGTAGTTGTGGGAAGCTGGTAGGATAGGAGTAGGTCACCTCAGCTCATGGGTCCTCCTGGCCGCCGTCCCTTTCTCTGCCCTGATGGCTGCTTCACACAGCCAAAGTAAGCCTCTGTATCCTGCACCACTCCTCCGGCTTTCATATGTGTCCTGCTGTCTACTCCTCCATCCCAGGCGGACTGACCACTGCATACACCCCGCCCCCCTGAATGGTCCCGCCCCCTGGCTCATCTCCCGCAGCCTTGCTCCGACATCCCACAGAGCTGACAGTGGGCAGAGGAGGATGAGTGTGTGAGTGATGGAGGGAGGGAGGGGACACCGGCACCGCACAGTCATTGTGGTGCCTGGAGCTTCAGGTTTGTGTTCCATAGCGAAACGTAAACCTCGGAAGCACTGCAGCCGGCAGTCAGTGCCAGCCCTGCCCAGCCCGACCGTCAGAATCGGCCAGCCCAGCAAAGGGGTTTAGGGGTCGGCCCAGCGGGAACTTTCCCGCTGTCCCGGCGGCCCAATCCGCCCCTGACAGAGACACACCAATATTAGTAAAAATGTAACAATATATTTATTGCAATAAAATAGCCAATGGCACAGTATACTTATCTCACTAGTCATATGATAATCTTAATCACAATATATTACACATCTAAAAAGATATAGACATATTCTGATTGCGTAAATAATTATATATGCAAAAAAATATTTAAATAGGAAAAAGAATAGCAGCAAAAACTCAAATCACAATCAGATCTGCACATGTGCACAAAGCATCCGCTGTATACTCCAATGTGTTGCGATTTGCTGCTTTAGGTTACTTAAAAAGTATCCACGAAACCTTGAAAATTGTGACAGGTGCATCGCTGGACGTTCCCGACATTATAGTGCACGATTTGTTTGGATCAATCAGGGCAAGACTCATAATAACATAAATTCTACCAAACCAAGAGCCACTAGCCTGTATCCTCCTTCGTCATTCGTATTTGTTTTTCCTCTTTGTGTGATTGCGTTTGATGTCTTTTGTAACTGAAAATGATGACCCAGATATTAATCTCTCATTTGATGGAACAGAATAGAAGGGGGGTACCTACAAGACTATTTTTTATTAAACATTTAACTTTTAATATATACATTTGACAAATTAAAAAGAAAAATAAATAAATTATGTTGGTGCAGGTTTTTTTTCATGTATTATATTTAATCTAACCAGGGGGCGAGGTACGGGTTCCAAAGCTACTGTAGACTTTATACATGCTCCTAATATTTGCAAGCTCTGTTAAACACATTAACTTCAAAAACAGTATATTAGTAGAGTTATTGCTCAGTGCACAGAAGCCTTATCCTGACATGGCCAGGTGCATCGGTGACATTTAAAACAAAGCTATAAAAAAAAAGTTTCTTTAATAAAGTGTAACCTTTGTATAAATCCCCAGATTCCTGAGACATATCACTCAGTTGTAACATAACATTCACTGTGTTTTATAATTCACCAACTCCTTCCAAGAAGTAGTGTCTTAATCCTTTCAGAAAATCAAAGCCAAGGTCGGAAGGACAGATGCAGCTAGATAAAGTTCTACTTTCAAAGGAATAGACCCAAACATGTCACGCCTGGCATCATAATAATGATAATAATTAACCACCAAACAACCACGGTTTAAATTTAAAGACCACTACACCCCAAAATTAAAATTGTCAGACGACCACCTTAAAGCCATACCTCCAGACTATCGCCATTTCGTCAGGACAGTCATGATTTCAGGGGACTGTCCAACCATTCAGCGATGTTTATTCCGATTTGGGGGAGTTTGGGAAGTCACCACGCTTACTATGATGTTAACACTCCATCGGCATGCTGTAGCCATGCCCGAGCCCCGGGTTAGCTTTGACTGATGTTGGAGGTAAACACATTGTTCAATGTTAGCATGTCATCCCACTCTGGGGGTCATTCAGACCCGCTCGCAAGCGCAGGATGCTCGCAAGCGGGTCGATGGTGCCCTACTGGGCATGCGCACGACAGAGGAAGCTCCGTCGTGCGCATGCGCGAGACCCGGCTAGCGACGGGCTCTCCGTCGCTCCGGGTCTCGCACCAAAGGGGGCGTGCTGTCGGTGTTGATTGACAGCACGCCCCCTCTGGTGGGCGTGCCGGGGGCGTGGCTGCCAGACGGAGGCGTTCCCATGGGAACGCCTACTGTCTGAAGCCGGCCCCACTGACAGCACTAGTGATGTCAGTGGGAGTGATTTTGGCTCTGATAGAGCCAAAATCACTCCAGGGCTTGCGGCAGCGAGACCCTACCGCAGGGTCTCCGTCACAAACCCGTTGGTCGCGATGGTGTTGACCATCGCGACCATCATCATGGACGCTCGCATAAGCTGTGGGTGGTAACCCACAGCTATGCGAGCGTCCATAAGGCCGCTCCATTTTCATGTAGGAGGGCTCTGATTCAGAGCGAGCGCTCTGGTCAGAGCGTCCGGCTCTGAATCAGGCCCTCTGTTCAAAATAAAGGATTACCTCTTATATTTATATATAAGCTCTCACCGGCCATTCTTCATCATGTCCGACCCCTAGAGATGTGCGGGTCCGGGTATCAGAGAACCCGCAACAACTGAATTTAGGGTCCAAGCTCGGTATTACCTTGAGGTACTGAGCCTGAACTGAGTCGGTTCGGATCTCTCTGGTTCAGTGCATGCTAACAGGCCAAAATTACGTCATTTTAGCTGTTTCTTTTTTAATCCCTTTTTTTTTTTTAAATACAGATATAAACCAAAACACGAAAATGAATCCAAATCCAAAACACGGGGGTCGGCGCACATCTCTGAGTAGTACACATGCCACTAGTGATCCTGGTCTCTTAGCCCCATTCAGCAAACATAACACTGCAAGAGGCTCATAGTGTTAAACTGCCTTTCCCTAACTGCAACTTACCTCCGCTTGCCCGTCAAGATATAAGTACTAAGCTTTGGAGAGAGATAAAGTGGAGAGAAATAAAGTACCAACCAATCAGCTCCTAACTGTCACTTTACAGGCTGTGTTCGAAAAATGACAGTTAGGAGATGATTGGTCGGCACTTTATCTCCCTCCACCCTAGTCCCTTGTCTGCATCTTACCTATGGCAAAATTTACTAAGCAGCGGGTTCTAAACCCTGGCGGTTTGGTGGCGGTTTGGCGGCAGTTTTGCTATCTGCAGATTTACTAAGGCCAAAACCACCGTCAAAACACATTTTAGAATAGAATAGAACAGGGCTGTCATTTATAAACCACTGCAAAACCGCCACCAAACCCCCGGGGTTTACAACAGAATAGAACCCGCCGTCAAACCGCCACCCACCCGCCGGGGTTTACAACAGAATAGAACCCGCTGTCAAACCGCCACCCAACCGCCAGGGCTTACAACCCGCCGCTTAGTAAATTTCTCACCTAGTCTGTTGCATTCTTTTTCTTTTGTCCTTAAGATGTGTCACCTTACATTTACTGTATGAATGAGATGCCACTTTTCATTTTAAATATATATATTTCCTGTACAGCACTGCAAACACTATGTGGCACCTTAAAGTAATACCTCCCTCCACTATATTACTATTGATGCCATAAACTAATCGTTGCCACTCAACATTGGTTAACAACACATGCCCATTTTGAAGAAGTGAGGTCAGGGACACTGGCTCTAGGAAGTAGTAGAGTAACAGGCTGCAAGTTGCCTGCCCGGAGTGTCCCATGTACCTATTACTGTAATTTATCTAATTTCCTACCTATTTCTCCATTTAAATTCCTATTGTGCCTATTCCTCTATCCACCTTCCTACAGTACCTATTCCTCTATCTACCTTCGTACCTATTACTCTATCTACAGCACCTTCTGACTGTACCTATTCCTCTATCTACCTTTCTACCTATTCCTCTATCTTCCTACTGTACCTATTCCTCTATCTACCTTTCTACCTATCCCTTTATCTTCAGCCCCTTCTGACTGTACATATTTTTCTATCTACCATTCTACTTGTTCCTCTATCTTCCTACTCTACCTATTCCTCTATCTATCTTCCTACTGTACCTATTACTCTATCTACCTTTCTACCTATTCATCTATCTTCCTACTGTCCCTACAGTATTCCTCTATCTACCTTTCACCTATTCCTCTGTCTTCGTACTGCACCTATTCCACTATCTACCTTTCTACCTATTCTTCTATCTTCTTACTGTACCTATTCCTCTATCTTTCTACCTATTCCTCTATCTTCCTACTGTACCTATTCCTCTATCTTTCTATCTATTCCTCTATCTTCCTACTGTGCCTATTCCTCTATCTTTCTACCTATTGCTCTATCTTCCTACTGTACTTATTCATCTTTCTACCTTTCTACCTATTCCTCTATCTTTCTACTGTACCTATTACTCTATCTACCTTTCTACCTATTCCTCTATCTTCCTACTGTACCTATTCCTCTATCTACCTTTCTACCTATCCCTCTATCTTCAGCCCCTTCTGACTGTACATATTCTTCTATCTACCATTCTACTTGTTCCTCTATCTTCCTACTCTACCTATTCATCTATCTTCCTACTGTACCTATTACTCTATCTACCTTTCTACCTATTCATCTATCTTCCTACTGTCCCTACAGTATTCCTCTATCTACCTTTCGACCTATTCCTCTATCTGTCTTCGTACTGCACCTATTCCACTATCTACCTATTCTTCTATCTTCTTACTGTACCTGTTCCTCTATCTTTCTACCTATTCCTCTATCTTCCTACTGTACCTATTCCTCTATCTTTCTATCTATTCCTCTATCTTCCTACTGTGCCTATTCCTCTATCTTTCTACCTATTGCTATATCTTCCTACTGTACTTATTCATCTATCTACCTTTCTACCTATTCCTCTATCTTTCTACTGTACCTATTACTCTATGTACCTTTCTACCTATTCCTCTATCTTCCCATTGTACCTATTCCTCTATCTATCTTCCTACTGTAACTATTACTCTATCTACCTTTCTACCTATTCCTCTATCTTCCTACTGTACCTATTCCGCTATCTTTCTACCTATTCCTCTATCTTCCTACTGTACCTATTCCGCTATCTACCTTTCTACCTATTCCTCTATCTTCCTACTGTACCTATTCCTCTATCTACGTTTGTACCTATTCCTTTACCTATCTTCCTACTGTAACTATTACTCTATCTACCTTTCTACCTATTCCTCTATCTTCCTACTGTACCTATTCCGCTATCTTTCTACCTATTCCTCTATCTTCCTACTGTACCTATTCCGCTATCTACCTTTCTACCTATTCCTCTATCTTCCTACTGTACCTATTCCTCTATCTACGTTACTACCTATTCCTTTACCTATCTTCCTACTGTAACTATTACTCTATCTATCTTTCTACCTATTCCTCTATCTTCCTACTGTACCTATTCCGCTATCTTTCTACCTATTCCTCTATCTTCCTACTGTACCTATTCCACTATCTACCTTTCTACCTATTCCTCTATCTTCCTACTGTACCTATTCATCTATCTACGTTTCTACCTATTCCTTTACCTATCTTCCTACTGTAACTATTACTCTATCTACCTTTCTACATATTCCTCTACCTATCTTCCTACTGTAACTATTCCTCTGTCTACCTTTCTACCTATTCCTCTATCTTCCTACTGTACTTAGGACCTCATTCAGAGTCAGTCGAAGCGGCCGCACGGTCGTACGCCACCGATGTGCGCTATACTGCGCATGCGTAAAGTTCGCAATGCGTGTGCGCAAACTAGCCGCTACGGTCAGAAATTTCTCTCTCCTTGAACACAGCCAGGTCGGTAGTTTGAGTGACAGATGGAGGCGTTTGTGGGTGGTAACAGGGGAAGGTGCTTGAAAACGGGGGAGTGGAGATCCGAACGCAGGCATGCCTCATTATGCGAACAGCGTTTTATGGGAGTGCATACGGATTATGGGAGTGCATAATTAACAAAGTAGTGTCATGGCACATGTGACATGGGAGGTTTTTACACTGACATGATCGTAGAGCTTAAGAGAGGGTATGGTCAACCTTAAGCTCTACGACCAGTTCCGATGGTTCCCGATGGTCCCGATTAATCCTTATATGCCCGGAGATGACGTGTAATGCGTACGAGAAGGGCGTATTTTTTTGTCTTCCGACCGCTTCCTCCCCTTGGTCGGTCAGCTACCGATCCGAACTTAGGGACGCAACTTGCGAGGGAATCATTTGCATATCCGGCCCCTTTTCCCGTACGACCGTGCGGCCGCTTCAACCGACTCTGAATGAGGTCCTTATTCCTCTAGCTACCTTTCTACCTATTCCTCTATCTATCTTCCTACTGTACCTATTACTGTATCTACCTTTCTACATATTCCTCTATCTTCTTACTGTACCTATTCATCTACCTTTCTACCTATTCCTCTATCTTCCTACTGTACCTCTTCCTCTATCTACCTTTCTACCTATTCCTCTATCTTTTTACTGTACCTATTCCTCTATCTTTCTACCTATTCCTCTATCTTCCTACTGTACCTATTCCGCTATCTACCTTTCTACCTATTCCTCTATCTATCTTCCTACTGTAGCTATTCCTGTCCCCATCAGATCTAAGAAATGCACGTATTAGATCATGAGTGCATGATGAACCAACAACTCCGCCATCATGTCCATCCAAGTGCATGATCAACACCTTTAGGCCAACCAAACATTTGCACCGTATACATCAGACACCCCTTCAATTCACGCCACAGCATTCCTCTACCCATCCACAGACAAGACAACATAAAACAACAATAACGATGTTAGTGACAAACACAAGCATGCTAACCAGGCTGGAGGTAAGAACAAAACCTACTAGGATCTTTTCTACTTATATGGGGAACTATTTGTTGCCTCTGTAGGAAAAATAAAAATCCCTCCAAACCCCTGAAAGCGAGTAGTCTAAACCCCTGGTTAGCATGCCGAAGAAGCGCTAGCAAGCACTCTGCCCAAACGCACATAAAGACGTAATGCTCCGGATTTCCACTTACCCAGAGCCTGAATCTCTGACGTTGGAAAACCGGAAGTGTCAGCATCGCGGCAGACCCAATTACGGAATGAATGAGTGCCATATTCATGTGAAGGGAGATTGCGAGCCGCAATACATCGTTGCAAAAAACCAAATTGGTATTTACCGCGTCTCCACACTCTGGGCGCTGTTGCAATATACATGTGCCAAAAACACCGGCAGGTCACGGCGTCCTGACATTTCTGCAAAGCTAGACAGTGACCCCGCCCAATCTGGTCAGTGCTAATGCGACGCATCCTGTGCAACAGAGAATCCTCGCCGCACAATATGTCCCGATAACCGCTGAAATGCAACATTTGCCTCCAAATAACGTCAGGATGGGGGTAAAGCCCAGCCCTCCTTCACTGGCTGGGCTTCCCGCAGCCCTTTCCTGTCAGTGAATGGATGCCGCGCGCATGTGCGCGGCATCCATTCACACTCCGGGGGTCCGGCACCACCGCACAGCTGTGGCGATGGGGGTCCCCAACCTCCCGATTTGACCACCCGTGGGCCACTTGGGCCCACGAGTGTAACAGCAGCGGGATGTTGGGGAGAGGTGCGCCCTCTATGGGTGGCGCCCCTGTTCGACAACACTGGTCGAACACCTCTAGAGCCGGACCTGCCTGTATATATATATATATATATTAGAGATGAGCGGCTTCGGTTTCCAGAGATCCGAACCCACCCGAATTTAGCAGAACCGAGTCAAAACCAAGCAGGCTCGGAGTTTCCCGCCTGACTCAGATCTCGAAACCAAGGCAAAACTATAGAGTCTGAAATCTCATGGTTCGTGAGCTTTCGTCTCTATGATCAATGTAGTATATAAGGGACCAGGCGACGGACGCCATTTCACTCCGGCTGTGGGGACTGAACAGGGGGGGTGGGTAGTGTAGGGCTGGGAGAGGTGCTTTTGCTGTCTGCTGTGTCCTGGGCTAGTGACTGCTGATCCATTCTGGGCTGGTGCTGTCACTCTGCTGTCTGCTGTGTCCATCTGGGCTGTTGCTGATCCATCTGTGCTGTCTGCTGTGTCCTGGGCTGGTGTTTTTCATGTCTGCTGTGTCCATCTGGGCTGGTGCAGAACTCCAGATACATCTGCGCTGGTGCTGTGTCCATCTGGGCCCAAGTTCTGGACTCAGAAAAAATAAAAATAAAATATAGTCCAAAAAAAAATCAAAGTGTCTTTTATATTTTTCTGTGTGTGTGCGTGTTAGGCTTAACTGCAGTACCGCACAAGATCCAGCAAGCAACACAAGTTGCAACCTAGTGCTGCCCAAATCCAGTCATGATCAATCTGTGCTCTGGGCCCAAGTTCTGGAACATAAAAAATGATAAATCAATTGTCTTATTTTCTAATAATTGTCTGTGTGTCTGTGCGTGTTAGGCTTAGCCGCACAAGATCTAGCAAGTCGGCAACGCAAACTAGTGCTGCCTGACTCCAGTCATGATCAATCTGTGCTCTGGGCCCAAGTTCTGGAGCATAAAAAAAATTAAAATCAATTGTATTTTTTTTTATTAACTTTAACTGTCTGTGTGTGTGAGTGTATCCAGGGAATCAGTATGAAATACCGCCGGCCCCACGGCCGGCAGTTCGATTTCCGGCAGTGACAGCTCGACAAATGCAGAGATCCCAACAGCTTCCCGATCATGGATATGTAATTACTAACTAACCTAACCCTCCTTAGGGGTGCCTAACCTCCCCCCAAGTGCCTAACCCTAATCCCCCTTCTAAGTGCCTAACCCTAACCCCCCCCTTCCCCGCTGCCTATACCTAAGTCCCCCGGGGGGGATGTCCTATCCCTGAGTCTCCCCCGGGGGTGCCTAACCCTCCCTACCCCTAACCTAACCCTCCCGGGGGGTGCCTAACCCTAAGTCCCCCCCGGGTGCATTAAATCTAACCATCCCCCCCGCGGCTGTCTACTCGCGGCGCCCGGTATCCCTTCGATCGGGATGCTGGGTGCCTGTCTCCCGGCATCGGGGAAAAGTCAGGCGTCTACATCTAGACGCCCGGCATTTCATCCCTCACCGGGATGTGACAGTCGGGAAGCCGGCTGCCGGTATTAAGGCAGCCGGCTTCCCGATTGTATACCGTATCCAGCCAGCAACGCAACTTGCAACCTAGTGCTGCCCGACTCCAGTCGTGATTAATCTGTGCTCTGGGCCCAAGTTCTGGAGCTGAAAAAAATATATAATATTGTCTTTTTTTTGTGAAATTTTTTTGTGTGCCACACCTGTCACTGTCATCAGCGTAGGTGCGCAGGGGTGCTGTGCTCCTGTCTGTTGAGTGGCTGCTGCCCAATATAATAAATAAACAATTTTTATTGTGTGCGTGTCAGCCACACCTGGCTGTCACTGTCATCAGCATAGGTGCGCAGAGGTGCTATGCTCCTGTCTGTCGAGGGGCTGCTGCCCAAAATAATAAATAAACAATTTTTATTGTGTGTGTGTCAGCCACACCTGGCTGTCACTGTCATTGGCATAGGTGCGCAGGGATGTTGTGCTCCTGTCTTTCGAGGGGCTGCTGCCCAAAATAATAAACAATTTTTATTGTGTGCGTGTCAGCCACACCTGGCTGTCACTGTTATCGGCGTAGGTGTGCAGGGGTGCTGTGCTGCTGTCTGTCAAGAGGCTGCATGAATATTGCAATGAAAACTTTTTTTTTAAGTTATTGGGTTACAAAAAGTAGTTTTTTATCTTAAACATAGCTTATAAAGTTATATGCTCTAAAAAACTAAAGCCTATATTTATTTATAAACCTATATAGAGTAGACATCCTAAATTCTAAAACTGTTCTATTCAAAAACATAAACAAAAGTCAGGAGAGGCCTCAGAGAACATGAAAAAAGATGCTCTAGGTGCTGAACTTCAAGGGATTTCTCCATCATGTTCTGCAGTGTGGAAAGGTTTCATTCACATGTTTTCTATAAAGCAGTTCCAAGTTACAGCCTTCAAAGTGTGTGGCTATAACACCCACTTTTGCCAGGAATTAACAAAGATTATTACAAGCAAAGGATTCATCTGTCCAGAATCTGTCTGGGAATTCATGGATCGTTAATTAATAGGGAAAAGGGAAGGGGGAATGGGACCCTGCACAGGAAGAATGAATATATGAGTATGTTTTAATAAAAAAAAACAACTGTGACACGTTATTGTTCTAGATAAATAATCGTATAAATAACAATGTGTTGGTGGTGTTCCCTGGAATAAATATGTAAATATATTATTGTAAATTGTGAGGGCAAAAAAGAAAATTCCCTTTTTGGGGCACTCTTGGATAGAAATGTGATGGTTATGATAATTAACACTTAACTTTTATTACCTACTTGTAAAAAATATTAATGAATAAATAAATCAAGGTGAAAAATTGTAATAAAATAATATAGTCCTGAATAATCTATGTATCCAGGAATTGACCTCCAACTACAGATGTTCAATATAAGTACTATCTGATGTGTTCATTTAGTTAATACACATATCCCTTATCATCACAACATGAGAGTGGTAAAAGGATGTGCAAGTTGTATGATACCCATTATTGCACAGTTTGCACAGCAGGGATCCGTCAGCCTGTCTGCTAGTTAGCCCATATGTGTAAGGCTGGATAGCCGCGTATGGCTGAGCACCAGCCCGGGGACACGAGGCAGCATGCAGGAAGAAGTTCATCAGCCTGCTGCCAGTCAGCTGATCGGGCCGACGTCAGGAGGAAAATAGTATGAATGGGGCATGTTGACGCGCGTTTCGCCATTCAGGCTTGTTCACAACAAATCAGCTGACCCCTGCTTCCATTGTCTAGATTAAAAACTGTTGGTGGTCAATCAGATTTGTCCACAGTTTGATTGACATGATTGTAAACCAATCAGCATCCCTTAAGTTTCAACTAATAGGGAGCATTATTCATTGATTGGCATATGATTAAAACTTAGTTAATGAACAGTGAGAACTCAATATAAACAATAAAATAAGATACATTCCATCCAATATTAGTTGGTAATTACTATTTTTTAATCTATTGTTGAAAATTAATAGCTTACAATAGCTAAAATTAACAAAAAATTTACAAAAATGTTTATATTTATTATTATAAAAGGACAATTATGACAAAAAGCATAATTGTGACATAGGAATTATCTCATGAAAGGATTATTACAAAAAAAAATGTTTTATATATATTTGTGTAAAAGGGACTAATATAAATAGAGACTTACACAAAGGCCCCATTGTCTAAAGATACTAATTATAAAAAGGGAATGTAAGTGTGACCAGCCAATCATTATGTGTCGAAAATGAGTGTTTATATTAATGATAATGATTGTGTAGATAGTGAATTGGATGTGTATAAATGTCATACACTATTATGATTATAAATGTAAAATCAATTGTTAAAAGAAAACGTGATAATGATGATAAGAAAAAGAGGAAAAAGCACTACGTGACCTTATTGTATAGTGAAAATTAAATTAATGTAAAAAGATGATTAAAACAAAAAAATTTTGACTTATAAAGTTATTGAATTGTAAAGAAAAAGGACTTTGTGACCTAGTTAAAACGTGTTATTGTGATAGAATGATAGTATTAGTGTATTAATGGGGATAATTAATTATTGATACCATGTGATAATACTATCAGAATAGATTGGTCTATGCGGACTGTCTTATCTTCAACTATCATGGTCCCCTTTATCAATTATTTAGACTGTTGTTATTAATAATAACTGTGCAATATATTTGAATTTATGTGTTCATTAGATCATGTTAATAACACCATGATTGATGTTAGCACAGAGTCCATTGCTGCTAATTGTTGTTAGGTACTAGACTGAAATCTCATGAATTGTGCTTTTTAATTAAGGCACAATACCACTGAAGAAATATATGTGCTTTATAACTAGATGCAATTATGATCCACAGGGATATGTGCAATAATTAAGATAGTAACTGTTTACATCTAGGACATATGGAATTATTTAGGGCATGTGCAATGTGTTGATTGCACATCAAATGCAAACTGTGTGTGACGATTAGAATATCATCATAACCTATAGTGAATTGTGCAATATTGTGATGTCTATCACTGTAAGAAAAATATGTGTGCAATATAACTGGATATAATTATGTTCCACAGGGATATGTGCAATAATTAAGATAGTAATTGTTTACATTTAGGACATATGGCATAATTTAGGGCATGTGCAATTTGTTGATTTCACATCAAGTACAAACTGTGTGATGATTATGATATCACCATAACCTATAGGGAACTGTGCAATATTGTGTTTTCTGTTTACATTTGGGGCATTTGGCAATACTAAGAACATGTGCAATTTGTTATTTCATGAATCATGTGCAATATTGTAATGGTTACAAAATCTTGGTAACCTACAGGGAACTGTGCAATAATTGATACTAATTGATTCTGTATATTTTGAATTGTTATCTAAGTGACTAAGTAAAGATCAGATTCTGTTATAACATTTATTGACGTCAATACATAGTCATTAATTTTGTTTTTTTGTTACAAAACTAATTTAACATTGAAACTTTTTCCCAAGGGTTAAGTGCAATATACTAATATCCAGGGAACGTATAATATCTAAGATATTGGGTTAATTGCTGAACTAACATAAATATCTTAATGATCTTGTGTAATTTACTGTATTGCTAATATTTAAGTTACCTATAGGGAATTGTGCAATAATAGGTGTCATACAACTTGCACATCCTTTTACCACTCTCATGGAGTGATGCTAAGGGATATGTGTATTAACTAATTGAACACATCAGATTATATTGAACATCTCTGGTTGGAGGTCAATTCCTGGATACATAGATTATTCAGAACTATATTATTTTAGAACAATTTTTCGCCTTGATTTATTTATTCATTAATACTTTTTACAAGTAGGTAATAAAAGTTAAGTTTTAATTATCATAACCATCACATTTCTATCAAAGAGTGCCCCAAAAAAGGAATTTTCTTTTTAGCCCTCGCAATTTACAATAATATAAATTCATGGATCGTATTTGGCCTGAATCGCAAACTGAAATACGGAATAGTAAGCACAGACAACATGGAGGCCTTTGTTATTCCGCTGCCTGCACGCCAACCAATACCTCCCAGACTACACGCAGTGGGGGGACTAGGTCTTGATAATGACCATCCCCATCTGTTGCTAGGCCTTCTTCTTCCAAACCATCCATCCTGGAATTCCTGTCCAAAAAGGGTGAGCAGTGTACAAAAAGAGGAGCTAGATGTCCCCGATTACATTTTTTTGGATATGGAGAGAAGCGCTTCAGATGTTGGAACAAGGGCTCCCACCTATTTGGCTTCCCTCCAGAGAACAGAGCTGTGTTCCTCAGGAAATGTACATGCCTGAGCTGATAGGTAGGTAGTCTCTGTCTGTTGGTAAACACCCTTCAGGAGATGGCAACCCAAAATAACAACAACTATAATTAATAATGTGTCCACTGATGATAACCAGCCTGATCCCTTAACAGCAACATACCCCATATGGCCAACTCATAACATGACACCCAGTTTGCAGTCTCCTCTTCCTTATGACACTAATCCAGTCGCCATGGTTGATCAATCAGCCATGTGTGGTCCACCCAATTTTTGGCCTTCTACATTCTAACATTCACATATCTAAGAAGTGGACAGTGGGAACAATGGCAATTTGGAGGCCACTAACTAACTCTGTTTTTTTTAATGTCCATGTACAGGTTGGGAAATTCTGTTACAGAACAGAAGGTTTGCAAAGGATTGTTTAAGTCAATTGTTTATTTATTTTTGGAAAGCACGCTTCCTGGTCCCCTTCTAGGATGAAAAAAATCAACTCCCAGCAGCAGCAGCCATGCTCAAGGATTCTTCTGTGGCAAGGACTGATGTAAATGTAATGTATCACATTTTTTGTAAATGCCTCCTCCCCTCCCCTTCTCTGGAAGCAAAAGACAAAATTAAATATACTACCAATCAACCCTTCCTGTCCCTGCCCTACCTTCAACTACATACATACTCCAACTACCTCAGGCCTGTCTTGAATAATAAAAGTGTTTCCTGATGTGCTATGTTTGAAGTTGAACTGCCATGTGTTTGTGCCGCCCACTGCTGCAGCTTAGCTTAGTCAGTCAGCTATTTTAGTGCTAATATTGGGCCTAAACTAGATGAACAAATCAATATTGTGAGCTGTGAGGTGGCCAAAATTGACTGGAAATGAGTGGAAATAAATGCTATTGATGTTATTAATACTGTAGAAACAAAAAAAGGCCCATTTTATGTGATTTTAGCTGTTTTTTGGATTTTTTTAAGAAAAATTCCAGATCCAAAACCAAAACACGAAAACAAAACACGGAGGTGAGGTTTTGGCAAAACCAATCCAGGAGAGATCCTGATCCAAAACCAAAACAAGAGGGTCGGCGCACATCTCTAATATATATACACTGCCATAGCAACCGTTCCCCCACTCAGCCAATTAGTGCTCCCCCATTCATTTCTATGACAGTGTCCTGCCAGCTCATATTTGCACTGTATGCAGTGTGTACAATGTGTGACAATGGGGTTTCATTCCTTTTTTTTTTTTTTTTACAAAGACCATTGTCTGCCTATATGGAAGAAAAGGAGATCATACAAGGATTTGGTAAGTATGTAATTGGTTTATTTGGGAATTATGGTTTTTTTTTGGTAATAAAAGTCAGTGTCCGAGTCTTCTGGGATTTTTTAAATTTTCTTTAGAGGCAGACTACAGGTGCCATCAGTCCCTTAAAGTTGTTCTACAAGTGCTGCAATGCCTGGGCAGGCTGTCTGTGACTTGTAATCCGCCTGTAACTAACAATATTATAATCTATTTTATTTTTTACTATTAACCCCGCATCCCCCTCCACCGGGGATGCAAGAAATGTGACCCCACTTTTCAAGGAAATAGAGCACTGAGCTGCCTAGTTTGGGTCTGGTTATTGTTATGGCAGGGGAACCCCACGCTGTGTCTCCCCCTGCTATGGCATTACCACCCCGGCTAGTTCAGCCTGGTGCAAGTTATCAGAAAATAGGGTGAACCCCACGTTGCTTTTACCCACTAGGTCCGGGGCTGGTTACTGATTTGAGAGGGTAAGCACAAACATTTGTTTTTTAATTTAAACCCTTTTTTTAAATTTTAACCTAACAAAGCTTGCATAGATCACAGTAACCCATGCAGTACTTATATGAAACTTGCCTGCCTCAGGCAGGTCTATTGTTTGGGTATGTTTGCCGTCGTTTTACTGTCAGGTCTTGGTCGGTTTTAAAAGCAACCATTAGTAAATCTGCGGATCCTGTTCTGTTTTATGTTAAATAATCGATTGTTGGTCCAATGTTCTAAAGTGTTCTACAGTCTGCCATTTTATCGGTTTTCTGTCGGTTGTGCATTTAGTAAAGGGTCGGTTTGCAAGGGAAGCAATCGGGAAGTCGACTGCCTATATACCGGCAGCCGGCTTCCCGACTGTCTTATCCCGGCAAGGGTGAAATGCTGGGCGTCTAGATGTAGACACCCGCATTTCCCCGACGCCGGGAGACGGGCGCCCGGCATCACGATCGTATTGATGCCGGACGCCGCGAGCGGACAGCCGTGGGGGGGGAGGGTTAGGTTTAGGGCTCCTGGGGGGGACTTAGGGTTAGGCACCCCCCGGGAGGGTTAGGGTTAGGCTAGGGGGAGGGAGGGTTAGGCACCCCCGGGGGGGACTTAGGGTTAGGCACCCCCCCAGGGGACTTAGGTTTAGGTAGCGGGGAAGGGGGTGGTTAGGGTTAGGCACTTAGAGGGGGGATTAGGGTTAGGCACTTGGGGGGGAAGTTAGGGTTAGGCACCCCTAAGGAGGGTTAGGGTTAGAGGGATTAGATTAGGTTAGTGGATACTTACCTATCCACGATCGGGATTTCCAACGCTGTCGGGCTTCTGCTGCGTCGCACTCTGCTCCTGTCGGCCTGCCGCTGACGGGAATCATACCCATTCCATTTGCAAAACTAACAGAAAATCACTCATATCCCCAAAAAAGGTGTTTGGTAAGTATACCCCCAAATCTGCCTCCTATAGGAGGAAATTTTGTAATCTGAGCCATAAGCCTTGAAACCTGAGCTGTGTATTCTCATTAACACTGCTCATTAGAGAGCAACAGAAAGCCAAATTCCAGCATTTGTAATATTTCCAGTGGAAAGTCCCAGAAATGTCTTGCGACACACAGACATACGGCGTCTATAATTATCCCTCTAGCTGCCAACTGCTCTTGGGATACGAACAGTGACTTCTCCTAACGATGTTCTCTAAAGTATAGGTCAGTGCAAATGACAATGTCCTTATCGGTGAGTAACAGGATACAAGAATGATGGTCTAATGCTTTGAATTCTCTTACGCGTTTTAAAGTAGTGTCTCTCGGTTCTGTAATGTGTTCATGTGACAGACGGATCACAGGTCTGGCAGGTAAGGTAAAGGGAGAGCTGAATAGCAGCTAAGACAATGACAAGAAAGAAACTAAGGAAGTAGAGACAGGCAACATCATACAGATTTCCATGGCAACTGAGCTACTGTTATCCGACCATACTAATTACTTACAAAATGTGAATGAAATGTCACAAATCTACAGTACGCTACCTAAACAGAGCAGCATTGTTAGAATAGCGCAACATTTGGAATATTTTTTTTTCCTTATATTTAAAATTTCAGATTAAAATCAACAATTAAAATCCACTAATTGCCTCTTAAACAAGTTATAGTTTAGTGTTCGTTACATGTCGGTGAGCCTTCCACTGTGTAAGAAAAACAAATAAAATAAACATAATAATAATAATAATACAATATTTCACATTTGTTCACTTGGGTGAACTATATATTTGTCTCCATGCCATGGACATGTGAAAGCTGGGGTTCATTTGTAAATGAGACACAACAGGACACAACAGGCTCTTTCATTTGCTTTACAATGAGAAAACAAAATATACAGTTGACAACAGAGCTTAACTGATGTCAAAATTGTTGTCAACAATAGTTGGTTAAGAGAAACTATGGATTAGTGCATATGGGTTCTGATTTGGATTCTTCCAATCATCTTTTCTCTGATAGCTCCCCCTGACAACAAGCTTTTCATACACATGCCCCATTCAATTTAGCTTTTCTTTGACATGCCTCTCTGTCCACCAGCTTTTTCCTCACATACCCTCCTTCCTACAAGCTTTTTACACACATGCCACCCCCTGTGCACAGCTTTACTTATGCCCTATGCCCACCAGTCTTTCTATCACATGCCACCCCTCCCCACTAGCTTTTTTCTCACAATCCCTCCTGCACATCAGCTTCTCCGTAACCTGCCACCAGCTATACAGCTCAAGACCCACTACTTCATCAAAGCCTTCCAGCTCTCATCTTAACCTGCTGCTACATGCTCCTTGCTCCCTGACTACCCCATCTGTGTCACCCCTGTTTGTCTGCCTCTCTGTCACAGCGCGCCAGACACCGGCTGTCACTTATCGGGTCCGGCAGCACTGGAATCCCAGACGGCGGGCAGCGGGCGCCAAATTTCAAACCTGCCTATTTAAAGAAGTCCCTTGGAGCACTCCTGTGCCAGAGTATAGGTTCTATTACTTTATCTCAGCATTCCTGTGCAAATCCTGTTACTTGTTCCTGACTTTGGCTTTGTTTTGTGACTCTGATTTAGTCTGACCCCTGGTACCGCGTTTGATATCTGGATCTGACCTCAGCTATCCTCTGTGACCTGCATACGTCTGCTCCCTGGTACCGTCTTGTCATTTGGTTATGACCTCGGCCTGTTGACTACGCTGAAAGTTTTCTCCGCTCTATCCACAGTTTACCAGTACCTGTATAGCTGAACCTATCCTGAGGGCCGCTACCTGTGTGTCAGATGCAGCCAAGTCCATATCTTCTTGCGAGGGTCTCTGGTGAATAACGCCGGTACATTAGACTCCTGCCTCAGAAAAAGCTTCCGTCAATCCCCAAATACAGGTTGCATTCACTATCCACCCGAGAGTTGTGACACCCTTCCCTTTAGAATGTAAGCTCACATGAGCAGGGCCCTCTACTATCTTGTGCTTCTCCTTACTTTACTTTCATCTACTTCTTATGCCTCACTAGGGCACCTAACACTTGGTTGCTTATGCTCTGTTGCTTATCTGGGTGTTATGGTCACTAATGTAGCAATGTATATTATCCATGTCATTGTCCTGTATTGTACTGCAAGTCTCTGGTCAACCTATTTGTTTATGTACTTTCTAAGGCACTGCAGAACACTTGTGGCACCATATAAATAAATAATGATATTAATAATAATAATAATAATAATAATAATAATATCAATAAATGACCCTCTACCCACCAACTTTCCTCTCAAAAGCCACACCCTGCTCATCAGCTTTTCCCTCACATACCTTCTTCAAACCAGATTTATCCTCAAATGCCACTATTTTTCTCTTTGAGCCCCATTACTTGTTTTACTTACCTTATTCTCCTCCAGTACTTTGAGCTAAACAGAGATGATAACATTAAAGGTACAGTAGTTGTCTGGACTATGTAATATGTGATTGCAGCAGTCACATGAAAAATGGGAACCAGCCACTACCCCTGCACTCAATCGCTTATATCTTGCTGATTATCTAGACTTTGACTATAGCTAATTCAAGTCGGGGAAGAAGTGCAAGAGACCAGGGGGTAAATTTACTAAGAATCGAGAATGATCGAGATGCCAATCTCAGGAGAGTTTAGGCATGATTTTCAACTCGCAATTTGACTAAAGGCAAAGTCGGTTGAGTGATTTCTCTCTTCTCACTCATAAAACTCGGGTGAGATAACAAACTTGGGGGTCTATGTACTAAGCAGTGATAAGTGTGATAAGTGCCAGCCAATCAGCTCCCAACTGTAATTTATCAAACAGCCTGTGAGATGATAGTTGGAAGCCGATTGGCTGGCACTTATCACAGACTTATCACTTTTCACTCTGTCACTGCTGTCACTGCTTAGTACATAGACCCCTTTAATCTTATTACCATCGGGCAAACTCAGAAGTACTTTTCACCTAAAAGATACAGCAAATTTACCAAGAATCGAGATGACAATCTCGTGTGAGATGCCTGCAAACTCTCTGCCAAATTGAAGCTTTAAACACTCACCTCCGAAGCTGCGAGTTTGGCTGAAACATACACAAATCATTGTGATTTGTGTATGTTTCTGCCTGTAAATAGTTTAAATAAGGTATATTTAAAAAAAATAATGACACAGGGTCTTCCCCCAAAAGCCTAACCAGCCCCGGACTTGCCAGCCAGTCCTGGTACCTAAAATTACGGGGAACAAAATGAGTAGGGTTCCACCGTAACTTAGGTACCAGCACCAGGCTTCAGGGCCAGTCCTGGTTTTAATTATAGGAGGGAAAAATTGCATATTTTTACACACTACATACCGTATATACTCGAGTATAAGCCAAGTTTTTCAGCACATTTTTTGTGCTGAAAAAGCACCCCCTCGGCTTATACTCGAGTCATGCCCGCATGGTACGCTGCTGAGTAGCGTACCATGCGGGCCGCGGTGCAGACTGTGTCAATGTGACACAGCCTGCACCGCGTGTGTAGCGCTGACCGGACGGAGTTCGGTCAGCACTACACACTGCTAAACACACAGCCGCCGGAGCCGGCAGCTATGTGTTTGGTGTAATCAGCAGCCGCTGAGAGTCTGTCAGACTCTCAGCGGCTACTGCTGCTCCCACTGCGGGAGCCATCTTCCGGCTCCCGCAGTGGGTAATGGGAGAGACGTCGTCATGACGACGTCTCTCCCATTATGCAAAGCGGCGGAGGAGCCTGTAGCAGCGTCGGGACCAGGAGCGGGGTTACAGGTAAGTGTTTTTTTTTTTTTACATTTCTTTCTACTGGGGGGGCTACTACCGGGGGGTACTACCAGGGGGGGATATCGCTACTGGGGGCACTACCAGAGGGGGGGGATTAATAATGGGGGAACTACCAGGGGGGGGATGTTGCTACTGGGGGCACTACCAGGGAGGGGGGGAATACTGGGGGCACTACCAGGGGGGATGTTGCTACTGGGGGCACTACCAGGGGGGTTAATACTGGGGACACTACCAGGGGGGGATATTGCTACTGGGGGCACTACCAGGGGGGGGATTAATACTGGGGGCACTACCAGGGGGGGATATTGCTACTGGGGGCACTACCAGGGGGGTATTACTACTGGGGGCAGTACCAGGGGGGGATTACTACTGGGGACAGTACCAGAGGGGGGATTACTACCAGTAGCTGCTGCATTTCCCACCCTAGGCTTATACTCGAGTCAATAAGTTTTCCCAGTTTTTTGTGGTAAAATTAGGTACCTCGGCTTATATTCGGGTCGACTTATACTCGAGTATATACGGTACACTATCAACCTGCCACCCACCGCCCTAGGGTGGTGGGGATAGCCCCGGGCTATCAGCGTAGGCCAGGGGTGCCCTGGAGAGGAGGACCTCTTTATTGGGGAGGTCCCCAACTCCCCAGGGATCCCTGGCCTGGGCTGACCAATGGTCAGGACTGATGCTGAGGCTGGGGGGGCCCGTTGAAAGGGCTCCCCTGGCTGTGGCATCAGCCCCCCGCTAGAAAGGGTCCGGTGCTGGTTCTAATTATAAGTGTACCCCTATAATTTTTTCCCCCCTATAATTAAAACCAGGACTGGCCCTGCAGCCTGGTGCTGGTACCTAAATTATGGTGGAACCCAACTTGTTTTGTTCCCCGTAATTTTGGGTACCAGCCCTGACTGGCAAGTCCGGGGCTGTTTAAGCTTTAGGGGGGACCCTATGTCACTTTTTTTATAACATTTAACCCATTTTTTACAGGTCTTAACACACAAGCAGCCAGCACAGGGGTTCGGTATGAAATCCCGACGCCGGAAGACCGTCAGTGAAGATCCTGACAGGTAAGTATTTAAACTATTACTAACCTTAGGGGTTCCTAACCCTAACCTCCCCCCAAGTGCTTAACCCTAACCCCCCCCTGTAAGTGCCTAAAGCTAACCCAACCTTATCCGCAGCCTAAACCTAAGTGTCACGAGGGGGAGCCTAGCCCTAACTCCCCCCTTACCCTAGCCTAACCCTCCCGGGGGGGTGCTTAACCCTAAGTCCCCCCCGGGAGCCCCTAACCCCCCCGTGGCTGGCTTACCTTCGATCAGTATGCCGGGCGTCTGGCTCCTGGCGTAGGTAAAATGACAGACGTCGGGATTTCGATGTCTGTCATTAGATCCCTGCCAGGATTAGACAGTCGGGAAGCCGGCGTCTGCATTTCGACCGTCGGCTTCCTGACTGCATCCTGTCAGCACATATCTCACTGATATGTGCAGGCTGCTAGCTCGGGAGAGATTTGCAGAGAGAAAACACTGCAATCTCGAGTGAGTAATCTCATCTCACTTGCAACTCGGGGAGATATCTCAATCTGCTTCACCATCGGCCAACTCACTTTCAGCTAAACTCACTTCTTAGTAAATTTGCGAGATGAAAAACGGGAAAATAACCTGAGATTCGGCGATGCAAATCGAGATAAAAAAAACTAAACTCGACCATTCTAGATTCTTAATAAATTTACCCCCAGAAGTGAGGTCCATGAACTGTAACGTCAACACACATAACAAGGGTGGTTTGGGTTCTGTTGTACAGGATATACAAGAGAGGTATCTTGGCTCTAAGATGGGGACATTCCGTGCAGCTGCCATTTGTCATTATAAGTCATTATCTGGTCATCTAATGTAACTATCTACAATCAAATTTAGTTTGCCGTTACAGATGTGCCACTGGTCAATAACTGGTCAATGATTCTGTCCAGTGACAACTAACTGGGAATCACACCAATCATAAAATAAATAGTATGCTTTATTTATTATACACAATTTCAAGATTACTATTTAACCAATGTCACACCCCTCCAGGAAAAGTCCATTTTTATTACACTGAAAGAGGAAACACTTGTCATGATTCTGGGTCACATGCAAGTCCGAATGCGGCAGCTTCTAGCGATTCTGGGTGGTGCGATGGCATAGATGCTTTTGACCAGGAGCACCCAGAGGAGGGGGGAACGGTTACAAATTGGAGGGGCGTAACAGGAGACATGCCAACTGCTGAGGGGCTCAAAGTGGCGCTGCTAACAGTATTTTTCAGGGATTTCTGCAGGGGATGTGGCTATGCCTCCCGAATTTGGCCACGTTCTCTAGTACCTGGGCCCATTGATCTCTCAACGGCCCTGCTTATGACTCGGACTGTGGTAGTGCTTATTACTCCAATATGCTAGCAAGAGAAAGCCTTATCTGTGTCTCTAACCCAAAGTTTCCTATCTCTGCCATTACAGTCCAGGATTTAAGGATCTCCATGTTTGAGTCTAATTGGTTAAATCAAATTGACTGAGGTACTAATTAAGTCACCTGTGCTAAAGTGTGGATATCCTTAAAACCTGCACTGTAATGGCTGAGGGCCTGATTCAGACCCGCTCGCGAGCGTAGGACACTCGCAAGCGGGTCGATGGTGCCCTAATGTGCATGCGCACGACGGAGGGAGCTCCGTTGTGCGCATGCGCGAGACCCAAATAACGATGGCAAAGCCGTCGTTATGGGTCTCGCACCAAAGGGGGCGTGCTGTCGATGGTGACTGACAGCACGCCCCCATTGGTGGGCGTGCCAGGGGCGTGGCTGCCAGACGGAGGCGTTCCCATGGGAACGCCTACCGTCTTAGTCCGGCCCCACTGACATCAGTAGTGATGTCAGTGGAAGTGATTTTGGCTCTGATAGAGCCAAAATCACTCCTGGGCTTGCGGAAGCGAGACCCTACCGTACGTTCTTCATCGCAAGCCCGATGGTCGCGATGGTCTTGACCATCGCGACCATCATCATGGACGCTCGTCCATGAGGCCGCTCCAAAATGAGGTAGGAGGGCCCTGATTCAGAGTGAGCGCTCTGGTCAGAGCGTCCGGCTCTGAATCAGGCCCTGAGTTTGGGAAGCTCTGCTCTAAACAGAAGCAATACATTAAACATGGCTACATTTTGGTGCCCTGTGCCAGAAAAAGCATTGGCGCCCCTCTCATTTTTCAAAGGGACATAATGCACCCAAAAAAGGGCCATGGCCTCATGGGGAAGGTCCAGGGAAGAGATAGGGGAGGCCAGGAGATGCTGGGGATGAAATAAGAGGAAGCTACAAGCAAGAATGATAATAAACAGAAATTTGACAGGCCCAAACAGCGCCCTCTGCCCTGTGGTGCCCTGTGCCATGGCACCGGACGTACTACCCTAGCTACGGCCCTGCATGGCTAGGCACAAGGGTGCAGAATAGGCTTGGACAATTGCCAGAAGCCAGGTAACCATTGAATCTCCTGATTTGGGAGTAACTAATTTCAACGGGAAATTGTACAATAAAAGGTATCTTTATCTATTGCCTACTGATATAATTCACATTCCTCCTGTCATCCAACTCTACAGTTAACCATGAGTAAATACTAAATATGAAGATACAATGTAAATGAACACTCCGTATGTTCACAAACTGGTTTGGGACTAATTTGCTGCTTAGCCATTCCTCTTGGGCTGCACATTGCCAGGTAGCTCCAGTATAATACGTGATTACATATGTTACCTAGCAGGCCGTAGACACTAATGCATGAAATAACATTGTCCTACAGGGCCAGTTGCCTTTCTAATGTGATTGCCACTCAAATATACACTAATACTTCAACAGAAGGGAGCAGTGCTTAAATAATCCCTCCTATTTGGTTACTGTACAATGGGCCTCATTCAGCTTGGATTTCAGGTCTGCGCTCGCACACACCCGATCAAGATTTGCAGTCTGCGCATACATATGCACCGCAGTGTGCGTGCGCGAACCGGCCGCTGCAATTGTGAATGCGAACACAGACTAAACGCAGTGGCACGGAGCAATAACTCACAGAAAGTGCCATTTCAGGGGTGGAGAGGGGGTTGGTCGAAGGAACGCAGGCATGCCTGTGCGTTTGAACGCCATTACAGGGGCATGCATAATTAAGCCCCAGAGACGGCATACACAGCCAGTGGTCTAGATGGTGTCAGGAAGCATCACAGGTTGTTGTGAGGCATGACAAGCCCAACCACAACTCTGCGTATGGGTCCGATGTTACTTGATGTTACCGATGTTTTTGCTTACTTGTAGATGTATGGAATGGGAAGTGGGCGGCTTTATAAGCTGGTGGGTGTCTTGTTATAGTACCGCGATCGCGATGCGATTGCATTCATTTGCATAATTACGCAACGTGCGGGTGCGTGCGATTGCAGACTTGCGACCCAAGCTAAATGATGCCCAATATTCGGGAGTCATGAACTGGAACGTCTCACTAGATTTATTACCCATTACTATTACATTTAAGCTGCCAATTTGCAAACTATACTTTATTTTATTTTACTTGTTTTATTCCGGATAACTTCCCAACATCAGAAAATCTTTATCGCAGAATCCGATCTCTGCACATGAGTCAGAGCAGACGGCGTCTATTTCAACAATGACTGAAGCTGGAGTCACTAAACATTTCATTATCGAATTGGTACAGGCAGATGTTTACAGAACAGGCAGTAACCGATTAAGACTAATAGACACATTGGTCTGCCCAGCACAATACACTACTTCCTGCATTAGATGTAATTATTAAGTTACTTAGATACATCTAGAAGAGGCAGTAACAGATTAAGGCTCCAGCAAGATAAACTACTGTCTTAGGGCCTTATTCAGGATGGATTGTACAGCTGCGTTCGCACGCAGCAGGTCGATGTTTGTGTTCTGCACATGAGTATGCATCGCAATGTGCGTGCGCAAACTGGCCACTGCGATTGGGAAGCGATCGCAGTGAGCACGCACTCCAACAGCACAGTGATTGACATGATGTGGCAGTTTAAGGGTGGAGAGGGGGGTGGTCAGCAGAACGCAGGCGTGCCTGTGCGTTTGAACACTGTTACTGGGGCGTGCATAATTAAGCCCCTGCGATTGTATACGCTGGCAGAGGTCTAGATGGCGACAGGATGTTTAGCAGTTTCTGCGGTAGGGTCAGGTCAACCACAACTGTGAGAATGGTTCCGATGTTATTCGATGTTACCGATGCTTTCGCTGACTTGCGGATGCATGTCATGGGAAGTGGGCGGCTTTATACAGTGATGGGCGTCTTGGTATAGTGCTGCAGTTGCCGCGCAATTGTATTCATTAGCATATTTCCGCAGTAGCGGGTGCGTGTGAACACAGCCGTGCGAACCGTGCTGAATCAGGCCCTTAGTACGGCAAATGCCTCATAAAACAAAAAAATAAACTATGAAAAAGTCAAACAAGCTTCCAAAAAATAATAATTTAGGGGAAAGAGTAGGATAACAGCAGTGGGACATTGGGGCATCGATGCAAGTTTGTTTTAAGGATGAATCTGAGTTTTCGCACTTCGGATGAAAGAGCATAAATGGGTGGCAAAGGGCATTCGCATGTTGACGGAACTGCTAGCTACTGTCAGAGGCATAACTAGACTTTTTGGTGCCCTGTGCGAGAGAGAGCTTTGGCGAACCCTTCCCCCCATTTTATAAATAGGGACATAAGATAGTGCAACTAAAAAAGGGCCATGGCCTCATGGGGAATGGCCAGGGAAGAGATAGGGGAGGCCAGGAGATGCTGGGGATAAAAGTAGAGGAAGCTACAAGTGAGAATGATAATAAACAGGAAAACTGACAGGCCCAAACAGCGCCCCCTGCCCTGTGGTGCCCTGTGCCATGGCACAGTTCACACCACCCTAGTTACGGCCCTGGCTACTGTATACAGAGTTCTGTATACATAAAGATACATCAGTTTTCATACGGATCTCTTAATTCAAGGACAGTGCTGGTCAGGGCTGGAGCAGGACGCTTTTCCAGCCCCATGCCCTGAGCATGTAACATCATGATGTCACGCTGAGGGAGAAGGACCACTGTCACCAGAAAGGAGAGCCCCGCCAGGAGCATCCTCCTAAGACGCTCTGGGTGGCTCTACTGGCTGCAAGGCTGAGGTATCGAGTGTTGACAAGGGCCTGGGGACTTAAAATAGAACAAATGAAAAACCACTATGTGCGGCACCACTGCAAAGGGGGACATGTTCCCCTCAACAACTGACCTGGGCACCTTCAGCAAACTCGGGCCCAGGTAATCAATAACCGCTCCCCGGCCCTCTGTGCACCCCAGGGTGCTGTTCCATGCACTTGCTGCAAGCCAACTGCCATGCGACAGCGTTGATGCCGCGAACTGTGTAGCGGCACTGTCACACATTCTAAATTACAGTCGTTGGACTGGTGCAAGTGCACACTGATCATGATGGAGGCTATGAAACCAAGCATAGAGATAGGAGAGGTGATGTTGCATACTGTAGATACATACAAATCTACGTACTGGTGAATATACCCATTTTATTCCATGCATGTAATGTGAGTACAATTGTAGCTGACTTGCATTTAACTACAAATCAGCACCCAAATGTATAATGTTTATGGACCAAAACTGATGAAGCTCAGAATTAGTATATGCACTCCTCCAGCCTCACATTGTGACAAATTCCACAGTACATTTGTCCTATGCATTGTATAAATACAATATACACTCATGTATTACATAAATCCTAGCATACTCTACTGTACAAACAAATTGGTTAAATAAACAGATGGAATATATGCATGGACTCTGCATCGCCACCTTGTGAACATAAGCAGCACTGCACTTTTAAAATAAAAGTTGTAGCATTCTTTGGACAATATTTCTGGCTCCCCGACAAGTCCTATTGTAGCGAAAATGGAAGGGAGGGGGGTGCAAGAGCCCCGACTCACTTGATGCGCGTTGGTGAACAGCTTACTGTGCTGGGACTTTGAATTAAGTGAACCAAGAGTTGAAAACGCTAAATCATAAAATGAAATAACATTCTTTGCTTGTGTGCTCATAATCATATGCTTTTGCAAAAGTGCTTGATATATTTTAATGAACACAGTGTGCACTATGGAAATTCATTCAACTCGTTTTCATGAGTTACAGGGGAATTTACCATGAACACATCACACATTCACTGTAAGCTCAATTTAACGCAGCTGAAACAGGAAAAGTTATTGGAGGTTTATGCAGAATCTAAGAACTCCCAACATTTCCTATATGAAATGGTCTTTTGTACATTTACCTATCAAAGAATATGGTATCTGTCACATATGGGTTTGTGCCTTGTGCACAATGTACGACCTATAAAGAACTCACACTAAGGGGTAAACTTACTAAAGATTGGATCTGCAGAAACCAATGGATATCGACATCAGATTGTAATACTTTTGGATCATACTTGCTAACTTTTAATCTGCCCTCCCCTGGGAGAAGCATGAGGAAAACCAGCAGTCGGGCAGTGATGGGGGTGGGGCCGGCCATTTGCGTCATAAAATATGCGCAGATTGCACATATTTTAATAGGGGGTGGGGCCAAATGATGTGATTAACATATAATCATGTCATTAAGCCCTGCCCCCTAATGACGGATTTCAGGTAATTTTCTCCCCAAGTGGGTGGGATGTGGGAGAAGTGCCTACACTTCCGGGGGCGCGAGGGGCTACCCGAAAAATCGTTAGCCTTCCGTGACTTCCGGGAGTGTAGGCAAGTATGCTTTGGATTGGTTCTGACTGTCATTCAAAATTTGACATAGACACCCACTGGATTTCAACCCCCTATTCCTCAGCTGATCTGACAGCAAATCTGCTGCAGAGTGAAAACACTGCATAGATCACTATGGTCGGTGCAAGCTTCATTTGCTTAAGATGTTTGTAAATGGTTAATAATATATAACAAAATGCATGGGGTCCCCCCTCAAATCCATACCCCGTCCTGGGCACCTGAGCCTAGGCTTGTATTGGAAAATAGGGGGAAAATGGCATGGGGTTCCCTCTATATTCTGATAACCAGCACCAGGCTGAACTAGCTGGAGGGCTTATGCTATAGCAGGGGTACACACATCATGGGGTCCCCCTGCCAGAAGGGCAACCAGTCCCAAACTGGTCAGTCCATTGCTGGAATCACTAAGAAAGTGAGACCATCCCAATAAATAGGGTCCCCCTCCCCTAAGGATAACAAGCCCCTTGCTTTGGGTGCAGATGTAACAGTGTAAACAAAGAGTAAAATAATATTGTTTACAGGTGGCCTACAGGTCCCAGCCATCCTGCCCCAACATGAACCTGTGGTTTGACAAGTGCCAACATGCCCGGCCACTAAGGGCCCACTGACACCTGTATTCCATCTGTAATAAAAATATTAACCAAATCACAGTACACACACACCAGATGTGGGAGTCTTTTATTAAATAAAAAACACCCCCACACCACCACTTGTTCGCCAAGTTATTATTTAATATATGAAGGGGCCATGTGCTCTTCGTTCATATAGCATCCCGAATGTTGGCAAAACAAAGAATCTGCACTACTGCCCCTCCGGGAGCCCCATTGTGTAAGAGAGGTCACTCGGGTACACTCTCTATAGGAATTAATGGACTGATTGGTCAGAGCATGGGAACTGATATAGTGTCAACCCCCCCGGCTATTTCAGCATAGTGATGGTTATTGGAAAATAGGGGGAACCCCACACCGTTTGTTCGACCAATATTCCAATACTAGCCTAGACTCAGATGCCCGGGGCTGGTTATGGATTTAGGGGAGAAACCCCACACATTTTTTTTATGTAATTTTAACCATTTATAAACATTAAACGAAGCCTGTACAAATCATAGTGATTTACAAAGCCAAACATCTGCACTCTCCATAGGAATTAATTAAACATGAGAACTGCTATAGTGTGTGTCCCCCTACTATAGCGTCAACCCCCTGGCTAGTTTAGCATAGTGCTGGTTATTGGAAAATAGGGGGACCCCCACACCGTTTGTTTGCCCAATATTTCAGTACTAGCCTAGACTCAGATGCCCGGGGCTGGTTATGGATTTGGGGGGGAAACCTCACGCATTTTTTCATTTTTTACAATTTATAAACATCAAACAAAGCCTGTACAAATCATAGTGATTTACAAAGCCAAGCATCTTCTCCTCTGGGAGCCTCGTTGCAAATGAGAGGTCACTTGGGGATATTCTCCATAGGAATGAATGGGGACATGTTGATTGGTCAGAGGGTGGGAACTGCTATAGTGTGTCCCCCCTGCCTTAGTGTCTGCTCCCCAGCTAGTACGTAGTGTTGGTCATTGGAATATAGAGGGAACCCACCACTGTTTGTTTGCCCAATATTCCAGTACAAGCCTAGGCTCAGATGCCCGGGGCTGGTTATAAATTTGGGGGGGATCCCCATGCATTTTTTTTAAATCTAATTTTAACCATTTAGAAACATCAAACAAAGCCTGCACAGATCATAGTAATTTGCAAAGCCAAGCATATGTATAAAGTGTTGAAGCATCGGTCGCAGATCATTCGATTGTTGCAGTCCTGAGTGAGTCTATGCTCCCGCAGAAGGGCTGCGGGAATTAAGACGCAAGAGCCATATTTTTTTTGCGTATGGGATCGCAGTTGCAGGGTGACACGCCCCTGAAATGGTCGCAACACATCTGCATTCCTTAGCACTATTCCCCGTTACCTCTTCCAAACTATCCCAGACTGACAATCACACTGCGAATAAATAGTCGCTGCAAGAGACTATGGTAATGTACCTTGGCGCATGCGCAGAGACGGACGATAATTGCTCAACTGCAAAAACAAGGGCATACCGTACAACACTTTTTAGCAAAGTGGTAACAGAAATAGGACTTTAATCATTGACTGCTATATTTATGAATGTTTTTCCACTTACACACAGACACAATGTATCATGCAGGAAACAATGACATCTCATTTCAGTGAGAGCACAGTATACACTGTAATCCATCATTTGCTAGCATCATTTGTTACCATGAAATCTGTGTGGCTGCCAGGAGGCGATCTCAGCATAGGAAGTGTCCAGTAACCCTGACACTGTAAATCAGTGGAGCATACGGCCTGTCAGCCTCATGACCCACAATAGGCGTCCTCCTATGCATTGTGTGACATGGATACAGAGAACAGTTCAGCAATGGGTGGAGAGTAATTCTTGCTAAATGACTTGCGAGACACAGATAATGCAGAAACATTAAATTACAGTAAGTGCTGGTTCCTTCAATGTTATCATATTGGCTAAGGCTGCACCAAGTCGTACAAGATGGACAAGGTCATTATAAAATGTTTTCCTCAATCCAAAATGTTTATACAATCTCTGAAAAATATTACTCATTACTTGTGTCAGTGAAACACCCTGGGGCTGACCGAGTAGGACACAAGTCAGTTTTGTGGATGGCTCTTGGCATGTTTCGTACTGTGCACATGCTGTAACCGAGTATACGCAATGCTGACCAACTACAGGTGATTCAGAGTCATACGCATGTTAGTCGTATCTCCACTTGCGGCTGAGCGCGTGTTACTGGGCGGCAACTGGGCGTTTGCACATAGGATGTCTCCTGAGGTCACGTTGTAAGGGTGTAGACCTGCACTTATGCAGGAGACTCTGGCACGATGCCAAGGTCTGCCGCTCTGCCATAGAGAAGAGGGACAGCACGGAGTCTACATAAAGGTCCACTCCTCTCTTAGGTCGCCCCCTGGCTGCAGAGTGCTGTTCTTTGCCTCCAGCATGCCATATACAGGTGACACGGGGCAGCAACGGTGCCGTTCCATAAGCCCTGTACCCTGGGCGGTGGCACTGCTCACCCACCCCAAGAGACGGACCTGGATAGGGATGCGGTGTGGCCACATAGATGTGGGATCTCTGAATGCAGGAGAAGATCTGCATTTTATTCCGAGTACACAATGGGTCCACATCTGCGACCAACTTGCGTGCAACCGTACTTACAGAGGTTTCAGTATGTTGATATTTGAAATGGGTATATACAATTGAAAAGTTACTTTTTCTTTAACTCTGCTTACAATCATAACCACAAGGAATCAGGATTATGTCAGAATAAGTCAATGGGGGTGATTCAAGTCAGCGCAATGGAGTTCCCGGAGCTATTCAAGTGACTGCGCAGTTAAGTCCAACTAGAACCACTTAAGTTATAGAACGCCGGTCATTGCGCCTTAAGCTGGGTGTTCAGTCGCGCTAACCGGCACTCTCCAACTAAAGTGCCAGCCGCGAGGCTGTTAGCGCCCAGCGCTAAGCATGAAAACAGCATTGCAGCCGGCACTTAAGTCGGATTTCTGCTCACACCTCAGGAGGGTGCGATCAGAAATCCTCTAGTCGGACTAAACAACTTGGTCAAATGAACAGTCCCGAGAACTCCTTCCGGGCTGTCCAGCATCGTGCTGAATTGAATCGTCCCCAATGCGATGTTTAAGGACTGATGTCATTCAGTATAATAAGCTCCTTCCTCACTATCACAGCAGCAAATAGCTCTGTCTTGCGTGTAAAATAAGTGCTGTGCTTTCATTTCTTTGTGTATTTTAAAGACACTTGCTTTGATAAGTGATCCTGGAAGTGTACTGTCTATGTAAATGTAATTGTATGAGTAAAAAATATACTATTGTGACTTGTTTTCCAGAAAAGTGTATTATATAACCAAAGGATATATTTGTATACAGAACCACTACTCTATGGGCCTAATTTAGAGTTGGAAACATATGTTAATTCCTGAAGGAGAAGTCTGAATGAAAAAGACGTCTTCTGTTGGCATCTTAGATCTGATGCCTGAATCCGAAGACGTACTGTAGGATCTGATTAACATTTGCGTATAAGCTTAAGCTTACTAAGAATGGCCACCTCCTGCATGCTTGCAATGCCAGTGAATCTGCCTCGGAAGACGTAGACACTGCCTTCGGCACTCCCAGAAAACGGGACTGATGTCACCATTTTCTGGAAACGTATGTAGCGCCACCCTATCTCTGCCCGCGAACGACATGCTGCGGCTTGGGGGCACTGTGTACAAGCTCGCTGGACCTGTTCTGCACATGCACAGAACGAGTCGTGGGCATGCGCAGTCCACCCACCATCAGAGATATACACAACCCAACGTACATCTCTTAATCAGGCCCCATGTGCAACTGTTTCTGAGTTTCTGGGGCTGATACAGAATGAGATACACCAGTTGGCGGATGTGATTCATCCACTTACACCTGCCTGTGTCGGGGTGGGCGGAGATGGGCGCTATGCGGGACTTGTAATGTAGACCAAGGGGGGGAAGTTATCAGACCTCCTACAGAGTGGAGAAGTGGACAAAAGGGAGAAGTTACCCAAAGCGACCAATCAGCTTCTAGCTAGCATGTCTCAGGTACATTCTATAACATGATAGGTAGAAGCTGGTTGCTTTGGGAAACTTCTCCACTTGTCCAGTTCTTCACTCTTTACAAGGTTTGGTACATTTCCCCATGAGTGCAGTAAGGTGATACGATTTCCAGTGACCACTCCTAGTAAGCCATCTAGAACTCAGGCTACGAGATCTTCCGCCATTAACAACTGCCCATTGTTCCCTTAGAGATGAATTGCTCATCGGTACTTAGGCGGCCATCTGGATTTACTACTCGAAGTAGTAGCAGTTTACAGGAGTGTCAACTGGAATCCTACGATGAAAGGATAGTCTTGTACAGAAAGAGCAAATTATACAGTTGGAGAGAAGCGGCTTGGGAGCCGATGGTGAGGCAAATGTGCCGATGATGTGGCAAAGGTGCCGATGGTGCGGCTTGTGTACCGATGGGGCGGCAATAGCCAGTGTTAGACAGTCAATGGTAATGCTGTGGCTTTGGGAGCCGATGGTGCGGCAAATGTGCTGATAATGCAGCAAAGGTGCCGATGGTGCGGCTTGTGTGCAGATGGTGCGACAATAGATGGTTATAGACAGTTAACAGAAAATGCTGTGGCTTGGAGAGCTGATGTCAGCAGGTTGGTGTAGGTGCCACTTGGAAACCATAGAAGATGCTGGAGAGCCGGGGACAGCACGGAAGCTGTTGGTGCAGGAAATGTGTCCAGGGTGTGGCAAGAACAGATGGTAGAGGAGTAGGTAGTCGGTACTGCGCCTTGGAGAGTTGATGGCAGCACGGTAGTATAGATGCGGCTAAGAAGCTGTGGGGAGGCTGGAGAGCTGGAGACAGCACAGAAGCCACTTCAGGAAGGCCAAAATCTGCACCACGAGGAGGCATAGAACGCTGACCATGTAGCCAAGCCGAGGGAACTCACAGATATGCTATAGTCGGCGAGGCGGCAAAAGTCCAATGTGTACAAATAGGAGCAACCACCAATCACGCTGCACTGTGGATGACTTGTCACTTCCTGACATGTCGTGCCGATCGCCTAGCAACAGGCGAAACTGAAGTAACCCTGTCCCATACCTCCCAACATGACCCTCTCCAGGAGGGACACAATGCTCTGCTCCTGGACTTCCCTGGTAAGAGGTGGGGCTGCAGCGCAGTTCAAAATCCAAATAGGGGAGTCACACCAACTGTCATCTCACACGCTGCCAAACATCACTGGCTGGGACTCACTGGCAGTTGGTGTGACTCCCCTATTTGAATTTTGGACTGTACTGCAGCCCCACCTCTGGAGCCTCCACCAATCATAAATTACCAGGGAAGTCCAGGACCAGAGAATTGTGTCCCTCCTGGAGAGGGTCATGTTGAAAGGTATGCTGTCCTGACTGGGAAACCTACTCGAAGGAGAAAAGTCATAACTACGACTTGTAACATAAGGTTGTGTTCCCCAGTACTAGCAAATCACATTTTTTTTTGCTTTTGTCACCAGGCATAGCATATATTATTTATATACAGTATACATACTGTATTTCAATCTATCTATAAATATATAAATTAGGGGTGTGCACCGGCCACTTTTCGTGTTTTGTGTTTTGGTTTTGGATCTGGATCTTTCTTCGTGTTTTGGATCTGGATTGGTTTTGCCAAAACCACCCTTCCGTGTTTTGGGTTCTGGGTTTTGTGTTTTGGATCTGTATTTTTTTTAAAAAAAGCATAAAAACAGCTAAAATCACAGAATTTGTTGGTTTCTCTGCTCCTATGCTATTATTAACCTCAATAACCTTAATTTCCACTCATTTCCAGTCTATTCTGAACACCTCACACCTCACAATAGTGTTTTCATGTCCAAAAGGTTGCACCGAGGTAGCTGGATGACTATGCTAAGCGACACGAGTGGGCGGCACAAACACGTGACCCATCTAGGAGTGACACTGCAGTGGCAGACAGGATGGCAGTTAGAAAAACTAGGCCCCAAACTGTACATAATGCAAAGAAAAAAAAGAAGTGCAAGATGGAATTGTCCTTGGGCCCTCCCACCCACCCTTATGTTGTATAAACAGGACATGCACACTTTAACAAATCAATCATTTCAGCGCCAGGGTCTGCCACACAACTGTGGCTGAAATGATTGGTTCGTTTGGGCCCCCACAAAACAAGCTGGCAATTAATGTGTCCCTGCACAAACTGGCTCTACGGAGGCAAGATGTCATCCTCATCCTCCTCATCCACCGATTCCTCACCCTCTTCAGTGTGTACATCCTCATCCTCACAAAGTATTAACTCGTCCCCACTTGAATCCACCACCACAGGTCCCTCTGTACCTTCTGGAGGCTGGTCTCCCTGGAAGAGCTGATAATTCATTTTGATGAACATCATCTTCTCCACATTCTGTGGAAGCAACCTCCTACGCCTTTCGCTGACAAGGTTCCCGGCTGCACTAAACACTCTTTCGGAATACACACTGGAGGGGGGGCAACTCAGGTAAAATAGAGCCAGCTTGTACAGGGGCCTCCAACTTGCCTCTTTTTCCTGCCAGTACAGGTATGGACTGTCTGACATGCCTACTTGGATGCTGTCACCGATGTAATCCTCCACCATTCTGTCAATGGTGACAGTATCATATGCAGTGACAGTAGACATGTCAGAAATTGTTGCCAGGTCCTTCAGTCCGGACCAGATGTCCAAACTTGGTCCTGCCTGCCCTGCATCACCGCCAGCGGGTTGCTTAGGATACCTAAGTTTTTTCCTGGCAGCCCCAGTTGCGGGAGAAAATGAAGAAGGAGCCGTTGACGTGTCACGTTCCGCTTCAGCTGACAGTGTGTTCACCAGCAGGTCTTTGCACCTCTGCAGGCTTGTGTCGGCCGGAAAGAGAGACACCACATAGGCTTTAAACCTAGGATCAAGCACGGTGGCCAAAATGTAGTGGTCTGATTTCAACAGATTGACCACCCTGGAATCCTGGCAAAGCGAATGAAGGGCTTCATCCACAAGTCCCACATGCCGAGCGGAATCGCTCCGTCTTAGCTCCTCCTTCACTTTCTCCAGCTGCTTCTGCAAAAGCCTGATGAGGGGAATGACCTGACTCAAGCTGGCTGTGTCTGAACTGACTTCACGTGTGGCAAGTTCGAAGTCTGGCTGGAGAACCTTGCACAACACGGAAATCATTCTCCACTGTGCTTGAGTCAGGTGCATACCCCCTCCTTTGCCTATGTCATAGGTGGATGTATAGGCTTGTATGGCCTTTTGCTGCTCCTCCATCCTCTGAAGCATATAGAGGGTTGAGTTCCACCGCGTCACAACCTCTTGCTTCAGGTGATGGCGGGGTAGGTTCAAGAGTGTTTGCTGGCGCTCCAGTCTTCGGCACGCAGTCGCTGAATGGCGAAAGTGGCCAGAAATTTTTCGGGCCACCCAAAGCGTCTCCTGCACGCCCCTGTCGCTTTTCAGAAAATTCTGCACCACCAAGTTTATTGTGTGAGCAAAACATGGGACGTGCTGGAATTTGCCCAGATGTAATGCCCGCACAATATTGGTGGCGTTGTCAGATATCACAAATCCCCAGGAGAGTCTAAGTGGGGTAAGCCACTGGGCGATGATTTCCCTCAGTTTCTCTAAGAGGTTGTCGGCGGTGTGCCTCTTACTGAAACCGGTGATACACAGCGTAGCCTGCCTTGTAACGAGCTGGCGTTTCTGAGATGCTGCTACTGGTGACGCTGCTGCTGTTGCTGCGTAAGGTGATACATCTACCCAGTGGGCTGTCACAGTCATATAGTCCTTAGTCTGCCCTGTTCCACTTGTCCACATGTCCGTGGTTAAGTGGACATTGTGTACAACGGCATTTTTCAGGACACTGAGGACACTTTTTCTGACGTTTCTGTACAGTCTCGGTATCGCCTGCCTAGTGAAGTGGAATCTAGACGGGATTTGGAACCGGGGACACACTACCTCCATCAATTGTCTAAATCCCACTGCACTAATGGCGGATACCGGACGCACGTCTAACACCAACATAGCAGTCAAGGCCTCAGTTATACGTTTTGCTTCAGGATGACTGCTGTCGTACTTCATCCTCCTCGCTAAGGACTGTTGGAGGGTCAATTGTTTAGTAAAAGTAGTGGTGTTCCTACTTCCTCTCTGGGATGATGAACGACTCCCAGCAGCAACAGCAGCAGCGGCAGCAGTAGGCGTAGCAATGCAGGATCCTCCAGAGGAATCCCGGATAGGAGAGTCAGTCATGCCAGTGACATGGCCTGCAGGACTACTTCCGATCCTGACTAAGGAGGAAATTGACGAGGAGGGAGTTGACGGTGTGGTTTGCAGGCGCTTGGATACAACAGGACAACGGGATTTAGGTGTCCCTGGACTGCTTACGGTCTTAGCCAAAGTTTCTGAACTTGACAGTAACTTTTTATGAACGCGCTGCAGGTGCCGTATAAGGGAGGATGTTCCTAGGTGGTTGACGTCCCTACCCCTACTTATTTCACCTTTACATATGGTACATATGGCAAGACAGTTGTTGTCCGGATTTGGATAGAAATATTGCCAGACCAAAGAGGTGGAATGTTTGGTCTTCTGCCCAGGCATGACCGTGATGGGCTTTTTCATCCCACGGACAACAACTGTCTCCCCCGGAGCCTGATTTAAACAAACCACATCACCATCAGAATCCTCCTCGCCAACTTCCTCCTCAGCGCCAGCTACACCAGTATCCTCATCCTGTTGTACTTCAACAGTGACATCTTCAATTTGCATATCAGCAAGTGGACTGTGGGTGCTCCTTTCAGCACTTGCAGGGGGCGTGCAAATGGTGGAAAGAGCCACCTCTTCCCGTCCAGTGCTGGGAAGGTCAGGCATCGCAACCACCACCACACTTGGACTCTCCTTGGGGATTTGTGATATCTTCTTAGAAAGCACAGTTCTTCGCTGTGCTTTTGCCAGCTTAACTCTTTTGATTTTTTTAGTGGGAGGAGGGCTTCCATCGTCATGTGAAGCTGAACCACTAGTCATGAACATACTAGGGATCGACCTTAACCGTTCCTTGCCACTCCGTGTCGTAAATGGCATATTGGCAAGTTTACGTTTCTCTTCAGCTGATTTAAATGTCTTTTTCAAGGTCATTTTCCTGAACTTTGCCATTTGGGATTGTATGTGCCCTCTACTATGACATTGGGCATCGGCCTTGGCAGACGACGTTGATGGCATGTTATCGTCTATGTCATGACTAGTGGCAGCAGCTTCAGCACTAGGAGGAAGTGGTTCTTGATCTTTCTCTATTTTATTTTTATCGGAGAAAGTTTGGTCCTCCATTTATGTTATATCGATTTGATATATACGTGCGGCTAAACACAGAAAATAATTTTTTTTTTGGTTTGGACTGGAGTGTACTTTCAGGGGTTACAGCACCCTTTAACGGTCAAGCCAGCCGGCCCTTTACTTATGACACAGGCGCACGCTTGGCACTACTTTGTTGATGCACGTGCGGCTACTGCGCACACAATTCACAAACACAGAAAATAATTTTTTTTTTGGTTTGGACTGGAGTGTACTTTCGGGGGTTACAGCACCCTTTAACGGTCAAGCCAGCCGGCCCTTTACTTATGACACAGGCGCACGCTTGGCACTACTTTGTTGATGCACGTGCGGCTACTGCGCACACAATTCACAAACACAGAAAATAATTTTTTTTTTGGTTTGGACTGGAGTGTACTTTGGGGGTTACAGCACCCTTTAACGGTCAAGCCAGCCGGCCCTTTACTTATGACACAGGCGCACTCTTGGCACTACTTTGTTGATGCACGTGCGGCTACTGCGCACACAATTCACAAACACAGAAAATAATTTTTTTTTTGGTTTGGACTGGAGTGTACTTTCGGGGGTTACAGCACCCTTTAACGGTCAAGCCAGCCGGCCCTTTACTTATGACACAGGCGCACGCTTGGCACTACTTTGTTGATGCACGTGCGGCTACTGCGCACACAATTCACAAACACAGAAAATAATTTTTTTTTTGGTTTGGACTGGAGTGTACTTTCGGGGGTTACAGCACCCTTAACGGTCAAGCCAGCCGGCCCTTTACTTATGACACAGGCGCACGCTTGGCACTACTTTGTTGATGCACGTGCGGCTACTGCGCACACAATTCACAAACACAGAAAATAATTTTTTTTTTGGTTTGGACTGGAGTGTACTTTGGGGGTTACAGCACCCTTTAACGGTCAAGCCAGCCGGCCCTTTACTTATGACACAGGCGCACTCTTGGCACTACTTTGTTGATGCACGTGCGGCTACTGCGCACACAATTCACAAACACAGAAAATAATTTTTTTTTTGGTTTGGACTGGAGTGTACTTTCGGGGGTTACAGCACCCTTTAACGGTCAAGCCAGCCGGCCCTTTACTTATGACACAGGCGCACGCTTGGCACTACTTTGTTGATGCACGTGCGGCTACTGCGCACACAATTCACAAACACAGAAAATAATTTTTTTTTTGGTTTGGACTGGAGTGTACTTTCGGGGGTTACAGCACCCTTAACGGTCAAGCCAGCCGGCCCTTTACTTATGACACAGGCGCACGCTTGGCACTACTTTGTTGATGCACGTGCGGCTACTGCGCACACAATTCACAAACACAGAAAATAATTTTTTTTTTGGTTTGGACTGGAGTGTACTTTCGGGGGTTACAGCACCCTTAACGGTCAAGCCAGCCGGCCCTTTACTTATGACACAGGCGCACGCTTGGCACTACTTTGTTGATGCACGTGCGGCTACTGCGCACACAATTCACAAACACAGAAAATAATTTTTTTTTTGGTTTGGACTGGAGTGTACTTTCGGGGGTTACAGCACCCTTAACGGTCAAGCCAGCCGGCCCTTTAGTTATGACACAGGCGCACGCTTGGCACTACTTTGTTGATGCACGTGCGGCTACTGCGCACACAATTCACAAACACAGAAAATAATTTTTTTTTTGGTTTGGACTGGAGTGTACTTTCGGGGGTTACAGCACCCTTAACGGTCAAGCCAGCCGGCCCTTTACTTATGACACAGGCGCACGCTTGGCACTACTTTGTTGATGCACGTGCGGCTACTGCGCACACAATTCACAAACACAGAAAATAATTTTTTTTTGGTTTGGACTGGAGTGTACTTTCGGGGGTTACAGCACCCTTTAACGGTCAAGCCAGCCGGCCCTTTACTTATGACACAGGCGCACGCTTGGCACTACTTTGTTGATGCACGTGCGGCTACTGCGCACACAATTCACAAACACAGAAAATAATTTTTTTTTTGGTTTGGACTGGAGTGTACTTTCGGGGGTTACAGCACCCTTAACGGTCAAGCCAGCCGGCCCTTTACTTATGACACAGGCGCACGCTTGGCACTACTTTGTTGATGCACGTGCGGCTACTGCGCACACAATTCACAAACACAGAAAATAATTTTTTTTTTGGTTTGGACTGGAGTGTACTTTGGGGGTTACAGCACCCTTTAACGGTCAAGCCAGCCGGCCCTTTACTTATGACACAGGCGCACTCTTGGCACTACTTTGTTGATGCACGTGCGGCTACTGCGCACACAATTCACAAACACAGAAAATAATTTTTTTTTTGGTTTGGACTGGAGTGTACTTTCGGGGGTTACAGCACCCTTTAACGGTCAAGCCAGCCGGCCCTTTACTTATGACACAGGCGCACGCTTGGCACTACTTTGTTGATGCACGTGCGGCTACTGCGCACACAATTCACAAACACAGAAAATATTTTTTTTTTTGGTTTGGACTGGAGTGTACTTTCGGGGGTTACAGCACCCTTAACGGTCAAGCCAGCCGGCCCTTTACTTATGACACAGGCGCACGCTTGGCACTACTTTGTTGATGCACGTGCGGCTACTGCGCACACAATTCACAAACACAGAAAATAATTTTTTTTTTGGTTTGGACTGGAGTGTACTTTCGGGGGTTACAGCACCCTTAACGGTCAAGCCAGCCGGCCCTTTACTTATGACACAGGCGCACGCTTGGCACTACTTTGTTGATGCACGTGCGGCTACTGCGCACACAATTCACAAACACAGAAAATAATTTTTTTTTTGGTTTGGACTGGAGTGTACTTTCGGGGGTTACAGCACCCTTAACGGTCAAGCCAGCCGGCCCTTTACTTATGACACAGGCGCACGCTTGGCACTACTTTGTTGATGCACGTGCGGCTACTGCGCACACAATTCACAAACACAGAAAATAATTTTTTTTTTGGTTTGGACTGGAGTGTACTTTCGGGGGTTACAGCACCCTTAACGGTCAAGCCAGCCGGCCCTTTACTTATGACACAGGCGCACGCTTGGCACTACTTTGTTGATGCACGTGCGGCTACTGCGCACACAATTCACAAACACAGAAAATAATTTTTTTTTGGTTTGGACTGGAGTGTACTTTCGGGGGTTACAGCACCCTTTAACGGTCAAGCCAGCCGGCCCTTTACTTATGACACAGGCGCACGCTTGGCACTACTTTGTTGATGCACGTGCGGCTACTGCGCACACAATTCACAAACACAGAAAATATATTATTTTTTTAGCACTTGGGGGGAGCACCCCTGATGGACAGAGCACCCCCTGGACAACACTACAGCACTCCTTTAGGACTGGGACACTGCACAGGACTTTGGAGTGGACACAGCCCCTATGGAGAACTGACTGCACAACACAGTCCAGCCAGCCCCTATGGACTTTGAAGTAGTGGACACAGCCCCTATTAACAACAGCAGCACAGCACAACACAGCCAGCCCCTATGGACTTTGAAGTAGTGGACAACAGCAGCACTACACTACACTACACTACACAGCCCTAACTCCCACCCTCCGTCTTCACTGTCCACAGCCGAGTGAGAAAATGGCGCCGACGCGGGTACCTTATATAGGATCCAAAACCCGCGAGACTCGGAAGGCGGGATGATGACGTTTTGCCTCGATTTCAGATCCGAGTCAGGCGGGAAAAGTCGAGCCTGACTCGGATCAGACTCGGATCGGGGGGGTTCGGGGGGGTTCGGATTTCAGAAATCCGAACCCGCTCACCCCTAATATAAATGTTCACTTTTTGCATGCGATTTGTATTTTGTCATTTATAACTGGTGGCGGCCTCAGAGGTGGGGCCGCAGCGCAGTCCAAAATTCAGATGGGGGAACCACACCAACTGCCACTCCAAATGCTACCAAATATCGCCAGCTGGCAGTTGGTGTGGCTCCCCTATTTGAATATTGGACTGCGCTGCGGCCGCTACTGTTTATAACCATTTTGCATCGTACCCCTCAATGTTAAAGACAACACTTTTTATTGTATGACTTCAGCAAATTAATATTACAAACACAAACGATGCCCAACAACTGTACCACCAGCCGCACTTACACATATGTTCTATAAATTTCAAAAGAAGAAAGCATTTCACTGAATGCAAAAAAAGAACAATGTACAAAGCCAAGATGTGCTGGCAGAATGTAGAGCAGCAGTATGTACACGGGCATTGCTAGTGTAACTGGTGCAATCACAGGAGCGGGATCCTATATCCCCAGCAATTACATGCAAATAAGTACAATTGATGGCACCTGCTTAGTGAAACCACTTTCAGTGCTTTCATATTCTCTTTCGTTAAGCATAAAATAATCTCTATCTCACAGAGCGAGGAGGTAATCGGGGGAATCTATCCCGCCAGGTGTGATGACAGATGGCGCTGCCAGGACTGGAGGCGTAGGGGACAGGAAGACATATTGCACAGGGCAGGTGTGCCCCAATTCTCTGTAGCAATGATGCCATGTAGCACTGTGCCATTCTGGGTCATTTCCAGGCTTGCTGTGATAAGACCAGAGCAAATGGACAGTGTGAAGCCGGCACAATGTACTAATTATGTTATTTGTCTTGCAATCAATTTAGGAAGCCGTGAAATGGACATACAGTATTAATAGAGTATTACTCTAATTGCATAAGCACATAAGTGGACGGTTTAATCTGGATTTCGCACTTCCTGTAATCTTAATTAGAGAGGAAAAATAGATAATATATCTGTGTGTAGTTCTGCTGATAGCCAAGCCCTGCACTTAGAAATAATTAACACTTTAGATTGTTGTATCATAAGAAGGTGAATGTATGAAGGGAAATACTGTATGGAAACGAGGTAAAACACAAAGGGGCATATTTATCAATGATTGTTTTTTAGATCAGATAATTATCATTCTTATCGCAGCTATTTGTGACAATAAGAAATTACATACACCCCAAACGTGTTTGAAATCCACCCGCAGGGACAGAGGCTCCCAATGAAGCCGTCCCTATGATGTGTAAGAAGTGAAGTGATCGCTAATGCTATCACTACAATTCTGTATTGGGATGCTGCAGTGCTACCGTCAGGGTCGCCAAGAGCCAAGGCGGGCCCCGGTAATATGGGCGTGGCCTAATCTCGGGAGGCGTGACCCCTTGCCGAAGAAAAAATAAATAAAAAAGATTTGCAGCGCCGGGGAGGGGGGCGCTCTGAGCCCCCTCAGCCCGGTGAAAAGCCAGGGGGGGCGCGATCAGTGTGATCGCTCCCCCGCACAGGCATAGGAGACTGCTGTGAGGGAGGGGGGGGGCGGCGTCGGATCCGGGCCCCCGCCGGGCCCCTCAGGAAGCCGGGCCCGGGTAATCTGTACCCGCTCCCCCCCCTCTCGACGACCCTGGCTACCGTGGTCTCTTTAAACTGTAAGCTCCACGAGCAGGGCCCTCCTCCCTCCTGTTCTCATTACCTACTTATGTTGCACACCAGCTACATGCTACATCTCTTCCTTGGGCCCTCTGTCCCTGGACTTTACTCCTCTGTCTTTGTTTGTTCAGACGACCTAGACCCGGTATCTGCGCCCACGCTAATAGTTACAGGTTTCAGTCTGTAGCCCATATGCATTGGTAAATCCCATGGCCTAACAGCCCCATGCTTTTGCTGGCAGAAATAGAGGGATCGTGGCAGATATCTCCAATAGGGGATCCTTAATATTTGCAGGTGTTATCAGGGGATATCCCACAAATATTATTTTCTAAATAGACCCCAAAGCGTTTAGTAAAAATACAAAGTCAACTGAATATGACAACATTAAAAACAGTGTGTGTGTGTGTGTGTGTGTGTGTGTGTGTGTGTGTGTGTGTGTGTGTGTGTTTCAAATAGGCAAAAACAGTATGTAGTCAGGAAGCCAGCGGTCGAAATGCCGACCGCCGGCTTCCCGACTGTATAATCCCAGCATGGGACTACTGATAGGCGTAGAAATCCAGACGCCTATCATTATCCACCTGCCGAAATCCCGACGCCCGGCATACCAAACGTAGGTAAGCCGGGCGTCGTGGACCTCTTAGCTGTGGTAGGGGGGGTTAGGTTTAGAGACTCCCAGGGGGACTTAGGGTTATGCACTCCCCGGGAGGGTTAGGGTCAGGCTAAGGGAAGGGGGGTTAGGGTTAAGCACCCCCAGGGGGAGGGTAGGGTTAGGCACCACCCCGGGAGGGTTAGGGTGCAGGGAGGGGGGTTTGTTTTAGGCACCCCTTGGGGAGGTTAGGTTTAAGCACTAGGGGAGGAGGTTAGGCACACCTAAGGGAGGGTTAGGGGTAGCCTACTTACCTCCACTATTCGGGATCTTCACCCATCGAGCTGCCAGCATCGGGATTTCAACCGCCGGCGTCACATCCGGCGGTCACACATACCGATTCTGGCAAAAACAGTCATTTAGAAACCAAGCAAAATGGGTATCATCTTCTCAAATGCATTTTTTTGGTGACATAATTTATTATTTATTAACATTCTTTTATATAGTGCCGGCATATTACCTTGTGCTTTACAGCTGGGAACACACTAATAAGGATGAGACTGGGTAATAACAGACAGGAGGCATTTACAGCACCTTTGTACAGTATATCATCTAAGATGGAACTGATCATCTATTTTATATTACTTTTAGTGGACATCTTTTAGGGCATTTAGGTTCAATACATAGGAAGTGCCCTTAATACAAGAATTTCAGAATAAAAAAGCAGAACTTGAAATTATTAAAGATGTGTCCACATAAATCTTACTTCCTTGAGCATTAAACAGCCTTTCTAGTTTCACCATGCCGTGGTGTGACTCAGCAGCACCGAGCATCTTTTCTTGTGACATACGTAGCACAAGCAGCTTCTGCTGATTAAAATGATATACGGCATGCCTATATTCTGTGTGCCAGGGACTGCGGGTGTATCTGCATGAAAAATGCTACGTTACACTGTCAGCAGCCCTGAACCTGTAACGTAGCATTTCGCATTTGAAGATAAAAAGTCACACTAAACGACGCTCAATGCTACCAAGTTGCGTGGCGCTCACATGTTATGTTTAACGCAAATTGTAGTGCACAGAGGAAAGATCTATGTGGACACATCTGTAAAGTGTTGTCAATGTGAGAATAACATTGTGTACTGTCAGAGACGGACTGGGGTGCACATGCACAGGAAAAAGGGGCGTGGCAACATGTTGCGTGACTTGACGACGAGTCATGGGGCATGTCACAACAAACCAGTGTGTGTGGTGTTGTGGCTTGCCTCATCTCAGCATGTCAGCAGAGCGCCAAGAGGCCGCAGCTTGGCCATGAATTCAAGCGGCCGGAAGTGACCATGAGGGCATCGACCATTTTGGCATTTTCCAGAAGTGCCAAATAGCCATTCCGGCCCTGTGTGCTGTCAACACTGAAAGCTGTAATACTGTTTGTGAGGATCCACTGCAATACCAACTACAGACAAAAGATGGCAGTGTACCATCAATGCTGAATACTTGCACATTTTTTTAAAGGTCAATGCAACTTTGCTAAAGGGCAAGTCAATTAGAAATAAGAGAAATGTATAAGACCCTCACTCCTACCAATACAGTGGCAATCCAATAGTGAGAGTGGGCAGGACTTTAATGTGATCATCTTAGTTTTGATGGCACATATAGTTCTTTGATTGTCATACAAAATTGACCCTCGTAATGCAAAGTGAGAGGGTGCCCGGGAGTCAGAACATTAGTGCAGAAATGATGCATTGCTGGCTGATTTAGAGTCAGATGCAAGTAAAAAAAATGGACGCATCTGATGATTTTTCCGCGCATGCGTGGAAAACAGCAAATGCGGTGTGCGCAGCATTGCGCAAAGTGTCTGCAGTGGCGAGGAGCTCCACATAAGTGAGCCAGATCAGGGCCTTATTTATCAAGGAGTTTTATCGTTCACAATGAGTGAAAAAACTCGTTGTGTATGATAAATGGTGCTCCAGCCAATCAGCATTTTTCAAACATATGACAGGTGGGAGCTGATTGGCTGGAGCACCATTATTAAGCTTTATTACTCATTGTGAATGATAAAACTCGTTGATAAATAAGGCCCTAAAGCCTTCTGTGAAATGGGCTAAGACACTCGCATTAGCATAACGTAGTAAATTTGTCTGCCGCGATCTTCCGCACTTGCGACCACTTTGCCTACGGCTCAGAATGAAGCCCCACTCCCCCACAAGCTTTTTTTCAATAACACACAGAGCTGCAGTTAGCGTAACACTGATATAGTATATTACATTCATGCCAGTGATGTGCGGTCAGGCCTCGTGTTCATATATGTATCGGTAAATTTGGCTCTGACACAAGCCAGTGCCTCCCCAGTCATATACCTCACCGCACGTCACTGCCAGTGCCTCCCCAGCCATATACCTCACCGCACGTCACTGCCAGTGCCTCCCCAGCCATATACCTCACCGCACGTCACTGCCAGTGCCTCCCCAGCCATATACCTCACCGCACGTCACTGCCAGTGCCTCCCCAGCCATATACCTCCCGGCACGTCACTGCCAGTGCCTCCCCAGCCATATACCTCACCGCCATACTTGCCTACTTTAGAAAAAGTATTTCAGGGAGATTGTGAAAGCAACAACTACGAGCGCGCGTTAAACTGGGCATGTACTGCTACATCTGGGGGGCGTGTCATAAAATTGATTTACATCCACATGTAAATGAGCCCCAGAGCTGTTAGTAAGATCTACTTGTTGATGAAAATATACTGATACTTCTCAGAAAATGCCTGTAGCAGTAGGGATCATTGTGCCTTATACCCAATGCAGGGAAATTATACTAATGATCCCATTTGAATGTATATATCTCTGTTTTTTCTTTTATAGAACAGTATCATAATGGGGGTAAGGTGAAATGAGGGAGATTACTGGACTCTTCAGGGAGACAGGGAGATTAAGACTATTTCAGGGAGTCTCCCTGACAATGAGGGAGGGTTGGCAAGTATGTCTCACCGCACGTCACTGCCAGTGCCTCCCCAGCCATATACCTCACCGCACGTCACTGATTCATGCCCAGTAACATGTGGAAGTTTCATTAGAGTTTATACATTGTAATCTCTGTATGTAAATCTCAGAATAGTTTTACCAGTTACCTCCCCCCCTTCCAACACTTTAAAGGATGTGTCCACCTAAACAGGTTAGTTACCAGTTGTCCTCTCCCCAGCCAGCCATACTGAGGATGACTATAGTAGCAGTACCCGGACTTGTCAGCCTGTCCTACATGAGCCTCTGAACCTTCATTAGACACTATGATGTACATTTACTAAGATTCGATATGGTCACGATTTTCAATTAGATTAATCTCGCAGGAACTCTAAAAAGCTCGGGTGATTTAATCACTTTCTATCTCTCAAATTTACCAACAGGCGATTTGAGGCAAGTCGAGTTTGCCGATGGTGAAGCAGAATGAGATATCTCTCTCGAGTATTTCGTTTTGCAGGAGATTACTTACCCGAGATTGCAGAGTTTTCTCTCTGCATAACTCTCCCGAGCTAGCAGCCTGCACATATCAGTGAGATATGTGTAAGCTGCTTGTGTCTTTTACCTGTAAAAAATGGGCTAAAAGAGCCAGCAGGCGGTCGGCACCTGTACCTCCACTGTAAAATAAATAGAAAGAGCACAAACACTTGCAATGCAATTGTAGTTGTACCAAATTAGGTGTAAGACACAAAGGGCTCTATTTATTAACATTATTTTTACTAAAATAAAGTGAAAAAGGGTGTTTTCACACCCTTTTCACATTATTTTAGTTTCACCTGTAGTTACTATAGGGCAATTGGAGTAGAATTAGTAAAAGTCTACTCCAACCCCCAGTATCACTTATTTTTAGTAAAGCAGATCGCATTTCCCATAATTGTAATGGGAAATGTGATCCGACCTAAGTTACTAAAAATAAATTGTAAAAAAATACCGGGGGCAGCCCTGTGATAATAACGCCACCTGGAGGTGGTGTTATCCAGGGTCTCCCTCGGTTACCGGGCTCCCACTCTGCTCTAACGGGGAGAGCAGAGGCGGGAGCCGGTACCAGTAATCAGCTATGTGGTCTAAGCTGTAAAAAAAAGAAAAAAAAAATGAAACATTTTTTTTTTCCTTACCTGAATCCAGGGACCGGTGATCGGGCCTTCGGTGATGGCTCCTCTCCGGTCAGCTGGTCTCCCATAGTACACTGGGGCCCAGTCATCAGGTGATCGGGCCCCAGTGCAGTATGGGAGATCACCTGATCGGGAAGCCCGGAGAAGATCACCGGAGGCCAGGAGGATGCAGGTAAGTGTAATGAAGGGGGGGGGTCGCGGGGGGGAGGTCCGCGATCGCGGGGGCGGGGCTTAGTGCTGGGGGCGGGGCTTAGCGTCGGTGGGGGGGTAGTAGCGGTGTTCGGTTGGCGCATGCGCGGGCTCTTAGTCGCGGTATTTTTTCCCGAAAATACCACGACTAGAGTGCGGATGGGATCTGCAGGGACAGAGCTTTATCGCAAGCTCTGTCCCTGCAAGGGATTTATAGTAAATCCCTGTGATATTGCCTGAATTTGCAATGCGGATTGTAGTAAATAGAGCCCAAAGGGAGATTAGCATACAACAGTTAGATATACAGTAGACACACTGAAATTGCAAATTGCTAAACTGGAAAACTAACAATGTTGTAGTGAAGTAATTAATTCTATTAATGATAGCACAAAACATTAGAACATGTCAGTTTGCTGTAATAAATAAGATGAAGGAAGTGGAGAAGGGGAGAGGAAGGAAAGCGAGAGAAAGAGAGAGAGAGAGAGAGAGAGTGCGAGAGAGACAGAGAGAGATGAGGAGGATAGGAAGGATAATAACAATAATGAGTAAGGAGGACACAGGAAAGGAGATGATGTCTGAGACCCTAGGGGCAGAGTAGTGGTTCCTATCTGTCATGTGGCTGGCATACCCCCAGGTAGAGGAGAGCTGCAGGACTGCAGTGCTGCAAACGTGTCAGCTAGGTGAGTATAAAGGCTAAATACCTGGGAGGCCAGAGTGAAAGGTTTGATAGAGCACAGCCGCACTGATGGCTCAACTAGTCAGAGGGCAAACATGCTGGTCCAGGCCCTAGAAGGCTGCTGGACATAGAACCAGGTGACTGATTTAGATTTCACCTGTCAGACAGGATCTTCACATGGTGAGCATTAGGAGGGGGTGGCTATGTGGCTATACAGGGAGGTCTTCATTACCTCGAGGAGAGAAGACAGGACATATATCTCAGTGTGGGATAAGGGTTGGACAGGAGGAGCCCTGGATGAGTAAAGCCCAGGGAAGCCCAGCCAGAGATAGGAGTTAGTTTCGGTGAGGAGGCATGTAATACAGACAGAGCAGTAGCGTGGAATCATAGAACCCGGAGAAAGTGCATGTCACAGCGCCCCCCTGTTCCTCCCTGTACTGAACTGTGCCAGTGGGGTATGACCAGCCTGCCGGGGAATACTGAAGCGAAGAGAAAAACAGCAAACAGTGACAGTATCACGCTGGGGTATGGAGGTTACATTGGGGCAATAGAATCTGACATTAAGGGGTAGCTGCTTTGGCACTGCTTTATTTATTTATTTATAACACCTAGGATCTGACTTTTATTTCCATTGAATCATTGTTATTAGTCAATAGAGGAGATTGTAATATATATTCTGATCATTTAACTTAAATTGACAGAGTACATGTGCTAGAGTGAGATTCCACAGGGTGCACAGCTTATGGTAGACGAAAGCTGAGTAGGCTTGAGGATATGTAAGAATACTGTTTTTTGCTGATTGGCTGTTTGATGACAGCCCTGTTGCAGGGTAAGTTATTGCAGTTGTGAGGCTGGGTCAGCTGGTTCCAGGGGCCAATAATAGAGCTGGAGGGAGTGGCTAGATAGTCAGTATATATTGGCCTGTGTTACATTTAATCTGCCTCTTTTGCAGGATTTCTAGCAATGAACAGGCTGAGTATTCATTGTCCCCTGTCTTCTCTCTGTTATCTCTGCTTTTGATCTCATTGCATTCCTTCTTTCTTTTCTTTGCTCATATTTCAGCTCCTTCACAATGCCCCGTCCCCGTCGCTCTGCCCCCCTTCCTTGCCAGCTGGTTGACTATGCCCATCCTCTCAGCACTGCTCCTGCACGCTACCCCACCCTCCCACTCCCACCACCCTCCATGGCCTCATCCCCCCATATTCCTGCTCCTGACCTGCCGCGATCTCCCCCATCCCCGGCGTCAGCCTCTGCTGGAGCTCCTCCCTCCGGGGACACCGCCGGACACCTCACCTCTCCCTTGCACTCCCTCCTACAGCTGTTGCTTCTGCTGCACCAGCAGGAGTGCCTGATGCCGCGTCTCCAGCTGGTCACTCTGCTTCATTCAAGGGACCCCCCCCTGGCAGCGGTGACTTCCGCTGCACCAGCGGGAGCGTCCCTTTGCACGGCTTCCACTGGTCACTCTGCGCTGTTCCCTCTACTAACCCCGGCGGTAGTCAGCATCACTGGCTCCCTAGGGGGAGCGGGCTTAGGCCCCCTAGGAGCTGGTGGCCCTGCCAGGATGGCTCACGTGGCGGGCTTGGCGGCCATCTTAACTCCGGCAGCCATTTTGGGGAATGTTTCCCCTGCTCTCTGCAGCCCTGTCAGGCACCCTGCCAGCCCTTTGAAAGGGCAAATGGCCCCCCCACCTTGGCTTCCAGTACACAGTGTGCCTGGACATGGGGGTTCCCTGCACTCTATTCATCAGCAGACCCCCTGGTTCCCCACGGTCAGCGTCCCAATGACCCACAATCTGTTCCATGGCCGGCCCTTCCTGTGGTCTTGCATCCTGGAGCTCTGGCGTTGCTCCCCCGGTTTATCCCTCCACCTAGATGGTATCTTCCTCTCCTTTCTATCCTCCCTTTTCCTCAGCTTCTTTTGTTACTTAACCCCACCTCTTTTTATCCTACCCAATTTCATTACCCCTATCTGCCACCTTTGCAAATGGCCACCCCTGCAGTTACCACCCCTCCTGCAGTGACCTCCTCCTCCTCCTGTCTGGTGAGTATGGACTGTCTTATTCTTCGTCTTCTGATTCCTCCTCTGCCTCTCACTATTCTGGTTCACGCCCGCATAAGATTGCCAGGATGGTTGCACGGCGTTTAGCTCGGAAGTCAGGTAGTTCGGCTAGGCAGGGCACGAATGCAGGGCACGATAAACATGAGACAGGTTCTGATTCGGTTCATTGTGCGAATACCGCTGTGCTTCGCGGTTTACACAAAAGCGTTCGGGGGAGAATCCGCAAAAGTTAATTTGTGGATTTTTTCTCACTCACTGATGAGATGCAATAGGCCTTTAATTAGGCTAAGAAGTCAGGAGGTATTGGTGAGAAGGCCTTTTGTAGTTTCAACACTTGGTTGAAGGGCATGCTTATATGTGTGGCATGCTATTTGGAGACGTGGGCCGACGAAAATGTTAACATTATTAAATATATATTGTTGGTCTTTGAATTGTTTTTCCGCTCTCGGAACTTGGCATGGTATGAATATGATGTCCAATTTAGGCGGAAGCATGACGGTAGTCTAGTTATGCCTTTTGGGGTGAAGGACGTTGAGGTGTAGTTAGAGGTGTCGCAGCAGCCTCGGCCCCCCTTGGATGTGATGCCTCCTCGCAGGAGCTATACCGCCAGTAAGCCTGGGACGGTGGGAGTGGCGAGGGGCAAATGTTTTGCATTTAACGACTCCCGATGTACTCGGGGGTCGGGTTGTCATTTTTGCCACTCCTATCATCTCTGCGGAGGTGAGCATCCAGCCAAGGATTGCCGACGTGGGTCAACAGGTGCCAACCAGGATCGGCGGGAGGTGTCGAAGGGAGCTAGTTGAAGCTAGTTTGCTGGTTTGCTTGGCTGCGCTGACTAGATGGTTGGGGCTCTATCCTCATAAGGAGGATTCTATGTTCTTGTTAGAAGGTTTTACGTTTGGTTTTCATTTGCCAATAGTGGGACCTATGCTGGTTAGGGCAACGCGGAACTTGCACTCTGCGAGAGACTATCCAGAAGTTTTGCTGGCTAAGGTAGGAGCGGAGGTGCTGCTGGGGAGGATGGAAGGTCCCTTTCATCATCCTCCCTTGCAGGACCTTTGTATCTCTCCTGTTGGTGTTGTTCCCAAGAAGGTGCCGGGTAAGTTTAGTTTAATTCAATACCTGTCATATCCGCCTGGGAGTTCCGTAAATGATGCAGAGGGTTTCTGCAGAGTAGAATATTAATATTTCGATGAGGCTTTGGGTTTGGTTCGCAGTTTTGGGCCCGGCGCCTTGATGGCTAAATTAGATATTGAGTCGGCTTTTCATTTACTGCCACTACACCCGGAGGCTATGCAGTTCATGGGTTTTAAGTTTGATTCCGGGTATTTTGTAGAGAAATGTTTGCCAATGGGTTTTGCGGTTTCCTGTGCCTATTTTGAGAAATTCAGTTCCTTTTTGCACTGGTGTGTTCATGCCGGCACTGGACAGGCGTGTGTGGCACATTATTTGGATGACTTTCTCTTATGGGTCCAGGAGGGAGCGACATCTGTTCAAAACCTCCTCTTTTCTGCACAGGCTCTTTTCCGCATTTTAGGGGTTCCCATTGCGCATGATAAGACGGAAGTTCCCATTTCTTGTCTATAGTATTTGGGAATTGAAATAGACATGGTTGCGGGTTGTTGTAGGTTGCCGCGTGAAAAGGTTGGTAAGTTGCTGGAACAAATTACGGGTTACTGGGCGGTAGACTCGGTGAGATTGTGCACAGTTCAGTCGCTGCTGGGTTCCTTTAACTAGGCTTGCAGAATCATTCCCATGGGTAGGGTGTTCCGCAGGAAGTTGAAGAGGGTCACGGCCGGGACGAGCCTACTGCATCATCATGTTCATTTGTCGGCGGAGATTAAAGACGATATTTGTATTTGGGCCAGGTTTTTGGTTCAATTCAATGGTGAATGGATTTGGCCTGCTACTCTGGTACCAAATAGGTCATTGCAGCTTTTTACTGATGCGGCTGGCTCGTCTGGTTTTGGTTCTTTTTTCGATGATGAATGGTGCGCTGCTGCATGGCCTTCAGTTTGGGGCGAGGAGGGCCTAACGGGTAATTTGTTGCTGTTGGAGCTTTTCCCAATTGTTATTGCCGTGGAACTCTGGTCAGTGCAACTGAGTAACCGTCATGTAATCTTTTGGTGCGACAATCTGGGTGTAGTTCACGCCATCAACAACCAGTGATCGTCTTCTCTGTTACTTTTGCGTTTACTTCATCATTTAGTTTTGCGTTGTTTGGAGGCTAATATTAGATTTCGAGCTCATCATGTCCCGGGTGTTGTTAACGAGATTGCAGATGCTTTGTCTCGTTTTCAATTTGCGTGTTTCTGGTTGCTTGTTCCGTCAGCGTCTGTTGTTGGTCTGATGTGCTTACCGTTTGTGTGACAGATCATCAGGCCGGCTTAGAAGGTTCGGCGCTGCAATCACTTGCTCCACCGACTCTCAGAACGTACTCGGCTGCCTGGCGGGATTGGAGCGCTCATTGTGCACTCCCAGGTATGGAGGGTAAGTCTCCGAAAAAGTTGCTTTCCTCCTTTGTTTGGGAAAGATATCAGCAGGGTAGGTCCAGGGCCTCTATGGGGTTTTGTCGGCACTGTTAGCTGTTATAGAAAAGGTGGCTTCTGACATGTTTGAGGCCTCTCTTTTTCGTTTGGCTTTTTCTGCAGCATTTTTTGGAGCGTTTAGGGTTAGCGAGTTAGTGGCGGTCAATAAAACATCCACATCCTCCGCGCTTCTGTACAAGGACATTGTGTTTGGGGATTTGGTGGTGCTCTGTAAACTTTGCTTCTCTAAAACAGATCAAACAGGCAGGAGTAGATGGGTTACCCTGGCTCAACATCAGGATGGGGCTATTTGTCCGGTACATTTGGCATCTCATTATATGGGTTTGTGTCCTGTTGGGGGGTCTCAATGTTTGCTGCAAACTGATCTCATGCCACTTACTAGGTTTCAGTTGGCTGCTGTTTTTAAACGAGGTTTAGTGGAGTTAGGTGTGGATCCTTTAGCTTACAGCACCCATTCAGCTCTTGCAGGGGCATCTCCTGTGTCCATTCAGATGGTAGGGTGCTGGAAGTCAGCTGTTTATAAGACATATGTTCGTTGTGATAAGTTGTAGGTGCGCAACTGGCGACAACCCGAAAATGTTGTTTACCTGCCAATTGTTGAACGGCTAGCGTTCAACAATTGGGGGTGTGAAGGGATTTTTAAATTTTTCCTCCCGGTAGCCATGATCTGGCCCAATTTGGTTCATGTGTAGGTTTTTTAGTTTTTCTTCTTCACTTAGGTTCTTGTTTTACCCCTTTCATGCAACCCTGCTAGTCATTTGCCATGTTTCGTTCATAAGTTGTGCTAGTCATTTTGGGTTTGGTGTGGTTCTCATGGCCAGGGTTTCTTCTTTTTCCACAGTGCTGGCTGCAGAAGACAGGCAGGTGTGGCTAGTGGGGAGGTTTGCGTGTGGAGTCTGTTCTGGCATTGATTGTTTCCTCTATGTCCAAATGGGGGTTGCCAGACTGTTTAGTTTTACATGTTGGTGGGAATGATGTTGGACATTTGAAAGGGGTGGAATTGATTGTTCGTCTGCATGAGGTCTTGGATGCAGTTCGTGTGTAATAGCCTCGTTTGACATGGAGAGGGGCGCGGAAGTATGGTGCTTTGGACAGGGTGCGGAAGAAGGTGAATGTGGCGGTTGCTAGGCATGTTGCGTCTATAGGGGGCTTGGTGGTGAGTCATGGCTTTTTGGTGGGTGATCTTGTTCATTTTTTTTATCTGACGGTGTGCATTTGAATGGCCTGGGTATGTGTCTGTTTGTTCAGGATTTGTTTTCTTTTCTTGACTAGGTTTTGTGGGTGGAGGGCCAGTCTCCTGTAGGGTCTGGCTTTGGCCGGAGTACGCTGCAGCTCACTGGCTTTATGTGGTGCAAGATAGCTTTGTGGGGGCACTTGCCCTCGATGTCCATGGCAAATTTGTCCTGCTCCGTGCAAGGGGACCCGGGCACTTTTGTACGGAAGCGCCTTGGATTGGCCCAGGAGCTAAGCGAGACCCTTGCTGCGTTAGTGCGTCTAGAGGGGGGACGTGTTAGTCGTCCCCCGAATATGTGAGCAAGGTGAAAGTTAGAACTGAGCTTGCAACGTCTTTTTGCCACCTTGTTTAGGTTAACTAATTTAATTATTAATAAAAAGCTGTGACCTATTTTAGCCAAAGCTCTGGTGTCTGTGTCTTTATTTGTAGTTTAAGATAAGTAAGCTAATCAAGGTTGTTAAGGTTTGAAGGCAATAAACCAATGTAGATCTTATTACTGCAATTACTGCCACAAGCAGCTGTCACTGGAGTGGGAACACCTATGGGAAGCTCCCTTCTCAGCTATGCTCCTACTTCGCAAATATACATTGCACCTATATTATGTGAGTACCACTAATCATGTCATGTTCTGTCTACCACCATTATTATTATTTCAGGTCGCCTAATATTTTTTAAAAGACCTTTCAAATAACACTTTGTGGTCATGCCTGGGAACACCTCCATTACATTATATATTTTTTAAACTCATACCTTATAATTGCTGTTTAGGACTTTACCTCAGATGTGTCACTTTTAAGTACATTGGAGCACAATGAATGAATGAGGAGAGAAGGAGGGAGGGGATCAAACAGGGGAAGGGGAGACGAAAGTGACGATCTGAGCGGGGAGGTGACAGAAACCAATAAGAAATGAGAGGTGAGGGGCACAGCCAATCAGAGAGGGGTAGTGACAGAAGCCAATAAGAAAGGAGAGGGGAGGGGTAAAGAGCTGATCACAGAGTAGAGAGGGGAGGGAATTAAAGAGGTGAGAAGTGAATGTAATAAATCTGAGAGGAAAGGGGAGGTGACAGAAGATGATCACAGAGGAGGGGGGCCGGAGGGAGGGCAATCTGGGCAGTTTGAGGAGGCATGAAATGTAGAAACAGATCTCAGATCCGTAACTTATTTAGGTATAGAGCAAACAAACAAGATAAAACTGACAAGCGGCAGTCATACTGTGCAGCGCCCCATGAATTCCGCAATCCTGGATGGTACCCTCTGGGCCTGATTCAGAGCTGAACGCTCTGACCAGAGCACTCGCTATGAATCAGGGCCCTCCTACCTTTTTTTGGAGCGTCCTCATGGACGCTCGCATAGCTGTGGGTTACCACCCACAGCTATAGTGAGCGTCCATGATGATGGTCGCGATGGTCTTGACCATTGCGACCATCGGGCTTGCGACGGAGACCCTGCGGTAGGGTCTCGCTGCCGCAAGCCCTGGAGTGATTTTGGCTCTATCAGAGCCAAAATCACTCCCACTGATATCACTAGTGATGTCAGTGGGGCCGGCTTGAGACGGTAGGCGTTCCTATGGGAACGCCTCCGTCTGGCAGGCACGCCTCCGGCACGCCCACCAAAGGGGGCGTGCTGTCAATCAACATCGACAGCACGCCCCCATTGGTGCGAGACACGGAGCGATGGCGAGCCCGTCGCTCGCTGGGTCTCGCGCATGCGCACGACGGAGCTCCCTCCATCGTGCGCATGCGCAGTGGGGAACATCGACCCGGTTGCGAGCGTCCTGCCGCTCGCGAGCGGGTCTGAATGACCCCCTCTGTCCATTTTGGCGCCCGGAGCTCATGCTTCACAGGAACCACCCTCGCTACTCCCCTGAATACAGATCATCACAGTATCTGAGTGGATTATTGTCATATTATTTATTTTAGTACAGAAATCAGAATCTGTGCTACAAATGTGGGAAATATGATCCATTAATTTGACTGGGAACATAGCCCTAATAGGGTTAGATAAAACAGACCAGCCACTGCCACAATATTAGTATGTCTGTGCTCAGGGTCCCATCCAGGGCCAGATTAACAATGGGGCGGATGGTGCTACAACCCCAGGCCTTCACATAAAGATAGGCCCATGATGATGACCGGCTGCCTAGCTGTCAGCCATAAATTATAAGTATTAAAACAGTTGTTCTAGTTTTCTCACAGTGGGCCCTATTTACTACAATCCACATTTCAAATGCAGATTGTATTGCGATATTGTGAATTTAGCCAATATCACAGGGATTTATAAGAAATCCCCTGCAGGAACAGAGCTTGCAATAAAGCTCTGTCCCTGCGAATCCCGTCCGCAGCCTTATCACTGTATTTTTTGCAAAAAGTACAGTGAAAAGGTGCTGCGAATGCGCCGACCGGCTGACCTTAACTCTGCCCGCGCGTTTGCCCCCCATGCAGCCCCCCTTGACGATCCCCCATCCCACCCCACGATCGCCACCCCTCCGCACTTTCAGTTACCTCCGGTTGTTGGAGCATGGTGATGTCCTCCAAGGCTCCGGTCAGCTGGTTTCCCATCCTGCACTACGTCACTGTCACAGTGCAGGAGCCGGGAGACCAGCTGACCGGAGCCCGGGAGGACATCACCGAGCACCGATCACCCTGGATGCATGAATTTTTTTTTTCTTATGCACACAGCTGATCACTGGGGCCGGCTCCCAGCTCAGCTCTGCCTGTTAGAGCAGAGCAGGAGTCGCGGAACCAGGGGAAACCCAGGATAACGCCATCTCCGGGTGGCGTTATTATTACAGGGCTTTCCCTGGTATTTTTTCACAATTCATTTTTAGTAACTTTGGCCAGATCACATTTCACATTACAATTATGGGAAATGCGATCTGCTAACTAAAAATATGTGAAAATTAGGGTTTGGAGTAGAATTATTTTAGGAATTCTACTCCAATTGAACTTCAGTAAATTTATGTGATACTAAAATAATGTAAAAAGGATGTAGAGCCCAAAATTATGCATTTTTTCTCTTTTTATGTATTTAGGGAGAACGTGAGGCTGATAGTGTATTGCTCTGGTCACACCCACACAGCACTGGTAACAGCTCCTCTCCTTTTCAGTATAGGCCCTTGAACATTTTCAGCCCCAGGCCCATGTGGCCCTTAATCCGGCCCTGGTCCCATCTTATTCCCTAGCCACCTATGTGTAGATAAGATTGGCTCGCTCGCTAGGTGTCTGCAGATAGAGGTGCAGAGAGTGAAGCAGGTCTAAAATTGCCCATCTTGAATAAAAGACCGTCCACAAGTCTTACAAGTGTTATCTACATAATTATATATAATTATACACAATTATCGTTGGTCTACACCTAATCACACAGTGGGGGGAGCCATTATTGTGGGCTTGACCAATATTTGTACCAGTGCAGACTATTAATTTGCTAATTATATGACTGAGTCTCAACTTTGGCCCAGCTCACAAAATGGCAGCCTCTATTGTGTGAAGGAGTCAGTGTCAAAATCACTCAGTAGGGTGCGACCACTACGGAGTTCAGAGGTGAGAGGGGCCCAATAATGCCTACCCTATGGCCTCTGGGGCTGAAGCACATTCAGTGTGGGTGGACGTGTATTACCATGTTCTTACCCAAATGTTGCTAGGGCCTGGCAATAGAAAGAGATGCACTTTAATAATACGAAAATAAAATTCACTCAGTCTTTGTACGTTTGAGCAGCTGGCCTCTCAGCCATTAACCATAATTTGCCACAAATCAGTTTGATAGCTGGCCACAGATTTGAAAGAAAGCCTATAAACTAATTGTATTCAGAAAATATATCTCTGGCTTTCAAAATATGATTTAGAATCATTTGCTTCAATTGTTAACCCATCTGCCAGTGATTTGTGTTCGGTGCATCTGTATAGAAATTTGCATGAAATATGTGTAATAAAACAGCTGCTTTTTACAGTGCACCAATCACAACTTGATAAAACAACCAGAGTAAGATCAAGGAGGAGAGGGGCACGGTGTCCCGAGTCCCACTCTCTCAGCCCCCCCCCCATGCTCCCAGCCGGAGCATACTCAGCATGTGTATGACCTGCCCCGATAGCCTGGGATAGATTCACTGGCGGGATCCCGGGATTTGGGCCTGAAATTGACAGGATGTCAATCCTAGGATTGGATTTTACAATCTCGGGATTACAGGACTAATGTTACAAATCGTTATATGCTGCATAGCCAAGAGCAGTGGGAAGCCAGTATTGCAGGTGCTCAGTACTGCCCAGCTGCCCTGGTCTTACGGTTGTCTGGGGATCCAGATGACCAGAATACCTCAAGGAGAGTGAACGCCGATGATGCGGCTGAATGCCGATGATATGGCTAGGGAGCCGTTGGTGCGGCAAGGTGCCGATGGTGTGGCTGGTGAGCCAGTAGAGTGGCCGGAGGCCGATGTTGCATCTTGGGAGCTGATGATGCTTCTTGGGAGCCGTTGGTGCGGCAAGGTGCCGATGGTGTGGCTGGTGAGCCAGTAGAGTGGCCAGAGGCCGATGTTTTGGCTTGGGAGCTGATGATGCGGCTTGGTAGCCGTTGGTGCGGCAAGGTGCACCAGTAGAGTGACCGGAGGCCGATGTTGTGGCTAGGGAGCCGGGAAACAGTCTGTGCACTGAGCAGCTTGGAAGCCAGGAGAACATCTGTGCGCTGGTGCAGTTTGGAAGCTGGGGAACAGTCCGTATTCCACTGTTTACACAGTATAACTGGCATAGAGTGCAGGGCTGGCTGTAATTTAAGAGAAGCAGGACCCAATCAGAGCCGTCTCCAGCAGAGAGTAATTCCTGATCACAGACTGGAGTGCACCTGAGATCTGCAGAGAGGCAGATGATTAACAGCACCTGCGGATCCTAACACCTGGCCCCCAGCTGTGCGCAGCTAGGTGTGATGTCAGAGGTCATGCTGCACCGGCCCATCCCTTCAGCCGTGCCCACCCACCCCATTAACTAAGTCAATCCTGGGAATCCCGGGATTGAGTGTTGTCAATCCTGAATCCCGGAATTGTAAAAACACCAGGAATTGGCCTCCATACTCACGGCTATGAGGCACAAGGCCATATAAAGTAGGGTGGTATGATCATCACCCAGATGATAGGCATACAGTATAAGGGGCATGGGTGACATTTGACAGACATAAGGGGCATGGGGAACATTGACATGTGATGTGACGTCTTCAATATCCACTGTGCCACCAGCGGATGGGTGTGGTGCTGACAAGATGGGGATGGCCAGAGGAGCATTAGTGGGCTGACTGGGAGGACGCACAGAGATGGTTAGTCTTATGGGCGTGTTATGGGAGTGTTGATATTAAAATTTAACCTCTATATACCCCTGCCTGTACCTTCTAAAATGCTACCTATAAACCTCTAAGGATGACGCTAATTTGCATACGCAGTCATACCATAAATAAAGACTTAGACGTGGAATCTGTGGTTCCAAAGCACAAGTGTTATTCAGGTAAAAGTTCAGACAGTTACACGCAATTGATCAAGACACAATTTAGGTGCAAAAGGAAAATTATACAGACCCAAGTACAGTATACACACGCAGGCGCTTCCGGACCCGGAGATAGGCATCAGCAAGAGACCTCTAGTCATACAGCATTCAGCACGAAGACCGAGAACCAGCGTTCGTGCACACATATTTATACCCCCCAGAATAAACAGGACAATAGGGAAGTTTGTTGCTGGTGTCATTGGTTCCCAGGGGAGAAGATGGGTGCACTTGAGCAGTGTGACATGCGGAGCCAGATAGTTCCACATGCCCTCTGTCAGCAGGCCCCCACCTTTCCTGTGTTCAAGGAAACTGTGTTATCATCTCAAGCTGTGAAGTTGGGGCCATCCTGTCTGTGTGTGGTGCTAAGACCTGTTTAGGATTCAGACAAATCCAATTGTGTAGATCAATGCCTGGATTATATTACAATTTCCACAACTATACTTTGCATCCAGGGATTCCCAATTTGTATGTAAAAATACCCATTGTCTATTCTATTTGCTTTTACTCTGGAAGCTTGTTTTTCCAGTTGCCCTTGGTAGATTAACAAAAACATTGCCATCTGTTCTTAGCTCCTGGGTTGTAACTTGAAGTGACGCTGGTCACAAAATGGCGTCTTGCAGATTCTTGTTTCTAAAATGGAGTCTAGCTGCCATTTGCAAGATGGCGTCGCGTACGCTTCAATTTTAAACTGATCTTGTCTCAGCCAATAATCCAGTTTTGACAGTCCACCCTTTGATAGCGAACAACATGCTATCACAATCTGCTATTAGAATTTAATTTAGGCTTACATTTACATATTATTTAGTGTTATCATGGGATGGCACAAGGTGGTTCTTAATCCATCAATAATGTGTCTCTGAGTGGGGACATAAAACTACTATTATATGCACACCGCGGATCTTGGAAGATCATGTGAAAGGTGTGGGGATGCAACAGTCTTATAAAAGCAGTCTTGAAGGGGAATTTAGACTTTACATTATTTGGGGTGTTTTTTAAAAAAAAAATAACATTTCAATAATACATTTTTTATGCATGGCTAAATATAATACATTAAATGATGGTATTTCCTAGCTCAGGGTTGTAATGCAGTTCTGTATTTACCTCGGTATTCATACTGGCCACTATCATAATTTCATTCTTTCGTTTTAGTCTATTTTTACATTTTCCACACAATAGGAACACACCGGATGCATCATATTTCTTTTGCCTCTGTGTTCATATTGTGTGTGAAGATAGGGTGACGGTGTGTTTTTATGTATATCCAGCATTTCAACATGTATGAGGGTCATAACTTCTGGAAGTATTCTTCCCAAATAACATAACAATTACAATACTAAAATTGGTCAGACACTCCCCTGATTGGCATTGCACTCCTCCTCTTGACTCCACTCCATCAGCTCTGCCATCAGCTCACATTTCCTTTATCGGTCCTCCATCACAGACACTGAGTATCCCCAAACAGATCATCATGACAAAAACTCTGGAAAAAAAAAAGAACTAGGATGACCACAGCAGACCACTCCATTGCTGGAAGAACTGATCTACACATTTCTTTAGCTCAGATATCTCACCATCACCTTTGTAATCCTTCCGGCACAAGCTCGCAATCGACAGGTCCACATTATCGGCCTTGTCTCTGCCTTGTATCTCCACCGGTTGGTTAACCTCCCTATAGTGAGTGGAATGGACTCACGTATCTTCCTTGGCCACCCTTTGTGGATGTAGTATCGTCAGATACGGACCTTTCCACCGATCAGTCAAACAACCTGAGCTAAAAAAATTTGGATCATAACAAATTCTCCAGATTTGACATCATGACAGTTTGCATTAGACATGTTAGTTAATAACACTTTCAATTTCGGTTATTCTCATTCATCTTCGTGAGACCCTGCACAGTAACCTCATTATCATATTTTCACATGAGGCTGCCTGTTTGAACAGTATCTCAAAGGGGGGGCAAATAAAGGAAAAGACAGTCTGGGATAATCTTAGTGTTGTTACCCATCATCTTACACATGTTCTTGGAAACGTCACCTGTAAAATAAATCCCCCTATCATTTTTAATAATTCTAGGGCTAAGGTATCTGCATACAGGTTCCTGCAATTAAATCTTGTTATTAATAGCTACTGCTCTAAATAAGGACAATGCATTACTACTTCCCTCATGGGCACTATACCGTTCGCATCTGCATTTCCATTTGGAACAGTTATTGTCCGAATGGGATGCAGACCGGTAGCGCTGCTACCTTTGACCTGATTACCTGGCTGGGGGTTTAGTCTGCTGCTGCTACGTATGGTATGAACAACTTCCTCTATGGGTGCAGAGGGCATTAACACTTCCCTTGCTGTTACCAATGGAGATGGCGGCACCACTCGTGATTGTGGTGATGCAGCATCTATCATCTGCACAGCATGGGAAATGGAAGACATTACAATAGGCTCATCATCCGCATCATGAACATTTTCTTTATAGTTGCTTAAGAGAGGGTACAAGTTGTTTGTTACATTTTAATCGGTATTTTTGGTAACTGTACTTGCACCTCCATCCACTTAAGGTGGGGGAGGTGAGCGTGAACTGCTGGCAATACTCTCCACGACGCTACCTTGCCGCACGTGTGCGCCATTTTGCGGCTCGCCCGTATTGCAATTCAGCATCGCGGATGTATTTTCTGGCAATGTGCTCACGACGCTAGTTTGCGTCGTTTGCACATTGTTAAGCCACGCATCCACTTCATGCTGCCAGTTTTAAACATTCAAAATATTTAACCTTTTTCTCTCGGGAGCGCATCAAACTGATGTGACCCCGGACATTGTCTAACACATTTTTATCAAAACTACCAATTCTGGGAAACGGTCTAACACTCTTCCTCGTCATATTAAACCATAAATCACAATACCTTATTGCATAAGTACCGTACTAGGTATGCATGATGCGACGGGCCGATCCGATCGGCGCCTCCATTAGCAGCACATCATTGCCTAACATCTCTACTGTTTGCGTGGCTCCCATTCTGAGACAACTCCTATGCTTTTCAATAAAGATTTAGACCGGTGAAAGACAATCAAGACACTCACTTACCTGTGGACGATTTAAGTCGGCGGCGCCCACACACCTGGATAAGATTTAGTAAGGCAACTTCCACACCTGGATAAGATTTGAAAAAGGCAACTTCCACACCTGGATAAGATTTAGTAAGGCGACTTCCACACCTGGATAAGATTTGAAAACGGCAACTTCCACACCCGGATAAGATTTAGTAAGGCGACTTCCACACCTATGAGAGTTTATATGTCGGCTACTCTCACGCACCTCTCTACAACAAAGACAACATGTACACCTGCTACTGTGTATAGAACGGTAAAGCTGCTTACGAAGCGGCTAGACTAACCCTTGCACCTAGCCTTTAAGGATCATACGATACCCTTAACTTTGTTCAACAAATATTCACTGTTATACACTTTTTTCCTGCGCAGAAAAATACACGTTAACCCAGATATTGGTAATAGAAAAAATTGGTAATAGAAAAAATGTAAAAAAATGTAAACCTCAATGGCTTTGTTTAAACACCATGGCAGCACAACCGGAAGTACGTACATGCTATTGTGCGACCAGCCACATAAAAAATAATGCGACTACCACACAACCGTATGACTTTTTAACTGCGTACGCAAAAGTGCATCTTTTCTGTGCTCAAAACTGCGACTCAGCCGCATACTCAATACTACGGCACCCCTTTAAACGCTAGGTTCTATCAACAAAGGAAAACAAACTTTTTCCTTTCTTGTCCCTGGATTCTAGTCAGCTTCCTTTGCTCACACGAAAATGGATAGCGATTTTTCAGCACAAAGCGGTTGCAGGAAAACCCTGCATGTGGCCACTCCACCCTTTGCTGAGACATCAATAGCCGTATGTGCCGTGTGAGTAGGTAAGTGCCCCCATCTGTTGATATTAAAATTGAACCTCTATATACCCCTGCCTGTACCTTCTAAAATCCTACCTATAAACCTCTAAGGATGATGCTAATTTGCGTATGCAGTCATACCATAAATAAAGACTTAGACGTGGAATCTGTGGTTCCAAAGCACAAGTGTTATTCAGGTAAAAGTTCAGACAGTTACACTCAATTGATCAAGACACAATTTAGGCGCAAAAGGAAAATTATACAGACCCAAGTACAGTATACATACGCAGGCACTTCCGGACCCGGAGATAGGCATCAGCAAGAGACCCCTAGTCATACAGCGTTCAGCACGAAGACCGAGAACCAGCGTTCGTGCACACATATTTATACCCCCCCCAGAATAAACAGGACAATAGGGAAGTTTGTTGCTGGTGTCATTGGTTCCCAGGGGAGAAGCATCTGTTACAGCACATTTAACAGGCTAGTTCAAATAGACTCTCCCTGCCTCTAACAGCTGGGGATCTTCCTCTTCACGCCCCCTACAACATCCTAACAGCTGTTCCTAAAATATACATTTTGTTGCTTGTAGGCTCTGTGATCCATAACTCGAGAATGCATGATGCGACCTCCCCACCGATAACACCGGAATACTGTAAAAAGAGTACGCATCAGTACAACTCCAAACACGACTTGTTTAGCATGTATATAATACCTTAGTTATCAAATATCTTTATTTCTCAGCATTTAAACTAACTGAACCAACTTAAATCATATACTTTAAAGCTTATTAAACCTTATGTGTGAATATGTAATGTGTGAGTATTCAGGGTTTGATATAAAGACGTATTAATGTGTGTATGAAGATGGGTGCACTTTAGCAGTGTGACATGCTGAGCCAGATAGTTCCACATGCCCTCTGTCAGCAGGCCCCCACCTTTCCTGTGTTCAAAGGAAACTGTGTTATCATCTCAAGCTGTGAAATTGGGGCCATCCTGTCTGTGTGTGGGGCTAAGACCTGTTTAGGATTCAGACAAATCCAATTGTGTAGATCAATGCCTGGATTATATTACAATTGCCACAACTATACTTTGTCTGCATCCAGGGATTCCCAATTTGTATGTAAAAATACCCATTGTCTATTCTATTTACTTTTACTCAGGAAGCTTGTTTTTCCAGTTGCCCTTGGTAGATTAACAAAAACATTTCCATCTGTTTTTAGCTCCTGAGTTGTAACTTGAAGTGACGCTGGTCACAAAATGGCATCTTGCAGATTCTTATTTCTAAAATGGAGTCTAGCTGCCATTTGCAAGATGGCGTCGCGCACGCTTCAATTTTAAACTGATCTTGGCTCAGCCAATAATCCAGTTTTGACAGGAGCGTCGCCGACATGTTGTTGGCTGCAAACCCAGATGTACAATCACTCACATTGGATGGCATACTACTGTATAACGGAATATCTGCACCAAGTATGGGGCTGGTGCAAGTTTCCATGGTGCGACCGATGGTTGGTTCTAAAGATGCACCAAGCAGTATCTGAGTGTCTAAAAATGCACAAAGTGGGTGTCCCAGTGCTTGCACAGTCATATGCACGCTTGTGCACCATGGGAAGGGCTGATAATGGCATTAGCATATAGTCCCTGACGCGGCTATGGCAAAATACGCCAAAGCGGTATCAGCAGCGTTCAAGTCAGAATCAGCCCCTGACAGTTATCCTTATTCTACAGATGGGAGCAGTTGTGTCAGGCAGCTGTGAGGTCTCAGAGCTGAAGGGACAAATGTAACATGCTACTATAATGCTGCTACTCAACAATGGGATTTACATTCTCTTTTTTTTATAGTAAATGTACTAATTTTGTGAACTGGAAGTTCCAAGTACAGTACGTAACGTAAAGGAGAAGATTATAAATCCATTGCACCTGCCACCTCCACGCACACGCTACATATCCAGGATCCTATAATCCTGCCAACACAGCCCTTGTGCTATTGGATGTCAGCTCATACGGGCAAGGGCCTCTCTCCTTTGTCTTCTCTAGCTTCGTTCACTGCAAATATGCATCTGTGTGAATATACTGTAAATACCGTCTGTATTCGTCTGTACTTATGTATCCTGCTGTCGGTTATTACGGCACTACGGAACCCTTGGAGCACCTCTTAAATGAAAGATAATGGAACACCTTTTGTGTATGTATACAGTATATATAATATATCTTTTATATATAAATTCATTGGTCTATTTGTTTATTTGTTTGCTTGTCTGTCTGGTTAAGCATTGGGATGAAACCAACGCGTGGTGGTCCAGTTGGATCCTGGCCAGGTTTTAGGGGGCTTAGGGTCCCAATCGGACCTAGTAATTCAAATATAAATCTATTCAACTGTCTTTGGCATGCCTTTATCAACTATTGTTTTCTAGTACATCTGGACAATAAATACACATTGTACAGCTGTGTACCGGTACATATTAGTACGTAACAAACAGACATGATGAATGTGGATGCCTCAGTACACAACAGCACTGTCAGGAATACCTACTGACTAGCAGTGGCGACTACAGGTGTAAAATTCAAATGGGGGAACCACACCAACTGCCATCCTCACTGGTTATATCCTCACTGGTTATATCCTCACTGGTTATATCCTCCCCTGCAGTTGGCATGTGGCTCCCCTATTTGAATTTTGGACTGCGCTGCTGACTAGGGTGGTGACCAGCTGCCTTCTCTTCCCGCATACGTGATCAGCTGGCCTGGATGCTAATGGCGAACTCTTTCATCACTTGCTATGGCTTCCTCATGTGTCTCATAGACCAAGGTATGTCTGTGTCACATTTCATTAAATTACGTCAATTACTTTAAAAGTTATTAGAAAAACGTTGGGGCCAATAGCGAGTGAAACACCCCCCTGTATATGTGTCTGTCTATGTATGTACTGTATGTTAGAGACGTGCGCTGACCTCCGTATTTTGGTTTTGGATCTGGATTCATCTACGGGTTTTGGTTTGGCAAACCCACCCTGAAGTGTTTTGGTTTTGATTTTGGATTAAAAAAAAATGATAAAAAGCTTTTAAAAACATCAATTAGTTTTTGCAATCCAAATTTCGGATTTAAAATCCAAATTATTCTCTTCAGGAGATCAGAGCCGCGACTCAGGTCCTTCCGTATTCAAGAAATTTGAGTGGATTCGGATTTCTGGAGAACCGACCTGGACATATACATATATATACATACATATATATATATATATATATATATACAGTATGTGTACATACAAAAACACATGCCTCTATAGGACACTTTGTTCCACAGACCATCCTTTGTTTAGTCTGTGATTAATGAATGTTGGATCTGTAACAGGATTATAAGTTTTACATATTTGATTTAAAGCTCAGACAACTCTGGCCTGATGAGGATGAATTGGGAGCGTTCCAAAGTCCAGATGGAATTAGTTTATGCAGCATTATTTTATATTGTTATCACTGGCTACATATTTGTCCTGTCACCACATATCTGAAAGTTTACATTTCCATTACCTTAATGCAAAGAAGCAATCAATAAGGTTCAGGAACACAACCCCGTGGTGTCTGATTGGGATGGGTGTGGAATGACGGAGCTGGCCAAGAACTTTGGCAGGACGGCCTGTTTCTCCCCCCCCCCCCCAGTCCGGCTGCAAACCCTTGGCCTGTAAGCGCAGCCTGTCGTCCCTTCAACTTCTCTTGACAGCGCGTCCAGTTAACTCTGAGAGACAGCAGCCAGATGGGAACGGTTACCCTTGGCAAAGACGGAATTGTGCCGTTGGGATCAAAGAGTTGTGAACGTGGAGAAAGGTTTAATGAGAGTTGTTACTCTAGCAAAGATGCAATGTGAAAAGAGTTAGGAGCAAAGACAAGGAGTAAAATAATACGAGATGGGAAACAAGGAAAGAATTTGAAATAGCTTTTGGCTTTAGCTTTCACTAAGGACAGGAGAACCTTCCAAACCCCCAAAATAATTGTGTCTTGTAAAGAGCAAATTGTGAGCTTGTAGCGTAGCAACGAGCAGAAATTAGAAAGTCTAAATGATTTGTTTGGAACCTTGGCTTGGACGGGGGATATCACTTTGTTAAATAGCTTTAAATGACCAAAACAATTGCTCTGTCTATTTACTGAAAACAGAAGTCGCTTAATAAGAGCCCAATCTGGCAGTCAGGAAATAATACATAATGCAGGAAGGATTTGCATAATGTAGTAATGGCACAATTCATCCAAGCTCCTTATTTGCATGCATCTGTTACATTCTGCCACCAAGTCTGTTCTCTACACTACGCTTACAAGTATACTACTGTAAATGTACTTTAGTGTAGGATTAGACTATCCTCTGGGTGTTTATATAGAATAGTAATTAAAATAAAAATTGCTATGATAAATAGAACGATCACAAATTGAAGAGCTGAAAGTAAAATCTAAATTCTTCTTAAGATGTAACAGAGATACAATGCCTCCTAGGGGACAATAATGTAGTAAATGTATATCAGTTAAAGGGTATTAGAAGACGTAGGGGTCTATTTACTAAGCTGTGTTAGGAGACAGAGTGAAAAGTGATAAGGTGTCAGCCAATCAGCTCCCAACTGTCATTTTTCAAACACAGCCTGTGAGATGGCAGGTGGGAGCTGATTGGCTGGCACCTTATCACTTCTTTATCACTTTTCACTCTGTCTCCTAACACTGCTTAGTACATAGACTTCACAGGGAAGATTCAGCAAGGATCGCAAGTGCGAATACGCACGCAGACTGCCGATTGTTGCGTACTGCGCATGCATCGCAATGCGCGAAGACTCCACTGCATTCGGGACTGCCATCGCAGTGACTACACAGACCTATTGCAGAGTGATTGACAGGAAGTACCGTTTTGGGGTGGTGACGGGTGGGTGGTCGGTGAAACACAGGCGTGCCAGGGCGTCTGAACTAGAGATGAGCTGGTTCGGTTCCCTTAGATCCGAACCCACCCAAACTTAGCAGATATCAGGCAGATCCGATTCGGCTCGGGTTTTCCCGTGTGACTGGGATCTCAAAACGAGGCAAAATGTCATCATCCCGCTGTCGGATTCTCACGTGTTTTGGATTGTATAAAGGTCCCGCAATCGTCGCCATTTTTCATTCTGACTGTGGAGAGTGAAGAGGGAGGGAGCTGTGCTGCGCTGCTGTTGCATGATTGTGACTTATAATAATTGTGGGGCTGGCTGGCTGTTGTCTATAGGCACTGGCTGGCTGTTGTCCAATCCATACTATATAGGGGCTGGCTGTAGTCCTGTCCATAGGGGCTGGCTGGCTGTAGTCATAGGGGCTGGCTGGCTGTTGTCCATAGGGGCTGGGTGGCTGTTGTCCAATCCATACTATATAGGGGCTGGCTCTAGTCCTGTCCATAGGGGCTGTCAGGCAGTAGTCATAGGGGCTGGCTGGCTGTTGTCCAATCCATACTATATAGGGGCTGGCTGTAGTCCTGTCCATAGGGGCAGGCTGGCTGTAGTCATAGGGGCTGGCTGGCTGTTGTCCATAGGGGCTGGCTGGCTGTTGTCCATATTAGTCCATATAGGGGCTGGTTGGGTGTAGTCCATAGAGGCTGGCTGGCTGTTGTCCATAGGGGCTGGCTGGCTGTTCTGCTATGTTGTCCAGGGGGAGCTCTGTCCATCAGGGGTGCTCTTCTTCACCCCAAGTGTAAAATAAAATAAAAAAATTGTGTGTGCGTGTTAGCCACACCACCAGTGAAAAAATAAAAACATTTTTTTGTGTGAGCGTGTTAGCCTGCCACACCACCAGTGTGAAAAAAATAAAAACTATCTTTTGTGCGTGCGTGTTAGCCATAGTTATCAGCAACTTATGTGCGCAGGGGTGCTGTGCTGCCTGTTTTGTTTATCAAGAGGCTGGTACCTCGTTTGGGTGCTCTACCTCCCAAGTGCCCAAAAAAATGAATGAAATCAATCAATCATTCTGTTTTTTTTGTGTGTGTATCAGGGGTGCTGCCTCTGTCGTTTATCAAGAGGCTGGTGCCTCGTTTGGGTGCTCTACCTCCCAAGTGCCCAAAAAAATGAATGAAATCAATCAATCATTCTGTTTTTTTTTTTGTGTGTATCAGGGGTGCTGCCTCTGTCGTTTATCAAGAGGCTGGTGCCTCGTTCGGGTGCTCTACCTCCCAATTGCCCCCCAAACTTTAATTCAATCAATCTGGGGTTTTTTGTGTGTATGTGTGCGCGTTAGACAAGGCATCACAAAATGCCTCTGCTGAGATTTGCATAAACATTTTCAAAGATGAAATTAGAGGATATGGTTTACAAAATGGAATAAAGCAGCTAAAACTGCTTCTCTGATTATAGTGTCCCTACTCCCAGTCCCTACCCATGGCCCCTCTACCTGAATTTCAGTGAGGCAGAGGGGCAACTCCATGCAAACGTATTCCAGAGTGCAGATGCTCCTCTTGTAGCCCAGGTTAAAAGATGTGTAGGGGGTGTGGTGTGATGATATGGACTAAAATGGAGCTCACATCCACTAAAGTGGACAATGAATCCCCAATCTAACAGGGAGCGCAGCTGTAATTTATACACAACCAAGGATGGGGGGTGATGATATAGGCTTGGGTGATGGTATAATCTGGGGTGATGTATACAATATTCCCCTTCACACAACATTAATTTGTCCCCGCTGGAATCTACCATTACAGGTGCCTTTGTAATTTTTGCACGTAATTGATGATAAAGATCTTTCAAGTAGAATTTGTAGTTCATTTTGATGGACATCATCTTTTCCACATTTTGGGGAAGTAGTCTCAGGCCAATCACTGACAAGGTTCCCAGGTGAGCTGAAAACTCTTTCTTAGTACACACTGGAAGGTGGGCAGCTCAAGTAAAGCAAAGGCAGTTTTTTGTAAGGGCCTCGAAATTGCCTTTTTCCTGTTAGTAGTTATTTACATCTCTTCAGATTTGTGTTCCTTGGGAAGAAAAACCAATGTCTTCATCCCTTCTGGGATGAAAATCCACTCCCAGCAGCAGGCATGGCACTCAAGAATTCTCAAGAAAGACACATCGTAAGACCTTAAATCTTAAATGTTGCATTTGCTACTCTGTTCCGCTTGTTCGCACTATCTGCTCTGGTTAAGTGGACAGTGGGTACAATGGCAGTATGTTTTTTTTAATGTCCCTGTACAGGTTTGGGAATGCCTTTAAGGAAGGTTTGCATAGGATTATTTAATTCAATTGTATTTGGAAAGCACTCTTCCATGTCCCCTTCTGGGATGAAAATCCACTCCTAGCCACAGAAGCAGGCATAGGATTCTCAAGAAAGACACAACGTAAGGCCTTAAATCATGGATAGCCAACCTCGGTCCTCGAGTGCTACTAACAGTTCACGATTTCCAGACCACCTAGCTGGTGCACAGGTGTATTCATTACTCACCAACATATTTGGAAAGATCCATAGGTGGAGTTAATTATTTATTACACTTGTGATTCTGTTAGGAGACCTGGAAAACATGCACTGTTGGTAGCACTCGACGACCAGGGTTGGCTACCCCTGTTTACGCTTGTCCACATATCTGTGCTGGTTAAGTGGCACTTTGAGGTCACTAACTAACTTTGTTTTTTTAATGTCCCTGTACATGTTGGGAAATGCTTTTTCATGTGGAAAGCACTACTAGAAGTCATCCTGGTCCCCTTCTGTGATGAGAAAATCCACTCCCAGCAGCAGCAGCAGGCATGGCCCTCAAGGATTCTTCTGGGGCAAGGACTGATGTGAATGTGTCAAATATTTTCTTCTCAATCAAAAAATGAAATTAAATTTACTACCAATCTACCCTTCCTGTCCCTGGCCTGCCTTCAACTGCATACATACTCCAACTCCCTCAGACCTCTCGTGAATAATAAAAACATTTGTTTCCTGATGTGCCATGTTGGAAGTTGAACTTCCACGTGTTTGTGCCGCCCACTGCTACCACTTAGCTTAGTCAGCCAGCTAGCTTGGTGCAAATTTTTAGCCTAAACTGGATGAAAACAACATAGTGAGCAGTGAAGTGGTCAAAATGTACTGGAAACGAGTGGAAATAAATGTTATTGGAGTTAATAATACCGTAGAAACAAAAACAGGCCCATTTTATGTGATTGTAGCTGTTTTTATGATTTTTTAAGAAAAAATCCTGATCTAAAACCAAAACCAAAAAACAAAACACGGAGGTGAGGTTTAGGAAAAACCAATCCAGATCCAAAACCAGGGGAGATCCAGATCCAAAACCCAAACCAAAACACGGGGGTTGGCGCACATCTCTAGTTTGAACGTCGTTACAGGGGCGTGCATAAATTAGCCACTGTGATGCCATATGCCGCCTGAGCTCTCACTGCGTTCGATGAGGTTAGCAATTTCGGAGTAAGGTCAAACCTTGTGCAAGTATGCATGAGGCTCCGATTGCACTTGATGTTACCGATGTTTTCACAGACTTGCAAAGTATTACAGATGCGTGTAAGGTAAGGTGGGCATCCTTATGGTGTGCTGCGACGGCATAGCGATCGCAGAGATTAGCATATCATCATAGTGAGACTGCGTGTGTAATCGCAGCGGCAATCACACTTGCGATCCGTACTGAATCAGGCCCTTAGTTAGAACATTGTTTCCTTAGTTAGAACATAAATGATTATTTCCAATTATTATTATTATCCTTTATATGGCATCAAAAGTGATCTGCAGCACCTTGCAAAGCAAATAAACAAAAACAGTGCAAACATAACAAAAATAAGTGCATAAAACTTATAGAACAAAACATTGCGGAACCCAAGATATAGGCTATATAGCCATTGCTGCATATGCCATCATAATACTCACAAAAAAAGAAACGCGTCAGTGGTTATAATAAATCAATCAATTGATCATTTGTTGAAGAACGTTGCACAATCACCCATAGCTGGCTCCAGCTTCCTTGGCATTTCAGTCAAATTTCAGCTAGCGCTCCACAAGACGGACCTTTCCGATCTACTCTCCATCATCATGGCGGCGGGTCTCAGTGTTTGCGCTGCAGCCAGTAGAGGCGCTGAATCAGCAAGAGGTGATTGCGGAGTCTGCTCCTATTTGGTCCTCGATGAGAGGAAGGGACAGTAACGAAATGTGACTCTTGGGATGCTCCTGCAGGGACTAGCAGGCGGGTGCTGGCTCCTAAGCAGAGACTGTCACCACCTTTCTGAGAAGCAGAGAGAGTGCTGCTGCTGGCAGCGGATTAGACAGACTACCGCCCGATTAACCTTGTGGCACAAGGATAATCAGGTGGCAGGCTGTATAATCCTCTGAGTCTCTTCTCCAGCACAGCCCTCTTCTGTCATTGCCCGGACTGCAGAGCACCGGAGAGAGACTGTCCACACAGCAGAGGTGGCCTCACTGCCTCCCATATAGGAGGATCCCAACTACAGGAGAAGTGAGCACCCCTCTGGTTCACACAGACAAACAAGGGGAGGTGGAGCCAGTTACAGCCCCAGTTCTGAGAGCTGGAGGTGATGAAGTGGCACTAGCAGAGTCGGGAGGGAGAATGAGAAGAGCACTGCTGCTGTTGTGTGGTGACTGGGGAGAGCCCCACTCAGGGGATGAGAGGAAGTGCTCCTGCTCAGGGACCTAAAAATTTTCTGTTGGGAGAGTGATGTCTTATTTTTAGGTAAGAACCCGCCAATTAATAGCCCAACTCCAGACAGTATGGAATGTTATTGTAATTATTGTTCAAGGTCTGGGGTGCACTAGGGGCAGGAGAGATGCAGGGAGCCTGCGGGAGGGTATGAGAGACACTTCCTCAGTGTGCTGTGTGTAGACAATGTACCTGTGATGTCAAATTTTGTTTATCACAAGAATTTTTTTTCTGTTTTTTTGTTTTACCAAAATGCCATATGGGGGGGGCACCAGTAACTTTTTTGTCAGGGGGGAGCAAATTTTATAGTTACGCCACTGGTTTGCCTGGTAGTCTTTTTTTGCATACACTGGATAGCACTGCCACTATTAGACTGTCTATTTACCGGCTTGTAATCGCTTACAGAGTGTCTATCACAGATGCTGATACGGTGACCATTCTCTTTATTACTGCTGCCGGGGACATGTTTGAAATTGTGATTTAATATTTTTACTGAGAAGTGTGGCTGCCTATTTATCCAGCATTGGGCAAATTTATTAGGAGCACTGCCGCCACTGCAATCATTTACCGGCACATACCACTAGGTGCTGCCGCTATTGCACTGTGGGCCTGATTCAGAGCCGGACGCTATTTGCGCTCACTCGTTTAGAAAAAGGGGCCGGCTATTTAAATTGAGCGCTCGCTCTTTGCGGTCTGTTGACGCCTCTATGTCTGAGCGAGCGAACAAAATATGCGCTCGCTATTTTGTAAAGACGCCCCCTGACCGCTCGCATCCTACGTCATCTCCGCTATTTATTTGATTAATCAAGTACATCGAAAGGCATCTGAACTGCTCGCAGTGCTTGTGGTTGGATTTTCCTACCGCAATCATGCGACTGTGGTACCACCACTGCAGTATAACCTTGTAAGATACTGGCAGCTGCATTAGTGCATACAACAGAAAATCCTTCCCATAATAAAACAGCCCTACATACAGTACCAGTTACACAGAGACTAAACAGCTTATGCCATATCTGAGTGGGCAGTAGAATTGGATGCAGGAAAAGGGAAGGGGTTGAACCTTAACAATTATATAGTACTTAAAGTGCATCTGAAATAGCAAGCTTTAATTGACGAGGAAACTAATATTTCGGGAGTTATAATTTCTTCTATCATCCCGGGCAATGAATTATAACAGGATTTGCAGTTGTTAACTGTCCTATCTAGGAATAAAGCAATAAATACAGCAGTGCACCACCTGTAGAGAATCAGCTGTAGGGGTTGCATGCATGCAGTCAGGACTTTGGGACTCTAATAAAACTGAATTCAGTTTATCTTGAAAATAGTAATCGGTTTAATGTATAGTATTGGTGAACCTATTATTATTGTTTCTTCTTAACTGCGAGATACTTTAGTATCTAGTATCGTATGTGCAGTTAATTTCATTGCCAACTGTCTGCTGACTTTGTTACTGGTCGTGTGTGTATCTACCTAACCTATTCACTTATAGCTTATGGAAGGCTTGCCATGGTTCCAGTGATCCTGTGCAATAAAATATTTAGATCATAAAAGTGTGTTATTAGCTTTAAATTGAAAATGGTATTGTTATGTTAAGTTGTTCGAAATTGTTTGTAAAGAATAATACATTGTGAAAAAGTGTCTTTCAATAAATTCCTGATTATTATTTGAAGCAATGCTATCAACAAGCTTGTCTGCGTCTACTTCCTTACCTCTCTGAAATATACAAAAGGACATATTAGCGGGGTGTTACACGACCAGTTCAAGCTAAGAAACAACCAAGTGACGTGGTCGATGACGCTGCTTTGTTAATTATGCACACCCTTAAAACGCCTGTTTTGACCTTTTGGCATGCCTGCGTTCGGATCTCCACTCCCCGTTTTCAAGCACCTTCCCCTGTTACCACCCACAAATGCCTCATTCTGTCACTCAAATTAGCAGGCATTCGCTATTTTGCGAGCACACAATTTCCGACCGCAATGACTGGTTCGCGCATGCGCATTACGACCCATATGCATGCGCAGTTGTGCGAACATCGCTCGGAGCGAACGAGCGGCCGCTTACGAGCGGCTCTGAATCAGGCCTGATTCAGAGATGTACGTTAATGCTGCCTCAGCTGCAAATCTGTACGCAGCAACTGTGCGATATGTCGCAGCTGCAGGGATTTGTATGGAGACCAGCAGCTTTGCAAATCCAAGCGACTGCATACAAGGACGCAGCTGGGCCGCAGATCAGTTGATTATCGGCCTTCAGTTCTGAGTTTCCCTATGGTTGTGCAGAACGACCGCTGGACCCAAGATGCTGAAGTCATTTTCGCTGCGTACGGGATTGCAGTCGCAGGCATGGAAACACCTCGAAAATTATATTAAATTTCCAATCATCCATTTGCCCTCTTCAACCCTCTTTATCTTTTACTAATACTCACAAAATCAATGCTGAACCCAAATGTTCGGTGCTGTTATCAGCAATGGGGAGGTGAAGACGGTATTAGAGAAGGAAAAAGGCACGAGAGATAGGGCCCTGCTCGTGTGACCTTACAATCTTATTGGGGGTGGGGGGTTAGTAGACAGACACTGGTGACAAATAAGGGATGAGAGCTGGAAGGCCTTAATAATGATGTGGGTTTAGATAGTACATTTAAAGCTTTGGAGAGAGAGTCAGAGAGTCTGATAGGAAGAGGGAGATAGTTCTAGTGGTGAGGAGCAGCACGGATGAAATCTTGGAGGTGGGAGGAGGCAAAGAGTTGGGAAGAGAGGTGGCAAGCATTGGCAGAGGGGAGTTGAGAAGGTGGGAGTGTGAAGGGAGATGAGGTTAGAGATTTATGGGGGAAGAGGATCGGTAAGTGTTTTATAGGTTAGTGTGAGGGTTTAAATTGGGTTCAGAAGGGAATGGGAAGCCAGTGTAGAGCCTGGTGAAGACGTGAAACACAAATAGTTTATTTGTAGAAGAAGATGAGCAGAGCAGCATTAAGGACAGATTGTTGTGAAGAAAGGCAGGCATTAAAGAGACCAGATAAGGGGAGGTTACAATAGTCTTGTCTAGAGATGACCAGTGAGCGGATGAAGGTCTTCATTGCTTCCAGGATGAGAAAATCTGATTGTGAGGATATTTAAAAAGTGGAAGGAGGAGAGATAGATCTGAATATCATCAGCATAGAGACCATACTGAAGATCAAAAGAGCTGATGAGCTCACCTCAGGAGGAAATATAAAAGGGAGAATAGAATGGCACCAGGACCAGAACCTTGGGCAGGCATCAACTGGTAGCAGAAGAGTGGGAGAAATAGAGTCAGAGAAAGAGTGGTCAGAGAGGAAGGAGGACAATCAGGAGAGGACTGTGTCACGCAGACCAAGGGAGTGAAAGATTTGCAGGAAGAGAGGGTGGTCCATGGTGTCAAAAGTTGCGGAGAAGTCAAGGATAGCGAGCAAAGAGTAATGGCCCTTTGTGAGGTGAATGGAAATAGTTCCCCTAAGTAGAGGTTTCTAATTTGTGAGCAATACTTAAAGCATCAAGGTGCTAGCAAAGGAATTAGAAGTCTAGAAGGTTACTTTATGTTTAGTACCACTTTTATTCTTTAATACATATAAGGTTACAATTCATATTTAAAAACAGATCTACAGAACTAAAGGGCTTATCTGAGAAGAAATCTTGCTTGGGCATCGCTATAATGCAGTCCACCACCAAATATGGACCATGACATCATGGGACTTGAACAGGTCTCACTGAGATTTGGTTACCTGTTCAACCCTGAGGAACATATGAACATGTAACTTATTTTTCTGCTGCCCAGTCCAGACTAGGGTTACTACCATATGCATGTTATGTGTTTACTTACTCACACTTCAGTTAACAACAAACTTACACAGAAAACAGAGTTGATTGAACTCAGAATAATTCAGTGCACCACCAGGCTGCGTCCCTCATGCCTATCACCTGATCTAACCCACCCCTATTTGTCCTATTTGCCAGAAACCTAAATGCAAATCCTTGAAAATCCATTTAGAGTCTTCACTCTTTCACTTTTAGCCAAATGTATAACATTATCATAAAATCAGTATGGTGGGTTATCAGCGGCTTTGTGTCCATTATTTAAAGAAATGGTAGACCTAATCCATTAGCTGTAAATGTTGGGATATATTTGTGATCAATTTATAATGTGTATCCAGATAGAGCCTAGTACATGTGAAGTCCCCTGCAACTTGTCTGACTAATACATCTCTTGCAGTACATGAATTACTTTCTTCATGTGTAGGAAAAGTATAATTTGCGTTACGTTACGCTATGAGGGACAGGCTGACCTGCTGGAGGCACCATATTACTAATAACCATTGTTCACAGTACAACCTAGATTTTTCCAGAATTGTTGATTCTGCCTGCCTCATTTCTAAAGGCAAATAGAAACCATCTGGATACAGAGGTAGAAGCAACCAATCTATTAAGGTGTCGTCACAAAGTAATACACAGGGAGAGTTTAAAGGTCACTTATGACTGATCCTCACAGTAGAATTATGAAAGATTGATTGTCTCACAATTACAGTAAGCCGGTCCCCACGACTCGGCGAATCTCAAAGGAACACACACCAAGAAATGGACATGTCTAATAAGGATTCAAAAACAGCTTACGCCTGCTACGATGGTCTTCAACGCTGGATGCCATCCAGACTGCGGGGCGCACACACACTGTATTTAACCTGACTAATTAGACGGGGGGGAAAAACGTGAAACGTGAAAGGGGAATGAAAGAGAAACAGCGAAGTGGAGACCAGGGACTCATTCATCTTTTATCGAAAGAAAAAACCGACAGCATTATTTCTCTTGGCAAAGACACAAGTGGAACTAAAATCATTTTGAAACATCACTGGAATACAATCAAAGTTGTTCCGGGATATTAATTGAAGACTCGCATGAAATTGGTTACAATGTTTTGACTGTTTGACAATGCTAAATGGGTCATGGACATGTGCCAGGTGTTCACGCACAGAGGATGTAAACTTTTCAATCTCAGGAATATTAATAATTGGCATTGGATGGACTAAATATCTTCACTGCTAAATTATTCATAGTATTCTCCTTAGTCCCAAATAATAATAATTGACCCATTTTGCCAACATATCATTGCCAGGTCAAAGGACAACTCTCATCCTCAAAAGTTTTTCTTTTTTGGGGGGGGTGAATGGGGGGGAGTGGGAGGGGACGGCACAATCACTGCCTCTCGTCACCTGCATTTATCTTGCAGGGTGCCTGGAATGGCAGCCTGCAGCCTGTAGAGCTGGTGCAGAGCAGCCTGAGGAACCATCTTGAGCATCCTCAGGATGTGCCAGGCAGTGTTCTTTTTCCTGGTGCTGGTAAACTTGCCCACTCTGTGTGATGTAATGATGTCATAGGTTCAGTGGCAGGGCCAGCACGGGTGATGTCATATGTTATGATGTCATATGTTCAGTGGCGGGGCCAGCATCGGGTGGAAAATAGCCCTGTTACAGTGCTGCTACTGGCTACTTATCAAAGTTCCCTTCTTGTGAGAACTATTGCCGACACTCGGGGGATTCTGCGATGCTTCCCCATTAAAATCATGAGTAAGCCTATTTATCAAGAACAGCAGTGGTACATGTATTATGCTGGCTTTATCCACATGTGAACAAAGAACAGAATGATTTATTATTAAAATCCTTTCGTCTATTTTATTTTATAAAAAAAAATTTTTTAACGCTTATATTTTGAAATACATTTATTTTAGAATTTTTGTAAACTCTGGAACTGGAAGATGAAATTGGCCTTCCAGCTCCATTTTGCAAGCAGAACCAGGTAATGCATTGGCGTATCTATTGTCAGGATCTGCAGCTTCCAGCCTCAAGCACTGCATTAATTACTGCCTGTCTGTGTGCAGTGTCAGGTGCATGCTAATTAATTCCGCTGTCTGTGCACAGCTGCACACTGGTCTATCTTGCTCTGTTTGGGCCTTGTTCCTGTTAAATTCCAGCCAGTCCATCACTCCATGCCGGTGATAGAAGTTTTTTCGTAATTCCGGTTCCTGTCTCCTGCTTGTCAGTCGAGTTCCTGAGTCAGTCTAGCTGTGTTTTGTGTGTGTCGTTTACTCCATCCAGGCGGCTCCACCTGCATCCTGTCCACACGTACTGCTTGTACCATCTTGGCAGCACGGAGCGCTTCCTATCCCAGAAGCGTCAGTCACCATCCGGTGGCCAGTGTCATCCCGGCGGCACTGGTAGCAGCTCTGCATTCCAGGTGTGCAACCTCACACACCATCGCCAGTGTCATCCCGGCGACACTGGTAGCCACTCTGCATTCCAGGTGCGCAAATTAGCACACCGTCGCCAGTGTCAACCCGGCGGCACTGGTAGCAACTCTGCGTTCCAGGTGTGCTATTAAACACACTGTCGCCAGTGTCATCCCGGCGGCACTGGTAGCAGCTCCACGTTTTGTTGCATTCCTCACCTGAGTGTCATCAGCCCAAAGGCTGCAACCGTCCTGGGGCCCCAAGTCACAATCAGCCCTCAAGGCTGCTGCAACAACCCAAAGGCTGCTTCACACCACCAGTCCCTTGGCCACGACTATAAAGGCCACAACCAGCCCCCAAGGCTGCTCTTACAGCCCACAGGTTGCGTCACACCTCTTGCCCTCGGCACAACTAGTATAATACATTCCAGCCCTCAAGGCTGTCATCACTTGGCTCTACATTTTTACCACCGATTCCCTCCAGGAATCATAACATCTATAATGTGTATATGGTGTGTGGTTTAGACGGGTTCATGGAACGGGTTGGGTACAGGATGCCAGCGCTCAGGATCTGACGGTGAGAATCCCAACACCGGCATCCCAACTGGGTTAGAATGCTGACATTTGCCGGTAAGTACCCTGCCCCTTCCCCTAAACCTAACCCTTCCTCCCTGCAGCCTAAACCTAAATGCCCCCCACAGCATAAACCTACCCTCCTCCTGCATCCTAACCCTAACCCTCCCTGCAGCCTAACCTTAACCCTCTTAACAAACAAACAAAAATGGCAGCTGCTCAATCAATCCAGCAGTACTAGTCAGGTGCATGAAAGGGAGGGGTCACACTAAGTAGAAAAAGGAGGGGGATTTAACCCCCTATTGTACCTCAGCACACTGAATAATACCTGCAACAATATATGAAGACTATATGGTCATAGAAATTCAGAGATATTAGTTGCATGCATTTGCAAATACATGTGAGGCTGCTAGGCCACGTCACGGCTTCTCTGTTACCAGCAGTCCCTAACACTAAGGGGTTCACGTCCGGGGCGCAGTGCACCCCAAAAAACGTCCAGCCCAGGACCCCCCCAGGGCATCACACGAAAATGGAAAAAGAGTGACAGTGCAGTGTAAAGTATAGCTGTGTGTGAGTAATCATTAAGTGTGGAATGAGAGGTTAAAATATATGTGAAAAAATACATGAATAATAAACAAACATAAAAGGTGATGTGAAAAGCAACTATGTGTATTAAGTGGTGATGCCCTGAGGAGGCCCAGCTAGACCAGTCCCGGGGGCCCTACGCCCAAACGCTCACCCCAAATGTAAAATATACCAATTGGGGTGAGCGTTTGGGCGTAGGGCCCCCTTACTGTTAGGGACTGCTGGTAACAGAGAAGCCGTGACGTGGCCCAGTAGCCTCCCATGTATTTGCAAATGCATGCAACTAATATCTCTGAATTTCTATGACCATATAGTCTTCATATATTGTTGCAGGTATTATTCAGTGTGCTGAGGTACAATAGGGGGTTAAATCCCCCTCCTTTTTCTAACCTTAACTATCTCCCTAGTGCTGAACCAGGGGTGGCGCAACCTGCTTAGCAGTTCCTGCAGGGAGACACCAGGCTGGAGAGGCACTTGTGACATGCTGCCGGCTGCCGATGCACCTGTCACTCATTATGACAGGCAGCGGCAGCCTATTACTGTTGAAAAATGTGCAGCTGAGCTCTTCACACAGTCCCATCCATTGGGGGGGGGGGAGTAGGGGTAAGGGGGCCAGAGGCAGAGGACTGATTAACTAAGATGATCAGCCTGAACTGAAGCCACCAAGGTGGACTGGCAGCTGAGCTTCTGCTCCTCTTCTCTTTCTTCACTGCTCGCTCCCTATCTGAAATATCGACCGTCACGCTGGGAGCAAGCAGGGAGAGCCTGCAAAACATTTGCCACTTTACAAGTGTAATCAAACACTGTTGATTACACTTGAATAGTGGCTAGTAGTTTGTACACTGTCCCTGCTTGCTCTCAGCGTGACTCCTGAGTCCTCCTCTTGACCTCGCACTTGCAGTCGAATGTAGAGAAGGGAGACAGCACTGGAGTGCAGCAGCCAGGACAGTAAATTTACTATTATGAATTTATGGGTGTAATGGGCAGTAAATAATTCAGTGAGGAGTGGGGGTGGGCATTACCTGTCATTGTGTGTGTGTCCATTATACCTGTGCCCACAGGGGCTGTGTTCTCCCTATGCTTTATCTGTCAGATGGCTATGAAATTTCAGTCGCAGGGTCGCCCTATTTAGTGGTGCATTGTTTTACCAAGGTAACTAAACTAAATTTCTTTAATTGCTTCTGGAGGAGAAATATTGTCATTATTTTTTTTTTACATAAACCTCATGGCTTATTTGCATTGTCTTTACTGCCTGGTCTGTGCGGATTACGGTTTTCATTCCCTTTTCCCCATTACTACCGGTATGTCTTGATTATCTAACCTAGCATTTCCTTTGGAATGGGTACGGGATGCCACCGCTCTGGATCCTGGCAGTCAAAATCCTGATGCCAGCATCCTGACAGGGTTAGGATACCTACACATACTCAGTTGGTATCATAACCCTCCCCTCTCTCTACCCCTAACTCTCCCTTCCCAACGCCTAAACCCAGGGTCGGACTGGCCCACAGGGGTACAGGGGAAACCCCTGGTGGGCTCCACTGCCTGAGGGCCCACCCCCTCCTCTAGGGATCAGGTTCCAGACTGTGCACTTGAATTATACAGCACAGGACTATTATGTATTTTCAATGCACTACTGTTATTAATCTGGTGTATTATCAAACATTCACTAGCAGTATTTACTATATATATATATATGTATATATTTAAAGGGTCCACACCCACTCTGGAGGCTGGCCACACCCATAAGTATGGCCCCTATCACTGCATTCCCCCGGTGGGCCCTTCATGCCCCTGTCTGAGACTGCCCAAACCTAACCCTCCCCCCTAGTGTCTAGACCTAACCTCCCCGCACCCTAACCATCCCCGCTAGTGCCTTACCCTAACCCTCCCCCTAGTGCCTAAACCTAACGTCCCCTTCCCCGCACCCTAAACCTAATGCCAGGTACACACTAGAAGATATGTACATAACGGGCACATCAGCCAGTGTGTACCCGATATCTCACTGACGATGTGTGATCTCGCACATAGTCAGCGACATCGCCCATCAGACCTACATGCAGATCCGACGGGTTATATCGTCAGCGGGGGCCATGCTGCCGAATGCAACATGGCCCCCGCCATCACTGCCGGCATCGACATTTATTCTAAGTATTTTTATTTGGCAATCTAGATACCATGGGCAACAAACATGTAAATGGTAGGAAAGGCTGCGATGCAGTGGAAGCACAGGATCACATGACTGAAAGCGCATGTCACGTGATTTGCTTACATCCTGTCCTAGGATGATGCTCCATTGGATATGAGCCCTCTACAATTATTTGGATGCAGCTGGGGATCTGGTTTCTTATCAGTACTACTGTGACATGTGTTTAAGGGGCACTACTACTGTGGCATTATGTGTATAAGGGGCACTACTACTGTGGCATTATGTGTATAAGGGGCACTACTACTGTGGCATTATGTGTATAAGGGGCACTACTGTGTAGCATAATGTGAATAAGGTGCACTACTACTGTGGCATTATGTGTATAAGGGGCAATACTATGTAGCATAACGTAAATAAGGGGCACTACTACTGTGGCATTATGTGTATAAGGGGCACTACTATTTACACCACTACTATGTGGTGTAAAGTGAATTGGGCACTAAGTGGTGTAATGTGAATAAGATTGTGCTGTGTGTGGCATCATTTCATTTGGGGGTCTGAATGTGTTGTCAAGCTCCTTACTTGTGAGACCACAGCTTTTTGGGGTGCACTGTACCTTTATAGAATATGAATGGGAGGGGGCAAATGTATAGTTTGCAGGGGGGCGTCGAACACCCTAGCACCGGCCCTGTGCTGAATCCTAATCCCTAACCCCAATACTTACCATCAGGATGTCAGCGGTCTGGATGCCGATGCTGGGATTCTGACTGGTGTCAGGATTCCTGCGTTGGCATTCTGAGCGCCGACATCCAGATCACCGGGATGTCAACTACATCACCATGGAAACCCCCCCCACACATATAGATGAATGTCTGTTGATGCCGCAGAAATTATTGGTAAAATAGCTAGGAAATCGGTGTATGCACGGTAGACTCAATGTCACAATGCCAAACTCAGCTCATGCACCAGCGAGAGAGAAGGAGGGCCCTTATGGAGGTTGCACGTGGGCCCCCTTCCCTCTTAATCATGCATGCTCTGATGGACAACTTACTGGCCAGAAAAGCAGTAACCTTACTGTTACATTACTCTGACAGCTGCTGACCGGTGTTGATGGGGAACTGAGCATCACTCATCTGTCCAGGTGATCTCTTATAATAAATTGGTGGAAAGAACAGTTTCTACAACTGCAGTGATAGAAAAAAAAGTCTTTTTTGTGGCAGGGTCTTAACAAAAAGACCCCTAAAGCTTATACAGTATGTGTTACAATGGACTGCGCATAGATTGGATAAATCCAACACTTTAGAAATATAAATATAAAAATAGCATTATTCACAAATAGCTGCCTACCATTACAGATAAGGGTATGTAGATAAAATAATACAGCAATGCAAGGTTTGCCTTCAGGGGCATAGCCAGATCTTTGTGAGCCCTATAGCAACATTTTGAAAGGCTCCCCCACCACCTCTCTACTCAGCAGTGGGATATTTTATGCTCCATAATAGAGCACTAGTTAATTTTATGCACCATAGTAGTGTCCTACAGCAGTGCATTTTATAAACCAGAGTAGTGTCTTAGTTAATGTTATGCCCCATAGTAGTGCCCTAGTTAATTTTATGCCCCATAGTAGTGCCCTACTGTAGTTCATATTATGCCACACTGTAGAGCCCCCAGTACATAATATGCTACATTGTACAGCTGCCAATTATGCCATAACGTGCCCCCAGTTAACATTATGTCACATGGTGTCCCCAAATACATACAGTATAGTGCCACCAGTTCATATTATGCCACATTGAAGTACCCTCAATTCATATTATGTAGTTAAATGGTTAAGCGCTACATGCTGTCTCTTAACTGAGTGTTATTATGTATGACTCATTAGCCTCAATAACATCACATGTCTGAGTCAACCAGACTTAAATGTCATGCTGCTTAGATGGCAGGTGCAAGACTTGTTTACTTGCTCTATAAAAATGGTCTGCATGTGCCCAAGCCTGTGTTATTTGAGCATCACAGTGCTCTATGGCTGTACAGTACTTAGCCCAAGAGAGATTGATACATTATCATATTGACTGCTGTTTTTCTTCTATCACCAGTATCCTGTTATCTTCAATAAAAACTACTCTGGTTTGGAATTAACATGTGGACTAACCTATTTGTTCACATCTGATATGTACCTACCAACTTGTAGGCATCTGCCAATAAAAGTAAGACACCCAGTTCATATTATGCCACATTACAGTGTCCCTCATTCATATTATGCCACATTGCAGTGCCCTCAGTTCATATTATGCCAAATGACAGTATCCCTCAGTTCATATTATGCCAAATTACAGTGTCTCTCAGTTCAAATTATGCCACATTACCGTGTCCCAAGTTCATATTATGCCACATAACAGTGCCCCAGTTCTCATTATGACACACTGCAGTGTCTCCTGTTCATATTGTGCTGCATTACAGTGTCCTTTAGTTCATATTATGCCACATTACGGTGTCCCTCAGTTCTCATTATGACACACTATAGTGTCTCCTATTCATATTGTGCCACATTAGTGCCACAATTCTCGGTATGACACACTATAGTGTCTCCAATTCATATTGTGCCACATTAGTGCCACAATTCTCGGTATGACACACTATAGTGTCTCCTATTCATATTGTGCCACATTACAGTGTCCTTCAGTTCATATTATGCCACATTACAGTGCCACCATTTCAGATTAAACCACATTGCAGTGCCCCCAGTACATTATAACATTCACAATACTCATACCACTTACCAGTATCACATCCTCTACACACATCACTCACTGAAAATGAAATGTCACCCCATTAGGCAGCCTTATCCTACTTAGAACTCTGGTAGGAGATTATATCCCATTGAACTTTTATCTTGTCTCACTTGATTAGTTAATAATGGTAACACTTTAAGTGGGGCCTTCGAGACTTAGAAGATTGCAGTTAACAGTGAGTGTAAACGAAAGGCGAGGAGGGGGGCAAGGACCAACTAGCTCCTACCTGAGGGGATACTTCCTAATGCATTAAATTCCACTTTGAGTGAAGATCTTTATTTCAACACACTGTCCCTTTATTGGATATTACTAGCCTTGGAGCTCAATCCCCTCTCCCCAGCTCACTCCACAAAGGCTGTAATCAGTGCCCAACTGTGCCGGGCTCACCGATTAGCTCAGCACTGAAACGGGAGCGCGGGAGATGTTTTATATCAGAGTGTAGCTACACTGAGAGGGAGGGACTGAGACCGACACCTATATGAGGACTGACAAATCTGCCTTTCTAAGCCAGACAACAGGCAAGAGAGTAGTCCAACAAAATACTGTATCTCTGTTCACTTAAAAGTAAATGACTATTTAGTCTGGGATTTTTCTAGTCTGTTGCCCGTCTGCTTTTAATATTTTTGTTTAATATGTTTTAATATTTCTTCATGTATGTGTTATTGAGAATGTTATTGTATGTTTAGAGTCTGGTGTATTGAAGTAATTGAGAAATCGTATTTTCCATAGTTATAACCAAATAGGTTCTGCAGCCAACAGGATAAAGAAGCCAATTTAACTATCAGAGATAATTATTGCCAATTGCCTATTTACTAACATATTGCTAACTACTGTTATATATTTGTCATATTAATTTGTGCCGCGTTGACTTACATTTATATGGCCAATATTATTTTCTCCATATTGACCTTCCTAGGCCCATGTCCTCTTACTTCCCCTCTAATTAATCTACTATTTATCATGGCTGTCACTTTCAGAAATGTTACTGTGGGTATGGGACAGGCCTCTCTGCATTGTCAGAGAAAAAGCAAGATCCGCTGGAGCTGTAAGGTGCCATCTACAACTATCTTATCTGTGCCCACACGAACACCAAGAGTGCCACATATGTACTACGGATATTTCCCTCTACCTTGTCATTTGCTCCTTTACTTCCTACTCTTTTTCCCTCCCTGTGTAATTTTCCCTATGTCAGGTACCTTTTTTTATTGTTATTGCTGAATTGCATGCAGGGAGTCCAACCCAATCAAATTGCCCAGCTCACCAGTCACTCGAAACCCCTTTGATTATTGCAATGTTGGATAGTTCTATTGCAGCACACTCTGGGTGGGAGGAGCAGCACTGGAGAGGGGGAGTGGGGGGGGGATGTCACTGTTCCCACAGTTATGCCCTTGATTGGGTTTTTTGGGGGGTGACTTCCTTTTCAGTGTTTCATGGACATCTGTGTTTATACATATATATATATATATATATATATATATATAGATATATATATATATATATATATATATATATATATATTAGGGGTGTGCACCGGCCACTTTTCGTGTTTTGTGTTTTGGTTTTGGATCTGGATCTTTCTTCGTGTTTTGGATCTGGATTGGTTTTGCCAAAACCACCCTTCCGTGTTTTGGGTTCTGGGTTTTGTGTTTTGGATCTGTATTTTTTTGAAAAAAAGCATAAAAACAGCTAAAATCACAGAATTTGTGGGTTTTTCTGCTCCTATGCTATTTTTAACCTCAATAACCTTAATTTCCACTCATTTCCAGTCTATTCTGAACACCTCACGCCTCACAATAGTGTTTTTATGTCCAAAAGGTTGTACCGAGGTAGCTGGATGACTATGCTAAGAGATACGAGTGGGCGGCACAAACACGTGGTCCATCTAGGAGTGGCATTGCAGTGGCAGACAGGATGGCAGTTTGAAAAACTAGGCCCCAAACTATACATAATGCAAAGAAAAAAAAGAGGTGCAAGATGGAATTGTCCTTGGGCCCTCCCACCCACCCTTATGTTGGATAAACAGGACATGCACACTTTAACAAACCAAACATTTCAGCGCCAGGGTCTGCCACACGACTGTGGCTGAAATGATTGGTTCGTTTGGGCCCCCACAAAACAAGCTGGCAATTAATCTGTCCCTGCACAAACTGGCTCTACGGAGGCAAGATGTCGTCCTCATCCTCCTCATCCACCGATTCCTCACCCTCTTCAGTGTTGTGTACATCCTCATCCTCACAGAGTATTAATTCATCCCCGCTGGAATCCACAACCACAGGTCCCTCTGTACGTTCTGGAGGCTGGTCTCCCTGGAAGAGTTGATAATTCATTTTATGAACATCATCTTCTCCACATTTTGTGGAAGCAACCTCCTACGCCTTTCGCTGACAAGGTTCCCGGCTGCACTAAACACTCTTTTGGAGTACACACTGGAGGGGGGCAACTCAGGTAAAATAGAGCCAGTTTGTACAGGGACCTCCAAATTGCTTCTTTTTCCTGCCAGTACAGGTACGAACTGTCTGACATGCCTACTTGGATGCTGTCACCGATTTAATCCTTTAACAGACAGACGCACGCTTGTCGCTGCTGCTTTGAGGATGCAAGTGCGGCTACAGCCCACACAATTCACAAAGACAGAAAAAAAAGAAGAATATTTTTATTGTTTGTGGAGCGCACTTTGAGGGTTACACCACCCTTTAACAGACAGACGCACGCTTGTCGCTGCTGCTTTGAGGATGCAAGTGCAGCTACAGCCCACACAATTCACAAAGACAGAAAAAAAAAGAAGAATATTTTTATTGTTTGTGTAGCACACTTTGAGGGTGTCACCACCCTTTAACAGACAGACGCACGCTTGTCGCTGCTGCTTTGAGGATGCAAGTGCAGCTACAGCCCACACAATTCACAGAGACAGAAAAAAAAGAAGAATATTTTTATTGTTTGTGTAGCACACTTTGAGGGTGTCACCACCCTTTAACAGACAGACGCACGCTTGTCGCTGCTGCTTTGAGGATGCAAGTGCAGCTACAGCCCACACAATTCACAAAGACAGAAAAAAAAAGAAGAATATTTTTATTGTTTGTGTAGCACACTTTGAGGGTGTCACCACCCTTTAACAGACAGATGCACGCTTGTCGCTGCTGCTTTGAGGATGCAAGTGCAGCTACAGCCCACACAATTCACAAAGACAGAAAAAAAAAGAAGAATATTTTTATTGCTTGTGTAGCACACTTTGAGGGTGTCACCACCCTTTAACAGACAGACGCACGCTTGTCGCTGCTGCTTTGAGGATGCAAGTGCGGCTACAGCCCACACAATTCACAAAGATAGAAAAAAAAAGAACAATATTTTTATTGTTTGTGTAGCACACTTTGAGGGTGTCACCACCCTTTAACAGACAGACGCACGCTTGTCGCTGCTGCTTTGAGGACAGTATCATATGCAGTGACAGTAGACTTGTCAGAAATTGTTGGCACGTCCTTCAGTCCGGACCAGATGTCCAAACCAGCCCTTGACTTATGACACAGGCGCACGCTTGGCGCTGCTACTATGTTGATGCACGTGCGGCTACATCGCACACAAGTCACAAACACATTAAAAAAATAGTTTTTTATTTTTTGGAGCACTTTGAGGGTTACACCACCCTTTAACAGACAGACGCACGCTTGTCGCTGCTGCTTTGAGGATGCAAGTGCGGTTACAGCCCACACAATTCACAAAGACAGAAAAAAGAAGAATATTTTTATTGTTTGTGTAGCACACTTTGAGGGTGTCACCACCCTTTAACAGATAGACGCACGCTTGTCGCTGCTGCTTTGAGGATGCAAGTGCGGCTACAGCCCACACAATTCACAAAGACAGAAAAAAGAAGAATATTTTTATTGTTTGTGTAGCACACTTTGAGGGTGTCACCACCCTTTAACAGACAGACGCACGCTTGTCGCTGCTGCTTTGAGGATGCAAGTGCGGCTACAGCCCACACAATTCACAAAGACAGAAAAAAAAAGAACAATATTTTTATTGTTTGTGTAGCACACTTTGAGGGTGTCACCACCCTTTAACAGACAGACGCATGCTTGTCGCTGCTGCTTTAAGGATGCAGGTGCGGCTACAGCCCACACATTTCACAAAGACAGAAAAAAAAAGAACAATATTTTTATTGTTTGTGTAGCACACTTTGAGGGTGTCACCACCCTTTAACAGACAGACGCACGCTTGTCGCTGCTGCTTTAAGGATGCAGGTGCAGCTACAGCCCACACATTTCACAAAGACAGAAAAAAAAAGAAGAATATTTTTATTGTTTGTGGAGCGCACTTTGAGGGTTACACCATCCTTTAACAGACAGACGCACGCTTGTCGCTGCTGCTTTGAGGATGCAGGTGGAATCTAGACGGGATTTGGAACCGGGGACACACTACCTCCATCAATTGTCTAAATCCCACTGCACTAATGGCGGATACCGGACGCACGTCTAACACCAACATAGCAGTCAAGGCCTCAGTTATACGTTTTGCTTCAGGATGACTGCTGTCGTACTTCATCCTCATCGCTAGGGACTGTTGGAGGGTCAATTGTTTAGTAAAAGTAGTGATGTTCCTACTTCCTCTCTGGGATGATGAACAACTCCCAGCAGCAGCAACAGCACTAGGAGGAAGTGGTTCTTGATCTTTCCCTATTTTATTTTTATCGGAGAAAGTTTGGTCCTCCATTTATGTTATATTGATATATACGTGCGGCTAAAGCGCACTCAAACACAGAAAATATTTTTTTATTTTTGCTGGAGAGTAGTGCACTTTGTGGGTTACACCACCCTTTAAGAAATGAGCCAGCCGGCTCTTTACTTATGGGACACAGGCGCATGCTTGGCGCTGCTCCTTTGTTGATGCACGTGCAGCCACAGCGCACACAATTCACAAACACAGAAAATAATTTTTTTTTTGGTTTGGACTGGAGTGTACTTTGGGGGTTACAGCACCCTTTAATGGTCAAGCCAGCCGGCCCTTTACTTATGACACAGGCGCACGCTTTGCACTACTTTGTTGATGCATGTGCGGCTACTGCGCACACAATTCACAAACACAGAAAATAATTTTTTTTTTGGTTTGGACTGGAGTGTACTTTGGGGGTTACAGCACCCTTTAACGGTCAAGCCAGCCGGCCCTTTACTTATGACACAGGCGCACGCTTGGCACTACTTTGTTGATGCACGTGCGGCTACTGCGCACACAATTCACAAACACAGAAAATATATTTTTTTTTGGTTTGGAGTGTACTTTGGGGGTTACAGCACCCTTTAACGGTCAAGCCAGCCGGCCCATTACTTATGACACAGGCGCACGCTTGGCACTACTTTGTTGATGCACGTGCGGCTACTGCGCACACAATTCACAAACACACAAAAAATATTATTTTTTTAGCACTTGGGAGGAGCACCCCTGATGGACAGAGCAACCCCTGGACAACACTACAGCACCCCTTTAGGACTGGGACACTGCACAGGACTTTGGAGTGGACACAGCCCCTATGGAGAACTGACTGCACAACACAGTCCAGCCAGCCCCTATGGACTTTGAAGTAGTGGACACAGCCCCTATTAACAACAGCAGCACAGCACAACACAGCCAGCCCCTATGGACTTTGAAGTAGTGGACAACAGCAGCACAGCGCAGCACAGCACAGCACAACACTACTCAGCACTACACTACACTACACAGCCCAGCCAGCCCTAACTCCCACCCTCCCTCTTCACTGTCCACAGCCGAGTGAGAAAATGGCGCCGACGCGGGTACCTTATATAGGATCCAAAACCCGCGAGACTCGGAAGGCGGGATGATGACGTTTTGCCTCGATTTCAGATCCGAGTCAGGGGGGAAAAGTCGAGCCTGACACGGATCTGCCTCGGATCGGAAGGGATCGGGGGGGTTCGGATTTCAGAAATCCGAACCCGCTCACCCCTAATATATATATATATATATATATACATACATATACATGTGTGTGTGTGTTTATCTAATGATGAAGCAGTAGTTACCTGTGCAGAATTATGTAAGTATCAATGCATTACTTCAGCTGTATTATTTATTTCATTAATGCATGCTACAATATCCATGTGTCAAATGGTGTCTTTACGTAATCTTTACTAATAATGCTCCCGTCATGGAGGAAAACAGGCACTGAAGTTAGTTTGTCTCTAGTAGGAAAATCTGTTGCAGTCACTTTAGTTAATGGTCTCCACTGTACAAGCTTCCAGCTTTTGTTGTTATACGACCACAGGCTCATCGATGGCTGCCATCCTAAGAATTCATTATATTCCCATCTTCAGCCATGTCACACTCTAATGCTCCTGCTACAGCAGCTGCCGTTGTGGAAATATAATGTTCCTAAGTTAAATTGATCTTGAAATATTATGCTTCCGAGGTATGGCTGCGTATTATACAAGTGGCAGATCTGAAAAATGATGATTTGTAGGATTAAGTTTGTTTTACTCCTGTCCAGTCATAAGTGTTATCTGTGACATTAGAAAAACGTATTGATTTTTAAATTGCCGGGCTCAGTCAATAATGGTACCTTAGACTCATTAAACAGATACATTATCTGGTACTACTTATCCACGGTTTATCATTAAAAACGATTAAAACTGCTTGTGTGTCTGGCTGTTTTTCTTCGCTAATCTATAGCTATCTCTTAAGGCCATTTTCATTTGTAAATAATTAAAATCTTATATATATATGTGTATGAATGTATAACTATATATATATGAGAGCTTATTGAAAAGTAATGAGACTGCCTCTGTTTTTCTGTCCCATAGGTAGATGTGGCAACGCTATGCTGGTTATTGTGAAGCTCATACATTGATGTGCGTGAAACTGCGGTTGGACAGCTGTAGTCTTCTTTGTTTGGTCATAGCGAGTGGAAGATCTTCGTTTGTTTCCTCATGGCGGATGAGGAAGACGTGTCTGTGAGATTACGTCAGAGATGTGTGATTGAAGTTTGCGTTAAACTTGGAAAAAGCGGAAATTAAACTCATGAAATGTTACGGCAGCATACGGTGGAGAAACAATTAGCCGTGCTGCAGTGTTTTGGTGGTGGAAGTGCTTCAAAGAGGGTAATACGCGAGTAACTGACGAAGTGCGTTCTGGGAGACCATCCACCGCGGTTACAGATATCAACATTGCCAAAGCTGCGGAGATGTTGCAAAATGACAGAAGGGTAACTTTACGCACACTTTCGGCTACACTTGGCATCTCATTCCAACGGATTCAGCATAGTGTGACAAAGGAACTGAAAATGCATCGCCTGTGTGCCAGGCGGGTACCCAGAATCTCACAGAAGAGCAGATGCGACGATGAGTTGAATCGGGCAAGAACACCGTTCAATTGTCGGAGAGGATAACCGATTTCCTGATATCGATTGTGATGTGTGACGAATCGTAGATTCTTCCTTTTGATCCGGAATCCAAACAACAGTCCAGTGAAAAATTCTGTGTGATTCCTTTGTCGTGTAAAGTCATGCTTCTGCTGTACTTTGATGCACACGGTATGATCCTACAGCACTGGGTTCCCAGACAATTAATGGTGACTACTATGCAAACATCCTAAAAACCCATTTGCGTGGAGCCATGAGGAAGAAAAGACCACATTTGCTGAAGAAACAGTGGTATTTGCTCCCAGACAATGCCCAACCACATGTTGCTGCTGTTGCATTGGCAGCACTGACTGAAATTAATAGGACAGCACTGGAACACCCTCCATATAGCCCGGACTTAGCGCCCTGTGATTTCTGGGCATTCCCAACCCTGAAAAAACAACTGCGCGGAAAGACATTCTCAACAGATAATGAAGTGAAAAATGTCACAGCTACAACACTAACAGTGATGTCACAAAACCATCTACTGCACGTCTGCGAATCGTTGTTGAAACGCTGCAAATAATGTATTGAGTGTGAAGGACGTTACTTTGAAAAAGAAAAATGTTCAGTTCCTGTGGAGTCATCTGATTCTGAATCAGGAATCACTCATCACTTTTTAATAAGCCCTTTTTTTGCCTGTACTGTACTTACTAAATGTACATTTGTGCAATTGAATGACACATATAAAATCGATGATTAATACACATATTCATGCAGCGCTATTCTGCTGACATGTTACGCCCACGCGAATGCAAGAGTGAGAACCAAACCTTCGAAAATTCAGTTTATATATATATATATATATATATATAGATATTAAAGGAAATTGAGGTAAAGCATTGGGCCTAGCATCTCTAGGTACATGGCCCAAATACATCTAGTGGGCAGATACTGATATTGAATTTAAATGGGGATGAAGTTTTATTTTTTTCACTTTATTTGTGTTTTTTAAACATATAGATAATGGTAGTTGCTCCAAACCACATGCCATTTAGGGCTCATTAAACCACCCCAGACTGCCGGCGGTTTAACCTTGCAAACTCCAAACTGTCTACGTTTTGGAGGGAGATATCACCAGAGTCTGGCAACATGCTGCAGTTTCAAAACCGCCAGACAAATTACAGTTTTGGGAAAGAACAGAGAGCAGCCCCACCCCCCAATAATAATCTGCCACAACCAGTGAGCCCCCAGTGAGTGCAGTGGCTTCTCATTGGAAGCACTATCTGCTAATCACCTGCTGTAAAGCAGTCTGGACTGTGATTGGCAGATAGTGCTTCCGAAAGTAAGCCACTCGCCTGCCTTTCCGACAGCTCTGATATGCTTCTAGGTAGGGATGGAGCGTAAACCGATGGTTAGCAACCATTGGTGTTTTCGATTCGATTGAAGTACTTTTTTAATCGAATACCAGGAATTCGATGGTTGCTAGCCATCGGATTCAGCATTCCGATGGCTGGCTGTGGGGGGGAGTACACTCCGCTGCTCTGCATAGCCGGAGAATAGAAGCTGTGCGGATTTGCATTGTAGGGGGGAGCCCGGGGGGCAACCCAGAATCTCGGATATTGGTGGGCATGCCCCCACAGTGACATAGATGGGGAGAGCAGCGAGGCTTCTCCACATCCACATAGGCCCGCCCCTTTATGCCCTGCGAGTATAACCATTGTGATAGTTATACTATTTAATGGTTGCTGGATTTGATGTTGGAAGCCCGGAAACGAATTGATGTCAGGCTTCCGATGTCCATCCCTACTTCTAGGGGCTGCAGGTGATTGCTAAGTGGGCAGCACAGCGGCAGCCCCTCTAGACCGCATGTAATAGCCACCACTACAGTCTATATAATTATTCTCTAAGGTCTCTTCTGCCTCCAAAGAGCATGCACAGTAGGTGCAAGTGCGCTACTCAGTGGCTCTGACTTCAAGGGAGACGGGATGGACACTAGCCTAGCAGGAGAAGAGGAGGACAAGGTACGGGGCTGCCGGTCACACGGTAAGTATGGGTGAGCAATGGAATGGGGGGGATTGGGGGTGGCACAGAGATGGGGATGGAGTGGAACAGAGCTGCAGGCAAAGAAGGGGGCCAGGTGGGACAGACCAGGGATGAAGCAGCGGATAGAGCAGTGGTGAGGAGGAGTAAGCGGGCAGACACTGAGGTTACCCGGCACATACCTGATCCTTTTACTAGTAACATAGGAGTAAAATGCAATGGAGCTTATATACAAAATGGAAAATGACAACAGTTAAATCATATTTTTGACAGGCAGTGCACCTAGGTTTACGCAAATGCATCCTTGACGTGAGCCATGCAAAATCACTTTTTCACTTAATTAAAAATATAGGGCCTGATTCAGACCCGTTCGCTATATGCCTACGCTCGCACTGAGCGTATGCAAATTTTCCAAATTGACGTCATGGGATGCGATTGCTCGTCAAGGCATAAGCACACCCACTTTGGCTGTGCGAGTGATCGCTCTGCGTATGCAGACACCTCTTAGCGTATGTAGAGATGCCCACTAGCACACGTCATCTCCAGGAAGTGTATTAAAACATTGGTACATCGAGGACTATCGGATGCGAACACAGTGCTAGTGGTAGCCTTACCCTACCGCAAGCTCTGCGAGCATTTCAGTGTAAAAAAAAGCCAAGTAACGTGTACAATGACCTGCCTGTTAATTATGTATGCCTCTGAAACGGCGTTGAAATCCTCGGGCATGCCTGCGTTCGCATCTCCAACCCCCCATTATTACAGGACAGCTCCTGTTACCACCCACAAATGGCCTCTCCTGTCACTCATTACACTGGGCTGTCTTTGCAGGGCGAGTGAGCGGTATGCGATCGCAGTGAGTAGTTTGCGCATGCGCAGAATGAAGCGCGCGCATGCACGTACGCAGAACATCGGGCCGCTTGTGAGCGCACGCATGTAGCGAGCGGGTCTGAATCAGGCCCCTAGTCCTTTAGCTATTTCTAGAAATATTGCAAGCAATTTAATTAAAATCTTAACACGTACAAAAATGTTGCATGTAACAAGGACAATCCTGATGTTATCTCACTGATTTATTTAAGATATAACTTAGGGTCTGATTCAGAGCCACTCGCTGTTTAACAGTCAATTGTTTTTTTTAAACTACTACTAGTAGTAGTCTTCTTGGCCACTTTCTGGGATGAAGATCCACCTCCAGCAGCAGGCCTAGCACTCAATGATTCTCAATGAATCCTGGATAAGGGAGGAGTCACCTAGCCTTATCCTGTATGCAGAACTACCTCTGATCATTTTATTTTTTTCACTTTATTTGTGTTTTTTAAACATATAGATAATGGTAGTTGCTCCAAACCACATGCCATTTAGGGCTCATTAAACCACCCCAGACTGCCGGCGGTTTAACCTTGCAAACTCCAAACTGTCTACGTTTTGGAGGGAGATATCACCAGAGTCTGGCAACATGCTGCAGTTTCAAAACCGCCAGACAAATTACAGTTTTGGGAAAGAACAGAGAGCAGCCCCACCCCCCAATAATAATCTGCCACAACCAGTGAGCCCCCAGTGAGTGCAGTGGCTTCTCATTGGAAGCACTATCTGCTAATCACCTGCTGTAAAGCAGTCTGGACTGTGATTGGCAGATAGTGCTTCCGAAAGTAAGCCACTCGCCTGCCTTTCCGACAGCTCTGATATGCTTCTAGGTAGGGATGGAGCGTAAACCGATGGTTAGCAACCATTGGTGTTTTCGATTCGATTGAAGTACTTTTTTAATTAAAATCTTAACACGTACAAAAATGTTGCATGTAACAAGGACAATCCTGATGTTATCTCACTGATTTATTTAAGATATAACTTAGGGTCTGATTCAGAGCCACTCGCTGTTTAACAGTCAATTGTTTTTTTTAAACTACTACTAGTAGTAGTCTTCTTGGCCACTTTCTGGGATGAAGATCCACCTCCAGCAGCAGGCCTAGCACTCAATGATTCTCAATGAATCCTGGATAAGGGAGGAGTCACCTAGCCTTATCCTGTATGCAGAACTACCTCTGATCATTAGTGAGGATATTGATAATGAAGGTGTTGGCGGTGGAGATTGCAGGTGCTGGGATCTAGCTGAGGGAAGGGAGCTAACTGATGCTGGACTGTCTTTTGATATTTTTTTAGCACCAGTTTCTGATTTTCCCCAAAACATTCCATGAACTCACTGAAAATTATGTAACAGGGAGGAGTTTGCTAGATGGTTAAGGTACCTCTACCTACTCTGGCTTTACAAAGGCTACAGATGGCTTGACAATTGTTTGGGTAGAAATAATTCCACACGTAAGAAGTGGATTTTTTAGTCTTATGCTCTGGCATGACAATAGGCTTTTTCTTATCATGGGCACCAACTGTTTCCACTGGTACCTGATTTACACAAACAACATCCCCATCAACAACATCCTCATCATCAACATCCTTATTAGTGTTAGCTACACAAATATCCTCCTCATCCTGGTGCACTCCCACAGCAGCACCCTCGATTTCTATGTCAGCATGTTGACTTGTGCTGCTCATCCCCACATTTGCAGAGGTAGCACAAATGGTGGAAGGAGGCTCCTCTTCGAGTACAGTATTGGAAAGGTCAGGCTTACACATGGCACCCATGGACACACTTAGACTCTCCTCTGGGATTTGTGACATTTTTGAGCACACAGTTGGTTCCTGTGCCTTAACGATTTTCATTTTTTTGAAACTTCTACAGGGAGAAGGGCTTACATCATCATAAGAGGCAGAACCACCAGTCATAAATAAAGGCCAAGGCCTTAGCATTTCCTTGCCACTTCATGTGGTGAATGACATGTTGCCAATTTTGTCTTTCTGCAGCTAACTTTCCCTTTGATGTTATTTTCTTTACCACTGTAAAAGATTGGTTCTTTCAGTTTAGATGCCCTGACTTAAGCCCTCTATGCCCTTGGACATCAACTTTAGTAGATGACATTGACTGACTAGTATAGCCATGATTGGTGGCAGCAGCTCCTGTACTCGTATGTGATTCCTGCTCTCCTCTCAACTGATCGTTCTCCATATCAACAAACACGAAAAAAGTGGGGTACAGCACACACCACAGTTTGTAACAATTTTTATTACTTTAACTTTATTTTAAACTTTGTTCACAAATGACACTGCGGAGTCACACCGCTTATGCAATACATGTATGAATATTACACTTGCGTAGAGCCGGCGGCGTCACATTACCTGTATGATATTACACTGCCGTATGACCAACAGCGTCAAAATACTTGTATGAATATTACACTGCCGTATAAACTACGGCGTCACAATACGTGTATGAATATTACACTGCGGTACAGCCGGCGGCATCACAAATCACAATACTTCTATGAATATTACACTGCAGTATGACCTACAGTGTCACAATACTTGAATGAATATTACACTGCAGTATGACCTACAGTGTCACAATACTTGTATGAATATTACACTGCAGTATGACGTACAGTGTCACAATACTTGTATGAATATTATACTACGGTATGATCTACAGCATCACAATACATGTATGAATATTACACTGCGGTATGACCAACAGCATCAAAATACTTGTATGGATATTACACTGCGGTATGACCTACAGCGTCACAATACTTATATGAATATTACACTGTGGTACGGCCTGCAGCATCACAATACATGTATGAATATTACACTGCAGTATGACCTACAGTGTCACAATACTTGTATGAATATTATTCTACGGTATGACCTACAGCATCACAATACATGTATGAATATTACACTGTGGTATGACCTACAGCATCACAGTGCTTGTATGAATATTACACTGCGGTACGGCCTGCAGCATCACAATACTTGTATGAATATTACACTGTGGTATGACCTACAGCGTCACAATACTTGTATGAATATTACACTGCGGTATGACCTACAGCATCACATTACTTGTATGAATATTACACTGCGGTACGGCCTGCAGCATCACATTACTTGTATGAATATTATACTGCGGTACGGCCTGCAGCATCACAATATTTGTATGAATATTACACTGCGGTACGGCCTGCAGCATCACAATACTTGTATGAATATTACACTGTGGTATGACCTACAGCATCACATTACTTGTATGAATATTACACTGCGGTATGACCTACAGCATCACATTACTTGTATGAATATTACACTGTGGTATGACCTACAGCATCACATTACTTGTATGAATATTACACTGCGGTATGACCTACAGCATCACATTACTTGTATGAATTTTACACTGCGGTATGACCTACAGCATCACATTACTTGTATGAATTTTACACTGCAGTATGACCTACAGCATCACATTACTTGTATGAATATTACACTGTGGTATGACCTACAGCATCACATTACTTGTATGAATATTACACTGTGGTATGACCTACAGCATCACATTACTTGTATGAATATTACACTGTGGTATGACCTACAGCATCACATTACTTGTATGAATATTACACTGCGGTATGACCTATATCATCATATTACTTGTATGAATATTACACTGCGGTATGACCTATAGCATTATAATCTCGACTCCGGCAACTCGAAAGGGTTAACTTACCGACAATTGTTAGTCAGTATGTTAACCCTCCTCCTCTCCCTACTCTAACCCTATCCCCCCCTCTTGGGTGCCTAACCCTACCCTCCCCCTCTAGTGCCTGACCCTAACCTCCCCCTCCCCGGTGCCGAACCGTAACCCTCCCCGCTTAGTGCCTAACCTTAACCCTCCCCTTAGTGCCTAACCCTGTACCCTAAACCTAACCCCTCCCTAACACCCCAATACTTACCTTCGGTATCCCGGAGGTCGGGATGATGACGCCGGGCTTCTGACCAGTGTCAGGATTTAGGCGCCGGTAATAGGAGCATCGGCATCCAGACCCTACGCATACCGTATGAACATGTCACAAACTATGAAGACATGATATAGCCTATTAAACATTCTTTGTAGCAGTTCAACCCGAATTCACTTGTAACGTGCAGACACGATTTTTATGTTACAGACATTTTTCTTGACACAGTTTGTTTTACAGAATCTTTCAACATATAAAAAGTGTAAAAATAAAACACAGAAGCAGAAAACTTGAAGGGATTGTCGAAGTTTCAGATGACTAATGGATCAGATTGTTAACACCCTCTTGCAATTTTTTGCCTTTTGGAGGAAAAGTACAGATGAAACATACAGTATAAACAATAAAAGGTTTGGAAAGAGTAAATTGCACACAATGGTTTGTGTGATCCAACAAAAAAAAGTCATACGAACAACTTCTTTGACCCATTTCAATCAAATGTTGATTCAACTTTCACATATTTTTCTCATCTTCTTTAAATTAACCTGGCAAACCCATAATTTGTAGCAACTCATAAACTTGAGTCTCATTAGACTAATTCAGGATAATGAGCAGCGAGGCAATCACTGGGAATGGCTCAAACGTGAAATTTTACATATCCATAAAAGTTAGTGGAGCTTTAAATAGAGTTCTCCTTAAAGATTGTAGTTTTATTTGAAAACCAGTTTGCGAGTTGGCTCCGGAGAGGAAACACGTGATTGACAGTTGCCTTTGCTCTGCATATACTGTTTTAGAAAATGCTCTTGTAATCTGTTTATAGAGGGTACTCACCATTTCTGTATTAGCTAAAAACAATAACATGATCAATTCTTCCTCATGATGATCTTACTGGTAATCCATGCAGCTCAGGAAAGGAAACTAACTGCGTCCGTACGCATCTGAACAGAGTACGCCTGAAAGGGTTAACACCAGGTTGGCCGTCTGCTCTCAGACAGCTCCCTGCAGGGCAATAAAATAAAGTAAAAATCAAAACAAAATAAAAAGTAAGAAAGAAAAATCAACAGAATGAAAACAATATTCTCAGGAGTGAACAAAATCGTGCAAGGCTTGTAGACACGGTATTTTATAAGGGTTTGTTCAAATAGAAATCACCTGTATACACAGTGCATCCGGAAAGTATTCACAGCGCTTTACTTTTTCCACATTTTGTTATGTTACAGCCTTATTCCAAAATGGAATAAATTCATTTTTGTCCTCAAAATTCTACACACAATACCCCATAATGACAATGTGTAAAAAGTCTTTTGCGATTTTTGCAAATTTAATAAAAAAAGAAAAAACTAAGAAATCACATGTACATAAGTATTCACAGCCTTTGCTCAAAACTTTGTTGATGCACCTTTGGCAGCAATTACAGCCTCAAGTTTTTTTGAATATGATGCCACAAGCTTGCACACCTATCTTTGGGCAGTTTCACCCATTCCTCTTTGCAGCACCTCTCAAGCTCCATCAGGTTGGATGGGAAGCATCGGTGCACAGCCATTTTCAGATCTCACCAGAGATGTTCAATCGGATTCAAGTCTGGGCTCTGGCTGGGCCACTCCACGACATTCACAGAGCTGTTCTGAAGCCACTCCTTTGATATCTTGGCTGTGTGCTTAGGGTCGTTGTCCTGCTGAAAGATGAACCGTCGCCCCAGTCTGAGGTCAAGAGCGCTCTGGAGCAGGTTTTCATCCAAGATGTCTCTGTACATTGCTGCATTAATCTTTCCCTCTATTCTAACTAGTTTCCCACTGAAAAACATCCCCATAGCATGATGCTGCCACCACCATGCTTCACTGTAGGGATGGTATTGGCCTGGTGATGAGCGGTGCCTGGTTTCCTCCAAACATAATGCCTGGCATTCACGCCAAAGAGTTCAATCTTTGTCTAATCAGATCAGATCATTTTTCAGGTGCATTTTGGCAAACTCCAGGCGGGCTGCCATGTGCTTTTTACTAAGGAGTGGCTTCTGTCTGGCCACTCTACCATACAGGCCTGATTGGTGGATTGCTGCAGAAATGGTTGTCCTTCTGGCAGCTTCTCCTCTCTCCACAGAGGAATGCTGTAGCTCTGAAAGAATGACCATCGGGTTCTTGGTCACCTCCCTGACCAGGGCCCTTCCCCCACGATTGCTCATTTTAGACGGCCAGCCTACTCTAGGAGAGTCCTGGTGGTTCCGAACTTCTTCCATTTACGGATGATGGAGGCCGCTGTGCTCATTTGGACCTTCAAAGTAGCAGATATTTTTCTGTACCCTTCCCCAGATTTGTGCCTCGAGACAATCCTGCCTCGGAGGTCTACAGACAATTCCTTGGACTTCATGCTTGGTTTGTGCTCTGACATGCACTGTCAAGTGTGGGACCTTATATAGACAGGTATATGCCTTTCAAAATCATGTCCAAACAACTGAATTTACCACAGGTAGACTCCAATTAAGCTGTAGGAACATCTCAAGGATGGTCAGTGGAAACAGGATGCACCTGAGCTCAATTTTGAGCTTCATGGCAAAGTCTGTGAATACTTATATACATGTGATTTATAAAAAAAAATTAAATTAAATTTGCAAAAATTTAGGTTTTGGGGACGAAAATGAATTTAGTCCATTTTGGAATAAGGCTGAAACATAACAAAATGTGGAAAAAGTGAAGCGCTGTGAATACTTCCCGGATGCACTGTACTGGATGCATTCAGAGCTCCATTCAAGTCAGACACAATTGCACCTGCGTTGCTTGCACGTAAATATTCGCCTGTATCTTGATGGGCCGCTATCCGTACGCACACCTATCTGTGGCGCAAGAGATCCGCCTGAAATAAAATATCTGCTTTTAGTTTGTACAGGCAATGTTGGAAAAATGGCAGTCGACTCGTTTACTAACTGCATACCAGGTATGCGGTCTGAATTATTTATTATAATGCTAATTTTGAGATTCACCCACATTTACCCCTTCACTGCGGAGGATAAGTGAGGCTTGTCCTCTGCATGCACCTCAAGACTTGTGCCGGATTTTACCTAGGGGGCATCCATCACTCCCAGTGTCTGCTTAGCAGTGGTGGTGGTTTCCCAATGGAAGTACTTTCTGCTAAGGGCCTGTTTCAGAGACGTACGCTAATGTGATCGCAACTGCGTCTCCGTACGCAACGCAGTTGCAAAAATATGCAAATGTTAGCAAAGATCACCCGAGCATAAAGACGCCCACTACTGCCTTCTCAACTGCGTGCGACTACGCATACCTACATAAACATCGGTACCATCGAAGTTCATCGGCGGCCATTTTACACTTGCGGCAGGTCTGACCTGCCACAGGCCATGGAGCTCTTCTGCCACGCAGAACTGCATATGCAATTGTAGTGGCTAATTTATGCATGTCCACGTAACGGCGTTCAAACGGCCAGGCACGCCTGCGTTTCGCTAACCACGCCCTGTCAACACCCCCAAACGGTCACTTCCTGTCAATCAATCTGCAATGGGCCTCCGTGGTCTGCGTGAACGCAGGGTGATCGCACTGCTGCCTTCGTGCATACGCATGCGCAATTTCAAACAATCGCTCGATCTGCGTGCGATTTGCAGTTGCGTTCATCTCTGAATCAGGCCCTAAATGCTTTACAGGCAGTCACAGGGGAAGTGTTTTCTCCCCCTGGCACTGCCAGTCTGGACTGCGAAAGCAAAGAGCGCTTCCAATGGGAAGGCACTCCCCTGCTATTATGGCAGCTCTACCCAGCTTCTAGGGATGCAGCCAATGCAGTTCCTAGAAGCCAGTTTGCTGATTTGTGCGCACATTTGCAGAACGTCAGATCTCCCCCGGCAAATACAGGTAGAAGCCGCTGCTGGTCAAGACTGTAGATGATGAGTCATAACACGCTAATCATGTAACGTCCCCCATAAAAACGACAGCACTAGATCGATCTTAAATAACACATAATTATCTCAATCTGCAAGAACAAACTGTAAGCTTGTTTTTGCATGTGGGCACAAAATTGCGCCACAAACTTGCCCCACACCTGCATCTGCCCATCAGACGCCACCATCTTGACACACCGATCAATGCGCTTTCAGTAAATACCATGCACATTTATGCAAACATTGGACCTCATTCAGACCCGCTCGCAAGTGCTATGGGCTCGCAAGCGGGTCGATGGTTGTGCATTGCACACGCGTGGCGTGTGCAATGCGCGTGCGCAAGCCCCGTAGCGAGTGAGAAATTCACTCGCTCCGGGGCTCACTACAAAATGGGGCGGCTGTCGATGTTGATCGACAGCTCGCCCCGGTTTGTAGGCGGGGAGGGGGTGTGGCTGGACAAACGGAGGCGTTCCTGTGGGCGGCCCTACTGACATCTCCAGTGATGTCAGTAGAGAGCTTCTGGCTCTATTAGAGCCGGAAACTCAATGGGGCTTGCGGCATGCTAGACCCTACCACAAGTGTCTCGTCGCAAGCCCGATGGTCGCGACCATCACCTGGCCGCTCGCAAAAGCTGTGGGTGGTCACCCACAGCTTAGCAAGCGGCCAGGAGACCGGCTTTAAAAAAAAGGCGGCCGCCCTCATTCAGAGCGAGCGCTCGTTTTTTTGCGAGCGGCTCTGAATGAGGTCCATAGATGCATGATCTCACATAACAGCATTCACGCTACAGGGCCATGTTTTTATGGTATTGTAGGTTATCCTCAGTGTGTATAAGTAATTGTACTAACAGCAATATAGCATTATGTGATGATTATGTTATTTCGGCTAGGGAATCTTATGCAAGAGTAAAATGCATTGCTTCACTGACTTAAAGTGGAGACTACAATATCTTATGCGAATAACACCAGGAAAAAGGCTGTAAATGTAAACATAATATATTAATATACAGTATATCCTATATAAAACACCTCAGTTTAAAGCTTACTTAGACATTAATACATTGGCATTTTTATTTGTTTTATGTTCACAATACATAATTTGTTTGCATTTGTTTTCATGGCAGTGTATATATTTTGTAGTGATTATGCTAGCAAACGTGCTAATTACATCCAGGAGGCTATAAATACTGGACATTTAATGACTTCACTCCATATATATTGCAATGCATATTCAAATGTCAGGAATCTGTGTCATTGTTTGCAATCTCTGGAAAATATGTTGCATTAACAAAATGCTATCACCACTAGGTCAGGAATGGACAAGTTCTATTGGGCCATCTTACTGAGACAAATTTTCCATTATGCTTGTTTGAAGTTAATCCAAAAACCCTTTTATTCTGCTTACAGACTTTAGTTTGGAAAACTGATGCAATTAACAGGGTTTTAAACTCCCTCGTTCAAAAGCAGAATATTTTACAGCTAATGCTGAACCATCTGCACTGTTATATGATAAAATACATATAATATCATACATAGGGGTCTATGTACTAAGGGCCGAGGGCAAAGCTGTCAGGAGCGCATAGCTGTCTCAAGCGGGTCGATGGTCGGCCAGTGCAACGCGTGAGAAATTCACTCGCTCCAGGGCTCGCTACAAACCGGGCGGTTGTCAATGTTGATCGACAGCTCGTCCCGTTTTGAGGGCGGGGAGGGGGGGGTGGCTGGACGAACGGAGGCGTTCCCGAAGGAACGCCTGCCGTTTGTGGGCGGCCCTATTGACATAATTCGTGATGTCAGTAGTGAACTTCCTGCTCTATTAGAGCAGTGAGTTCACTCGGGCTTGCGGGAACCGAGACACTACCATAAGGGTCTCGTCGCAAGTCCGATGGTCGCGATAATCGCGACCATCGCCAGGCCGCTCACAAAAGCTGTGGGTGGTCACCCACAGCTATGTGAGCGGCCTGGAGGCGGATTTTTTATTTTTTTTTATATCCGCCCTGATTCAGAGCGAGCGCTTGCAAATAGCGGAGCGCCTCTGAATCAGGCCCCAAGCCTTGGAGAGATATAAAGTGGACGGAGATAAAGTACCAACCAATCAGCTCCTAACTGTCATACTTAAAGCACAGGGCGGGCTGTACTAAACTGAATGCGGTAAAACAATCGAAAATGCCATATGTACACAGAACCCGGCGGTGGGTAACGCCATCTTCTTATCGGGACCCCCCACTTGAGAGAGATCCAATTGCATCCCTCCCAGTGCCCCCCCAAGCGGCACGCGCATCCTTCTGTGCATTTCCCCCGGTTTGATTCCCCCAGTAGTATAAGATCTCTCCCACCCCAGTGGCCATTATCCCTAGGTGACAAGGACTCCTCCTCCCTATTAATTTATAGATCCCCCTTTTTTGCCCCCTAAAATGCTCTCCCTCCAATATATGCAGAGCAGTATGCAGCGGAGCGTGAGACAGATCAGTCTCCTCTGAGCAGCAAGCAGTTTTTGGAGGGGCCGATGATCATAAATCAGCCCGCTCTGAGTGTGCACTGCAGCAATCGGCAATCCAGTGCTGTGAGGAGAACTTCAGTACCAGCCTCCATATTGTAAGACATTCTGGGGCGCACAGGTGATGTCGGCACTCAGAGACCACTGACACCACAGCCCGGATGGTCTGAAAGGAAAGGATTTCTTCTGGCATAGAGGATGGATTCCTGGCCTGCCGGGCTCATAAATATGCCGGGAGAGGAGCAGAGCCAGCAGTTGCATGGAATGCGATGCGGAAGGGAAAGCCCACTTGACTGTGGTCTCATCCCATGCAACTATGCCAGGCAAGTGGTTAAAGGGGGCATTTGGTGTGCTATGGTACATGCAGGGATACAACTGCCATCTACAGCCATGCGATGAATGGGCATAGACAGGAGATTCAGGAAAGAGACAGTTCCGCAAGCAAGGCTGTGGCTCCAGAATCAGAACTGGTAAATAATTAGACCCTAAAGGATACTTTAAGGTAACATGAATAGTACAGTGACGTTTTGGAGGATAGTGTACAGATTAAGGATGAGAGGGTTCGGATTTCGGATTTCCGAAATCCGAACCCCCCAGATCCGAGCCAGGAACCGAGGGTCTGATTCAGACCCGATCGTGAGCGCTGAGCGCTCGCAAGCGGGTCGATGGTGCCCAAGTGCGCATGCGCATGACGGAGGCTCCTCCGTCGTGCGCATGCGTGAGACCCGAATAACGACAGCCAAGCCGTCATTAAGGGTCTCGCACCAAAGGGGGCGTGCTGTCAATGGTTATTGACAGCACGCCCCCTTTGGTGGGCGTGCCAGGGGTGTGGCTGCCCAGACGGAGGCGTTCCCATGGGAACGCCTACCGTCAGGGTCCGGCCCCACTGACATCACTAGTGATGTCAGTGGGAATGCTTTTGGCTCTGATAGAGCCAAAAGCACTCCAGGGCTTGCGGCAGCGAGACCCTACTGCAGGGTCTCGTCGCAAGCCCGATGGTCGCGATGGTCATGACCATCGCGACCATCATTTTGGCCGCTCGCTATAGCTGTGGGTGGTTACCCACAGCTATGCGTGTGGCCAGGAGGCCGCTCCAAAAAGGAGCAGGGACAGCCCTGATTCAGAGCGAGCGCTCTGTCAGGGCGTCCGGCTCTGAATCAGGGCCCGAGTCCGGCTCGGGTTTTCCCGCCTGGCTCAGAACTGAAATTGAGGCAAAATGTCATGCCGCTGTAGATTCTCGCGTGTTTTGGATTCTATAAAAGGTCCCGCGATCGCTGCCATTTTTCTTTCCGGCTGTGGAGCGTGTGTGCAGAGGGAGGGAGCTGTGAGCTAGTGTTGTGTGATACATACTGGGCTGGCTGGCTACTGGAAGAGGCTAGCTGGCTACTGTTGTCCATACATAGGGGCTGGCTGGCTACTGTTGTCCATACATAGGGGCTGGCTGGCTACTGTTGTCCATATAGGGGCTGGCTGTTGTCCTGTCCATAGGGGCTGGCAGAAGGAGGAAGCTGGGAGCTGTTGGCTACTGTACTGTTGTGATAATAAATAAAAATAATAAACTTAGTAGTACACTACTACATATATAGTTATATACATTACAATACTGGGCTGGCTGGCTACTGTGAAGAGGGAGGGAGCTGGGAGCTGTTGCTGACTCTGGCTGGCTACTGTTGTCCATATACTGTACATACTGCTGACACTGACCATACGGGCTGGCTGGCTACTGTTGTCCATATACATACTGCTGACACTGACCATAGGGGCTGGCTGGCTACTGTTGTCCATATACATACTGCTGACACTGACCATAGGGGCTGGCTGGCTACTGTTGTCCATATACATACTGCTGACACTGACCATAGGGGCTGGCTGGCTACTGTTGTCCAGTGCTGTGGTGCTGTCTGTCAAGGACTGCTGCCCCCCCCCCACCAAAAAAAAAAAAAAAACACACCTGTCACTGTCATCGGTGTAGCTGCACAGGGGTCCTGTGCTGCTGTCTGTCAAGGAGTCAAATATATATGTCACTGTCATCGGCGTAGCTGTCACTGTCACTGTCACCGGCGTAGCTGTCGCTGTCACTGTCATCAGCGTAGCTGCGCAGAAAGAAAAAAAAAACACCTGTAACTGTCATCGGTGTAGCTGTGCAGAGGTGCTGTGGTAATCTTTGGTAATTCCTGGCAAAGGTGGGTGTTATAGTCAGACACTTTAAAGGCTGTAACTTTGAACTGCTTTATAGAAAATATGTGAATTAAACCTTTCCACACTGCAGAACATGATGGAGAAGCCCCTTTAATTTCAGCACCTAGAGCATCTTTTTTCATGTTCTCTGAGGCCTCTCCTGAAGGTTGGGTTTTCCCCATGCAAATGAGACAATTCACATCCAGAAGGTGACTCTTATGTTTAGCCGTGGTGTCAGTCTCTCTTGTGGCAGAATTTACACAATCTTGGGGGCACCATGGTGAATTGGACAGATCCTCCATAGTAAACATCTGATCTGGTGTTGTATCTATTTCTATTAAACCTTTGTGTGTGAGTTTAGTCATCTGCCACTTGTGGTGGAGCTTTTTATGCTTTCTCAATGATCTCCAGACACAACGTAAAACTTAAACCTTAAACTGAAATGTTGCATTTAATACTCTGTTCGCTTGTTCACATATCTAAGTAATATGGTTAAGTGGACAGTGGGAACAATGGCAATTTGAAGGCCACTAACTAACTCTGGCCCTGATTCAGAGCCGGACGCTCTGACAGAGCGCTCGCTCTGAATCAGGGCCGTCCTTCCTGATTTTAGAGCGGCCACCTGGCCACTCGCATAGCTGTGGATGACCAACCACAGCTATAGCGAGCACCCAAAAAGATGGTCGCGATGGTCAAGACCGTCGCGATCATCAGGCTTGTGACGAGACCCTTGTGGTAGGGTCTCGTCTGCCGCAAGCTCTGGAGTGCTTTTGGCTCTATCAGAGCCAAAAGCACTCCCACTGACATCACTTGTGATGTCAGTGGGGCCGGCCCCAGATGGTAGGCGTTCCCACGGGAATGCCTCCGTCTGGCCAGCCACGCCCCCGGCACGCCCACCAAAGGGGGCGTGCTGTCACTCACCATCGACAGCATGCCCCCTTTGTATCGAGACCCATAGCGACGGCTTGCCCATCGCGCTCCAGGTCTCGCGCATGCGCACTGGCCCAACATCAACCCACTTGCGAGCGCTCAGCACTCGCAAGCGGGTCTGAATCAGGCCCTCTGTTTTTTTTAATGTCCCTTTACAGGTTGGGAAATTCCTTTACAGAACAGAAGGTTTGCAAAGGATTATTTAAGGCAAGTGTTTATTTATTTTTGGAAAGCACGCTTCCTGTTGCTGGTCTCCTTCTGGGATGAAAAAAATCCACTCCCGGCAAGCAGGCATGGCGCTCAAGAAAGAATTCCCAAGAAAGACACAACGTAAGACTAAAGCTGCATACACACACAACGATTTTGTAAATAAACGATTTTAGTAAACGATTTTAGTTCATTTTTTCAAGGGAAAAATGAACGAAAATCGTTTACTAAAATCGTTCATTTACTAAACGTAATGAACGTCTTTTTTAACTAGAAACGATTTTTGCATATTCCTTTAATGAAAATCGTTGAGTTGGTCAGTCTGACTGAACTACAAACTACAAATGTGAACGTGCATGAATGATAATCGTTCATCGTTTTAACTTAGAAAGTGAACGATTTTTCAACGATGAACGATAATCGATATCGTTTATAGATAATCGTTCAAAAAAATCGATGTGTGTGTACGCATCTTTAAACTTTAAATCTGAAATGCTGCATTTAATGCTCTGTTCCACTTGTTCACATACTGTATCTGATATGGTTAAGTGGACAGTGGGAACAACGGCAGTTTGAAGGCCACTAACTAACTCTGGTTTTTTTCATGTCCCTGTACAGGTTGGGAAATGCCTTTACAGAAGGTTTGCAAAGGATTATTTAAGTCAATTGTTTTTGGAAGCACTCTTCCTGGTCTCCTTCTGGGATGAAAATCCACTTCTAGCCGCAGAAGCAGCTGCAGGATTCTCAAGAAAGACGTAAGGCCTTAAATCAGGGGTAGCCAATCTCGGTTCTCGAGAGCTCATGTTTTCCAGATAACCTAGCTGGTGCACAGGTGTATTCGATACTCAGCACCACATTTGAAAAGATCCACAGGTGGAGTTAATTATTTATTACAGTTATGATTCTGGGAGGAGGCCTGGAAAACATGCACTGTTGGTAGCTCTTGAGGACCAGGGTTGGCTACCCCTGCCTTAAATCTTAGATCTTATGCTTGTCCACATATCTGTGCTGGTTAAGTGGCACTTTGAGGCCACTAACTAACTTATGTTTTTTTTTATGTCCCTGTACAGGTTGGGAAATGCCTTTAGAAGGTTTGCAAAGGATTATTTAAGTCAAGGGGGCCCCGCACCACACAACTTGCACACATATTATCTAATACCTCTCTGAGGTACCGCGTCAGGTGTCTCAGCCCTGCACAAAACAGACTGGCCATTTTTCTGGCATTTTACAAATGAGCAGTGAAGAAATCGCCAGGAAAATGGTGGCAGCCCCATTTTCCTGGCAACCTGCGCATGCGCAGTAGACTCTGGGTACATACTAGTGCCCAGAGTCTACTGATGCTGCGGTTGGTGGTCAGATGAGTCAGTCTGCTGCCGGCCGCCGAGAAAAGAGGACAGGGCCCCGGATAGGGAATGCACACGGGCCCCTCTCTTAATACACCCCTGTTCCTGCACATTAGTGCTGGTTTCAGTTTTTAGGGAGCAGGGGAGCATTAGTGCTGGTTTCCATGTTTAGGGAAAGGGGACCATTAGCGTTGATTTCAATTTGTAGGGAGTGGGGAAGCATTAGTGCTGGTGTCAGTTTGTAGGGAGAGGGGAAGCATTAGTGCTGGTGTCAGTTTGTAGGGAGAGGGGAAGCATTAGTGCTGGTTAGGGGTGAGCGGGTTCTGATTTCTGAAATCCGAACCCCCCCGATCCGAGGCCGATCCGAGTCAGGCTCGACTTTTCCAGCCTGACTCGGATCTGAAATCGAGGCAAAACGTCATCATCCCACCTTCCGGGTCTCGCGGGTTTTGGATCCTATATAAGGTACCCGCGTCGGCGCCATTTTCTCACTCGGCTGTGGACAGTGAAGAGGGAGGGTGGGAGTTAGGGCTGGCTGGGCTGTGTAGTGTAGTGTAGTTTAGTGCAGAATAGTGTTGTGCTGTGCTGCGCTGTGCTGCTGTTGTCCATAGGGGCTGTGTCCACTACTTCAAAGTCCATAGGGGCTGGCTGTGTTGTGCTGTTCTCCTGTTGTCCATAGGGGCTGTGTCCACTACTTCAAAGTCCATAGGGGCTGGCTGGACTGTGTTGTGCAGTCAGCTGTCCATAGGGGCTGTGTCCACTCCAAAGTCCTGTGCAGTGTCCCAGTCCTAAAGGGGTGCTGTAGTGTTGTCCAGGGGGTGCTCTGTTCGTCAGGGGTGCTCCCCCCAAGTGCTAAAAAAAAAATATTTTTTCTGTGTTTGTGAATTGTGTGCACTGTGGCTGCACGTGCATCAACAAAGGAGCAGCGCCAAGCGTGCGCCTGTGTCCCATTAGTAAAGGGCCGGCTGGATTGTCCGTTAAAGGGTGCTGTAACCCCCAAAGTACACTCCAAACAAAAAAAATATATATTTTCTGTGTTTGTGAATTGTGTGCGCAGTAGCCGCACGTGCATCAACAAAGTAGTGCCAAGCGTGAACCTGTGTCATAAGTAAAGGGCCGGCTGGCTTGACCGTTAAAGGGTGCAGTAATCCCCAAAGTGCACTCCAAACAAAAAAAATATATATTCTCTGTGTTTGTGAATTGTGTGCGCAGTAGCCGCACGTGCATCAACAAAGTAGTGCCAAGCGTGCGCCTGTGTCATAAGTAAAGGGCCGGCTGGCTTGACCGTTAAAGGGTGCTGTAACCCCCAAAGTACACTCCAAACCAAATAAAAAAATATTTTCTGTGTTTGTGAATTGTGTGCACTGCGGCTGCACGTGTATCAACAAAGGAGCAGCGCCAAGCGTGCGCCTGTGTCCCATAAGTAAAGAGCCGGCTGGCTCATTTCTTAAAGGGTGGTGTAACCCACAAAGTGCACTACTCTCCAGCAAAAATAAAAAAAATATTTTCTGTGTTTGTGTGCGCCTTAGCCGAACGTATATATCAAATCGATATAACATAAATGGAGGACCAAACTTTCTCCGATAAAAATAAAATAGGGAAAGATCAAGAACCACTTCCTCCTAGTGCTGAAGCTGCTGCCACTAGTCATGACATAGACGATAACATGCCATCAACGTCGTCTGCCAAGGCCGATGCCCAATGTCATAGTAGAGGCCACATACAATCCCAAATGACAAAGTTCAGGAAAATGACCTTAAAAAAAACATTTAAATTATCTGAAGAGAAACGTAAACTTGCCAATATGCCATTTATGACACGGAGTGGCAAGGAACGGCTAAGGTCTTTCCCTATGACTAGTGTGTGTCATACTAGACAGGCTACGCTATGTATCACCGGTTTCAGTAAGAGGCACACCGCCGACAACCTCTTAGAGAAACTGAGGGAAATCATCGCCCAGTGGCTTACCCCACTTAGACTCTCCTGGGGATTTGTGATATCTGACAACGCCACCAATATTGTGCGGGCATTACATCTGGGCAAATTCCAACACGTCCCATGTTTTGCTCACACAATAAACTTGGTGGTGCAGAATTTTCTGAAAAGCGACAGGGGCGTGCAGGAGACGCTTTGGGTGGCCCGAAAAATTTCTGCCCACTTTCGCCATTCAGCGACTGCATGCCGAAGACTGGAGCGCCAGCAAACACTCTTGAACCTGCCCCGCCATCACCTGAAGCAAGAGGTTGTGACGCGGGGGGAACTCAACCCTCTATATGCTTCAGAGGATGGAGGAGCAGCAAAAGGCCATTCAAGCCTATACATCCACCTATGACATAGGCAAAGGAGGGGGTATGCACCTGACTCAAGCACAGTGGAGAATGATTTCCGTGTTGTGCAAGGTTCTCCAGCCCTTCGAACTTGCCACACATGAAGTCAGTTCAGACACTGCCAGCTTGAGTCAGGTCATTCCCCTCATAAGGGTTTTGCAGAAGCAGCTGGAGAAAGTGAAGGAGGAGCTAAGATTCCGCTCGGCATGTGGGACTTGTGGATGAAGCCCTTCATTCGCTTTGCCAGGATTCCAGGGTGGTCAATCTGTTGAAATCAGACCACTACATTTTAGCCACCGTGCTCGATCCTAGGTTTAAAGCCTATGTGTCTCTCTTTCCGGCCGACACAAGCCTGCAGAGATGCAAAGACCTGCTGGTGAACACACTGTCAGCTGAAGCGGAACGTGACACGTCAACAGCTCCTTCTTCATTTTCTCCCGCAACTGGGGCTGCCAGGAAAAAACTTAGGTATCCTAAGCAACCCGCTGGCGGTGATGCAGGGCAGGCAGGACCAAGTTTGGACATCTGGTCCGGACTGGAGGACCTAGCAACAATTTCTGACATGTCTACTGTCACTACATATGATACTGTCACCATTGACAGAATGGTGGAGGATTACATCGGTGACAGCATCCAAGCAGGCATGTCAGACAGTCCGTACCTGTACTAGCAGGAAAAAGAGGCAATTTGGAGGCCCCTGTACAAACTAGCTCTATTTTACCTGAGTTGCCCCCCCTCCAGTGTGTACTCCGAAAGAGTGTTTAGTGCAGCCGGGAACCTTGTCAACGAAAGGCGAAGGAGGTTGCTTCCACAAAATGTGGAGAAGATGATGTTCATAAAAATGAATTATCAACTCTTCCAGGGAGACCAGCCTCCAGAACGTACAGAGGGACCTGTGGTGGTGGATTCCAGTGGGGACGAGTTAATACTCTGTGAGGATGAGGATGTACACAACACCGAAGAGGGTGAGGAATCGGTGGATGAGGAGGATGAGGACGACATCTTGCCTCCGTAGAGCCAGTTTGTGCAGGGACAGATTAATTGCCAGCTTGTTTTGTGGGGGCCCAAATGAACCAATCATTTCAGCCACAGTTGTGTGGCAGACCCTGGCGCTGAAATTATTGCTTTGTTAAAGTGTGCATGTCCTTTTTATACAACATAAGGGTGGGAGGGAGGGCCCAAGGACAATTCCATCTTGCACCTCTTTTTTCTCTTGCATTATGTACTGTTTGGGGCCTAGTTTTTCAAACTGCCATCCTGTCTGCCACTGCAGTGTCACTCCTAGATGGGCCACGTGTTTGTTCCACCCCCTCGTGTCGCTTAGCATAGTCATCCAGCTACCTCGGTGCAACCTTTTGGACTAAAAACAATATTGTGAGGTGTGAGGTGTTCAGAATAGACTGGAAATTAGTGGAAATGAATGTTATTGAGGTTAATAATAGCATAGGATTAGAAAACCCACAAATTCTGTGATTTTAGCTGTTTTTATGCTTTTTTTCAAAAAAATACAGATCCAAAACACAAAACCCAGAACCCAAAACACGGAAGGGTGGTTTTGGCAAAACCAATCCAGATCCAAAACACGAAGAAAGATCCAGATCCAAAACCAAAACACAAAACACGAAAAGTGGCCGGTGCACACCCCTAGTGCTGGTGTCAGTTTGTAGAGAGGGATAGCATTAGTGCTGGTGTCAGTTTGTAGAGAGGGGTAGCATTAGTGCTGGTGTCAGTTTGTATAGGGGGGAGCATTAGTGCTGGTGTCAGTTTGTAGAGGGGGGAGCATTAGTGCTGGTGTCAGATTGTAGAAAGGGGGAGCATTAGTGCTGGTGTCAGTTTGTAGAGAGGGGGAGCATTAGTGCTGGTGTCAGATTGTAGAGGGGGGGTACAATTAGTTCTGGTGTCAGTTTGTAGAGGGGGGGAGCATTAGTGTTGGTGTCAGTTTGTATAGAGGGGGGAGCATTAGTGCTGGTGTCAGTTTGTAGAGAGGGGGAGCATTAGTCCTGGTGTCAGTTTGTAGAGGGGGGGGTAGCATTAGTTCTGGTGTCAGTTTGTAGAGGGGGGGAGCATTAGTGCTGGTGTCAGTTTGTAGAGGGGGGGTAGCATTAGTTCTGGTGTCAGTTTGTAGAGAGGGGGGAGCATTAGTGTTGGTGTCAATTTGTAGAGAGAGAGGAGCATTAGTGCTGGTGTCAGTTTGTAGAGGGGGGGAGCATTAGTGTTGGTGTCAGTTTGTATAGAGGGGGGAGCATTAGTGCTGGTGTCAGTTTGTGGAGGGGGGGGTCATTAGTGTTGGTGTCAGTCTGTAGGGAGAGAGGAGCATTAGTGCTGGTGTCAGTTTGTAGAGAGAGAGGAGCATTAGTGCTGGTGTCAGTTTGTATAGAGGGGGGAGCATTAGTGCTGGTGTCAGTTTGTAGAGGGGGGGTAGCATTAGTGTTGGTGTCAGTTTGTATAGAGGGGGGAGCAATAGTACTGGTGTCAGTTTGTAGAGGGGGGTAGCATTAGTTCTGGTGTCAGTTTGTAGAGAGGGGGGAGCATTAGTGTTGGTGTCAGTTTGTAGAGGGGGGGTAGCATTAGTGTTGGTGTCAGTTTGTAAAGAGGGGGGAGCATTAGTGCTGGTGTCAGTTTGTAGAGGGAGGTAGCATTAGTTCTGGTGTCAGTTTGTAGAGAGGGGGGAGCATTAGTGCTGGTGTCATTTTGTAGAGGGGGGGTAGCATTAGTTCTGGTGTCAGTTTGTAGAGAGGGGGGAGCATTAGTGTTGGTGTCAGTTTGTAGAGGGGGGGAGCATTAGTGCTGGTGTCAGTTTGTATAGAGGGGGGAGCATTAGTGCTGCTGTCAGTTTGTAGAGGGGGGGTAGCATTAGTGTTGGTGTCAGTTTGTAGAGGGGGGGTAGCATTAGTTCTGGTGTCAGTTTGTAGAAAGGGGGGAGCATTAGTGCTGGTGTCAGTTTGTAGAGAGGGGGGAGCATTAGTGCTGCTGTCAGTTTGTAGAGAGGGGGAGCATTAGTGCTGGTGTCAGTTTGTAGAGAGAGAGGGGTAGCATTAGTGCTGCTGTCAGTTTGTAGAGAGGGGGAGCATTAGTGCTGGTGTCAGATTGTAGAGAGGGGGAGCATTAGTGCTGGGGTCAGTTTGTAGAGAGGGGGAGCATTAGTACTGGGGTCAGTTTGTAGAGAGGGGGAGCATTAGTGCTGCTGTCAGTTTGTAGAGAGGGGGAGCATTAGTGCTGGTGTCAGATTGTAGAGAGGGGGAGCATTAGTGCTGGGGTCAGTTTGTAGAGAGGGGGAGCATTAGTGCTGCTGTCAGTTTGTAGAGAGGGGGAGCATTAGTGCTGGTGTCAGTTTGTAGAGGGGGGGAGCATTAGTGCTGGTTTCAGGCATATGCTGCTTATCATCAGCACGGATTTCACCAGGGGGAAAATAGCCACAACAGATACACTTCCTACGGGGCATATACAATACATGACTGCTTCCACCACTACATGGTACATAAGTTGGGTGAACGTGGCCTAAATTATCCTTTTAATATAGAGAACCATAGGTATAAGATTTTCCTGACCCTACAAGGGCCTTAAGCGGCTTGCCCCAACTTATTGCGTATATAATCATATGCATCACAGACAAACACAGCAAAAAGCAATTGTACTGTAGACTGCACATTTCCTGCACCATGCATGTGCACCTTGCTGAAGGATATGAACAGCCGGTTCGCTCTGTGTCTGGCCGGATCCAGAGGTATCACCTGGTGCTGCACCTACTAATCCTTTGCGTGCGCCAAAGACGCGCGTGGGAAAGGGGGCATGGCCTCGTGCCAATGAGGCCAAGGATGCCTGATTTGTGCCATTTTGAGCGCGTGACGTCATCACGCTGGGGATTGCCCAGCACTCCGCAAGCGCTGCTTCAGCTCTGCTCGGTAACAACATCCAAGGGGGTGACGCCAAAATGGCAGAGCAGCTCTGCTATTTTGGTGTCACTCCCTGTTTGCTGTCATCTGATGCGGCCCGCGGGGTTTTACCGCATTCACCAAATGTATTAAACACCGGAATGCATCGCATTCTGGTGCTTTGTCCTGAAGGGTAAGCCTATGGGCTTCTTATCAGGACGCTCCATCTTGGGAAGGATCCTATCGGATCTCTCCCATCACCTCCTGCGGCCCGCGGCCTTCTGTGCATGCGTAGAAGGACGCCAGAGGGACTCTTATAGGGAGAGCTGTCCTTTGCGGGGGGGTGTACCGCATCCTATATTGTTAATAGCCAAGGATTCTTCACAAAGGTTGAAAGAGAAGCCAAGAAAAGTAATAGATCTACTGCAGAGCAGCTAATTCCAAATCAGCCTATACTAACACATACTGACCTGCTGGCCAAACTACCATCCCCCCTACATCTAATTGGGTAACACACACTCGTAGTACATTTATGAGGTGCACGATGAGTATGATAATACACACAAAAAACTATTTATTCTGATAAAAGTAAAACAAAAAAAAAACTGTCCACCAACTGCAACACACTGTGCAGATATTAAGGCGGTGACCCATGACCTACTGGCCCTGATTCAGACCCGCTCGCAGGGTCTGTGGGTGTTTTTTTTTTCTCCGGCCGCTCGCAAAGCTGTGGGTGACCACCCACAGCTTGAGCGAGCGGCCAGGAGTCAGTCACGATTATCGCGACCATCGGGCTTGCAACAAGACCCTGTGGTAGGTTCTAGCTGCCGCAAGCCCGAGTGGATTTCCTGCTCTAATAGAGTAAGAAGTCCACTACTGACATCACTAGTGATGTCAGTAACCCCTCCTACAAACGCCAGGCGTTCCTAAGTGAACACCTGCGTTTGTCCGGCCATATACAAAACGAGGCGAGCTGTCAATCAACATCGACAGCCACCCCGTCTTGATGCGAGCCCCGGAGCGACTAAACTTCAGTCGCTCAGCGGGGCTCGCGCATGCGCACGCCGGAATCGGCGAATGCACAGGCAGTAAACATCGGGCCGCTTGCGAGTGCTGTGCGTTTGCGAGCGGCTCTGAATCAGGCCCACTGACCATTAGTGTTCTTAGACACTTCTGCATCATGGCCTGAACTTTTTAGAACACACAAAAATTTTTTGATTTTGTTAAAAGTAAAACAAACAAAACAAAAAAGTGGCCACCTACTGCAACACACTCAGCTCACACTGCGTGGAGACACATCACTTTTATATGTACGTGAACAAACGCACTGGGGACAGCGCACATATGTGGTACAAACAAGATGTAGTTTAAATCTCGGCTTGTGGGTATGCAAGCCCTGGAATCATGACACCAGTCAGTATCCTGGCGCTGGCATACAGATCGGCGGCATCCCGGTGGTAAGTAATGGGATTAGGAGGAGGGTTAGGTTTAGGCACTAAGGTGGGAGGGTTAGGTTAGGCTGCGGGGAGGGAGGGTTAGGGTATCCTAACCTTGTCGGGATTTTCACCGCCAGGATCCCGAGCGCCAGCATCCCGTACCCAACCCGTACAAACAATAGAAAATATATATATTTTTTTACGTTTTCACAGCTCAGCTCATAGTGTGTGGAGACACAGCTCTTTTATATGTACATGAACAAACGCACGGGGGGACAGCGCACACAGGTTGTGTAAACAAAAAAAACTTTTTTAACTTTTTATTTTTTTACTTTTTCTGCAAGTTACAACTGTGGAGTCACACTGCATATATCATAGTGGGGTATGGCCTGCAGAGTCACACTGCTTATATCATAGTGGGGTATGGCCTGCGGAGTCACAGTGCTTATATCATAGTTGGGTATGGCCTGTCGGAGTCACACTGCTTATATCATAGTGGGGTATGGCCTGCGGAGTCACAGTGCATATATCATAGTGGGGTATGGCCTGCGGAGTCACACTGCTTATATCGTAGTGGGGTATGGCCTGCGGAGTCACACTGCTTATATCATAGTGGGGTATGGCCTGCGGAGTCACAGTGCTTATATCATAGTTGGGTATGGCCTGTCGGAGTCACACTGCTTATATCATAGTGGGGTATGGCCTGCGGAGTCACAGTGCATATATCATAGTGGGGTATGGCCTGCGGAGTCACACTGCTTATATCGTAGTGGGGTATGGCCTGCGGAGTCACACTGCTTATATCGTAGTGGGGTATGGCCTGCGGAGTCACACTGCTTATATCGTAGTGGGGTATGGCCTGCGGAGTCACACTGCTTATATCGTAGTGGGGTATGGCCTGCGGAGTCACAGTGCTTATATCATAGTGGGGTATGGCCTGCGGAGTCACACTGCTTATATCATAGTGGCGTATGGCCTGCGGAGTCACACTGCTTACATCATAGTGGGGTATGGCCTGTCGGAGTCACACTGCTTATATCATAGTGGGGTATGGCCTGCGGAGTCACACTGCTTATATCATAGTGGGGTATGGCCTGCGGAGTCACACTGCTTATATCATAGTGGGGTATGGCCTGCGGAGTCACACTGCTTATATCGTAGTGGGGTATGGCCTGCGGAGTCACAGTGCTTATATCGTAGTGGGGTATGGCCTGCGGAGTCACACTGCTTATATCGTAGTGGGGTATGGCCTGCGGAGTCACAGTGCTTATATCATAGTGGGGTAAGGCCTGCGGAGTCACAGTGCTTATATCATAGTGGGGTATAGCCTGCGGAGTCACAGTGCTTATATCATGGTGGGGTATGGCCTGCGGAGTCACACTGCTTATATCGTAGTGGGGTATGGCCTGCGGAGTCACACTGCTTATATCGTAGTGGGGTATGGCCTGCGGAGTCACAGTGCTTATATCGTAGTGGGGTATGGCCTGCGGAGTCACACTGCTTATATCGTAGTGGGGTATGGCCTGCGGAGTCACACTGCTTATATCGTAGTGGGGTATGACCTGCGGAGTCACAGTGCTTATATCATGGTGGGGTATAGCCTGCAGAGTCACACTGCTTATATCGTAGTGGGGTATGGCCTGCGGAGTCACAGTGCTTATATCATAGTGGCGTATGGCCTGCGGAGTCACAGTGCTTATATCATAGTGGGGTATGGCCTGCGGAGTCACAGTGCTTATATCGTAGTGGGGTATGGCCTGCGGAGTCACACTGCTTATATCGTAGTGGGGTATGGCCTGCGGAGTCACACTGCTTATATCGTAGTGGCGTATGGCCTGCGGAGTCACAGTGCTTATATCATAGTGGGGTATGGCCTGCGGAGTCACAGTGCTTATATCATAGTGGGGTATGGCCTGCGGAGTCACAGTGCTTATATCATAGTGGGGTATGGCCTGCGGAGTCACACTGCTTATATCATAGAGGGGTATGGCCTGCGGAGTCACAGTGCTTATATCATAGTGGGGTATGGCCTGCGGAGTCACAGTGCTTATATCATAGTGGGGTATGGCCTGCGGAGTCACAGTGCTTATATCATAGTGGGGTATGGCCTGCGGAGTCACAGTGCTTATATCATGGTGGGGTATAGCCTGCGGAGTCACAGTGCTTATATCATAGTGGGGTATGGCCTGCAGAGTCACACTGCTTATATCATAGTGGGGTATGGCCTGTCGGAGTCACACTGCTTATATCATAGAGGGGTATGGCCTGCGGAGTCACACTGCTTATATCGTAGTGGGGTATGGCCTGCGGAGTCACACTGCTTATATCGTAGTGGGGTATGGCCTGCGGAGTCACACTGCTTATATCGTAGTGGGGTATGGCCTGCGGAGTCACACTGCTTATATCGTAGTGGGGTATGGCCTGTCGGAGTCACAGTGCTTATATCATAGTGGGGTATGGCCTGCGGACTCACAGTGCTTATATCATAGTGGGGTATGGCCTGCGGAGTCACACTGCTTATATCATAGTGGGGTATGGCCTGCGGAGTCACACTGCTTATGTCGTAGTGGGGTATGGCCTGCGGAGTCACACTGCTTATGTCGTAGTGGGGTATGGCCTGCGGAGTCACAGTGCTTATATCATAGTGGGGTATGGCCTGCGGAGTCACAGTGCTTATATCATAGTGGGGTATGGCCTGCGGAGTCACAGTGCTTATATCGTAGTGGGGTATGGCCTGCGGAGTCACACTGCTTATATCGTAGTGGGGTATGGCCTGCGGAGTCACACTGCTTATATCGTAGTGGCGTATGGCCTGCGGAGTCACAGTGCTTATATCATAGTGGGGTATGGCCTGCGGAGTCACAGTGCTTATATCGTAGTGGGGTATGGCCTGCGGAGTCACACTGCTTATATCGTAGTGGGGTATGGCCTGCGGAGTCACACTGCTTATATCGTAGTGGCGTATGGCCTGCGGAGTCACAGTGCTTATATCATAGTGGGGTATGGCCTGCGGAGTCACAGTGCTTATATCATAGTGGGGTATGGCCTGCGGAGTCACAGTGCTTATATCATAGTGGGGTATGGCCTGCGGAGTCACACTGCTTATATCATAGAGGGGTATGGCCTGCGGAGTCACAGTGCTTATATCATAGTGGGGTATGGCCTGCGGAGTCACAGTGCTTATATCATAGTGGGGTATGGCCTGCGGAGTCACAGTGCTTATATCATAGTGGGGTATGGCCTGCGGAGTCACAGTGCTTATATCATGGTGGGGTATAGCCTGCGGAGTCACAGTGCTTAAATCATAGTGGGGTATGGCCTGCAGAGTCACAGTGCTTATATCATAGTGGGGTATGGCCTGTCGGAGTCACACTGCTTATATCATAGAGGGGTATGGCCTGCGGAGTCACACTGCTTATATCGTAGTGGGGTATGGCCTGCGGAGTCACACTGCTTATATCGTAGTGGGGTATGGCCTGCGGAGTCACACTGCTTATATCGTAGTGGGGTATGGCCTGCGGAGTCACACTGCTTATATCGTAGTGGGGTATGGCCTGTCGGAGTCACAGTGCTTATATCATAGTGGGGTATGGCCTGCGGAGTCACAGTGCTTATATCATAGTGGGGTATGGCCTGCGGAGTCACAGTGCTTATATCATAGTGGGGTATGGCCTGCGGAGTCACACTGCTTATATCATAGTGGGGTATGGCCTGCGGAGTCACACTGCTTATGTCGTAGTGGGGTATGGCCTGCGGAGTCACACTGCTTATGTCGTAGTGGGGTATGGCCTGCGGAGTCACAGTGCTTATATCATAGTGGGGTATGGCCTGCGTAGTCACAGTGCTTATATCATAGCGGGGTATGGCCTGCGGAGTCACAGTGCTTGTATCATAGCCGGGTATGGCCTGCGGAGTCACAGTGATTGTATCATAGTGGGGTATGGCCTGCGGAGTCACACTGCTTATATCATAGTGGGGTATGGCCTGCGGAGTCACAGTGCTTATACCATAGTGGGGTATGGCCTGCGGATATCATAGTGGGGTATGGCCTGCGGAGTCACACTGCTTATATCATAGTGGGGTATGGCCTGCGGAGTCACACTGCTTATATCATAGTGGGGTATGGCCTGCGGAGTCACAGTGCTTATATCATAGTGGGGTAAGGCCTGCGGAGTGACAGTGCTTATATCATAGTGGGGTAAGGCCTGCGGAGTGACTGTGCTTATATCATAGTGGGGTATGGCCTGCGGAGTCACAGTGCTTATATCATAGTTGGGTATGGCCTGCGGAGTCACACTGCTTATATCATAGTGGGGTATGGCCTGCGGAGTCACACTGCTTATATCATAGTGGGGTATGGCCTGCGGAGTCACACTGCTTATATCATAGTGGGGTATGGCCTGCGGAGTCACACTGCTTATATCATAGTGGGGTATGGCCTGTGGAGTCACACTGCTTATATCATAGTGGGGTATGGCCTGCGGAGTCACAGTGCTTATATCATAGTGGGGTAAGGCCTGCGGAGTGACAGTGCTTATATCATAGTGGGGTATGGCCTGCGGAGTCACAGTGCTTATATCATAGTGGGGTATGGCCTGCGGAGTCACACTGCTTATATCATAGTGGGGTATGGCCTGCGGAGTCACAGTGCTTATATCATAGTGGGGTATGGCCTGCGGAGTCACACTGCTTATATCATAGTGGGGTATGGCCTGCGGAGTCACAGTGCTTATATCATAGTGGGGTATGGCCTGCGGAGTCACACTGCTTATATCATAGTGGGGTATGGCCTGCGGAGTCACACTGCTTATATCATAGTGGGGTATGGCCTGCGGAGTCACAGTGCTTATATCATAGTGGGGTAAGGCCTGCGGAGTGACAGTGCTTATATCATAGTGGGGTAAGGCCTGCGGAGTGACAGTGCTTATATCATAGTGGGGTATGGCCTGCGGAGTCACAGTGCTTATATCATAGTTGGGTATGGCCTGCGGAGTCACACTGCTTATATCATAGTGGGGTATGGCCTGCGGAGTCACACTGCTTATATCATAGTGGGGTATGGCCTGTGGAGTCACAGTGCTTATATCATAGTGGGGTATGGCCTGCGGAGTCACAGTGCTTATATCATAGTGGGGTATGGCCTGCGGAGTCACAGTGCTTATATCATAGTGTGGTATGGCCTGTGGAGTCACACTGCTTATATCAAAGTGGGGTATGGCCTGCGGAGTCACACTGCTTATATCATAGAGGGGTATGGCCTGCGGAGTCACAGTGCTTATATCACAGTGGGGTAAGGCCTGCGGAGTGACAGTGCTTATATCATAGTGGGGTAAGGCCTGCGGAGTGACTGTGCTTATATCATAGTGGGGTATGGCCTGCAGAGTGACTGTGCTTATATCATAGTGGGGTATGGCCTGCGGAGTCACACTGCTTATATCATAGTGGGGTATGGCCTGCGGAGTCACACTGCTTATATCATAGTGGGGTATGGCCTGCGGAGTCACAGTGCTTATATCATAGTGGGGTATGGCCTGCGGAGTCACAGTGCTTATATCATAGTGGGGTATGGCCTGCGGAGTCACAGTGCTTATATCATAGTGGGGTATGGCCTGCGGAGTCACACTGCTTATATCATAGTGGGGTATGGCCTGTGGAGTCACACTGCTTATATCATAGTGGGGTATGGCCTGCGGAGTCACAGTGCTTATATCATAGTGGGGTATGGCCTGCAGAGTCACAGTGCTTATATCATAGTGGGGTATGGCCTGCGGAGTCACAGTGCTTATATCATAGTGGGGTATGGCCTGCGGAGTCACAGTACTTATATCATAGTGGGGTATGGCCTGCGGAGTCACAGTGCTTATATCATGGTGGGGTATAGCCTGCGGAGTCACAGTGCTTATATCATAGTGGGGTATGGCCTGCAGAGTCACAGTGCTTATATCATAGAGGGGTATGGCCTGTCGGAGTCACACTGCTTATATCATAGAGGGGTATGGCCTGCGGAGTCACACTGCTTATATCGTAGTGGGGTATGGCCTGCGGAGTCACACTGCTTATATCGTAGTGGGGTATGGCCTGCGGAGTCACACTGCTTATATCGTAGTGGGGTATGGCCTGTCGGAGTCACAGTGCTTATATCGTAGTGGGGTATGGCCTGCGGAGTCACAGTGCTTATATCGTAGTGGGGTATGGCCTGCGGAGTCACACTGCTTATATCATAGTGGGGCATGGCCTGCGGAGTCACACTGCTTATGACGTAGTGGGGTATGGCCTGCGGAGTCACACTGCTTATGTCGTAGTGGGGTATGGCCTGCGGAGTCACAGTGCTTATATCATAGTGGGGTATGGCCTGCGGAGTCACAGTGCTTATATCATAGTGGGGTATGGCCTGCGGAGTCACAGTGCTTATATCGTAGTGGGGTATGGCCTGCGGAGTCACACTGCTTATATCGTAGTGGGGTATGGCCTGCGGAGTCACAGTGCTTATATCGTAGTGGCGTATGGCCTGCGGAGTCACAGTGCTTATATCGTAGTGGGGTATGGCCTGCGGAGTCACAGTGCTTATATCGTAGTGGGGTATGGCCTGCGGAGTCACAGTGCTTATATCGTAGTGGGGTATGGCCTGCGGAGTCACACTGCTTATATCGTAGTGGGGTATGGCCTGCGGAGTCACACTGCTTATATCGTAGTGGCGTATGGCCTGCGGAGTCACAGTGCTTATATCGTAGTGGGGTATGGCCTGCGGAGTCACAGTGCTTATATCGTAGTGGGGTATGGCCTGCGGAGTCACAGTGCTTATATCATAGTGGGGTATGGCCTGCGGAGTCACACTGCTTATATCATAGTGGGGTATGGCCTGCGGAGTCACACTGCTTATATCATAGTGGGGTATGGCCTGTGGAGTCACACTGCTTATATCATAGTGGGGTATGGCCTGCGGAGTCACAGTGCTTATATCATAGTGGGGTAAGGCCTGCGGAGTCACAGTGCTTATATCATAGTGGGGTATGGCCTGCGGAGTCACACTGCTTATATCATAGTGGGGTATGGCCTGCGGAGTCACAGTGCTTATATCATAGTGGGGTATGGCCTGCGGAGTCACACTGCTTATATCATAGTGGGGTATGGCCTGCGGAGTCACAGTGCTTATATCATAGTGGGGTATGGCCTGCGGAGTCACACTGCTTATATCATAGTGGGGTATGGCCTGCGGAGTCACACTGCTTATATCATAGTGGGGTATGGCCTGCGGAGTCACAGTGCTTATATCATAGTGGGGTAAGGCCTGCGGAGTGACAGTGCTTATATCATAGTGGGGTAAGGCCTGCGGAGTGACAGTGCTTATATCATAGTGGGGTATGGCCTGCGGAGTCACAGTGCTTATATCATAGTTGGGTATGGCCTGCGGAGTCACACTGCTTATATCATAGTGGGGTATGGCCTGCGGAGTCACACTGCTTATATCATAGTGGGGTATGGCCTGTGGAGTCACAGTGCTTATATCATAGTGGGGTATGGCCTGCGGAGTCACAGTGCTTATATCATAGTGGGGTATGGCCTGCGGAGTCACAGTGCTTATATCATAGTGTGGTATGTCCTGTGGAGTCACACTGCTTATATCATAGTGGGGTATGGCCTGCGGAGTCACACTGCTTATATCATAGAGGGGTATGGCCTGCGGAGTCACAGTGCTTATATCACAGTGGGGTAAGGCCTGCGGAGTGACAGTGCTTATATCATAGTGGGGTAAGGCCTGCGGAGTGACTGTGCTTATATCATAGTGGGGTATGGCCTGCGGAGTGACTGTGCTTATATCATAGTGGGGTATGGCCTGCGGAGTCACACTGCTTATATCATAGTGGGGTATGGCCTGCGGAGTCACACTGCTTATATCATAGTGGGGTATGGCCTGCGGAGTCACAGTGCTTATATCATAGTGGGGTATGGCCTGCGGAGTCACAGTGCTTATATCATAGTGGGGTATGGCCTGCGGAGTCACAGTGCTTATATCATAGTGGGGTATGGCCTGCGGAGTCACACTGCTTATATCATAGTGGGGTATGGCCTGTGGAGTCACACTGCTTATATCATAGTGGGGTATGGCCTGCGGAGTCACAGTGCTTATATCATAGTGGGGTATGGCCTGCGGAGTCACAGTGCTTATATCATAGTGGGGTATGGCCTGCGGAGTCACACTGCTTATATCATAGTGGGGTATGGCCTGCGGAGTCACAGTACTTATATCATAGTGGGGTATGGCCTGCGGAGTCACAGTGCTTATATCATGGTGGGGTATAGCCTGCGGAGTCACAGTGCTTATATCATAGTGGGGTATGGCCTGCAGAGTCACAGTGCTTATATCATAGAGGGGTATGGCCTGTCGGAGTCACACTGCTTATATCATAGAGGGGTATGGCCTGCGGAGTCACACTGCTTATATCGTAGTGGGGTATGGCCTGCGGAGTCACACTGCTTATATCGTAGTGGGGTATGGCCTGCGGAGTCACACTGCTTATATCGTAGTGGGGTATGGCCTGTCGGAGTCACAGTGCTTATATCGTAGTGGGGTATGGCCTGCGGAGTCACAGTGCTTATATCATAGTGGGGTATGGCCTGCGGAGTCACACTGCTTATATCATAGTGGGGCATGGCCTGCGGAGTCACACTGCTTATGACGTAGTGGGGTATGGCCTGCGGAGTCACACTGCTTATGTCGTAGTGGGGTATGGCCTGCGGAGTCACAGTGCTTATATCATAGTGGGGTATGGCCTGCGGAGTCACAGTGCTTATATCATAGTGGGGTATGGCCTGCGGAGTCACAGTGCTTATATCGTAGTGGGGTATGGCCTGCGGAGTCACACTGCTTATATCGTAGTGGGGTATGGCCTGTCGGAGTCACAGTGCTTATATCATAGTGGGGTATGGCCTGCGGAGTCACAGTGCTTATATCATAGTGGGGTATGGCCTGCGGAGTCACAGTGCTTATATCATAGTGGGGTATGGCCTGCGGAGTCACACTGCTTATATCATAGTGGGGTATGGCCTGCGGAGTCACACTGCTTATGTCGTAGTGGGGTATGGCCTGCGGAGTCACACTGCTTATGTCGTAGTGGGGTATGGCCTGCGGAGTCACAGTGCTTATATCATAGTGGGGTATGGCCTGCGTAGTCACAGTGCTTATATCATAGCGGGGTATGGCCTGCGGAGTCACAGTGCTTGTATCATAGCCGGGTATGGCCTGCGGAGTCACAGTGATTGTATCATAGTGGGGTATGGCCTGCGGAGTCACACTGCTTATATCATAGTGGGGTATGGCCTGCGGAGTCACAGTGCTTATACCATAGTGGGGTATGGCCTGCGGATATCATAGTGGGGTATGGCCTGCGGAGTCACACTGCTTATATCATAGTGGGGTATGGCCTGCGGAGTCACACTGCTTATATCATAGTGGGGTATGGCCTGCGGAGTCACAGTGCTTATATCATAGTGGGGTAAGGCCTGCGGAGTGACAGTGCTTATATCATAGTGGGGTAAGGCCTGCGGAGTGACTGTGCTTATATCATAGTGGGGTATGGCCTGCGGAGTCACAGTGCTTATATCATAGTTGGGTATGGCCTGCGGAGTCACACTGCTTATATCATAGTGGGGTATGGCCTGCGGAGTCACACTGCTTATATCATAGTGGGGTATGGCCTGCGGAGTCACACTGCTTATATCATAGTGGGGTATGGCCTGCGGAGTCACACTGCTTATATCATAGTGGGGTATGGCCTGTGGAGTCACACTGCTTATATCATAGTGGGGTATGGCCTGCGGAGTCACAGTGCTTATATCATAGTGGGGTAAGGCCTGCGGAGTGACAGTGCTTATATCATAGTGGGGTATGGCCTGCGGAGTCACAGTGCTTATATCATAGTGGGGTATGGCCTGCGGAGTCACACTGCTTATATCATAGTGGGGTATGGCCTGCGGAGTCACAGTGCTTATATCATAGTGGGGTATGGCCTGCGGAGTCACACTGCTTATATCATAGTGGGGTATGGCCTGCGGAGTCACAGTGCTTATATCATAGTGGGGTATGGCCTGCGGAGTCACACTGCTTATATCATAGTGGGGTATGGCCTGCGGAGTCACACTGCTTATATCATAGTGGGGTATGGCCTGCGGAGTCACAGTGCTTATATCATAGTGGGGTAAGGCCTGCGGAGTGACAGTGCTTATATCATAGTGGGGTAAGGCCTGCGGAGTGACAGTGCTTATATCATAGTGGGGTATGGCCTGCGGAGTCACAGTGCTTATATCATAGTTGGGTATGGCCTGCGGAGTCACACTGCTTATATCATAGTGGGGTATGGCCTGCGGAGTCACACTGCTTATATCATAGTGGGGTATGGCCTGTGGAGTCACAGTGCTTATATCATAGTGGGGTATGGCCTGCGGAGTCACAGTGCTTATATCATAGTGGGGTATGGCCTGCGGAGTCACAGTGCTTATATCATAGTGTGGTATGGCCTGTGGAGTCACACTGCTTATATCATAGTGGGGTATGGCCTGCGGAGTCACACTGCTTATATCATAGAGGGGTATGGCCTGCGGAGTCACAGTGCTTATATCACAGTGGGGTAAGGCCTGCGGAGTGACAGTGCTTATATCATAGTGGGGTAAGGCCTGCGGAGTGACTGTGCTTATATCATAGTGGGGTATGGCCTGCGGAGTGACTGTGCTTATATCATAGTGGGGTATGGCCTGCGGAGTCACACTGCTTATATCATAGTGGGGTATGGCCTGCGGAGTCACACTGCTTATATCATAGTGGGGTATGGCCTGCGGAGTCACAGTGCTTATATCATAGTGGGGTATGGCCTGCGGAGTCACAGTGCTTATATCATAGTGGGGTATGGCCTGCGGAGTCACAGTGCTTATATCATAGTGGGGTATGGCCTGCGGAGTCACACTGCTTATATCATAGTGGGGTATGGCCTGTGGAGTCACACTGCTTATATCATAGTGGGGTATGGCCTGCGGAGTCACAGTGCTTATATCATAGTGGGGTATGGCCTGCGGAGTCACACTGCTTATATCATAGTGGGGTATGGCCTGTGGAGTCACACTGCTTATATCATAGTGGGGTATGGCCTGCGGAGTCACAGTGCTTATATCATAGTGGGGTATGGCCTGCAGAGTCACAGTGCTTATATCATAGTGGGGTATGGCCTGCGGAGTCACAGTGCTTATATCATAGTGGGGTATGGCCTGCGGAGTCACAGTACTTATATCATAGTGGGGTATGGCCTGCGGAGTCACAGTGCTTATATCATGGTGGGGTATAGCCTGCGGAGTCACAGTGCTTATATCATAGTGGGGTATGGCCTGCAGAGTCACAGTGCTTATATCATAGAGGGGTATGGCCTGTCGGAGTCACACTGCTTATATCATAGAGGGGTATGGCCTGCGGAGTCACACTGCTTATATCGTAGTGGGGTATGGCCTGCGGAGTCACACTGCTTATATCGTAGTGGGGTATGGCCTGCGGAGTCACACTGCTTATATCGTAGTGGGGTATGGCCTGTCGGAGTCACAGTGCTTATATCGTAGTGGGGTATGGCCTGCGGAGTCACAGTGCTTATATCATAGTGGGGTATGGCCTGCGGAGTCACACTGCTTATATCATAGTGGGGCATGGCCTGCGGAGTCACACTGCTTATGACGTAGTGGGGCATGGCCTGCGGAGTCACACTGCTTATGACGTAGTGGGGTATGGCCTGCGGAGTCACACTGCTTATGTCGTAGTGGGGTATGGCCTGCGGAGTCACAGTGCTTATATCATAGTGTGGTATGGCCTGCGGAGTCACAGTGCTTATTTCATAGTGGGGTATGGCCTGCGGAGTCACAGTGCTTATATCGTAGTGGGGTATGGCCTGCGGAGTCACACTGCTTATATCGTAGTGGGGTATGGCCTGCGGAGTCACAGTGCTTATATCGTAGTGGCGTATGGCCTGCGGAGTCACAGTGCTTATATCGTAGTGGGGTATGGCCTGCGGAGTCACAGTGCTTATATCGTAGTGGGGTATGGCCTGCGGAGTCACAGTGCTTATATCGTAGTGGGGTATGGCCTGCGGAGTCACACTGCTTATATCGTAGTGGGGTATGGCCTGCGGAGTCACACTGCTTATATCGTAGTGGCGTATGGCCTGCGGAGTCACAGTGCTTATATCGTAGTGGGGTATGGCCTGCGGAGTCACAGTGCTTATATCATAGTGGGGTATGGCCTGCGGAGTCACAGTGCTTATATCATAGTGGGGTATTGCCTGCGGAGTCACACTGCTTATATCATAGTGGGGTATGGCCTGCGGAGTCACACTGCTTATATCATAGTGGGGTATGGCCTGTGGAGTCACACTGCTTATATCATAGTGGGGTATGGCCTGCGGAGTCACAGTGCTTATATCATAGTGGGGTAAGGCCTGCGGAGTCACAGTGCTTATATCATAGTGGGGTATGGCCTGCGGAGTCACACTGCTTATATCATAGTGGGGTATGGCCTGCGGAGTCACAGTGCTTATATCATAGTGGGGTATGGCCTGCGGAGTCACACTGCTTATATCATAGTGGGGTATGGCCTGCGGAGTCACAGTGCTTATATCATAGTGGGGTATGGCCTGCGGAGTCACACTGCTTATATCATAGTGGGGTATGGCCTGCGGAGTCACACTGCTTATATCATAGTGGGGTATGGCCTGCGGAGTCACAGTGCTTATATCATAGTGGGGTAAGGCCTGCGGAGTGACAGTGCTTATATCATAGTGGGGTAAGGCCTGCGGAGTGACAGTGCTTATATCATAGTGGGGTATGGCCTGCGGAGTCACAGTGCTTATATCATAGTTGGGTATGGCCTGCGGAGTCACACTGCTTATATCATAGTGGGGTATGGCCTGCGGAGTCACACTGCTTATATCATAGTGGGGTATGGCCTGTGGAGTCACAGTGCTTATATCATAGTGGGGTATGGCCTGCGGAGTCACAGTGCTTATATCATAGTGGGGTATGGCCTGCGGAGTCACAGTGCTTATATCATAGTGTGGTATGGCCTGTGGAGTCACACTGCTTATATCATAGTGGGGTATGGCCTGCGGAGTCACACTGCTTATATCATAGAGGGGTATGGCCTGCGGAGTCACAGTGCTTATATCACAGTGGGGTAAGGCCTGCGGAGTGACAGTGCTTATATCATAGTGGGGTAAGGCCTGCGGAGTGACTGTGCTTATATCATAGTGGGGTATGGCCTGCGGAGTGACTGTGCTTATATCATAGTGGGGTATGGCCTGCGGAGTCACACTGCTTATATCATAGTGGGGTATGGCCTGCGGAGTCACACTGCTTATATCATAGTGGGGTATGGCCTGCGGAGTCACAGTGCTTATATCATAGTGGGGTATGGCCTGCGGAGTCACAGTGCTTATATCATAGTGGGGTATGGCCTGCGGAGTCACAGTGCTTATATCATAGTGGGGTATGGCCTGCGGAGTCACACTGCTTATATCATAGTGGGGTATGGCCTGTGGAGTCACACTGCTTATATCATAGTGGGGTATGGCCTGCGGAGTCACAGTGCTTATATCATAGTGGGGTATGGCCTGCGGAGTCACAGTGCTTATATCATAGTGGGGTATGGCCTGCGGAGTCACAGTGCTTATATCATAGTGGGGTATGGCCTGCGGAGTCACAGTACTTATATCATAGTGGGGTATGGCCTGCGGAGTCACAGTGCTTATATCATGGTGGGGTATAGCCTGCGGAGTCACAGTGCTTATATCATAGTGGGGTATGGCCTGCAGAGTCACAGTGCTTATATCATAGAGGGGTATGGCCTGTCGGAGTCACACTGCTTATATCATAGAGGGGTATGGCCTGCGGAGTCACACTGCTTATATCGTAGTGGGGTATGGCCTGCGGAGTCACACTGCTTATATCGTAGTGGGGTATGGCCTGCGGAGTCACACTGCTTATATCGTAGTGGGGTATGGCCTGTCGGAGTCACAGTGCTTATATCGTAGTGGGGTATGGCCTGCGGAGTCACAGTGCTTATATCATAGTGGGGTATGGCCTGCGGAGTCACACTGCTTATATCATAGTGGGGCATGGCCTGCGGAGTCACACTGCTTATGACGTAGTGGGGTATGGCCTGCGGAGTCACACTGCTTATGTCGTAGTGGGGTATGGCCTGCGGAGTCACAGTGCTCATATCATAGTGGGGTATGGCCTGCGGAGTCACAGTGCTTATATCATAGTGGGGTATGGCCTGCGGAGTCACAGTGCTTATATCGTAGTGGGGTATGGCCTGCGGAGTCACACTGCTTATATCGTAGTGGGGTATGGCCTGCGGAGTCACAGTGCTTATATCGTAGTGGCGTATGTCCTGCGGAGTCACAGTGCTTATATCGTAGTGGGGTATGGCCTGCGGAGTCACAGTGCTTATATCGTAGTGGGGTATGGCCTGCGGAGTCACAGTGCTTATATCGTAGTGGGGTATGGCCTGCGGAGTCACACTGCTTATATCGTAGTGGGGTATGGCCTGCGGAGTCACACTGCTTATATCGTAGTGGCGTATGGCCTGCGGAGTCACAGTGCTTATATCATAGTGGGGTATGGCCTGCGGAGTCACAGTGCTTATATCATAGTGGGGTATGGCCTGCGGAGTCACAGTGCTTATATCATAGTGGGGTATGGCCTGCGGAGTCACACTGCTTATATCATAGAGGGGTATGGCCTGCGGAGTCACAGTGCTTATATCATAGTGGGGTATGGCCTGCGGAGTCACAGTGCTTATATCATAGTGGGGTATGGCCTGCGGAGTCACAGTGCTTATATCATAGTGGGGTATGGCCTGCGGAGTCACAGTGCTTATATCATGGTGGAGTATAGCCTGCGGAGTCACAGTGCTTATATCATAGTGGGGTATGGCCTGCAGAGTCACAGTGCTTATATCATAGTGGGGTATGGCCTGTCGGAGTCACACTGCTTATATCATAGAGGGGTATGGCCTGCGGAGTCACACTGCTTATATCGTAGTGGGGTATGGCCTGCGGAGTCACACTGCTTATATCGTAGTGGGGTATTGGCCTGCGGAGTCACACTGCTTATATCGTAGTGGGGTATGGCCTGTCGGAGTCACAGTGCTTATATCGTAGTGGGGTATGGCCTGCGGAGTCACAGTGCTTATATCGTAGTGGGGTATGGCCTGCGGAGTCACAGTGCTTATATCATAGTGGGGTATGGCCTGCGGAGTCACACTGCTTATATCATAGTGGGGTATGGCCTGCGGAGTCACACTGCTTATGTCGTAGTGGAGTATGGCCTGCGGAGTCACACTGCTTATGTCGTAGTGGGGTATGGCCTGCGGAGTCACAGTGCTTATATCATAGTGGGGTATGGCCTGCGGAGTCACAGTGCTTATATCATAGTGGGGTATGGCCTGCGGAGTCACAGTGCTTGTATCATAGCCGGGTATGGCCTGCGGAGTCACAGTGATTGTATCATAGTGGGGTATGGCCTGCGGAGTCACACTGCTTGTATCATAGTGGGGTATGGCCTGCGGAGTCACAGTGCTTATACCATAGTGGGGTATGGCCTGCGGAGTCACAGTGCTTATATCATAGTGGGGTATGGCCTGCGGAGTCACACTGCTTATATCATAATGGGGTATGGCCTGCGGAGTCACACTGCTTATATCATAGTGGGGTATGGCCTGCGGAGTCACAGTGCTTATATCATAGTGGGGTAAGGCCTGCGGAGTGACAGTGCTTATATCATAGTGGGGTAAGGCCTGCGGAGTGACTGTGCTTATATCATAGTGGGGTATGGCCTGCGGAGTCACATTGCTTATATCATAGTTGGGTATGGCCTGCGGAGTCACACTGCTTATATCATAGTGGGGTATGGCCTGCGGAGTCACACTGCTTATATCATAGTGGGGTATGGCCTGCGGAGTCACACTGCTTATATCATAGTGGGGTATGGCCTGCGGAGTCACACTGCTTATATCATAGTGGGGTATGGCCTGTGGAGTCACACTGCTTATATCATAGTGGGGTATGGCCTGCGGAGTCACAGTGCTTATATCATAGTGGGGTAAGGCCTGCGGAGTGACAGTGCTTATATCATAGTGGGGTATGGCCTGCGGAGTCACAGTGCTTATATCATAGTGGGGTATGGCCTGCGGAGTCACACTGCTTATATCATAGTGGGGTATGGCCTGCGGAGTCACAGTGCTTATATCATAGTGGGGTATGGCCTGCGGAGTCACACTGCTTATATCATAGTGGGGTATGGCCTGCGGAGTCACAGTGCTTATATCATAGTGGGGTATGGCCTGCGGAGTCACACTGCTTATATCATAGTGGGGTATGGCCTGCGGAGTCACACTGCTTATATCATAGTGGGGTATGGCCTGCGGAGTCACAGTGCTTATATCATAGTGGGGTAAGGCCTGCGGAGTGACAGTGCTTATATCATAGTGGGGTAAGGCCTGCGGAGTGACAGTGCTTATATCATAGTGGGGTATGGCCTGCGGAGTCACACTGCTTATATCATAGTGGGGTATGGCCTGCGGAGTCACACTGCTTTTATCATAGTGGGGTATGGCCTGTGGAGTCACAGTGCTTATATCATAGTGGGGTATGGCCTGCGGAGTCACAGTGCTTATATCATAGTGGGGTATGGCCTGCGGAGTCACAGTGCTTATATCATAGTGTGGTATGGCCTGTGGAGTCACACTGCTTATATCATAGTGGGGTATGGCCTGCGGAGTCACACTGCTTATATCATAGAGGGGTATGGCCTGCGGAGTCACAGTGCTTATATCACAGTGGGGTAAGGCCTGCGGAGTGACAGTGCTTATATCATAGTGGGTTAAGGCCTGCGGAGTGACTGTGCTTATATCATAGTGGGGTATGGCCTGCGGAGTGACTGTGCTTATATCATAGTGGGGTATGGCCTGCGGAGTCACACTGCTTATATCATAGTGGGGTATGGCCTGCGGAGTCACACTGCTTATATCATAGTGGGGTATGGCCTGCGGAGTCACAGTGCTTATATCATAGTGGGGTATGGCCTGTGGAGTCACAGTGCTTATATCATAGTGGGGTATGGCCTGCGGAGTCACAGTGCTTATATCATAGTGGGGTATGGCCTGCGGAGTCACACTGCTTATATCATAGTGGGGTATGGCCTGTGGAGTCACACTGCTTATATCATAGTGGGGTATGGCCTGCGGAGTCACAGTGCTTATATCATAGTGGGGTAAGGCCTGCGGAGTGACAGTGCTTATATCATAGTGGGGTATGGCCTGCGGAGTCACAGTGCTTATATCATAGTGGGGTATGGCCTGCGGAGTCACACTGCTTATATCATAGTGGGGTATGGCCTGCGGAGTCACAGTGCTTATATCATAGTGGGGTATGGCCTGCGGAGTCACACTGCTTATATCATAGTGGGGTATGGCCTGCGGAGTCACAGTGCTTATATCATAGTGGGGTATGGCCTGCGGAGTCACACTGCTTATATCATAGTGGGGTATGGCCTGCGGAGTCACACTGCTTATATCATAGTGGGGTATGGCCTGCGGAGTCACAGTGCTTATATCATAGTGGGGTAAGGCCTGCGGAGTGACAGTGCTTATATCATAGTGGGGTAAGGCCTGCGGAGTGACAGTGCTTATATCATAGTGGGGTATGGCCTGCGGAGTCACATTGCTTATATCATAGTTGGGTATGGCCTGCGGAGTCACACTGCTTATATCATAGTGGGGTATGGCCTGCGGAGTCACACTGCTTATATCATAGTGGGGTATGGCCTGTGGAGTCACACTGCTTATATCATAGTGGGGTATGGCCTGCGGAGTCACACTGCTTATATCATAGAGGGGTATGGCCTGCGGAGTCACAGTGCTTATATCACAGTGGGGTATGGTCTGCGGAGTCACAGTGCTTATATCGTAGTGGGGTATGGCCTGCGGATTCACACTGCTTATATCATAGAGGGGTATGGCCTGCGGAGTCACAGTGCTTATATCATAGTGGGGTATGGCCTGCGGAGTCACAGTGCAGTACCTCTGTCTGACAGACTAGCAGTGGCGGATTTGGCAGCCAGGACACCGGGCCTTTTTCCCCCTGGGCTGGTCCCCTCAGTGGCCGGCGGCCGCCCAGCACTTTCCCACCCCTGCTGCCGAGATTGGAGCTCAGCTCCGATCGGGCAGCTCCAGAACTTCAGATGCTCATGCGCTGACGCTGCTAATGGAAAAAAAAGAAAAGGCTGCAGCAGCTCCTCCCACAAGCCTTTGCGGAGCCTGTCAGTCACCACTGACAGCTCAGCCTCTGTCCAGCCCCTCTGCAGCCCGGCCCAAATCCCCACCTCCAGGACAGCAGCCAGCCTGCACAGTGGCGCCGAGTCCTAGAGAGACCAGCAGCAGGCAGACAAACTGAGGATCTGCAAGTAAGTCGCGGCGACCGCGAGGCAAGGTCGAGACAAACACAGGGGCTGGTGGGAATGAGGCTGACACTCACACATTGGGGCTGGGGCACATGGGCTGAGAGAATCCAAAATCCGCCAGAATCCGACGCCGGGATGATGGCGTTTTGCCTCTATTTGTAATCCAAGCAAGGCGGGAAAATCCGAGCTGCCGCTCGAATTCACTGGGATCTAGGAAGTTCTGGTGGCCTCAGTTTTCAGAAAACTTGGCCCCGCACATCTCTAGTGACTATTAAACAATGAATGGAACAGTTTGATTGGTTGCTATGGTTTACAGCAGATTTTGCAGCCAAATACAGTTATTAGATATTAGATGTTAAATGGTCTTTCATATAAAAATTATGGACCTCATTCAGAGTCGGTCGTAGCGGCCGCACGATCGTACGCCACCGATGTTCGCTAAACTGCGCAAGCGTAAAGTTCGCAATGCGCGTGCGCAAACTAGCTGCTACGATCAGAAATGTCTCTCTCCTTGAACACAGCCAGGTCAGTAGTTTGAATGACAGAATGAGGCGTTTGTGGGTGGTAACAGGAGGAAGGTGCTTGAAAACGGGGGAGTGGATATCCGAACGCAGGCGTGCCTAATTACGCGAACGGAGTTTTATGGGAGTGCATAATTAACAAAGTAGTGTCATGGCACACATGACATGGGAGATTTTTACACTGACCTGATCGTAGTGCTTAAGAGAGGGTATGGTCAACCTTAAGCTCTACGACCAGTTCCGATGGTTCCCGATGGTCTCGATTAATCCTTATATGCCCGGAGATGATGTGTAGTGCGTACGAGAAGGGGCGTATTTTTTTTGTCTTCTGGCCGCTTCCTCCCCTTGGTTGGCCAGCTACCGATCCGATCTTAGGGACGCAACTTGCGAGTGCATCATTTGCATATCCGGCCCCTTTTCCCGTACGACCGTGCGGCTGCAACGACCGACTCTGAATGAGGTCCTATGTCTCTTCTGCAAAAGATGTTCTTCAATTATGTCAATTATGGCGAGATTGATATTAAAGACAATAGTTCATTAATTCTTACCTGCCATGTAATTTGTACATGCAGAATATACACAAAAGGCATAGACATATACAGAGGAATTTTCCTTCTTTTAAACATCCCTGGAATTCAGATAATTAGCAGAGTCACTTTGTAATTGCTGCTCCTGGACCCAATCAATCATGGATTAACTATTTTCTGTCATTACAGACTATTCATGGCTTATCTCAAGTTCCAAAGTATTACCTGTGATCTGCAGTCGTTTGGTCTGACCCCAGGTTTACATCCTGTTCTCGCTACTGGGTAACCCTGATAAATAGTCCCCCTATCTTATCAACACTACATTTCAATTAGATATTAAGCTCTTTGAAACCAGAAGAGGTAACCTGCCCATTCGGTCACTCAGCATAACCATGTGAATTCTTGTACGTATGTCTGAGCTGGCTTGTAACGTATTGCAGATGTTAATGTTTTGGAGGTTTTTTCAATTAAAAAACCTGTGATTATTTTATAATATAGTTAGATTGTTAAGGTGCGTACACACGGTACGATATCTATGAACGATATTAACGATAACGATATCGTTCAACGGTATATATCGTTCGTGGCGTTCATTTTTAAGGACCAACGATGCGCATGAACGATAACGATATCTATGATCGTCCATACATGCAGGCCAACTTGCACGATATTGTCACCTTTGCCTGTGCGGAGATGTGGCAGGATGACTTCACTGAAAGAGACCTTTCAAGTCGTTGGTGGTACAGATCGTACCGTGTGTATGCAGCTTTACATATAGATGAGAAATATAGCTAAATATGATAAAGATAGATAGATAGGTAGATAGATAGATAGATAGATAGATAGATAGATAGATAGATAGATAGATAGATAGATAGATAGATATGAGAGATAGATAAATATATAGATAGCTACAGGGGCGTTTCTAGCCGCGGCGGCCATTTTCCAGTTGTTTTTACAGCGCCGCGCCCACTCCGATGTGGGACTCCGGAGAGGTAAGTAATACTATAGGTGCAGGGTGTGCGGTGTGGGGCCCCCCTGGACCCAGGGGGCCGTGTGCCCCGCACACCCTGCACCCATTATAGATACACCCCAGGATAAATATGAGATAGATAGATAGATAAATAGATAGGGGTTGAGTATGAAATACCGACCCTGGAAGCCCGACAGATCATAATCCCGACACCAGCTGGTAAGTATATATAACCCCCCCTCTCCCTCCCCCTAACCGTCCCTAGGGGATGCCTAACCCTAAGACTCTGGGGGTGGGGCCTAACCCTAAGTCCCCTCCGTGGTGCCTAACCCTAACCCCCCTTCCCCGCACCCTAAACCTAACCCTCCCGGGGGGGGGGGTGCCTAACCCTAACCTCCCCCCGGTGGTGCCTAACTCTAATCCCCTCTTCCCCTAGCCTAAACCTAACCCTCCCGGGGGGTGCCTAACCCTAAGTCCCCCAGGGGGACTAATGATAGGCATCGGTATATTTAGACGTCTATCTTTAGTCCCATGACGGGCTTTCAGTGTCAGCATTTCTACCGACGGCATTCTGACTACATCTAGATAGATAAATAGATAGATGGATTGACAAAAAAAAAAGATATCTTCAAATGTGGAATTTTTACAATTGATATACTAATATTAAATAAATAGAAATGATGACTTAAACATTTTTATTTTTAAACAACAAATGACTAATATATGTATTATATGCCACTGGCCTAATGTACTAAGTAGAAGTACCTTTAGTTGCAATTATAGATGCTCCGCAGCTTCTCAATGGGACTGAAGGCCTGATTCAGGTTGGTTCGCAAGGCTGCGTTCGCACACACCCCGCTCGCTGCAAAAATATGTTAATGAATACAATCGTACGGCAACCGCAGCGCTATACCAAGACGCCCATCACCGTATAAGCCGCCCACTTCCCATGATATGCATCCGCAAGTCAGCGAAAACATCGGTAACATCGGAACCATCCGCACAGTTGTGTTTGACCTGACCCTACCTGCTAAACTTCCTGTCGCCATCTAGACCTCCTCCAGCGTATGCTGTCGCAGGGGCTTAATTATGCATGCCCCTGTAACGGGAATTAAACGCCCCGGCAAACCTGCGTTTCTCTGACCACCCCCCGTCACCACCCTCATACGGTCACTTCCTGTCAATTAGTGTGTGAAGACTCTGCGTGCTCACTGCGATCTCTTCCCGAACGCTGTGGCCGATTCACGCACGCGCACTGCGTCTTATATGCAAGCGCAGAATGCAAACATCGGCTGGCTGCGTGCGAACGCAGCCTTGCAAACCAACCTGAATCAGGCCCTGAGCTCTGTGCTGTAAATGGGCAACACCGGGGTTAGGATTTTTTTGATGTTTAAGCTACTCCAATGTGACATTTGATGTCTGCTTTGGGTCTCTGTCCTTCTGGATTGTAAATATTCTGCCAAGTCCAAGGTCTCTTTAAAACTGCTGCAGATTTGGCCCCGAGAGCTCTCTATATATTTACTCCATCCATTTCCCCCACTAAGTGGCAATAGCGAAAAATGATCGGTGTTAGGTTTGTGCCAAGTATAGCTTCTATTGGGAATGAAGGGTATGATGGATAAGCGCCATTTGCAGTGCTCTAGGCTTGATTCAGAGGTGAATGTACAGCCATATGCTGAGCATATCTTCCGTCTCTTTGTATTGTGCTTGCATTACAAACAAGCGTACGCAATACAGGCGACACCAAGTCGAAGCCCAGGTCCCAGCAAGAGATGATTGCTAAACTCAAGCGAAAATATTCATGTTCACTTTGCAAATTTAGATGATATTATCACATCTCTAATGCATTTAAATTGCAGCATGTGATAAATGTGATGAATAGGCCCTTATGTGTATTTTTTTTTTTTAAATTGCGTAAATTTTTTATTTGATTTTTCAACAAACATAGAAAAAACAATATATACACTCCACAATCAATAAGGCAAAGTAGCCTTGCTTGTAGTATATCATAGTACAATAAGGGCCTGATTCAGAGCCGGACGCTCTTTCAGAGCGCTCACTCTAAATCAGTGCCCTCCCTCTCTTTTTTTAGAGCGGCCTCCTGGCCGCTCGCATAGCTGTGGGTGACCACCCACAGCTGCAGCGAGCGGCCAAAAATATGGTCGCGATGGTCAAGACCATCGCGACCATTGGGCTTGTGATGAGACCCTTGTGGTAGGGTCTCGTTGCCGCAAGCCCTGGAGTGCTTTTGGCTCTATCAGAGCCAAAAGCACTCCCACTGACATCATTTGTGATGTCAGTGGGGCCAGTCCCAGACGGTAGGTGTTCCCATTGGAACGCCTCCGTCTGGGCAGCCACGCCCCCAGCACGCCCACCAAAAGGGGCGTGCTGTCACTCAACATCGACAGTACGCCCCCTTTGTAGCGAGACCCATAGTGACGGCTTGCCCATCGCTATGCGGGTCTCGCGCATGCGCACGACGGAGCCGGCTCTCTCGTGCGCATGTGCACTTGGCCAACATCGACCCGCTTGCGAGCGGTCAGCGCTCGCGACTGGGTCTGAATCAGGCCCACAGTCCACATGTACCAACAGACATTAGACATACAATTCAGAAATCTAAACATATATCAAAATATATTCATATATATATATACACATAGCACATGTTAATAACTGCAAAAATATCAATCTTAGCAATTATTAATTGATATATATAACCAGAATAGCAAAACAAAAATAAGAAAAGCATAAAGAAATACACACCTAAAATAAAAATAAATAAATTAAAAATAATAGTAATGAAATGCAATGCACAAACCACAACCCAGCACTTTTGACACACAAACAAACAAACAAACATTTTCTTTAGGATAAAAAGAGCAGTTAATGACTAAATAGCTCCAAATATTACACCTATTCCATCTATGGGCCTCGGGAAACCTCTAACATCTGGATTGAAGCCACCTATGCCAGACCTTTTCAAATTTAGGCTCAGACTTACGTGAAATATGCATATATTTTTCATGTGACACAGTAGAATGAACAAGTGACTTCCAGGACATAAAATCAGGTCCTGTAGATGCCAGCCAAGATCTGGCTATAATAACCTTGGCTAAAGTACAAAGATTGACAACAAATTGAACAGTATATTTATCTAAAACATCGGGAGGTATTATCCCAAGGACCCATGCACCGGGCATTAATAAAGAAACAGGGACACCCGTAACAGCTATAACTTGAATAACTCTACTCCAGCAAACACCCACCACGGAGCATTCCCATATCAGATGCCAGAAGGTACCTCTAGATATCACACATTTTGGACATGAATCTGTTGCCCTCCCAGCAAATTTAATGAGCTTAATGGGTGTGAGATAGGTTCTATGAAAAATAAATAACTGTATTTGCTGGAACCTAATTGAAGCAGTAGAACACCTAGGAGATTCCCCTTATGTGTATTTTTCCAAAAGAGTAGAGTCTTCTGTAATCAGTTATTGCTTGTTTAATATTTGTATTTTATTAAAAAAAAGTTTAGAGTTGGTATCTTTCTTTTAAGCTTACAGAGTATTTTGTGTTGCTAGGTGGTAAGATTTACCACATAAGTCCATATTGCGTCCACTTTCCTACAGTACTTTGTATAGCAAATAAGCAGGTATATAGATGTGTCCTCATATACCGAGGCCCGAATTCAATTAGACGCGAAAAGCCGTAACAAAAAAAGTTTTGCCTATTGCCACTTTTTGCCTGTCTTATCTCCAAATTCAATTTCAGGACGTTTTCGCCTAAGAGGAAACTCAATGCACTTAAACAGGCGGAAAAGTTTCTCCAATGAATGGCAGGCGGAAAAAAGTGCAAAATCTCTATTTTGGTGGGGAGTCGATAAAGAACCCTTTGGACACACCCCAAAAGGACAAATCAGCCAAAAAAAAAAAAACCTCAGAACACCCAAAAAAAAAGACATGTCATTTTTGGGGAAAAAATGAAAAAAGTGGGGGAGACAAGGATAAAAAGCAGCGAAATAGGTTTCTTGGGGGGCTGTATGGATGGGGCTGGTGTTTTTAGGATTGCGGGTGCTTGCAGCAGGTGGATTTTTCTAAATATTTAAAAGTGCACTTTAGAGACACAAAAATATGCTATCACCCACTTCCAAGTACCCCTTATATGACTGGACTATTTATTTTCACCAAAAAATACTACATTCTATCATTCTTCACCACTTTTACAAATATGCTTCTAGAAAGCATTTATCACAACTTAAGGACACAAATGGCCTCATTCAGAGCCGCTCGCTGGTAGCGAGCGCTCGCTCTAAATCAGGGCATGTTTTTTGTTATTTTTCTCTCTAGCCAGCTCGCAAAGCTGTGGGTCGGAGCTGCCGTCGCTGGATGGGTCTCGCATATGTGCACGCCGGAGGTGGCGCATGCACAGTGGGGGACCATCGACCCGCTTGCGAGCGCTGTGTGCTTGCGAGCGGGTCTGAATCAGGCCCAAAGTACATTGATTAGGGCTAATAGTACACATCTGTAATGATTTCCAGTGTCAGAGCATCTTATTTTGGGGTGCAGACTGATTCCCCCATTCTATTCAGTACTTTCCGCCTGTTATGCATTCGCCTATTTGCGGATTTGCCTGTTCTGTAATTGAATAGGGCGAATCGCAGGGACGCGCATGCCGCAAATTTGCTTCCCAGACAGGCGAACGCAGCGGAAAGTACAATGACTTTTTGCAGCTAATTGAATATGGACCCTAGCCTGAATACTGTTAAAGTTGGAGAGCGCTGCTACACATACTATACATTGGTTTCTACAGGGAGGCTTCAATCCCTAAACAATATAGCTGCCAACCCTACGTCTGCGCATTCACAGCACCATTTTGTTGGAGCGCCACTTAGTTAAGAGAGCCCTGTGTATTACTGCTGATCCATGATGATAGAGACGTTGGTACCACTTGCATCCTGCACAGCTAATTACATACAGTCACCATAGAGCTGCTGACCTGTATTCTCTACTCAAGCTCTGGTCCATGCAATGAGTGTGTATATGTATTGGGCAGCACAGACGATGTAATGGTTAGTGTTACTGCCTCACAGCGCTGAGGTCATGGGATAGCTTCCCACTATAGCCCTAACTGTGTAGAGTTTGTATATTCTCCCTATGCTTGCGTGGGTTTCCTCCGGGTACTCCGGTTTCCTCCCACACTCCAAAAATATACTGGTAGGTTAATTGGCTACCCTCAAAATGGACCACAAGTGTGTATGTGTGTGAGCATGTGTTAGGGAATATAGATTGTAAGCTCCACTGGGGCAGGGACGGATGTGAATGGGCAAATATTCTCTCTGTAAAGCGCTGCGGAATATGTGTGCGCTATATAAATAACTGGTAATAAATAAAATAATAAATAAAAATATGCTCCCTGTGCATGTGTGGGTTTCCTCTGGGTGCTCCGGTTTCCTCCCACACTCCAGAAAAAATATACTGGTAGGTTAATTGGCTCCCAACAAAATTGACCATAGTGTGTATGTGTGTGAGCATGTGGTAGGGAAAATAGATTGTAAGCTCCACTGGGGCAGGGACAGATGTGAATGGTAAGATATTCTCTGTAAATTGCTGTGGAATAGTGTGCGCTATATACATAACTGCTAATAAATAAATAAATAAATATGTATAACTGTGAGGACGGCTGTACATTTCACATTTCTGCTGAATATACCACCCCACTGGTTAAGTACTGGGCTGTTCATTGACTCACGGCATCCGCTGGTGTGTACCTACACTCTGCCTACTGTACACACATATTCCAACAAATACACTTTGTATATAGCTGTAGACTTATTAAGATGCACATTTTGAGCAAGATAGACGCCCAGGACCAGGGTGCACCGGGAGAGGCTAGTTGGCGTGACATTTGCTACAATGTATGAGTAAACATCTGTATATGGGAGAGTGTATATAGGCCCTGATTCAGAGCCGGACGCTCTGACCAGAGCGCTCGCTCTGAATCAGGGCCCACCTCCATAAGTATGGAGCGTCCTCCTGGACGCTCGTATAGCTGTGGGTCACCACCCACAGCCTATACGAGCGTGCAGGATGATGGTCGCGATGGTCTTCCCCATCGCGACCATCGCCAGTGCGAGCAGAAGCCTGCGGTTGAGTTTCTCAACCGCAAGGCCAGGAGTGATTTTGGCTCTATCAGAGCCAAAATCACTCCCACTGACATCACTAGTGATGTCAGTGGGGCCGGCTTCTGACGGTAGGCGTTCCCTTGGGAACGCCTCCGTCTGGCAGGCACGCCCCCGGCACGCCCACCAAAGGGGCGTGCTGTCAATCAGCATCGACAGCACGCCCCCTTTGATCAGACACAACGAGCGAAGAAAAGTCCTTCGCTCGTCGCGTCTCGCGCATGTGCACGACGGAGCTCCCTCTGTCGTGCGCATGCGCAGTGCACACCATCGACCCACTTGCGAGCGGACAGCCGCTCGCGAGTGGGTCTGAATCAGGCCCATAATTCATACATAACAGTTGCACAGCTATCAAGATGATTGCAATGTCTTTACACGTCAGTTTCTGAAGATAACACAACATGACAATGAAAATGCAACAATGTGTTTCTCTTTGTATGTAATCTGCACTGCATATTATATCTCTGCAATTGAGTTCTAGTGCAAAGTATCAGCTACTGTATGCGATCAATCTATTGTACACAATCAGTGGCTTCTGCGTTGGATTGTGTACTATACAGAGCGATACAGAACTAATCCTAACCTATTGCCCCTCATTGTAAGCAAGCCCTACATTATTAAAACAATGGATGTCACGCTTTATAAATGAGATGGTCAAAAGGGCAACCAATCTGATGGATTCAAGAAGCTTTGCTATCTTAAAAGGTTATCTAAACTCCTACAGTTCTTCAATACCGGTTTCCTCCTGCCTTTCCCCGTCAGACTTCATTTAACAGAACAGGAGACATCTTCAGTATTATAAACATCAGATGGCGAAACTTCCCGCATGAAGTTCCCATGAGACATGTATGGTCCTGCACAGTAACCGCCTACTTGCCACCCAAAAATGCCCATTTCACGCAAAAAGAGATTCGTCAACGGATAGATACTGTAAATTTACAAATGTTATGTTAAGGTGCATACACACGGTCAGATTGGTCAGATGAACCCTTGAACGATTTGAACGATTTGATGAATGATTTGACCAACGATTTGAACGATTTGAACTACGAACAGTTTCTGACTGCATTAAAATGAATGGAATCGTCCAAATCTGACTGCAAACACATTAGATGTCAGATATCGTTATCTGACAAGTGGGAACGCGCATCGTTCATCTGACAAACATGTCAGATATGTCAGATTTTCCTTCAGATATGAACAATTGAACGATTTTTAAAATCGTTATCGTTCAGATCTGAAGAAAAATCTGACCACGTGTATGCACCATAAGCTTTGTATACTTTTTTTTTTAGGGGGGGGGGTTATTTCCTGCCTTTGGACCCTGAGATGTCACGAAGATGACTTCTGATTGGTTGAGTGCTGCAATCAGCCAATCAGGGGCAAGGTATAATTTCTGTGTGTCTAATTCTTAAATATTTGGACAGAACTTCTTACTCGGTAATCCTTAAAGCAAATGAAAGATGTTGGTGCTGTATAAACAAGAGTGGAAGAGTACATCGACAGGCCCCATAGCAATCATTTGAAGAAGGGTCTTGCCAAGCCACTAGCCAGGCTACTGTACATACACGAACCAGCCTCTGCTTTTGCATCGCTGGACCTCCTTTATCTCTGTGCCCCATATTGCTCACCTGTCATGGTTCCATCAATATCTACAAATAAAGTAATGAATTGTCTCTGATTTGCAAAATAGACAAAAAATCGCCAAAAAAAAAAAAGAAAAACACCAAATCTATACTTAGTAAATTTAACACTAAGGGGGAGATTTAATAAAGCTTGGAGAGAGATAAAATTGGAGATAAATAGCACCAACTTATCAGCTCCTAACTGTCACTTTACAAGCTGTGTTTGAAAAATTACAGTTAGGAGCTGATTGGTTGGTGCTATTTATTTCCAATGTTATCTCGATCCAAGCTTTATTAAATCTCCCCCTATATCTCTCATCTTAAATCTTCCCCACCTGCAGTGCAAGATGGTTTCGCCAAGGTGCAAATTGCTCCTTTTTACTGCTTTTTTGATTGGCTTCTAACTGTGCATCGTGAGGAAATGATGCATAAAGTTGACAGATTTTAATTCAATCCTACATTACTTTATTACTTTGTCTTCCAACACAACAAATGAAAACTCTCATCTGTACATGCCATTAAAGCTACACTGCTGCTCAGTGCTTACTAATAAACATCTCGCTCTTCCCATCTAGCCAGAGAAGATGGCGTTGCAAATGCTATATGCAGATATTTTTCACAAGACTCTATTGGTTCTTTAATATAGAACTGAGAAAGTAATGCCTTTTTCACGCGTGCAAATTTGTCATTGCAGCTTGTGATCGGTCCTCTATCTTCCTTACTTATTGGCTTTTGGCAAGAGGGATGAGCTAACTGTATTAGTAAAATAAGTTTCAGTAGGTGGTCGTTCAGCTTTGTGATCATTGATATGGTGGTGCTGATTCTGTGTAACACATTGCTGACTGCTTTGGTGTCTTTTGCTAGTAGCACGTCTGCAACTTTATGCAAATGCTGCTGCTATCCCTTCCCTGGTGTGCACCCGTGCGTCTGAATGCACAAGGACTGAGACGCCCACTTTGAGTATCTTTGGCGCTGATATACAGCTTGGGGCGTCTATAGGCGCAACCATCTGTCACAGCATCGAAACTTGCACAAGTCCCATACTAGGCGCAGATTCTCCATCGGATTATGGCCTCCAGTGGAGATAGTTGTGCGTCTGAATTCGCAAGCACTGCGGTGACTCGCCTCTAACACACCCATAACACGCCCATAAAACAGAGCATCTTCGTGTGCCCGCTGAGCCATCTCGCTGTCGCTGCCACATACATTTTTAAGACATTTCTGAGACTGTGCGTCTCAATTGCGACTCTGTGTGCACGGACCCTGAATGCACGCGCAGAAGAAAAAAAATCATCACTGAACTACATCCATCATCGGCAAAACATCTGACTCACAATCAGGTCCTGGATGTACAGTGCTAATGTTACCCAACTCATTGCTAATTAACCTTAACAGTTATTCAAGGTTATGACAGGTCGATTGCAATGTTTTTCGATGGTTTTACCAATGTGATGTCGAAGCTGGATAATTGGCTGAGACAAGATCAGCTTAAAATTAGATCGTAAAGACGCCATCTTGCGACTGGCCGCAAGATGCCATTTTAGAAAATGAGATCGCAAGACGCCATTTTGCAAAAGGCCGCCCAAGCGCCATTTTAGGTAAACTCACACTTAAGTACATATGGCGATATTACTATTAGCATCATGTGATTGCATCTTTCACCATTTCTCATACACACATTAATACGCACAATTGCGCTGTTAACTAGTCGCATATTAGCGAATGCATAAGATCCTGTATGAAAACGCTGTTTATTAGCTTCATGCGCACGCATCTGCCCCAAGTTAACTAGCGTCTTTATATCAAACCCCAAATACTTACACAGTACATATTCACATAAAAGGTCTCATAAGCTTTAAAGTATAAGATTCAAGTTTGTTCATTTATTATAATTGCTGAGAAATAAAGGTTATTTGGTAGCTAAGATGATAAGTAAGTAAGTCATGTTTGATATTATACTGATCAGCACTCTTTCAACAGCATTTTGATATCGTCATTGTGAAGATCGCAACATACATTCTCAATTTATGGACCACAGAGACTTAAAGCACCGAAATGTACATTATATGACCAACTGTTAGGATGTGCATGAGGCAGGAAACCAGAGACAACCAGTTGTTTGAGGCTGGACTGTGTCTATTTGAATCAACCTGTTAAATGCTCTGCAACAGATGCATCCTCCTGGGAACCAATGGCATCAGCGACAAGACTCTCTATTGTGTTGTCTGTTTCTGTGAGAGTATAAACGTGTGTGTTGTGACCCCAGTCTGAGTCTTCTTGCTGAATGCTGATAGATGGGGGTTTCTTGCTGATGCCTACATCTGGCCCAGAGCGCTGCGTATGTATAACTTGGATCTGTATAATTCTTTGCGCTAAATTGTACTTAGATCATAGCATGTAACTGACTACTTTTACTTGAAATATCACTTTGTGCTTTGGAACCACAGGTAAAAGGTCTGGATTCTTTATTTACTATATGACGGCGTACGCAAAATAGCGTAATCCTTAGAGGTTTATATAGGCAGGATATTAGAAGGTATAGGCAGGATATTAGAAGGTATAAGCAGGAGTGTATAGAGGTTCTAATTCAATATCCTTAGTGAGCTCTGGCATGCATTGGGTAAAAAGTCTCCACTATGATGAATATACTCTCTGAAATATCTTTTGCATAAATACAGTAGGGGTAGATTTATGTAGCAGTGAAAAGGGTGGAGAAGTGTGCCAGTGGAGACGGGCGTCTTTAGAGAGGAGAGACCCTCCTCTCTTCCAGGGGCCGGAAGCCGACTGACCCGGCTGGCTGACCACCAAAGCATTAGTAGATTCTGGGCACTAGAGTGTGCCCGGAGTCTACAACACATGTGCAAAACGCCTGCAAAATGTCCGCCACGGCCATTTTTCCGGCTTTTTGTACAGCGCTGACACCTGGCGCAGAACCTCGGAGAGGTAAGTTTTAAACAATATGGGAGCAGGGTGTGCGGTGCGGGCCCCCCCTGAACCCGGGGACCCGTGTGTACCGCACACACTGCACCCATTATAGATACTTCCCTGAGTGGAGACGTTGCCCATGGCAACCAATCAGCTTTGAGGTTGCATTTATCAAGTACATTCGATAAAATAATAGGAGCTGATTGCTTGCAATTAGTAACTTCTCCACTGGCACGCTTCTCCATGCTTTTCACTGCTTCAGAAATCTACCCCATAGCCGGTAACAATATTTGCTCTTTTGCCAAAGCAATTTGCATTCTATGGTATTCTGGACCTCATTCAGAGCCGGACGCTATTTGCGCTCGCTCGTTCAGAAAAAGAGGCTGGCTATTTAAATTGAGCTCTCGCTCTTTGCGGTCTGTTGACGCCTCTATGTCTGAGCGAGCGTCCAAAATATGCGCTTGCTATTTTGTAAAGACGCCCCTTGGCCGCTCGCATCATACGTCATCTCTGCTATTTATTTGACTAATCGAGTACATCGAAAGGCGTATGAACTGCTCGCTATTCTTGTGGTAGCATTTTCCTACCACAATCATGCGAGCAGTTCAGGCTAAAAGACAACCAGGTGACGTGGTCGATGACGCTGCTTTGTTAATTATGCACACCCTTAAAACGCCCGTTTTGACCGTTTGGCATGTCTGCGTTCGGATCTCCACTCCCCGTTTTCAAGCTCCTTCCCCTGTTACCACTCACAAACGCCTCATCCTGTCACTCAAATTACAAGCCCCTCGCTATTTTGCGAGCACACGATTTCCGACCGCACTGACTGGTTGGCGCATGCGCATTACGACCCATACGCATGTGCAGATGTGCGAACATCGCTCAGAGCGAGCGAGCGGTCGCTTACGAGCGGCTCTGAATCAGGGCCACTGTGCTGACCGTCAAATCCAGGGACTTTGAGCAATCAATGGCTATTTAGAAAAATCCTAAGTATGTGGAATGGGAAAATCCATCAAACCGACCGTTACATTGCAGATTCTACCTTCTTGCATCTGACAATTTCTCATCTATCTGCTGTAAGCTGAGCACATCGCCAAACTACAGTACCACATACAAATAAATGTATTGCGTTTAAAAAGCAAGGCGAGGCTATATACATAATCAGACCCTGTATTAATGAAACGTTATTTGGAATGCAGTGTAATATAGCAGCTTGCCTTAGTCACGGGGAGAGCCTGATGCAATGAGTTTGTCATTCATCCATAGCAGTTGTTTCCTATATTCTGATTGCGAGACTGGAATTTAAAACTTTGTTACCTGCATGTTTCATTTAAATACATTCGAAGTAAACAGATGTCTCCCTGACAAACGATTCTATTATTCGGACCATTGGAGTCTGCAAATACACGTTAAAAGCAAAATTCAATTTTGTAGGTCAGTCTCCATTACTTTTCAGAGAAAAATAAAATAATCTTTCCCTTTTTTTATTAATCAAACCAGCAACATAAAAGGACTTTCACGCTGCATTTGCTTTTAGTTACAGCCAATGCAGTTTTCATCTTGTTTTTACCACCCACTGACACATGCTGTACTGTAAATAGTAGATTCTTTTACATTGACCGTTAAAGGAAAACAAAATCATAGTGTGATACATTATGTTTATGGGAACTCTTGCATGGGATGCTTTTGTATGATTTAAAATTATAGCTGTCTCATTGCGTCATGCTACATTCCAGTCTCTCTCCCAGTCTTACCTCAAGCCTAGAAATGTTGTCAAAATATTCTCTTTATTTAACAAAACTATTATCTAATCTCTCATCATCTCCCATCTTGACTACTGTAACTTTTTTCCTATGCCATCTTCAACCCATCTTAAATGCTACAGCAAAACTGCTAAAATTATCTTCTCTGCTCACTTCACATCCTCTGCACCACTTAGCAATTCCCTACACTGTCTCTTACCTACAAAACCCTCAACAACACTACCCATTCATACATCGCACCTGATACTTTAGGTTAGATTTAGGCTATTGGAAGGGGGGGTGGTTAGGGTCAGGCACCCCCGGGGGAGGTTAGGGTTAGGCAGCCCCCCCCGGGGGACAGGCTTAGGCTGCGGGGAAGGAGGGGGGCTAGGTTTAGGCACTTAGGGGGGGATTAGGATTCGGCACTTGGGGGGAGGTTAGGGTGGGGGGGGGAATTAGGTTAGCGAGACTTACCTTAGGGACGATCGGGATCTTCACCCTTGTCGGGCTGCCGCTGTCGGGATTTGAACCGCCGGCCACGCGGCCGGCGTTAATACCTACTACACCCCCCTCTACCAGTGGCGGGCTGGGCCGGGGGGCAGGGTGCCATGTGCCCCCCGGGCCGCAGCGTCATGCGTGCCGCGGGCTGGTGCAGTCTGTGTCACTGTGACACAGACTGCACCGCGTGTGTAGCGCTGACCGGACGGAGTTCGGTCAGCGCTACACAAGTGACAAACACACAGCCGCCAGCTCCGGCAGCTGTGTGTTTGTTGTAAGCAGCCGCCAATGAGAGTCTGTCAGACTCTCATTAGCTGCTGCTGCTGCGCCCACTGCGGGAGCCGCTCCATCTTCCGGCTCCCGCAGTGGGCAATGGGAGAGACATCATGATGTCATATGACGTCTCTCCCATAATGCAGAGTGGCCCGGCCCGGGAGGACAGACGGAGGAGCAGATGGCGGCGGTGGGAGCGGGGATTCGGGTAAGTGTTTTTTTTTATTTTGTTTTTTATATTATGTGTGTCTACTGGGGGGGGGTCTGGCACTACTGGGGGCACTACAAAGGGGGGGACTACTACTACTGGGGGCACTACAAGGGGGAGGGGACTACTACTACTGGGGACTACTACTACTGGGGGCACTATAAGGGGACTACTACTACTACTACTGGGGGCACTCCAAGGGGGATGGATGACTACTACTACTGGGGACACTACAAGGGGGAGACTACTACTACTGGGGGCACTACAAGGGGGAGGAGACTACTACTACTGGGGACTACTACTACTGGGGCACTATAAGGGGACTACTACTACTACTACTGGGGGCACTACAAGGAGGGTCGGGGACTACTACTACTGGGGACTACTACTACTGGGGCACTATAAGAGGACTACTACTACTACTACTACTGGGGACACTACAAGGGGGGTGGGGACTACTACTACTGGGGGCACTACAAGGGGGAGGGGACTACTACTACTACTGAGGACACTATAAGGGGACTACTACTACTACTACTGGGGGCACTACAAGGTGGTTGGGGGACTACTACTACTGGGGACACTACAAGGGGGGGACTACTACTACTGGGGACACTACAAGGGGGGGACTACTACTGGGAGCACTACAGGGGGGGACTTCTACTACTGGGGGCACTACAAGGGGGGACTACTACTAATGGGGGCACTACAAAGGGAGGGACTACTACTACTGGGCACTGCAAAGGGGGGGACTACTACTGGGGGCACTACAAAGGGGGGGGCTACTACTACTGGGGGCACTACAAGGGGGGGACTACTACTGGGGGCACTACTGGAGGCCTGCATAAGGGTGTTCTCTCCTGTGGCACATGGGGGCACTGCATATGGGCACTGCGACAGGGGGCTGCCCTAATCTTTATTTTTACCTTACATTAATCCCATATGGACCCGCCTCCTCCCTGGAACACTTGAGGGGGGGCGCCGTAGCACGCATATTCTTCGGACACCCTGGCTACACGCTACTCCTCTGCCAGGGCCGCCTGCATGCATTTGCCCCCCAGGCTAAAAGTTGCCAGCCAGCCCCTGCCCTCTACCATCTTCAATTCAATTCCTCTTATTGGAAAATATACATCTTTGTTCAGGCATCAAACACAAAGGAAAGATTGTGAGATAAACTTTATGTAAACTTCATAACACGGAGAAATAACAAACAAGGATCAACAATGGCCTGCACAGTTGGTGTAATGGTTAGCATTACTGCCTCATAGCACTGAGGTTTCATGTTTGATTCCCACCACAGCCCTGAGTGGAGTTTGTACAGTAGATTGTCCCTGTGCTTGTGTGGGTTTCCTCTGTGTGCTCCAGTTTTCTCCCACAATCCAAAAATATATTGGTAAGTTAATTAGTTCCTGACAAAAATTAATCCTAGCATGTATGTGTCTGCATTAGGGATGAGCGGGTTCGGATTTCTGAAATCCGAACCCCCCCGATCCGAGTCGTATCCGAGTCAGGCTCAACTTTTGCCGCCTGACTCGGATCTGAAATTGAGGCAAAACGTCATCATCCCGCCTTCCGGATCTCGCGGATTTTGGATTCTATAAAAGGTCCCCGCGTCTGCGCCATTTCTCACTCCGGCTGTGGACAGTGAAGAGGGAGGGTGGGAGCTAGGGCTGGCTGGGTTGTGTTGTGCTGCTGTTGTCCATAGGGGCTGTGACCACTCAGTCCATAGGGGCTGACTGGGCTGTGTTGTGCTGCTGTTGTCCATAGGGGCTGGCTGGGCTGTGTTGTGCAGTCAGTTGTCCATAGGGGCTGTGTCCACTCCAAAGTCTATAGGGGCTGGCTGGACTGTGTTGTGCAGTGTCTCATAAAGGCTGTAGTCCTAGAGGGGTGCTGTAGTGTTGTCCAGGAGGTAATCTGTGCATCAGGGGTGCTCCCCCAAAGTGCACTCCAAAAAAATATATATATTTTCCCTGTGTTTGTGAATTGTGTGCGCAGTAGCTGCACGTGCATCAACAAAGTAGCGCCAAGCGTGCGCCCGTGTCATAAGTAAAGGTCCGGCTGGCTTGTCCGTTAAAGGGTGCTGTAACCCCCAAAGTGCACTCCAAACAAAATAAAAAAATATTTTCTGTGTTTGTGAATTGTGTGCACTGTGGCTGCACGTGCATCAACAAAGGAGCAGCGCCAAGCGTGCGCCTGTGTCCCATAAGTAAAGGGCCGGCTGGCTCATCTCTTAAAGGGTGCTGTAACCCCCAAAGTGCACTCCAACAAAAATAAAAAAATATTTTCTGTGTTTGTGAATTGTGTGCACTGTACGTGCATCCTCAAAGCAGCAGTGCCAAGTGTGCGTCTGTCTATTAAAGGGTGGTGTAACCCCCAAAGTGCGCTCCAACAAAATAAAATAATCTTTTTTTCTGTGTTTGTGTGTGAAATGTATGTGCAGTAGCCGCACCTGCATCCTGAAAGCAGCAGCTCCAAGCGTGTGTCTGTCTGTTAAAGGGTGGTGTAACCCCAAAGTGCGCTCCACAAAAAATAAAAAATTCTTCTTTTTTTTCTGTCTTTGTGAATTGTGTGGGCTGTAGCCGCACCTGCATCCTCAAAGCAGCAGCGCCAAGCATGCATCTGTCTGTTAAAGGGTGGTGTAGCCCCCAAAGTGCACTCCAACAAAAATAAAACATTTTCTTCTGTGTTTGTAAATTGTGTGCACTGTACGTTCATCAACAAAGGAGCAGCGCCAAGCGTGCGCCTGTGTCCCATAAGTCTATTAAAGGGTGGTGTAACCTTCAAAGTGCGCTCCACAAAAAATAAACAATTCTTTTTTTTCTGTGCTTGTGTGCGAAATGCGCAGTAGCCGCACGTGCATCAACACAGCAGCAGCGCCAAGCGTGCACCTGTGTCATAAGTCAAGGGCTGGTTTGGACATCTGGTCCGGACTGAAGGACGTGCCAACAATTTCTGACATGTCTATTGTCACTGCATATGATACTGTCACCACTGACAGAATGGTGGAGGATTACATTGGTGACAGCATCCAAGTAGGGATGTCAGACAGTCCATACCTGTACTGGCAGGAAAAAGAGGCAATTTGGATGCCCCCCTCCAGTGTGTACTCCGAAAGAGTGTTTAGTGCAGCCGGGAACCTTGTCAGCGAAAGGCTTAGGAGGTTACTTCAACAAAATGTGGAGAAGATGATGTTCATAAAAATTAATTATCAACTCTTCCAGGGAGACCAGCCTCCAGAACGTACAGAGGGACCTGTGGTGGTGGATTCCAGTGGGTATGAATTAATACTCTGTGAGGATGAGGATGTACACAACACTGAAGAGGGTGAAGAATCAGAGGATGAGGACGACATCTTGCCTCCATAGAGCCAGTTTGTGCAGGGACAGATTAATTGCCAGCTTGTTTTGTGGGGGCCCAAACAAACCAATAATTTCAGCCACAGTCGTGTGGCAGACCCTGGCGCTGAAATGATTGGTTTGTTAAAGTGTGCATGTCCTGTTTATACAACATAAGGGTGGGTGGGCTGGCTGAGCAGTCCGGGATTGGTTATGCTTTTGGGGAGGCCCTACGTAATTTCTTTTAACATTTAACCATTTTTTTACAGCTACAACACACAAGAAGCCTTCACATATATCACTGATATGTGCAGGCTGCTTTTTCGGGAGAGTTTTGCAGAGAGAAGACACTCCAGTCTCAGGTGAGTAATCTCCTTCAAAACTTGATACTCGGGGGAGATATCTCAATCTGCTGCAACATCGTCCAACTCACTCTCAGCTAAACTCACTTCTTTGTAAATTTGTGAGTTTCAGGAGCCTCAAATCACCCGAGTTTCGGCGATGCTAATCAAGTTGAAAAAAAAAAAAATTTCAATCATACTCGATTCTTAGTATATTTACCCCATAACATCTACTTATTCCTGCTACAATGGGCCATTATCAAACTACAGATGCCTTTCCCTGGCGATCTATCAAGCCCGGACTTTTACAGACATAGGGGGAATCAACAAATCAGGGGTGTGGAGGTACTAGACCCAAGTATCATTAAGGTTTAATAAACTGAAAAATCACATTTGGGAGGATAATTCTTTAAACAATACCATTTTACAACTAGACCATCTGCTACACCATGCTATATTTTTTTGTACACCCCTTACATACATTATACAGTATGTTATCCCACACACCTAACCCCAGCAACGATGCCTCACTACAGTACATTGTAAAATTTTGAATCAGAACACAGGGGCAGGACTAGAGGCACACTAGGAGTGTGGCCATGTCAAAGTAGGCTTGACCACACCTCCTGTGCTCATGCTTAGCACATCTATTGGACACTCCCAACCTCCGTCAGCTCCTCCTAAAACACCCTTGACTAGCTGCATGCATCAGAGACAACTGCCTCCGCTGAGTGCTGCACCAGCTCACAACATATCTTTCCAAATTCCTGCAAGCTGAGACAAGCATGGACCTGTGTCCTGTCAAAAGTAAGATAGCTGGGAGGCAATTTCACCCCTTACCATATTAAAACTAGAGATGTGCGTGGACCTCCGTGTTTTGGTTTTAGCAAAACCACCCTCAAGTGTTTTGATTCGGATTTGGTTTTGGATTTCTTTAAAATTGACAAAAACAGCTAAAATCATGTCATTTGGACCTGTTTACATGCAATCCAAAACCGAGATTCGGTGTTTAAATCCAAGTTCTAAACTTACAGCCGACCCGAACTGGGACTCTGGCCCTGATTCAGAGCCGGACGCTCTGACAGAGCACTCGCTCTGAATCAGGGCCGTCCCTCTGAATTTAAGAGTGGCCTCCTGGCCGCTCGCACAGCTGTGGGTGACCACCCACAGCTATAGCGAGCGGCCAAAATGATGGTCACGATGGTCAAGCCATCGCGACCATTGGGCTTGCGATGAGACCCTTGTGGTAGGGTCTCGTCTGCCGCAAGCCCTGGAGTGCTTATGGCTCTATCAGAGCCAAAAGCACTCCCACTAACATCACTAGTGATGTCAGTGGGGCCGGGCCCAGATGTCTGGGCAGCCACAGTGGGGCTGGGTCCAGTTCCATCTGGGCAGCCACGCCCCCAGCACGCCCACCAAAGGGGGCGTGCTGTCAATCACCATCGACAGCACGCCCCCTTTGGTGCGAGACCCATAACAACGGCTTGGCCATCGTTATTCGGGTCTCGCGCATGCACACGACGGAGCCGCCTCCGTTGTGCACATGCACACTTGGCCAACATCGACCCGCTTGCGAGCGCTCAGCGCTCGCGAGCGAGTCTGAATCAGGCCCTCTGTTCTACTCGGAACCCCAAAAGTGATCCGAGATGGGACTCGATTCAACTCGGTACCCATAATTATAACCATGTACATACTCTAACACACTTATTATAAACCCTGCTACATAGAAACCCTGCTACGTCATTTCCATGCATTAATACCATCCTGCTTACCCCCTACACACTATCTTATTATAACCCATGAAGAAACTCAATCATTTCAATTGGAATTAATTTGTCTGTGCCTGTGCTTCCCACAGACAATCAGGCAGAATCCCCCTCTCAACATATGTCATTTGTCAACTTTATTCTGCACTTAATCAGACTAATAGTTCATCATTCTATTTTTACCTTTCAGCCATTGATTTACAGACCAGAAGGATATCTGTAATTCTAATGACGTGCTTTTGACAAAGGGACACTGCTCCAGGAGAGTAAGCTAGGTTACTTTGATTTTTGCTTGATTAAGCACAAAAAGAATAGGTTTTTAAAACAAGTTTTGTCCTTGCAATTGACATTTTAGTGATGATTAATGAACATTTAAATTTTTGTCTTCTGGCAACATTTCTAAATGCCATTGAAAAGGTTTCTGTGCTTGTCAAGTGTTTTATGAAAATTACAAAAAAAATAATAAGCAGATTAGACACAGAGCTCTCGGCTGGCTGCACGAGCAGATTAAACAAGCAAAAATATTCAAAAAGTAAATGTGTCAATGGTTCAGTGTATCTCTCTGAAAGTACCAGAAGGAGATTATGGAGCAGATATAACAAGATAAGCCTCCAGGACCACATGGGTGGCCCTCTAACCTTTAAAAAGGCCGCACATACCCATAGGGGTATATTTACTTAAGTGCAGGAAGTGGAGGTGTTGCCCATAGCAACCAATCAGATTTTACTTATCATCTGTCTAGCACCTCCTAGAAGATGATGAAATTGCAGGTTATTCAGAGTGGTCCAAATGCAGGGATCCGCCAACTTGAGATGGATCTCTTCAGAGCCGACCCTAGCCTTTTTGTCTGGTGCGCCTAGCAGATATATATATATATATATATATATATTGCTGCAGTAAATGGCAGCACTCAGCGTCTCCGGTGAACAATTTTTTCAATTTACTAAATGTAAAAAATAGTTCAGAGGCGCTGAGTGCTGCCATTTACTGCAGCTTGATGTTGGAGCTATATGCTCCTAGGAGGGCACCAGCGCACTGAACAAACATATGGAAGTGAGTGCCGGGGATTAGGACTATTTGTTATATATTGGATTAGGACTATTTGTTATATATAGGAAGGGGGGGGTGGGATTTTAGGGGGCCACCACAATCCAATTGACTGGTGCCCTCATGAACCCTAATCCAGGCCCTGCTGTTCTGCCTGTGTGTGCTAGCACTGTCCCTTTGGAAGTGGTAAGGTGTGACAGCACACGGAACAGAGGCGGTACCGTGCTACTCTGGGCATGATTCAGAATGGATAGCAAGTCTGCGGACGCACGCACCTGGCCGCTGCGAAATTATGTAAATGAATGCGATTGCACCGTGAAGGCAGCGCTATACCAAGACACCCACCATCTTATAAAGGGTATACAATCGGGGAGCCGGCTTCCCGACTGCTTTATCCCGGCGTGGGATAAATGACCGGCGTCTATATCTAGACGCCTGTCATTTCCCCGACGCCGGGAGACCGGCGCCCGGCATCACAATCGAAGGGATGAATGGCGCCGCAAGCAGACAGCCGCAGGGGGAGAGGGTTAGGTTTAGGGCACCCAGGGGGGACTTAGGGTTAGGCTAGGGGGAGGGAGGGTTAGGGTTAGGCACCCCCGGGGGGACTTAGGGTTAAGCACCCCCCAGGGGACTTGGGTTTAGGCAGCGGGAAAGGGGGGGTTAGGCACTTAGAGGGGGAATTAGGGTTAGGCACAGGGGGGGGTTAGGCACTTAGAGGGGGAATTAGGGTTAGGCACAGGGGGGGAGGTTAGGGTTAGGCACCCCTAAGGAGGGTTAGGGGGGTTAGGTTAGATTAGCTGCTACTTACCTTACCACGATCGGGATTTCCAGCGCTGTCAGGCTTCCGCTGCCGGGCTCTGCTGTTTTGTCGGGCTGCCGCTGCCGAGATTCGAACTCCCGGCCATGCGATTCCCTTCTAAAGCCGCCCACCTCCCATTACATACATCCGCTAGTCAGCGAAAACATTGGCAACATCGAGTAACATTGGACCCCTGTCGCCATCTATACCTCTGGCTGTGTATGCTGTAGCAGGGGCTTAATTATAAACGCCTCTGTAATGGCGTTCAAACGCACAGGCACGGCTGCGTTCCTTCGATCACCCCCCCCCTCTTCACCCCCAAACGGCACTTCCTGTCAATCCTTTCTCGATAGCTCTGTGTATCCGCTGCATTCGCTTTCACGCTCTCAGCGGCCGGTTCGCGCGTGCGAGATGTGGTGCATGCACAGAACGCAAACATCGACCAGGTGCGTGTATAGGATGAATCAGGCCCTGTATAGGATGCATGGAGGGCTTGTGAATTCTTCCATATCACTTGTCACCCCTTGCAGTCCTAGCTCTGGCCCCTCGTACACCATTTACAGTAGGTGCGCACCTTCCATACAGGCCTTGGGTTGCGAACATATTTATTATAAAGTGGCTCCGTATTTTGAAGCATGTGTTGTAATTTGTGTTATTAGTGTCCTATATAATATTACACTCACAGACACATGTATACAAATGCCAGACATTGCACCCACCCTCTGGTTATGTAGACCTTGCTACTAGCTGCAGACATGCCAATTCAGTTGCCAAGGGAGGAGCTGGGTGAGGGGTTGGAGGGCAGTCCTCCTTCAGCAGACCTACGGATGGACCTTTAGCCAACACTTAAAATATAATTTTGGGGCGGAGCTTAGCGCAAACCGGGGGCGGAGCTTAGCACAACTGAGGATGGACTGCCTGCTGATGGAGTTTCAAATGACCTAGGGGCAAAGCTTCAAGGTATGCGGGGCTTCCGGCGGCAAAGCTCATTACATTTCTGGCATGGCTGTCAATGACAGCCTCGGCCAGGCTGACCGCTGCGCATGGAGGGAGATGAAGAGCCATGGAATAGATGGCCTAGGCATTTGCTTAGAATGCTTATGCCTAGGGCCGGCTCTGGATCTCTTACACCAAGTTTAGGGCTGGTGAAAATTCCAGCTAATAATTGTGATGGATGCTTTCACCATGGGGTGGATGGGGGTGGTGTTACCACTGTTCCCGGAGCCTCTTCCTGGCCTTGTTACATGTGGACGCTATCCGTTTTCGATCCCCTTCTCCTTCCTATGGGAAGGAGTCCCGGGCTGCGAAGAGAGATCCATTTGGATCACTCCACACCTGTCCGGATCCCTCCGTCGGCTGCTGAGTTCTTTGTGAGCATGCATGAACCCAAACTCACGCATGTGCACTAGCACTGCGAGTCAGACTCGTCAGTGCTAATTTTCACTGCTGCGGAAGTAGTAGACAGTCATAGCGAACACGGGCACAACTGATCTTTGTATGTTGAATTGCTTCAGTATTTTATCACCCACCACTGTTACTCACAGCGAGTTGGATACTAAAGGGCAGTGCATTGTTGAACAGTGGCGTAACTAGGGCAGAGCTAGCGGGGCACGTGCCCTGGGCGCCGTGGGACCAGTGACGCGGGGGGGGGAGGGAGGCGGGGGATTGCTGCCGGCAACGGTACCGGCCCGTCCTAGTTAGCCAGTGTAGTGCCGACCGCAGTGAGAGCAGTCAGCACTACACATTTACACAGGACCGGCGCTAGGCTTCCCAGCTCCAGTCCTGTGCTGCACAGCCAAGCCCCTAGTTACTCCACTGTTGAATAGACCCCCAAAAAAGACCTGAGTGGTCCAAACGTGTTGGTATGGAGTGCCTGATGGTTTCATCTTTTATTGGTTTGTGAATTGTTACCATTATGTGCTGGTTACATTTTTAAGGATCCTATTCATTGCCAGGGGACAGGGGGCCTCCGATAATAAAGTATCCAACCAATTGTGAGTAGCAGCGGCAGATACTAAATCACTGGATCAATGCAACATTGCTCCGGTGCTGAAACAGCTGATCCAAAGATCAGCTGTCCCCACTTTCCCTATCACTGTTACTTCTTTAGCAGTGAAGATTAGTCTGACTCGGCAGTGCTAACACGCATGCATGAACTTGGGTTCCCATATACGTACAAAGAACTCTGCGCCTGGTGGAAGGAGCTGAACAGTGGGCCTCATTCAGAGCCGGACGCTCTGACCAGAGCACTCGCTCTGAATCAGTGCCCTCCTACCTTAAAATGGAGCGGCCTCCTGGCTGCTCGCATAGCTGTGGGTGACCACCCACAGCATATGCGAGCAGCCAAAAAGATGGTCGCGATGGTCAAGACCATCGCGACCATCGGGCTTGCGACGAGACCCTTGTGGTAGGGTCTCGTTGCCGCAAGCCCTGGAGTGATTTTGGCTCTATCAGAGCCAAACTCACTCCCACTGACATCACTAGTGATGTCAGTGGGGCCGGACTCAGACGGTAGGCGTTCCCATGGGAACGCCTCCATCTGGCAGCCACGCCCACTAAAGGGGGCGTGCTGTCAGTCACCATCGACAGCACGCCCCCTTTGGTGCGAGACCCATAACGACGGCTTGGCCGTCGTTATTCAGGTCTCGCGCATGCGCACGACGGAGCTCCCTCCGTCGTGCGCATGCGCATTGGGGGAACATCGACCTGCATGCGAGTGTCCTGCGCTCGCGAGCGGGTCTGAATGACCCCCTGTGTTTAATGCTCCATATGTTGGGTACAGGATCATCGAGTGCTACATTTGCTCACCACATCTTGCTCCATCTAGCAAAGAGCCTGTTGCCCAATGCTTGTCCCTGTTACTTGTTCTGTGGTTTTATAGTTATTTTTGGAATTATGCTATGTGTGAAGATAGCCAGTAGGACATCAAATGGAATCGGTATGAAATACCGACAGTTAGGATCGTGGCGGTCAGAATCCTGACGCCGGGATCCCTACAGGGTTAACATACCAACACTTGTTGGTCGGTATGCTAACCCTCCCCCTCCCTCTTTGGTGCCTAACCCTAACCTCCCCCCCTAGTGCCTAAACCTAATCTCACCCTCAACACACCCTAAACCTAACCCTGTCCCCTTAACGCATAACCCTAACCCTCCCCCTAGTGCCTAACCCTACTCCCAACCCGTTACTTACCTTAGGCATTCCGGTGGTCGAGATGCCGACGCCGGGATTCTGACCGGCACCGCTGTTCTGGCGCCGGTAATGTAAGCGTCGGCATCCCGACTGCCAGGATTTCGAACGCATTCCCATCAGATGCCCTGCATTGATGCTGTATTTATTGATATTCCCAGTTCCCCCCCCTGACTTGGGCATACATCCTCATAGCTTTAAGCTTTCATGCACAGGGCCCACCTTCCTCATGTTCAAACCCAGTATCTACCAGTGCTCTTTTGTCTCTGGTTTACTTGTCCCTTTCACCAATTCTATGTGTGCTCACCCTTCATTGGGCACAGAATCAGACTGGCCCACAGGTGTACAGGGACAATTCCTATGGAAATTACACCAGACTTATCCCTCCTGCCAATCAAAGTGGGTGGTCCCCTACTTTATAAAGCTGCCCTGTTCCGAGCATGACCTTAATTGTTGGCCAAGACCCTCTGTGGTGGCTACCCACACTCCTTAAGCATGGGCCCCAACCACTGCATTCCCTGGTGGGTCCTTCATGCCCCAGTCTGACACTGGTTGGGTAGAACTGCCTTCACCTCCCAGTGACCCACCTCCTTATGTCTGTGAAGGTACAGTGAGTTACCCTCATCTACGTCCTATCTAATTAATCGGTTTATTGCTCTATGTTGTTCAATTTACCTCTACTGTATGTATGAGATGTCAAGTTTTACAGTTACTTTGTATATTCCCTGTGAGCCATTATGTGGTGTCTTAAAAATAAAAGAAAATAATAAGTTAGAATATATGGATTTTTCTCAACGATAAGAATTGCCCTAAAATATCAGTGTATGTATATCATTGTGGAAATACCTGTGTTTATCCTGTGGCATTTGCCACCCAACTGGGGGTCAAGTAATGTAGACCCTGTGAGTCATCTGAGCATTTAGCTATACAGCATTTAAATTATATTTCTAAATACAGGATGTTAAATAGAGAAGTGTCAATATGCCCACATGATGACTTTGCAGGGTCCTACCCTTAAGAGATGATTTTGATACATTCCAAGACCTTGTGATTGACTCTTATGGTGGGTACACACTGGGCGATATTACTGAGCAACTGCACGATTACGACATCGAAATCGTGCAGTCGCTCAGTAATCGTGCACACTTATGTTGGAAACGACCAGCGATGCGCACTCCTGCTGGTCGTTTCCGACATTGTCCATCGCCTGAACATGCAGCACAATCTGACGATAACGACAGATTGGCATGTTCAGGAATGATGGACTGTGCCTGCACTGAATGACTGATTGTTCAGTGCAGACACTACAGGGGATCAGGAACGACAGTACAATTACGATGTTGTAATCGTACTGTCTTTCCTGATCGCCTAGTGTGTACGCACCTTTATTCGATTGTCTAGTTAACCAGAGAACAAAGGATCCTGATGATAGGTAGTTATCATTTGATACACATACTTTTGTACATGATAGAGAAATTATAATTTACTCCAAAAAATAAACTTTTTACCTCCGTCTCGGAAGTATGTGTAGATATATTTATAATCAGGGGACTTAGGTCTATTATGTGTAAAATAGAAACATTTATCATTTACAGAAACCGTGTAATAACTTATGACCTGATTCAGAGATGGACGGAACTGCAGAGCCGCACAGAAGAGGCTGCGCAATTCTGTCCATCTAACATGGAAATGCAGCAGGAGGTGTCTGTAGGAAACACGCACCTCCTTGCTGCATCTGCGATCCCAGCGCTGCGACCTTTGGCTAGGTTGCGGTAGCTGAAGCTTACCGCTGCCTGACCGGGCCCTGGCAGCTTGCAAGACCAGGAAATCTGCATCCACCGATGCAGACCCTGACCTCGTCTACGTTTCCAGGAACGCTGCCCAGGAATGCCCCTGCTCTGCCTCACAAACGCTGCAGCATGTCAAGCTGGGGGGCACTGCGAGTGGACTCGCAGATGGAGGGCAGTACATATCCTGCGCATGCACAGTTATCTAACCATTCAGTTAGCGTACATCTCTGAACCTTTACTCCCCACATTACACTAGAGATGTGCGCTGGGCCATTTTTGCTGGTTTTGGCTCTAATTACGTCGGCTGGTTTTTGTTTTTGGATTTTTTTCCAAAAATTGGCAAAAAAGCTAAAATCACATAATTTGAGCTTTTGTTTGTTCATAGAGTATTAACCTCAATAACATTAATTTCCACTAATTTCCAGTCATTTTGACCACCTTACAGCTCACAATATTGTTTTCATCCAGTTTAGGCTAAAAGGTTGCACCGAGCTAGCTGGCTGACTAAGCTAAGCGACAGCAGTGGTCGGCACAAATGTGGCAGTTCAACTTCAAACATGGCACATCTAGGAAACAGAGTTATTTTTTTGAACTTGCAGCTTGGTTCAAACTTCGTGGAGTCACAGGGCTTATATATGCATGTGAACAAAGGGTGTGATTAAGAGCTGCTCGCAAAAAGCGAGCGCTCGCTCAGAATTAGGGCGGCCTCTTTGTTTTAAATAACCCAGCCTCCTGGCCGCTCACTAAGCTGTGGGTGACTACACACAGCTTTAGCGAACGGCCAGGTGATGGTCGCGATGGTCGCGGCCATCGGGCTTGTGATGAGACCCTTGTGGTAGGGTCTCGTCTGCCATAAGCCCCAGTGAGCTTCCGGCTCTAATAGAGCCAGAAGCTCACTACTGACATCACTCGTGATGTCAGTAGGGCCGCCCACAAATGGCAGGCCTCCATTTGTCCAACCACCCCCCCAACCCGCCTACAAAACGGGGCGAGCTGTCGATCAACCACCCCGTTTGTAGCGAGCCCCTGAGCGAGAGAATTTCTCTCTCGCTTCGGGGCTTGCACACATTGACACGCCATTGACCCGCTTGCGAGCGCATAGTGCTTGCGAGCGGGTCTGAATCAGGCCCAAAGTGCACTAGGGTAAAGCGCACCAAACAGTACAAACAATAGAATTTAACTATATATTTTTTTATTTTTATTTTTTTGATAGCGCAGCTCAATTCAAACTGTGAGGAGCCACCGGGCTTATACAGTATATGCACATAATCAAAGCGCACTAGGGTAGAGCACACCAAACAGTACAAATAGAATTTAATTTATCTATTTATTTTATTTTGAGTTTTTGATGTCGTAGGGCTTATATATGCATGCGAACGTATTTACTGATGGACACAGCACAGCACTGCATCCCCTATACACATTGACTAAGAGCAGCACAGCCACTTGTGAGTCTGGACACAGCACAGCCTATACAGCAGAGTACAGCACAGCATACAGCAGCGTACACCCCCTATACACATTGACTAAGAGCAGCACAGCCACTTGCATACACAAATGCCGATTGAGCGATTGTTTGGCATTGCGCATACATATAAGCCGCACTGTGCATGCGCAGCTGTTGTATTGCGATTACGTTTGCACAGAGGATTTATTCACAGAGTGAGTGACAGGTAGTCAGCGTTTGGGGGAGGTAATGGGGGGTGGCTAGAGAAACACAGGCGTGTCAGGAACATTTAAACACTGTTTTCCGGGCATGCATAAATTAGCCACTGCGTTCTTGCTTGCAGCAGGAGAGCCCTCTGCGTGTCTGGAGACCCGCTGTGTCTGCGACAGATTAGACCTACTTATCAGGCTGGTGGCTGTCGGATGTGCATTCAATGTTTCCTATGTTTCCGGTTTTATGTGTGAGCGGCGGATGTGAGATGCTTTCGGTCTCTATGCGCTGGATAGCATGGGGAGTCATTAGCATATTTTCGCAATTGTGATCTGTGAAAGAGCACAACTGCTATTGCATTTGGTTGCACACATGAATCAGGCCCATTATGCACAAATCCGCCTTGCCTTCTCACACTAAACTGTGCTATCTCTACCTAATTCAATTCAAATAAGTGATAATTACCTCACATTTGCTTTTTTGCAATTCAATAACAAGTCCTCTCTGGGGGTTGGGTATGAAATACCGACGGCTTAAAAGCCGACGGTTCAAATCCCGACCTTGGAAGCCCGACAGATCAAAATCCTGACGCAGGCTGGTAAGTATATTTAGCCCTCCCCTCTCCCACCCTAACCCTCCCTTGGGGGGGGGCTAACCTTAAGGGCCATATTCAATTTGGAGCGAAAAGTCAGTTGCCGGACTTTTCGCCGTCATTGGAGGTTTTCCCGTCGAAAACTTATCGCACGCGTCCCCATGTATTACCGGATTCAATTCCAAATTGGCGAAAGAGGGGACCCGATGAAAACGAAATCAGCGAAAAGTCCTGTCGTTTTTTGGGGAAATCAGCCTGACAAAGATAAAGATGCTCTGACATGGGGGTTCACTATGGGTACCCCCGAAAAAGGTATTTGAGGTCTTTGAATGGTCTCAATATGAGCTATTTAGCGTCTTTGGGAGAGTGGTGAAAAATAGCATTTAGCAACTTTTTTGAGCCAAAATAAGTAGTCCCATCAAATTTGGGGTACATGAAAATGGGTGCAAGCATATGTAAAAATCACTAAAGTTAATCATTAAAAAGTGCCAAAAATGCACCTTCAGCCAACACCTGCAATAAAAAAAACCTCCCCCATACTTGCAGACCCTCCCAAAGGCTATTTCACTAGTTTTTTTAAGTTGTACAACCACTTTGAAATTTCTCACCCACTTTTTCAAAGTGCTTTTTTAGGGTGTCCTTTGTGGGGTTTGTTAGCGTTTTTTGACGCAGTTAGCATTAAGGGGGGGTGTAAAAAGGGTGCAGAGTGGTTTACGTACCTCTGCACCCCAAACCTGCACTTTTGTCCACCGGGTATTCATAGGCGAAAAACTTTATCGCCTATTACATTGCATTGCGTTGTTGCACCGGCAAAAAGACTCTAAAATTGAAATCGGGGATAAGTGAAATCTGCGAAAATTACGTCCCCCCGTGGTGCCTAACCCAAACCCTCCCCTCCCTGCACCTTAAACCTAACCCTCCGAGGGGGGGTGCCTGACCCTAAACCTCCCCCCTGGTGGTGCCTAACCCTAACACTCCCCTTCCCCTATCCTAAACCTAACCCTCCCAGGGGCGTGCCTAACCCTACGTTCCCCTGGGAGTGCCTAAACCTAACCCTCCTCCCGTGGCTAACAGCTCACAGCGCCCGGCATACCTACGTTCAGTATGCCGGTTTTCGGGATTTGGCATGGGGCTCATGATAGGCATCTGTATTTAGATGCCTATCTTTAGTCCCGGGCCGATCTTTCAGTGTGGGGATTCTAGCAGTCGGCATTACGACCGCCAGCATCTTGACTACTTCCCCTCTCTGGAATAGAGCAAAATACAGCTAATTTGTGTTCAGACTTTCAGAGGTGTTTTTATTTTCATACCCTATTAGATTATAGAGTATAGTCTTCTAGGGGCCTATTCATCATCACTTAATTTCTACAAAAGCAGTTGAAAATTAACATTTACAAATTAAGTTATCCGGCTGTTCATTAAGAAGGTAAAGAAGGAGATATCACAGATATCTTTTGCTTACCTTCCTCTCCCGGTATGGCCCGCTGTCCCCATACACTAGTATCACAGATATCTCCTACTTACCTTCCTCTGGCGGAATGGCCCGCTGTCCCCATACACTAGTATCACAGATATCTCATACTTACCTTCCTCTGGCGGAATGGGCCGCTGTCCCCATATACTAATATCACAGATATCTCCTGCTTACCTTCCTCTCGCGGAATGGCCCGCTGTCCCTATACACTAGTTTCACAGATATCTCCTGCTTATCTTCCTCTGGCGGAGTGGCCGCTGTCCCCATACACTAGTATCACAGATATCTCCTGCTTACCTTGCTCTGGCAGAATGGCCCACTGTCCCCATACACTAGTATGACAGATATCTCCTGCTTACCTTCCTCTGGCGGAATGGCTCACTGTCCCCATACACTAGTATCACAGATATCTCCTGCTTACCTTCCTTTTGTGGAATGGCCCGCTGTCCCTATACACTAGAATCACAGATATCTCCTGCTCACCTTCCTCTGGCGGAATGGCCTGCTGTCCCCATACACTAGTATCACAGATAAAACCTACTTACCTTCCTCTCGTGGAATGGCCCCTGTCCCCATACACTGTATCACAGATATCTCCTACTTACCTTCCTCTGGCGGAATGGCCCGCTGTCCCCATACACTAGTATCACAGATATTTCCTACTTACCTACCTCTGACGGAATGGCCGCTGTCCCCATACACTAGTATCACAGATAGTTCCTGCTTACCTTCCTCTGGCGGAATGGCCCACTGTCCCCATACACTAGTATCACAGATTTCTCCTACTTATCTTCCTCTGGCGGAATGGCCCGCTGTTCCCATACACTAATTTCACAAATATCTCCGGTTTACCTTCCTCTTGCGGAATGGCCCGCTGTTCCCATACACTAATATCACAGATATCTCCTGCTTACCTTCCTCTGGCGGAATGGGCTGCTGTCCCCATACACTAGTATCACAGATATCTCCTGCTTTCCTTCCTCTCGCGGAATGGCCCGCTGTCCCCATACACTAGTATCACAGATATCTCTTGCTTACCTTCCTCTCCCGGAATAGCCCACTGTCCTCATACACTAGTATCACAGATATCTCCTTTTTACCTTCCTCTGGCGGAATGGGCCGCTGTGCCCATACACTAGTATCACAGATATCTCCTTTTTACCTTCCTCTGGCGGAATGGGCCGCTGTGCCCATACATTAGTATCACAGATATCTCCTGCTTATCTTCCTCTTGCGGAATGGCCCGCTGTCCCCATACACTAGTATCACAGATATCTCCTGCTTATCTTCCTCTTGCGGAATGGCCCGCTGTCCCCATACACTAGTATCACAGATATCTCCTGCTTATATTCCTCTGGCGGAATGGCCCACTGTCCCCATACACTAATATCACAGATATCTCCTGCTTATCTTTCTCTGGCGGAATGGCCCGCTGTCCCCATACACTTGTATCACAGATATCTCCTGCTTACCTTGCTCTGGCGGAATGGCCCACTGTCCCCATACACTAGTATCACAGATATCTCCTGCTTACCTTCCTCTGGCAGAATGGCCCGCTGTCCCCATACACTAGTATCACAGATATCTCCTGCTTACCTTCCTTTCGTGGAATTGCCCGCTGTCCCCATACACTAGTATCACAGATATCTCCTACTTACCTTCCTCTGGTGGAATGGCCCGCTGTCCCCATACACTAGTATCACAGATTTCTCCTACTTATCTTCCTCTGGTGGAATGGCCCGCTGTTCCCATACACTAATTTCACAAATATCTCCGTTTTACCTTCCTCTTGCGGAATGGCCCGCTGTTCCCATACACTAATATCACAGATATCTCCTGCTTATCTTCCTCTTTCGGAATGGCCCGCTGTCCCCATACACTAGTATCACAGATATCTCCTGCTTATCTTCCTCTTGCGGAATGGCCCGCTGTCCCCATACACTTGTATCACAGATATCTCCTGCTTATCTTCCTCTGGCGGAATGGCCCTCTGTCCCCATACACTAGTATCACAGATATCTCCTGCTTACCTTCCTTTCGTGGAATGGCCCACTGTCACCATACACTAGTATCACAGATATCTCCTGCTTACCTTCCTTTCGTGGAATGGCCCGCTGTCCCCATACCCTAGTATCACAGATATCTCCTACTTACCTTCCTCTGGTGGAATGGCCCGCTGTCCCCATACACTAGTATCACAGATTTCTCCTACTTATCTTCCTCTGGCGGAATGGCCTGCTGTTCCCTTACACTAATTTCACAAATATCTCCGGTTTACCTTTCTTTTGCGGAATGGCCCGCTGTTCCCATACACTAATATCACAGATATCTCCTGCTTATCTTCCTCTTTCGGAATGGCCCGCTGTCCCCATACACTAGTATCACAGATATCTCCTGCTTATCTTCCTCTTGCGGAATGGCCCGCTGTCCCCATACACTTGTATCACAGATATCTCCTGCTTATCTTCCTCTGGCGGAATGGCCCTCTGTCCCCATACACTAGTATCACAGATATCTCCTGCTTACCTTCCTTTCGTGGAATGGCCCACTGTCCCCATACACGAGTATCACAGATATCTCCTGCTTACCTTCCTTTCGTGGAATGGCCCACTGTCCCCATACACTAGTATGGGGACAGATTTCATCAAGCTCCAAAAATGCTATATTTTCGGAGCTTGATTATGGGAGTATTCGCCATCTTCAGATGGCGAGTGCTCCCATCCCGGGTTGCGAAGAGGGATCCTTTCGGATCCCTCTGCCCCTGTACGGCTCCTTCCACCAGACGTCTGGGCTCTTGTGCACATGCAGGTCACGCATGCGCACTTGTCTCACTGGTCCGAAAGGAGCAATGAAGCAGCTCGCGGGGACAGTTGATTTTTGATGAATTGCTCCAGCGTTTGCAGTGAGTTAGGACCCCGATAATTAACATTATGAATAGACCCAATAGACAGGCTTTTATTTGTGCACAGATTATGGAATCTAATAGCATCTATTATGTTATGTTTCAAAGATAGTGGCACTCTAATCTCACAAAGTGTCTGCTTGTGCTCAGTGCACAGTAGTGAACCTGCTTTAAGTATATAGTATTATGGGCCTGACTAAGGGCCTGAATCACTACGGATTGCAATATTGTGTACACTGCGATAGCATGCTAATCCACTGTGATCACAATGCAAACTCAGCCCGACATAAGGACATCCACTTTACCTTACAGACATCCATAATGTTTAGCAGAATAGCGAAACCATCGGTACAATCGAGAACCATCGCAGCCTCACGCACACTTGCACAAGCTCTGACATTACTCAGAAATTGCTAACAACCACGCCCGCTAGCAGACTTCACACTGCGTATGGCATCGCAGTGGATAATTTATGCATGCCCCTGCAACGGCATGCGAACACACTGGCACGCCTTCATTTGCCCGACCACCCCCCACCCACAAACGGTGCTTGCTGTCAATCACTCAGCAAGGGGTGTGCGTAGGCTCTGTGATCACACAATAGTTTGTGCACGTGCACTGCAAAGCATACGCATGCGCAATATGACACAATCGGCCGATTGCGTGCATATTAGCAACTGCGATCCAAGCTGAATCAGGCCCTAAGACTGCGTGCAATACCAATTTTGTTGCAGTCAATCGATTTCTTGCGACAGTGCGTGCTCGAAAATCCCTAAAAACTTGTATTACACAGTGTGCGAATGAGATGCACTGTATCAGAAGTGTTTTGGAAAAGAGCCAGGCGTTCCTGGGCGGTGACTGGGAGGTGGCTAAACAGACGCGCAGAGATGGTCCGTCCAATGGCGTGTTATGGGGCTGGTGCAAGTTGAGATGTGCGAAGGATGGTGCCGTCTAAAGTCACAGCAGGTGGTATTACAGCGTGTACGGACACTGACAGTGGGCATCTCAGTCCTTGCTCATTTATATGCATGGATGTACATCAGGGAAGGGCTTTGTAGCTGCATTTACATAAAGTCGCAGATATGCAACCACCAATCAACTCAGCCGCTGCCGTGTCCACCTCTGTGTCAGGGCCTATGTCATCTCACCTACAGACTATGAACAAACTTCGACATCTGCAAATGTCTCTGCTCTGACCGCTCTGCCTGACCGCTCACCCAATGACATCATATGGTGCCCGCAGTCACGTAAGAGACAGCTGTCCACAACTTATTTTGTATTTTGATGTCCACATAGTAAAGATCAACAGATAGGATTTAACTTTAAAGTGGAGCTGTCTAAAAATGAAGAATAATAGCACAGCCTAAGTAAAATGCAATATACTGTACTGTACAGTCATACACACCACCCTGCATAGAACCAGCTATAAAGCTACATCCTTGGGTAGATGTACAAAGCCAAATATAGCATTCATTTCGGTTCCCATTTTATATCCATCGGTCAAAGCCGCTGATCATTGGCATACGCACCACTGAGCGTACGCAGAGACCACTGTTGTGTATGGGGTCACTCCCATTTGAGCTGGTGACAGAAAGCCATGGGCGTTACTGGGCTGTTATGGGAAGCTGCCTGAAGTGAATGCAAAAAAGAGGCCGTCTTATGGGCATGTTATGGGAGTGTTGCTGGCGTGTCAGTGTGCGTGGCCACGTTCTCAAACGCAGATCCCCAACCACAGAGGCCATGTTTAGAGGAGTTTCAGAAGTAGACACTGCGCCCTGATGTAGTAGCCAGCGTCTCAAAGTGCTAGGACTGATATGCCTGCTTTCCAGCATCTCTTCGATGCCATTGGCAATTCTTTAGAAGCCAACATCAGTGCACCAACATCGGTGCACCAACAACACTATGGCAGATGCTGTTTTTCCATCTGACGATGGCCTCTGTGGCTGCCGCTGTGCGTTTGGGAACGCAGCAGCTTTCGCTGACACGACCTCGACACTCCCATAACACACCCATGAGATGTTCACTTCTAGTCACCTCCCAGTCACCGCCCAGGAACGCCCATCACCTTATCACCCCATTTCCGTTACCATGTTCTGATGTGCAACACATGCGCTGAAGGAGTTTTCAGAAATTTTCACGCGTGCGCAGTTGCAAGTGATCGCTAACCTACGTGAGCAACGCCATTGCGTACAAATTGCGTGCATCTCAGAATCAAGCCCTAGGAGTTTTTTGTGTGTACATGCCAAAGTTTGTGCATATATAACGTAGTCAACTATTATAGTTTTTCTAAAAATCTTTGATTGGATTGGACGGTAAACTGTAATTATTTCGATACTTTAAATAGTTCCAATAGGACCCCCACATGTTAAATAATTGGGGAGAAAAATTCCCATATCAGGAGAATTGTTTATGCAATTCAAAAGTAAAAAATCCCGACAATAGAACAGATTTCCAGGTAGTGTAGTCATTGAGCTGGTAGAAGGTTAAATATGTAACCGATTAATAGAGGATGATCTCACTCCATTCTGCGTAACACAATCATATGGACCCCATGGGTTGAGTGGCTAAGGCCTCCTTATTAGAACCCTTTGTCTCCACAATGAGACAGGATTCCGTCTGCTCTATTTTCCATGTTACATAAAGTCCCTTTATATTAGTTCCTTTTATTTATATAAAAAAAAACTGCAGCTGAACCAATTGCTCCGTATTAAATTCTGATCTCTTTCTATTCGTCTCCTCAGGTTTGACCTTTTGTGAGATATTTGATGTTGAAAACTTTCTATCCATGCTCCATTCCGCCCCACCTTTTGATGAGTTTGACAGATAAATCAATGCGAGCTGTAAGTCTTCTCAGATTTCCACAATTCGGATATAAAACGCATCTGTGGTAAATTATAAGAGAGGAACGGCTTTGCCTGAGGAATAGCAATGGAATTCCCTGGAGGGCTGTAAAAAGCAATATCGCCGATACTGCAAGTTTGAAATAAAATTGCAACCCGGGAGATGTTTCTTTTTAAACTTCATTTCTTTAATGAAAATGTATTTGTAAGGGAAAGCGATGTAACGCCATGTGCTACTGCGACATAAACAAATGACTGCGGCGATCTAACGTTGCTCCAGTGTAAAAACACATCAGTTATGGTCTTATTGCAAAATATAAAATAAATATATAAATCATAAATCCTTAATTTGACTATTGCCACGTACGTTAAGTGTTAAAGGTCCAGTATTGTCACTGTCCAGTTATGGACGAAGGGTCTCATTCAGAGTTAAACGCTATGCCGGTTTTCACAAAATTGATCGACTATCAGTGGTCTGTGCATGCGCCACAGCCGAATTGCGAAAGATAAGTGAATGAATTGCGATCACACTAGCTGTGAGGATTCACTCACAATTGATTGACAGTAAGAGACCATTTTGTGGGTGTCTAAGGGGAGTTCCAGCCAAAACACGGACGCGTCGGGCTGTTTCCTGGGCGAGTACTAGCCAGCGTCTGCGATCGCGCACACAGAGAACAAAGCTCCAGCGTCTCAGTTACTGCGGCCATTCTAAGTGACCACATACTCACTCGAGGAGTCAGTGTTTTCAGGATCTGAGTCCAATACCGGGTTTGTGTACGCAGTTGTGGGAAGCTGTGGAGGCTCCGGTGAGCGTCTCAATGCAAATGTCGCCGGCTGATGCATTTTAGCAATTGTTGAACGGCAAAATTTGCAAATGCGCTTGCAGTAGCATACAACTCTGAATTAGACCTAATAAACGCTAAGCCCTTTCACACATATAGCTATAAAAAAATGTGCATTATAAACGTTACGCATTGGTTAAACACTCCCAAGAGATCATACTGCACCTTAGACCATTCAATACATTTACAGATGAAGGTTTTTTCGGCACCTAGTGATCCAGGAAATAAAAAAAAGTGCATTGTGCGTCCAATACGTGCGTTCACACTAGAGATGAGCGGGTTCGGATCTCAGAGATCCGAACTTAGCAATCCGAGCTGAGATCCGAGTCGGCTCGGGTTTTCCTGCCTGACTCGGATCTCAAAACGAGGCAAAACGTCATCATCCCGCTGTCGGATTCTCGCGGGTTTTGGATTGTAGAAAAGGTCCCGCGATCGCCGCCATTTTCATTCTGGAGAGTGAAGAGGAAGGAGGGGGCTGTGCTTTTACTGTGTGTTTAAGGGGCTGGCGACTGTTGTCACTTGTCAGGGGCTGGCTGCTTAATGTCCATCCATACTGCATAGGGGCTGGCTGTTGTCCACTCCGTGCATACTAGGGCTGGCTGCTGGGCTGGGCTGTGCCTGTTGCCCATAAGGGCTGTGTTACTCTATATACTGTACTAGGAGGAGCTGTGCTGTAGACAGAAGAGGGGGGCTTCAGTGGCTCCTGTGCCACTGCAGTCCATAAGGGGTGCTGCTGTGTTGTCCAGAGGGTGTTCTGTCCATCAGGGGTGCTCTTCGCCCCCAGTGTGAATAAAATAAAGAAATAGTTTTTTTTCTGTGTGTGTGCACGTTAGCCACACTTATCAGCAGCGTAGCTGCGCAGGGGTGTTGCCTGTGTCGTTTATCAAGGGACTGCTGCCTCGTTCAGGGTGTTCTCCCCTCCCCAAGTGCCAAAAAAAAAATTAATCCAATCAATCAAGGTGATTTTTTTTCTGTGTGTGTGCGCATTAGCCATGACATCACAAACGCCTCAGCTGAGATTTGCATAAACATTTTCAAATGGTGAAAAAAGAGGATATGGTTACAAAATGGAATAAAGCAGTTAAAACTGCGTTCTCTGATTATAGTGTCCCTACTCCCTACCCATGGCCCCTCTACCTGAATTTCAGCGAGTCAGAGGGGCAACTCCATGCAACCGTATTCCTGTAGCCCAGGTCAGAAGAGTAGTAGGGGGTGTAGTGACATGGGCTAAAATGGAGCTCACATCCACTAAAGTGGACAATGAATCCCCAATCTAACAGGGAGCACAGCTGTAATTTATACACAACACAGGATGGGGTGACGATATACAGTAGGCTTGGGTGATGGTATAATCTGAGGTGATGTATACATCATCTTCTTCACACAATATTAATTTGTCCCTGCTGGAATCCACCATTACAGGTGCCTCTATAATTTTTGCACCTAATTGACGGTAAAGGACTTTCTCGTAGAATTTGTAGCTCATGTTGATGGACATCATCTTTTCCACATTTTGGGGAAGTAGTCTCAGGCCAATCACTGACAAGGTTCCTGTGCTGAAAAAGGTGGGCAGTTCTGTAAAGCAAAGGCAGTTTATGTAAGGGCCTTCAAATTGCCTCTTTTTCCTGCCAGTAGTTCTTTACATCTCTTCAGATCTGTGTCCGTTGGGAAGACAAAACAATGTCTTCATCCCTTCAGGAATGAGAATCCACTCCCAGCAGCAGGCATAGTGCTCAAGAATTCTCAAGAAAGACACAACGTAAGACTTAAACCTTAAATCTGAAATGTTGCATTTGGTGCTCTGTTCCGCTTGTCCACATATCTGCTCTGTTTAAGTGGACAGTGGGTACAACCGCAGTTTGAAGGCCACTAAATGTGAGCATGTGGTAAGGAATATAGATTGTAAGCTCTACTGGGGCAGGGAGTGATGTGAATGGATAAATAAAGTGCTGCAGAATATGTGTGCGCTTTATAAATAACTGGTAATAAATAATAAATAAATAACTATGTTTTTTGAATGTCCCTGTACAGGTTGGGAAATGCTTTTCATGTGGAAGCTTTGCAAAGGATTATTTAACAGTCAATTGTTTTGGAAAGCAGTAGCACTCTTCCTGGTACCCTTCTGGGATGAAAATCCACTCCTAGCAGCAGAAGCAGGTGAGGGATTCTCAAGAAAGACACAACATAAGGCCTTAATGGGTAAATTTAATTTACTAAAGTGAGAGTTTTTAGAAGTGAGTTTTAGAAGTGATGCTGCTTGCCCATAGCAACCAATCAGATTCTAGCTATTATCGTCTAGAAATTGCTAGGTAAGTGTTAAGTAGAATCGGATTGATCGCTATGGGCAAAATCACTTCTAAAACTCACTTGTAAAAACTCTCACTTTAGTAAATTAAATTTACCCCGGCTTATGGGCACATTCAATTAGGTGCGAAAAGTCCTGTACTTTTTGCATGCCGGACTTTTCGCCGGCATCGCTGGTTTTCCGTGCGGAAAAGTATTGCTCTCATCCCCGCTAATCCCCGTATTCAATTACAAATCAGCGAAAATGGAACCCGGCCAATTCGAAACCAGCGAAAAGTCCTGTCAGATATGGGGAAATTAGCCTGACACCCCCCAAAAGATGCACTGACATTGGGGATCACTATAGATACCCCCGAATAGGCCTGCTGAAGGTATGTAGGGTACTTAAATGATCTCAATAGCTGCTAATTTGCGTCTTTGCAAAAGTGTTGAAGAATAGCATTTAGCAGATTTTTTTTGCAGAAAATAAGTAGTCCCAGCACATTTGCTAGCATATTTTGAAGTTGCTAAAGTGAAGTTTTAAAAAACTTTAAAATCCACCTGCCGCAAACACCTGCAATCTTAAAAACATCTGGGGCATACTTGGGGACCCCCCTGGAGTCTATTGCGCTAGCTTTTAAGTTTGTCCCCCAGCTTTGTTTTTTTTCGCCCACAAAATGAAAGTACTTTTTTGGGGTGTTCTTAAGTTTTTTTTTTACTTTTTTTTGACACAGTTTACCTTTGGAGGGCTGACCAAAGGGTGCAGAGTGGTTTCCGCAAGTTTGCACCCCAAAACCCCAATTCTGCAATTTTTTCTGCCAGCTTTCATAGGCAAATCTTTTTCACCTATTCCAATGCATTAACTTTCCGCACCAGTGAAAAGTCTTTGGAATTGAATACGAGGATAAGTTTTCACCTGGCGCAATGACGTCACCGGTGAAAACTTTTTGCCGAAAACGGCTTATCATGGTTAATTGAATATGCCCCTTAATCTTAAATCTTGCACTTCTCCACATATCTGTGTTGGCTAAGTGTCAGTTTGGAGGCCACTAACTAACTATGTTTGTTTATTATTGTCCCAGTTAGTGCTGTAACATACAGTCAGGTGCATAAATATTGGGACATTGACAGAATTTTCATATTTTGGCCTCTATTCACCACCACAATGGCTTTGAAATGAAACAAACAAGATGTGCTTTAACTGCAGACTTTCAGATTTAATTTGAGGGTATTTACATCCAAATCAGGTGAACGATGTAGGAATTACAACGGTTTCTATATGTGCCTCCCACTTTTTAAGGGGCCAAAAGTAATGGGACTATCAACTCAAAAGCTATTTCATGGACAGGTGTGGGCTATTCCCTCGTTATGTCATTATCAATTAAGCAGGTAAAAGGTCTGGAGTTAATTCTATGTGTGACATTTGCATTTGGAATCAGTTGCTGTCGACTCTCAATATGAGATCCAAAGAGCTGTCACTATCAGTGAAGCAAGCCATCATTAGGCTGAAAAATCAAAACAAACCCATCAGAGAGATAGCAAAAACATTAGGTGTGGCCAAATCAACTGTTTGGAACATTCTTAAAAAGAAAGAACGCACCAGAGAGCTCAGCAACACCAAAAGACCCGGAAGACCACGGAAAACAACTGTGGTGGATGACAGAAGAATTATTTCCCTGGTGAAGAAAAACCCCTTCACAACAGTTGGCCAAATCAAGAACACTCTCCAGGAGGTAGGTGTGTATGTGTCAAAGTCAACAATCAAGAGAAGACTTCACAAGAGAGGATATAGAGGGTTCACCACAAGATGTAAACCATTGGTGAGCCACAAAAACAGGAAGACCAGATTAGAGTTTGCCAAACAACATCTAAAAAAGCCATTACAGTTCTGTGACAACATCCTATGGACAGATGAGACAAAGATCAACTTGTACCAGAGTGATTGGAAGAGAAGAGTATGGAGAAGGAAAAGAACTGCTCATGATCCAAAACATACCACCTCATCAGTGAAGCATGGTGGTGGTAGTGTTATGGCGTGGGCATGTATGGCTGCCAATGGAACTGGTTCCCTTGTATTTATTGATGATGTGACTGCTGACAAAAGTAGCAGAATGAATTCTGTAGTGTTTCGGGCAATATTATATGCTCATATTCAGTCAAATGCTTCAGAACTCATTGGACGGCGCTTCACAGTGCAGATGGACAATGACCCGAAGCATACTGCAAAAGCAACCAAAGAGTTTTTTAAAGCTAAAAAGTGAAATGTTATGCAATGGCCAAGTCAATCCCCTGACCTGAATCCGATTGAGCATGCATTTCACTTGATGAAGACAAAACTGAAGGGAAAATGCCCCAAGAACAAGCAGGAACTGAAGACATTTGCAGTAGAGGCCTGGCAGAGCATCACCACGGATGAAACCCAGCGTCTGGTGATGTTTTTGCGTTCCAGACTTCAGGCTGTAATTGCCTGCAAAGGATTTGCAACAAAGTATTAAAAAGTGAAAGTTGGATTTAGGATTGTTTAGTTTGTCCCATTACTTTTGGCCCCTTAAAAAGTGGGAGGCACATATAGAAACCGTTGTAATTCCTACACCGTTCACCTGATTTGGATGTAATTACCTCAAATTAAATCTGAAAGTCTGCAGTTAAAGCACATTTTATTTGTTTCATTTCAAAGCCATTGTGGTGGTGAATAGAGGCCAAAATATGAAAATTCTGTCAATGTCCCAATATTTATGCACCTGACTGTAATTCTGTAACATTGCCATCATTTATTTTACAATACAATAGTTTGAAATAGTTTAAAAAATACTTATATTTATTGTATTTAATCACCTTTGCTACAGATGTTTTTCGTGGTCTTATGCTGAGGTCATTTATAGACTTTTTTTTATTTACTTATGGCTGAAAACACACTTTTCAAATGTGAATTCACTTTGATACATTCGATTGGAAAGTCCTTTATTATCACACGGTGAGAAGTGATAATTTTAGCATGAAAAATGCAATTAATAATTACAGAAGAGCAGTTTGGTTTTGCTAAAAACTGAACACACCCGAACTTTGAGATTCAAAGTGGAACGGGGTCCCAGCTCGGATCACTTTTGGGGTTCCGGGTAGAACCAAATCCCGGCTCGAGTCTACCTGTAAGTTCAGATCTTGGATGTAAAAGCTGGATCTGGGGGATTTGGATTGCATACAAGCAGGTGATGATTTTAGTTGTTTTTAATCAATTTTAAAGAAAAACAAAAGGGAACCATGGGGTTCCACACACATCTCTAATAATAAATTAATACATCTGCCTCTGAAAGGTCTGTTAATCTTTCACAATACTAATGCTTAAACTTTCTTTATACTTTCTTTATACATTACTTTGGCAAAAAGTTTGTGCTTAATATTTCATTAGTAGCTATGCTATGGGAGCCATATATACTGTAGGAAAACAGCACAGCCCTTGTGTTACACTGCTGCACCTGTCTGGGAGCTCTGTGCATGTACATCAGGAAAATCGATTTCCGAGGTGTGATATAGGGGGCTTGCCTGCCTCACTTGTGCCCAAACCATGGGAAGCTGCAGTACATCTAAGCAGCACTGCTTACAGCTGTCTCTACGGTCAAATCTAGCCCAAGTCAATGCTTACTAGTGATTCAGTATATTATGTCGAGCTTAATCGTGTCAATATTAACATGTAATAATGTTGACATGATGCCGACATAGCTGTCAGCATGTCGACACTGATAAAATGTCAACATGGTCAGAATGAGGTGGAAGCAGACGCGGCCGTGGCTTTATGCCAATGCCCCCGCCGCCGATACTGAGCATACTGATATGCCCACTTGCAGCGGTGCTGATCCGTCACGGTATCGTCAGACGCCACCATTGGACGCACCATCGAAACATGCATCCGCCCTATGGCGGGTGTAATTTCTCCATCTGAACATTCATAATGCCGACACCACATAGTCAAAACTAGAATGCCGACATGGTTCAGCATATGGACAGGCCCTCATGTGGACATCCTCAACATGTTCACTATGCCGATATCGGAAATGTCATTATGTGAAACATAAACATTCTCGTTTTGCTAATGTTTGGGCCACTTCTCCGCCTGTCCTCCTTAGAGGGTGGCTAGTGCTGAGCAGTGTGGATGACGCTGTGTTTCTCCAGTAAGGTATGAGAAACAATACTCGCGCTGGAGAATAACAGGTCACTCTGAGATAACAAGGTATTACCAAACAAATACCAAGGAATAACATCTTAGTAAGTAAGTATGTGTGTGAACCTCTTGACTGCTCTCTGGGTCTGAGTTAGGAATAGAGTTAGATAGAGGAAGTAAAAGTCCCCATACAGTACAATAGAGATGGATCGCTGCAATTCTGTAATCGGAAACGCCGATCCACCGGCCGGAAATGCCGACCGGCGGCCATCGATGTTCCGCGATCCATCGCAGGATCAGTGAAATTCTACGTGTTAACTTTCCACGATATGCCAATCACGATAATTTTTTGATCGTGATCGGCATATCTGTGAAATCCAGCGATCCTGCGCTGCCGGGTTGCAGGATCGCAACATTGCGGCAATCTGTCGCTGATGTATGGGGCCTTTACTCTGTACCTGGACAAACCATGCTGCAATACAAGGGGTGCAAATACATGTATTATGTTTGCATACAGGGTAAACACTGGCTACTTTTGCATGTAGCCCACAAAATGTTGAACAGCTTTATTTTTACACTGCCATTGAATTTACATTTCAGTTTGGACCCTCCCAAATCTAAATCTCTCTGCACGTGTTACATCTGCCCCCACCTGCACTGCAGAATGGTTTTACCAAGATGCACAGTCAGTTACTAGCTATTAGAGTCCTTGCATTTCAATCGGTCCTGCGACTCTGTACACACACATACTGTAGGATACATGCGCTGTGCGACTTTTTGGGGATTAAGACTAGAGATGTGCGGTTCGGTTCTACAGAAATCCGAATCCACCTGAATTTCGTGAATCCGGGTAAATCCGGGTCGTGGTTCTGATCTTTTTGCGCTTCGGAATTCGGATTTGAAATCTGAAATTCGGGTTTTGGATTGCATAAATTTACATGATTTTAGCTGTTTTTAAAACTTTTTATCTATTTTTTATTTAAAAAATCCAGATCCAAAACCAAAACACTTGAGGTTGGTTTGCAAAGCCAAATCCAGATCCAAAACCTTGAAGGAGATACAGATCCAAAACCAAAACACGGGGTCGGCGCACATCCCTAATTAAGATGCATACACAGCAAAACAGCCATAATTGTTTTGAACATCGCCATTGCGTGTGATGTGGAACCAGGCTCACAATCTCTTCCTGACATTCTCAGTTTGCCATGACCCACACAAAGTTTCACTTAAGATCTTGATCTACTACACTATGATTGTTTTATTTTCTTTATTTTCTGGTTTTCTTTTTCCGGTAAAAATTAAGAGATTGAAGAGAACAGCAGGTGCTCGACAGACTCAGGAGATCCACATTCATACTAGTAAGACGTTGGGGTAGGTCATAGCCTGTGACTTGTAGTCATCGGCCAGATCCCAGAGAGTCTGGCCAATGTTTTAGGGCCCTATATTATTTTTACTAAAAATAATAAAAAAATTGTTTTCACACCCTTTTCACATTATTTTAGTATCACATATACAGTATGTATTAATGGGCAATTGGAGGAGTTTTCATGAAAAACGACCCCAATCTCTTCAATTCGCATATTTTTAGTAAACAGATCGCATTTCCTATACTTTACTAAAAATCAATTGTAAAAAAATACTGGGTGAAGCCCTGTGATAATAACGCCACCTTCAGATGACATTATCCAGGACTTTCCCCATGTTCCCTGCATCCTGCTCTGACAGGTAATGCAGTGCTGGGAGCCGTCTCTCCAGCCTCATCCCCAACTGTGTCTCCCAGTCAGCCTCCAGTCTCTGCATCCTTACCTGTGTCAATCCAGCACCATCCCTGTCTCCAGCCAGCCACTCATCTCCCCTGTGTCTCTCAACTTAATCACCCCCCCACCTGTGTCTCTCAGCTTTATCTGCTCCACTGTCTATCTCAGCTTCATTCTCCACCCTGTCTCTCCCAGCCTCATTCCCCAGCCCCTATGTCTTTCAACTTCATTCCCCAGCCCCTGTGTCTCTCAGCTTCATTCTCCACCCTGTCTCTCCCAGCCTCATTCCCCAGCCCGTGTCTCTCACCTTCATTCTCCACCCTGTCTCTCCCAGCCTCATTCCCCAGCCCCTATGTCTTTCAACTTCATTCCCCAGCCCCTGTGTCTCTCTGCTTCATTCTCCACCCTGTCTCTCCCAGTCTCATTCCCCAGCCCCTATGTCTTTCAACTTCATTCCCCAGCCCCTGTGTCTCTCAGCTTCATTTTCCACCCTGTCTCTCCCAGCCTCATTCCCCAGCCCATGTGTCTCTCAACTTAATCACCCCCCCACCTGTGTCTCTCAGCTTCATTCTCCACCCTGTCTCTCCCAACCTCATTCCCCAGCCCCTATGTCTTTCAACTTCATTCCCCAGCCCCTGTGTCTCTCAGCTTCATTCTCCACCCTGTCTCTCCCAGCCTCATTCCCCAGCCCCTATGTCTCTCATCTTCATTCTGCAGCCCCTGCTGCTCTAAAATTCAGTCCCAGCCCCCTGTCTCTCAGCTACATTCCCCAGCCCCTGTGTCTTCAGCTTCACCCCCCACCCCACTTCATCTGCAGCACCCCACTGCCCGACACATGTCTCTATAGCCCAGCCCATACTTACATGCTGCCTACTGTTCCTCCTCCCTGGTGGCTCAGGTTTCTCTCTCTCTGCCTGTGCACTGCTTACAACAGTGGCAGAGACCAATTAGACACATGCACGGGGCACCCAAGGTTCATGAGGGGCCAGGGGCCCTCTAAATCTTGGGGTCCGACGCAAGTGTCCACTTTGTACCCCCCTGCCGCTGGACCTGACAGTGTATACTGCACAGTTGCTTATCCCTGCACTAGAGCAGTTTGCCTCTAGCTCAGTTGGTAGTTGGTACAATCTGAAAGTTTAGTGACAGGGAAGACATGTCAGGCCCTCCAATGTGACCCCTTCCACCAGGTACAATTCTCTGCTCCTGGACGTCCCACTTCCAGGGCCGGATTAAGGGTCACATGGACCAGGGGCTGAAAGTGTTCAGCGGCCTATTATGAAAAGCAGGGGAGCTGTGACCAGTGCTTTGTGGGTGTGGCCTGTAACCCCAAGGACGTGGACAATGTTATCATTTTGTGAGGAAAATAGAAATACAATTTTAAATATTTATGGTTTATGGCCGACCATGTGTCCAGCTGGTGGCTGATCAGTGTCATGCTGTCAGAATGATGGGCCTACTTTTATGTGAAGGCCTGGAGCTGGAGCTCCATCCGCCCCATTGATAATTTGGCCTTGCCCACTTCATTTCTGATTGCAGCCACCTGTGGTGAACTACCTGTAGTTAATTGATGAGAAGAGTGTTTTAATAAACACAGGTGACTGCAATCATAAGTGAAGTGGGAAGTCCAGGAGCAGAGCATTTTGCATATGGTGGATGGGTGTGCCATGTTCCTTCTAGAATGCTGCATATCACTAAAATAGCTTCTGAATGCTGCCATTCCCTGACCCGAGAAACACAGACGTTAGATTTGCTAGTGTGACACCTGGGTTGTGATTACACAGCCAGCAACACCTCTGACTATACGACTATGACTGTGTTGTGTACAGTATGTGATGTTAAGTGTGCGAATTTACACAAGGTAAAGTGTACAATATAATGTCTATAGCGGTTTAGTGTAAAATGCAGCTGGATGGCATACTGTACAGTAGCATAGAAATGACAAGTGGTGGGAAGTTGGGAGCAATTTATTGAGTTCAGCAGAGTTCCTTAAGAATATTGAACTTGAATTGCTGTGTCTTAATTTAATACTGGGTGTGCGTCTTTTGGCCAATGCTGGTAACTCCAGTACTACTGTATAGTGTAATGAATGACAGGTTCTGTCAGCCAATCAGCAGACGACACTACAAAAGCTTTGTTGACTATTTGACGCATGCGCTGTGCAGTTTAGGAAATGCGACATCTGGTGGACAGAAAGTTGTATTACACACTCCGGCTTTTCCAGCGCTTCAGTTTGTTATGCCTTACTGCAGCATGATGTGATATAGAACGGCAAGCAGCGGCACGGCAGGGCGAGCCACATGGCGTATGGAGCAAAGATGTAGCAGGACACATCTGTATGTAGTCATATTGACATTCAGAATGTCAGCACCAGAATGTCAACATGGTCGTAATGTTTACATGGGCATTATGTCGACATTGTACATGTTGACAGCTACAATGAAAATACAGGTTTAGGATTAGGGTTAGGCTGCAATTAGGGTTAGGGTTAGGCTGTGGTTAGGGCTCTAACACTAGAAAAAGGCTATGTTAACATTCAGCTCATAACGACATTCTGATGTCGACATTCTAAAAGTCAGCATAACATACCAGTGTTGGACTGGGGCGTGACGGGCCCACCAGGGGAATGCAGTGATTGGGGCCCATTCTTAGGGGTGTGACCAGCCTGCAAATTGGGTCTGGGACCCTTAAAATATATTGATATGGTAAATATTGCTAGTGAATGCATAATAATGTACCAGACTCAGAGCCGTAACTAGACTTTTTGGTGCCCTGTGCCAGAAAGAGCATTGGCGCCCCCTCATTTTTCAAAGGGACATAATGCACCCAAAAAAGGGCCATGGCTTCATGGGGAAGGGCCAGGGAAGAGATAGGAGAGGCCAGGAGATGCTGGGGATGATATAAGAGGAAGCTATAAGCAAGAATGATAATAAACAGAAGTTTGACAGGCCCAAACAGCGCCCCCTGCCCTGCGGTGCCCTGTGCGATGGCACTGGCCGCACTACCCTAGCTACGGCCCTGACCAGACTAATAACAGCAATACATTGTAGAAAATATACCAAAGTCCTGTGCAATAAAATACAAGTGCACAGTCTGGAACCTGATCCCTTGAGGAGGGGGTGGGCCCTCAAGCAGTGGGGCCCACCGGGGGTTTCCCCTGTACCCCTGTGGGCCAGTCCGACCCTGTAACATACCACACCTTACTGTACAATTCCAGAGACACTGCTGCTGTTACTCCCCCCCCCCGTAACAATTGGACATGATCATGATTCAATTAAATTGTATTGTACTACTCTCCAATATATTATGGTTGTAAACAAGCCATTAAACTGTATACAATGTATTTTTCTACATCACCATGCCTGAAGCAGCGATCACTACCAGTGCTGACGGGGCTGTGATGCTTCTAAGCTGTGGAGATACGAGTTATTGGACAGCTACGGTTGGAAGAATCGTGGACTTCGCCTGTACAGAAATGATCACCATCGGAAATAAGAGGGACAACTCACAGGGAAGGGGTCTGGGTCTACACGAGGGTTTATATTGCTATAAGTGTCCTAAAGCCCAAGGAAATAAAATAGACTGTGAAACTGGAAACTACAGAAGTATTGGCAACTTTTTGATGGTTGTAAACTTTTTTGTAGGTGGCTATTGCCATGTCCATATGCTACAGTAGGTTTTATAAGGTAAAAGCGTTTACGTGTTAGTTCTTTATAGCATCTGCCTAAGTGATCTCCCCCCATGTAACCTTTCAGATTTCCCCATATTCAGCACATGCATTTCCTCCCCTGGTCATGGATATTTACGCATTAACATGACTTATTAGCAATTGAACTTTTAGTGGTTCCATCCCTTCATCTGATGTTTTATAGCTTACACTTCTCTCCAGCCAAGAATACATCCTCACTTTGCCAAAAGAGTAAAAGTGTTTCAGCGTCGACGGTTCCTCTTAACCCCCAAACTAACAAATCAAGCCCAATATGATAATAGGTCGGTCTGCCAACAATGTCTCTCCATGTCCACAGCAAGAAACTGAAGATAACAGACCAATGGAAATTGTGACAAGTGAAAACTGATGGTAAAACAATAAGATGTTTTCTAATGTCTTTGACAGGCAGACGCATACTCCTAGCTAACAAGAGAGATACAGTTATCAGGGAGAGAGATTGTCAGAGATCCCAGGAGATAAAACACTCTTCTGAGTAAGTATCTGGAGCTTACCAGCAAAAAACCTTCCTGGCTGGGGTCTGAGTCACTACATTACGGCAGTCAGGTCTCTAATTGTAAGGTAGCTTTAGGGACTTGGAACATTCCCTATACATACCAGTATACAGATAAAGTCTTCCCAGCTGAGCGCTAAGTTGTACATGCTTGATACTGATTGGAATGTAATCCTAGATCATAAAAGCTTCAGTAAAACGGTATTGTACAGTAAATTGGAATTATTTCCAAATTAATTTCTCCTCAATCTTGCTAAACTTTTCTCCGCATATATGTGAAGGCAACACCGACAATCGTATCATACTGTACCCGTTTTATCTACAGTATGGTGGTTATTGTTATTGATTATTAGCGTTATTATTAATATTATTATTGTTTGTATATATATAGCACCAATCATATTTCATAACACTGTGCGATATCTATATAATAATCGAGGATTGTATGTCCTGAGATTAACATACGTCATTGGAGGCGGGGGTGCCACCCTCTGTCCTCGGGCGCCCCTCCTGGTACAGTAATGGCTGGCACTACAGGGGAAAGAGAGAAGAGAGTTGCGCCCAGGGTAAATGTAGTGGCGAGGGCGGAGGGTGGAGGGAAGAGGATAGACCCTTCAAACCAGCATTCGCATAATACTAGTAATATATAATCATTCACATCAGTCCCTATCCCATTGGAGTTTCCAATCTAAATTATCTACCAGAAACACCAACACATACTCTAGGGTGTAGTTTTACACAAGACAATTAACTTAACAATATGTTTTAGGAGTGGGGGAGGAAAATGTAGAACCTGATGGAAACCCACCAAATATGGACAGAACATACAAACTCCCCACAGATAGGGCTCTGGTTGGAATTTAGCCCATGACCCCAGTACTTTAAGAGAGTAGGACTAACCATTATACCATCTACATGAATGGCAGTAATTCCCCTTAAATATATAATAGAAGACGACTATATTGTTATGTTTAGGCATTTTAAAGCCACATTGTGGCATGATTTGCCATAGATGTGTAGGGGGAAAAAAAATCAAAACGGCTGCAGACTTTCAGGTTTCACACCTCTGCAAACAGAATAATAAAGTGCCCGTAAGTGCAAAATTTTATACAGTTCATAGCTTTGTCGCATAGTTCCGGGCGAGGTGCCAAGTATCCGTGACACTGATAAATTATACCTTGCTCCGTATTATTTTGTAAAGCGAGGAAACCCCCAAAAATTAAACGTTCATTTATAAAGCATAAAGGTACACATTTATAAAGGAAGCAAACTAATGTGTGTAAATAAATCATCTGAATTGGAAAACATAAATCTGTATGACTCAAAATAAAGGCAAGCACAAACAACACTTGCCGGTATACTTACTGATGGTGGATTTTGTTAGATTTTGGGTTTTTGTTCTATTTGTAGTCGATTTTCATTCGTTTTTACAAATTGGATATTTACTTGATGCAAAACCTTATATAAAATCGACTCTAAATCTAATAAAACTATTACTGATACTGTAAATCACCCAAACGATAGACCTGCCTGAGGCAGAGTTTGGTAGAAACACTGCACAGATCACTATGATCTATGCAGGTCTCTCAGGGTTAAAAGAAAATGTTGTGGGGTCCCCCCGAAATCTGTAACCGGCACTGGACCTTTCAGCCTGGTCTGGTCATGGAAAATCAGGGGGAAAAACCAGCGTGGAGCTCCCTCTATTTTCCATTAACCATCACCGGGCTGCATCAGCCGGGGGGATTACACAATAGCAGAGAGACACACAATATGGGGTCCCCCTGCCATAATGTAATCCCATCCCAAAACTGGTCAGCCCGGGGCTGGCAATCCTCAGAAAGTGGGAACCTCAAAAATAAAAAGGGTCCCCCCTCCAGATGATCAACCAGCCTATTCCCTGCATTCCTGGTGGTGACAGGAGCAGGGTAAATGTGTTAAGGTCAGAAATTATATTGTTCTTTACAGTGGGTCTACAGGTCCCAACAAGCCTGCCCTGGCTTAGAGAACCACAAATACCAGCAGGGCCAGACAGTTAGTGGCCACTGACACCTGTACCCCACTGTGAAGGAAATATAGAAAAAAGACAGAACACACATACCAAATGATTTAACCCTTTATATTACACACACACTACAGGGCTGGTTGATCTTCAGGAGGAGGGTACCCAATTTATTTTTGAGGTCCCCACTTTCCAAGAATTGGCAGCCCTGCGCTGACCAGTTTGGGCTTGGTTTACATTATAGCTGGGGGACCCCTTACTGTGTGTCTCCCTGCTATAGTGCAATCCCCCCAGCTGGTTCTGCCCGATGCTGGTTAATGGAAAATAGGGGGAACTCCACACTGGTATTCCCCCGATTTTCCATGACCAGACCAGGCTGAAAGGTCCAGGGCTGGTTATGAGTTTGAAGGCGAACCCCACCACTTTTATTTTTTTTATTTTTAACTCTTCGTATGTCTTTTATATTTGTTTGCATTCGTGTTTTACATTGTGTTTGCAGACTGCTTTGAACTCTATGCATTTACACAGGCCAAATACGACTTACATCGAAATCGATATTTAAAATTGACTTCAAAATCGAATGTTAGTACAGTAAATGTGCGATTCGGACAGTGAAACACAAAGTCGATTTCAGTCGACTATGAAATAGAGTACAAAATCTACCTTGAGTAAAAATACCCCATAGGGCCTAATTGAGACCTGCACGCAATGTCAATGTTCATGTAGTGGAGCGATATTTTGTAACTGCACATGTGCAAAAATTTCTGGAAACCCCTGCTGAGCGCGCGTTACGCTGTGTGTGCCCACAAAAGGGCTGTTGCCATCGGGACAGTCGGTATGAAAAATGATGGGGATTCCTGGACGGTGGCTAATAGCACGCACAAAAATTGTCCGTCCAGTGGGCGTGTTATGGGAGTGACGCAAGCGCGTCAATGCAGGTAGCTGCGTTCACAGACGCAGGCATTGGGGGCCTATGAATTCTGCCCCCATACTAGCGTATGGGGATAGCCGGGCCATTCCACAAGAGGAAGGTATGTAGGACATATCAGTGTATCAAATTCAACTCACTATTGAAGTTTCTGCATAACATCAAACAATTTAGGTTTCCGCCTGCTGAATAGTGGAAAGTTAAACAAAAACCCAGGAGGATTGAAATTGATTAGATTACAAAACACAAAAACATTGTTATACATTTCAGGGATTAAATCTCTCACTAATAAACCCTTTGATTAGATTGATCTTCACCTTTCGGAGCATGTGGCCTCAAAATCAAGGCACACACTTACATTGTATTCACGTAACATGTGAAAAGACACTTTCTCCCTATGGGAGCAACATATTTTTTCCTGAAAGGGCTAAATCGGTATATACAGTATTTGCAGACGATAGAGTTCTTTTTACTTTAACCCTAAACAACAAAAAGTTGCCAGCAGCAAAGAAACTGCTATCAGCTGCAATAACCCCATTATATGGACTTTTTTTGCTGGCGTTCGCTGGATGCCTGCTTAACAAGTATTGTAGGATGGCGAACAGATAAAAAAAATTCTAAAAACATAATTAAAGAAAAAATAATATTTGAGTACAGCATTTTTTAATGTCTGAGATTTTTTTATATTTCTTGAATCTATTTGTAAACTTTTTTTTTACACGCATGATTAATTTATTTTTTAATAATGGAGGTGATTAGGATTTTTTTTCATTGCTACAATAAGCTAATAGTCTTACCCTGTACACACAGTAAAGGGAGCCGTTTTGATAATGCATCCTGTAAATCATTAGCAATCAGTGACGCTAGCAGTGTCGGAACTGGAGCATGGCGGGCCCACTGGGGGAATCCAATGGAAGGGGCCCATGTTTTGGGGTGTGGTCAGTTCCTACAGCGGATGAGGCCAGCCCCCACAGAGGTTTGGACAAACATTAGAGACCATGTAACTGACCCTCTAATAGAGTAACAGTGTTTAATTTAAGTGCACAGTCTGGAACCTGACATTAGAGCAAGTGGTGGGGCCCTCAGGCAGTGGGGCCCACCGGGGATTTTCCCTTTACCCCTGTGGGCCAGTCCAACCCTGGACGCTAGTGACAGACATCATGCTGCTGTACAGTGAGTTTGCAGTTCCACACAATGGCTGTCTCTGGGCCTGATTCAAGATTGTACGTAAAGCTGATGGTTTGCGTAGAGTTCCGGTGATTGAAGATCTGCGCATGCATAGGATCTGCACTGCGCATGTACAGATCTCCTTCGCCTCAGTGTCCAGATGCCACAGTCTTATTGACCTTTAACCTTCACTTTTTTTTATCCCTTCCCGCCTCATCGGCTCCCTTCCTCCTATCGCCCGTTACCATCTTACCCATCTCTTCACCATTTCTCTTCCATCAGGCTCCATCCCCTCTGCCCCCTTGTCTTTCCCATTCTTAAAACCACTGTTGACCCTGATGGTCGCTCTAATTACTGCCCCATTTTTGTCCTCCTCATTGCGCCCAAGCTCCTAGAGCAGATTGTCTACAACCGTTTTACCACCTTTCTTTCTATCTACTCCCTGCACAACATACTTCAGTCTGGCTTTTATCCTCTCCACTGTACAGAACATGCCCTCACTAAAGTAAGTAATGACCTTCTTGCTGCCAAATCTGAGGGCCACTACTCTCTGCTCATTCTCTTGACCTCTCCATTAATTTGGACACCTCTCTCCTGCCTCTCTAGCCACTCTTTCCCTGTCACTTCTAATTACTCTACTTCTCCTCTTCCATTACTAGTTTGTGCCTCCCCTCCACCCCCTCAAGTCTTCTGTTCTTAGCCCCCTTCTATTCTCCATTTATAGTTCATTCTTATAATAGCACATCAAATATTATGTCCTCCAATATCATCACTATGCCGATAACAGTCAGATCTACCTCTCCAAGGGGCCTATTCATCATGTTAATTATCAGACTCCGAATGGACCCCGATAATTAAGATCTTAACTGCAGCGGCTGCCGGAGCAATACATCATTGCTCCGGCGCGGTGGCAGCTGATGTGATATCAGCTGCCCCCGCAAACGGCTTCACTGCTCCTTTTCAGTTCCTTTCACTGCTCCTGTCGGAGCAGTGACGGTGGTGTGCATGTGCGACCTACAGGTCATGCATGCGCACAAGAGCCCCGATATCCGGCGGAAGGAGCCGGACAGGGGCGGAGGGATCCGAAAGGTTAGCACTGCAGCTAGTGGGCATCTCAGTAGGAAGATCATTGGCAGAAGCATTATCAGAAAGGTGCTGCCGCATCTGTGCGCACCTTTGAATCAGGCCCTATACAGTATGTACTAACAACTTATTAGCCATTTGAAAGAATAACGCACATGAAATAACTAAGTTAAATAAAAACAAACATTATTTTTGCTGGACATCCATAGTAGGGTTCACCTGGTTTGCCAGCGCTCACTGTAAAACACCACCATTGTATTTATTATTGTTTAGCAGGGTTTGGCAGCTTTGCTCAAACATCGTAGACACTTTAGGAGTGACCTGTGCCAATTGTGTCTTTCCCCACAAGATTATGGAGCCTGTGTCACTCAGCAATAAGACAGTATAGTGAATAGCTGGCCTTACCTATACCTTTTGGCGACGGTCATCTTTTGAGTGATATTGTCAGAAAGACTTTGCAGAAGGTGGCAAAGGTTCTGGCAATCTCCTGGAGTAGGAGCAGGCAGTGTCGGCAAGCATATCGAGGAGTTCATGCACACTACAGATTTGCAATCACTTTCTACCTGTATGACCACTGCAGAGCCCCATGAAGCCTGCCAAGCCTCAATTAGCCGGGTTCCACTGCATCAAGCAGTAACTGCTCAAAGCAAAGTATCAAATTCCGAACTTCTAACATGGTGAAATGTCCCGTGACGCACCCACTAGACTAGCACCAACCCTATAAGTGGGACAGAACAAACCCCTTAAGCTCCAAAATCAGATTGGCTTTATTCTCTCTATAAAGGCAACGCTTTCTGTGCTAGTGTACTTGTACAGGTATTTCAATTCTAATTAGTCTGTACAAATTTCTTGGCAACAAGTTGTCGTGCGGCCACATCGTTGTATAAATGGAATAAAGAAAAAAAATTGCAGACTGTTAAGAAAGGAACAAAATTCTTAAAACAGGAAGTAATTTGTCACGAAATCTGCTCCTAGAATGTGTAGAGCATATAGAATGTAAACTGAATGGGAATAAGTTGTAGAGGAGTCTGATGACTGCGTGATAGCAGCATGTGCACTACCCAGGACGACATACAATGCAGGACATAAGAAACCCGTGACAGAAGACTAGTGGGGAGGATGATTACAGGTGAAAGTGACTCCAGAATATGTAAGCCTTTATTGTAGAAGATGGTATCATCTGCACAGAAGGAGAGACCTGTAGGACTGTCAAATACAGTCAGGCTTCTGAGCCCAAGCAGCAGGCGGAGGCTTGGCCACTGTAGACAGGCTGCTGGCTAATCCTTCAGGGCTCACTTAAAAGATTAGAGGTGGGTGGTGCTAAGATTCCCTGAAATGGGTAAGGAGTTTGGAAGCAGGCAAACAAGCAGAGACTTAATTCACTTCTTGTGCAGCACACAAGCTCCAGCTGTCTCTTCTTGCAGCTGCACAGGGCAGAGAGAGAGGGTCTTACTCTAGGAAAGGAGTAACGAGAAAGGATAACTTTTTTTTTTCCCAATGTTTTTTTCACTCATTATACTTTGACTTCATCCTGGAAATCTAACAGAAAGCAGAAGTTCTCTTCGGGCACATTTATGAATTGAGTTTAAAGAGCTGTTTTTGCCAGTTTGGGTGCAGCCATGCGGTTCCAGTTGAACACTGTGGCTTGTGTCAACTCCTTGCTCTTTGGGTTCATCCTCTGGAGTTCCGCAGAAGAATACGACTATTATAGCTGGCAGTCCGACAACTTCCAGAACGGGCGCTTTTACACCAAGCAGAGCCAATGCGTGGACATCCCCCAAGATCTCCATCTCTGCCATAACGTGGGCTACAAGAAGATGCGGTTGCCCAATTTGCTCGACCACGAGACAATGCCGGAGGTGAAACAACAAGCCAGCAGCTGGGTGCCCCTGTTGGCGAAACGATGCCATAGAGATACCCAACTCTTCCTATGCTCCCTGTTTGCGCCCATTTGCTTGGAGCGACCGATTTACCCCTGCCGCTCGCTGTGTGAGGTAGTGCGCGACAGCTGCGCCCCAGTGATGGAGTCTTACGGTTTTCCTTGGCCAGAGATGCTGAACTGTAATAAATTCCCTCTTGATAATGACCTCTGCATCACTGTTCAGTTTGGCAGCAAGCAAGTTACTCAGCCACCAGGTAACCCAGAAATATTTACATTTACTTTTTGCAAAACATTTTTTTCCTGCTTGACTCTAAAAAGTTCTAATAGGTTGTAAGAGTAAGATTTAATGCCAATCTGTATTGCCTATTGAGGAAAAACTGTGACGTTGGTGTAGTTCCACCAATGAACCTGCTTTAACCATTAAACACTAGCCCTTGGAAAATCAACAATAATTCATTGATTTGCAACAATTGTTGAAACATACTCCATATCTCAGTTACCTTTGTCCTTTTCTCCAGACTGTGTATTCTCTCTGATAACTTGGAGGATATAGTTCTACTATGCAAAGATACAAGTGTTCAGCATTTAATAATGACACATTGTTGATAAAGTAGTCGCCACAGAGACGATCTGATATATATTTCAGTGCAAAATTGTCACATGTATACATTTATTTATTTATTATTTATCACCAGTTATTTATACAGCACACACGTATTCCGCAGCGCTTTACAGAGAGAATATTCACCCATTCACATCAGTCCCTGCCCCAATGGAGCTTACAATCTATATTCCCCAATTCATGTTGGTAGCTGCTCAATCACTTCAGTAATATCACTCAGGTGCATGTTAGGGAGGGGTTATTCTATACAAGAAACAACAAAAAGTAATCCCCCCAGCACTCCGAATGTAATCAGCAATAAGATTACATGGTGGTAGATAATTCAGAGATCTCAGTTGCATACTGTATATTTGCAAATATATTGCTAAGCCTCCAGGCCACGTCACGGCTTCTCAGATACTGGAGGTCCCTAATACTAGGTCAAAGTCAGGGGCGCAGAACCCCAAAAAGCCGACAAAGGCCAGCCCCAGGGAATAACACCAGTGAAAGACTAAAGTGTTAGTGTTAATAAGTTAACAGTTATTTATATAGCACACACGTATTCTGCAGCGTTTTACAGAGAGAATATTTGACCATTCACATCCGTTCCTGCCCCAGTGGAGCTTACAATCTATATTCCCTACCGCATGCTCACACACATACACACTAGGGTTAATTTTTGTTGAGAGCCAATTACCTACCAGTATATTTTTGGAGTATGGGAGGAAACTGGAGTACCCGGAGGAAACCCATGCAAGCACAGGGAGAATATACAAACTCCACACAGTTAGGGCCGTGGTTCCATGACCTCAGTACTGTGAGGCAGTCATGCTAACCATTACACCATCTGCGCTGCCCCACCAGACATCACCCCGATGTTCAATACCATAATCAATTTTTCTCTCATTTATCTGTGCCCTGATTGGATGCGCAGAAAAATTCGCGAAAATATTGGTCTTGTGCCTACACCCAACTTTTCCACCACCACTCCGAGCACACTGCCGAGAATTGAATTGCTCCCTAAAGAGTCTTGTTTTTTTATAACCAATTCTTTAAGTACAATACGGGAGATCCAATTAGTAACTTGTATATCACAGCTAGACATAGATAAATGCCTTTAATAGCAGTCTGCCTTGGAATTTTAGGATCTCTTACTGTTGCAAAACTGTTAAATAAACTTCATCTGTTTCTGTCAATGAAAGGACAGTGCTCCGTGGCAGGGATCGCATACAGTTAAAACTTTTTTTTTTTTCAATAATAATTGAAAAAATTAAAACCCTGCATTCCTGAGCTGACATTATTCGCTGGATAGATAAGCGAGCAGACAGCTCCCAGGAGACTCAGGCGAGCAGAATATTACAGTTGTACAGAACTTAAATGCAATGTCAAAACTTTAACTATGAACTATGCTTGTACTGCCCCCCCTCCAAAAAAAAAAATTTAGAAAAAAATAAATTAAAAAAAATCAGTGAAACCGCAGGAATTAACTTTGAAATGAAAAAAAAAAAAGCATTGCACGAGAAAATGTCACTTACACCAAACTTCATGTATAAGAACAGGGAAAAGTACTGTGGGGCTAAGCAGCAACATTTCTTATCGCAGCATGAATGGAGATGTAGGGTACGCAATGTTTGGACTTTATCGTCCATGTGAGTAGATACAAAAGTTGGATAGAAATTAGAAAATAATATAAATTAGACTCAAAACAGAAGCATAACACAAACACACAGCTGGGAAAAGTTTTGCTATTGAAATGATGGTCTTTCAGCAAACATTACCCGTTCTCTCCAGATATTAGAAACGTTTGTAGAAAATCCTTAGATAAACTCTGCAGAATAAAAAGATTTGAAGAGTTTCTTATAATACAAGTTTGGAGAAGAGTGCATTAAGCATGCAGAGATTTTCTCACTTCTTAAAAAAGCTCATTGGATTATTGAACATCTGTACTATAATTAGTATATACACTCTTTGTCATAAGCACCCTGAGGAAAGTGGGCGTGTTCCCGCTGAAACGTCGGTGATGTATAATGTGCTGAATATTGGTTGAATATATATATATATTTTTTTTTTTACATATGAGACCCTAAGTGCCATCTATTTTTGTATATATAAAATATATAAAACATAGCTAGTAATTAATGATTGTAAAATTACATGTTTCATTGTATATGTACTTCATATGTGCATGAAGCCTTTGGGCAGCTGGGTTACAGATATAAATATAGATTAGAATTATATAACAATAAACTAAATACTGTATTGTTAATAAGTGAGGTACCCCCAGAAACGTTCTCTCTTCCCTAGACATAGGAGAAAGACAGAATAGGAGAGACTTTGTGTATTATTATTATCACTACTGATATTCAGGCAAGTCAGTGCTTATTGTGACCTGCTCTAGTGCCGACCCAGATGACCGACATTGATGTTTTTAGCTCCATGACCGCAATGATCATTGTCATGTGTATGTGGTCATTGTTTGTCTGCACTGCAATGGACCCTATGTGACTTATTGTCCCTCTCCAAACAACCTGATCCTCCACATGTCGGGACGTACAGAGAAGGGGTCAAACTGCTGGATTTCTCTGCAACATTTAATAAAAAGTAGCAGTTCTACATATGAGACATGAAACTTGTGCCGACACTGCTCGGCACTATAGGCAGAATGTATTATAGAATTGAGGTGCGCAGGTGACCAGTAGATCTGCTGCTCCAGGGATATCGATTGGTCTCAGTGACGTTCAGCCTGTGTTGTTCACGCAAGCCAGTATAATTTTGCTTTGGTAACTTCAGCGCCACAAGTATCATGGTAATGTATAAATCCCCTTCATGGAGAGGACCCTGACGTTATCAGCCAATGTCCAACGTCATTCCCTACCATCCAAGTGGGCATAGAGGGGGGGAATATAACCATGTGGCAAGCGTAGCGAGCCCGAAGCGTGGCAAGTGCAGCGAGCCTGCGAGGAGACAAGTTTTTTTTTAAGTGGGGACAACTTACTTGTTTAGTTGGCCTTCATGGGCATGAACTGCACTTCCACCCTCACTCACATCACTTCCAGGTCCCTAGCATGAAGGGGAATTAAGCTCTACCCGAGTGTCATGGCTCAGCAGGTTTGTGATGAAAAGGATCAATGACTATATGGATATTGTGCAGCAGTTTTCTGTTGCATTTCATTTAGAATGCAAACGGAGAACTCTCATGTGACCGAGCATAGAGAACGTCCTCAAAAAATGGTTTGATCAAGCTTTTTTCATTGGGCTAAATACACAAACTATGATGAATATGAAATACTGTAGTTTCTCATAAGATACCAACTTACGGGAGATGCAGGGGTGAGTGGAAACAGGAGGGGGGCACAGCCTGATGATGTCATTTGTGTCATCAAGAGGAGCAAGGCTGTGATGCTGCTAATTATGTCATCATGCCTCTGCCCAATCAGGGTCCACTGTAGCTGGCAGAGCTTGAAGATGTCATTTGCGCCATCACAGCACATGCCAGCCCACCTTGTTTGTCTCACCATCATTTGGGAGTCTCGTTGACCTTCCAGAAGACTAGACAGCCATGAGATAGATTTGTCTGCAAAGTGATTCTTGCACAGCTTGCAGATTGCTCCAATGAAAATATCTCTGCATGTTTATTGTATAGCACCTCTAAATATTCTTATTATCTATCATATGTATGGCGACAGCAGGTGTCCTCAGCGCTGGACAGGGATTGCATCTTCTCTGTATAGAGCACAGTATTCATTGACGATTTAAAAAAAAAAAAATCTATATATATATATATATATATATATATATACACACAGTATATATATATATAATTTTTTTTAATCTAAACATTTTTTTTTTAGATTACTATTGTTTTATAACGTCACTTTAGACGGCTCACCCATGCATATGTCCGCTAATACCAAAACGGCAAAGTACTAAGTTGACCCTTTCCAAATTAGACCATTATCCCTGGTCTAATTTGGAAAGGGTCCTCTGTCTTGCTGAGTGATATTTAATTAATTGAGGTAATACAACTAAGTCATACAAATAAATCATTTATTGTTGCTCCCTAAAATTGTATCCATAGAGCAGTTCAGGAGCGTTTCAAGACTAAAGGCCCATGTGCAGATGCCCCTCCCTGAAAGACATCGCGCCAGCGCAAGCACTATAGAGTCTGGCACTCTGTCAGAGGCTACGGTGCATGCACTGATTATAGATACGGAGCTGGAGCAGTCCAGTGTCATATCCAACAGCAATGAAAATACACAATTATACCCGGTAGTTCTAAACATCCTGGTGCTGAGATAAGACAGGAATCAGGCACTCGGCAGTATATGTTTCACCCAAACTCCTTGTACAGGGAGAATTTGCATATTTGCTAGTGTGCAATTTTGCATACCTTGTGATGTTACCGACCCAACATTGTGTACTGTACACTTGACTTGCTATTCGTCATTAGTGTGCGCTTGTGCCTATTGTATATTTAGGGCCTGTTTCTGAACCAGACGCATTGCCGAAATATATGCAGTTTGAGCGATTGTTAGCCATTTCGCATGCTTGAAAGCCATATTGCGCCCGCGTAGCGATTGTTTTGCGATCACGCACAGAGGATTCCTTCGCAAAGTGAATGACAGGCAGTCAGCGTTTGGGGGAGGTATCGGGGGGTAGTTAGTGAAGCGCAGGCTTGTCAGATCATTAAAATACTGTTTTCTAGGGGTCCATAAATTAGCCACTATTTTCATCACAGCGGATCCCTCTGCGTGTCTGGAGACCCGCTGTGTCTGCGGCACCTTAGTCTTGCTCAGGAGGCTGAAGGTCACCGTATCTGCGTTTTATGTTACAAATGTTTCCAGGTTTTGTGCATGAGTTGCTTTCAGTAGGCGTCCCTTATCCCTGGACGGCTAGTGGGTCATTAGCATATTTTCGCAATTGCGTTCCATGAGGAATCTCAACTGTGATGGCATTTGTGTGAGGATCTGAATCAGGCCCTTAGTGCACAAGATACATCTCCAAACAGGTGTATCTAACCTTACTTGCAGGTCCGCGTAACCTGAATTGCGCTGAGACGCACCTCACTAACATTTGCCTACACAAGGATTCCCATTAACGCCTTTAGTCATAAGTGCTGGTGCGATGGAAATGCATAGTGTGCTCAGGACCCTGGACATGCTCCGTCAACCGGTATACGTCGAAGCCCGCGTCAGCCTCAGATTGCTTTATTTCCGTTCCTTTATATTATATATCCATTACTTAGCTCTGAGTCACATCTAAGGGCAATGAAAATAAAGATTTACACCCGTTAGATATAAAGATCTTGATGAGAAAAAAAAGCTAAAAGTTAAAAGTCGTTTTAATCAATGTCTCCTATATTTTCTTGCCATTGGTCACATTCCCTAACAAAGGCCAGCAGGAAGCAGTGATTGTTACAAGTTAAAACACTCCAGCTTATACCCCTTTTCCACCTAAATTCCGGGTCTGACCCGGAGTTGGAACAAAGGCCCTCATTCAGAGACGGTCGGATGATGCAAGCGGTCGCTCAGAAACTGGGTGGTCGCTTGCATCCTGACCGGCCGCCTCTGTTTCGGTCGTTAGGCTGTGAGTTTACACCCACAGCTCTAACGACCGCTAGGGTGATGGTCGCGATGGTCATAGATCATCGCGACCATCGGGGCTTACGACGAGACCCTAGGGTAGGGTCTCACTTGTCGTAAGCCCCGGAGAGCTTCTGGCTGTCAGAGCCGGAAGCTCTCCACTGACATCACTAGTGATGTCAGTGGGGCCTCCCCCAAACGGTAGGCGTTCCCATGGGAACACCTCCATTTGGGCTGCCACCCCCCCGGCCCGCCTTCCAAACGGGGCGCCCCCTTTGGAAAGAGACCCGCTACGACCGGCGCTGTCGGTCGTAGCGGGTCTCACGCATGCGCACGAAGGAGCCGGCTCCCTCGTGCGCATGCGCACTGGACAAACATCGAGGCGGCCATGCGGTCGTAGACCGTACGGCCGCCTCTGAATGAAGCCCAAAGTTCCTATACGGATCAGACCCGGAATTTGACCAGCGCCGACTCGGGATATTCCCGTGTCAGCGCCGCTCACACCGCAGTCGGGTCTGCATAGACCCAGCTTTTGCGGAGTGAAAGTGGCCGCTTGGAGATGATGTCATCTCCAAGCGCCACTGAAGCCGGACCAATCGGCCGGCTAGCAGCGCACTCCAGGTCATCGTGACCCGGAGTGCGCTGTTCTCACAGCAGGGTTTCACGGGTTACGCCAGTGTCAAACCCTGCTAGTTACCTGGGTTGGATTGCCGGCGATCCAACTCTCTCCCCTTTTACACCAGGGAGCTGCCCAGGTTAACCCTTCAAAAACCCGGGTTTTAGCTCCAGTGTAAAAGGGGTATTAGAAGTTTCTCTCTGTTCTCAAGAGACAATTAAACTCATATACCCTCTTCCTATAAAAAAAGGGAAAAAACCCTTTGTTTTAGATATGTTCAGTATTTATTCACTATTTATATTTTCACAACACAAATGTAAAGGAACTTTAGGTATTTCAGGGATCTCTCTGAGATGTACTGTACCAGCTTAATGGAATTAATGAGATAATGACCGTTCCGATCAGAACATCATCATTGTTAATTTATTTACCCCCTGCCTCCAATTTTCACATCTTAGGAAAGTTTTAGTGTAAAGCTGCATACACACACAACGATTTTGTTACCAACGATTTTATGAACGATTATCTGTCAGATTTTTTAAAGTGTAATGAACGATTTTTTTGAACTACAAACGATTTTTGCATATTAATTTAATGAAAATCGTTGAGTTGACAAGTCTGACGGAACTACAAACTACAAACGTGAACGCGCATGAACGATAATCGTTCATCGTTTAAGTCAGAAAGTGAACGATTTTTTCAAACGATTATCGTTAAACGATATCGTTTAACGATAAAAGTTCAAAAAATCGTTGTGTGTGTATGCAGCTTAATTGTTCACTCCTGTACTACTTTGATGTGGTTAGCTTGGTCGTACTTATCAACCCAATAAGTTGTGTTGATCAGCGTATTTCAAATGTATTGAAACTACAATAACATCATTGCAGGAGTGTAATTAATCAATAACCATGCTTTACAGGGCTGTGTCATATTGAGGAAACCCTCACTGCAGGTTTCTCTGCTAGGGGCATGTTTATTAATTAATGGGTCTCCCGATAATTAAAATTTCTTATCGCTGCTATTCGTGGCAATAAGAAATTAAGATTTGTCCTAATGTATGGTGTGAGAAAGAAGCCCTTCCCTGCAGTGTGTAAGAAGTGCTCTTCACTACTGCTTCGGGCACTATTACGCAAGCGGGAGTGAAAAGTGGCGGAGAGGGATCCCTAGGGTTCCCTCTCCTAGTAATTTTTGTGATATCTATGGGGGCTGCATTTGTGAGTGGAAATGGGAGACTGCAGCAGACATCTCTGATATCTGCGGTTTTTCCCTGACATTCAAGGGACACTTATTAACTGCCAGTACCCCCCTCTCCCCGAAAATGGGTATACTGTACTGTGACTAGCCCAGTCTGTCAATATAGCCCGACTGTAGCTTTTATGGAGGGACCCCACGTTGGTCTTCCCCTCCGCAACAGCGCAATAGTGGCAACCAGCTCAGGTTATGAACGCTGGTGAATAGATCGATTTGCTTTTTTTTTTTTGATGGTGGAGTTTTTAACTTCTTTGAGCCGTATTCAATATGAGCCGAGCCGCGATACTTTTTCACGGCCCAGACTTTCCGCCTACTTCGCCTGTTTGGCAGGCGGAACAGTATCGGGCGCGTGCACGCTTTACTCAGTATTCAATATGAAAGTAGGCGAAAACGGCACCCCGAGAAATTGAAACAGGTGGAAAGTGCTGTCAGATTTGAGGAAATCGGTCTGACACCCCCCAAAAGATGCTCTGATATGGGGGTCCAATTTGGCTTGCTGAAGGTATTTGGGGTTTTTAAACGGGCTTAATATCTGCTAAATAGCGTTTTTCAATACGTGGTGCAGAATAGTATTCAGGAGTATTTTTTCCTGAAAATAACTAATCCCAGCAAATTTGGGGTACTTGAAAATGGGGGTCAGCATATTTAAAAGTTGCTAAAGTGTAGTTGTAAAAATCATGAAAAATCCACCTGCCGCAAGCTCCTGCAATCAAGAAAACACCTGGGGCATACTTGGGGACCCCCCCAGAGTCAAGTTCGCTAGTTTTTAACTTTGTACCCCAACTTTTTTTTTCGCCCCCTTTTTTGGGGGGTCCTTAAGTGTTTTTTGAAATTTTTTTGACACAGTTTACCTTTTTCAAACATCAGCGTTACTTATTCTTGTGTTCTTATATGTATGTGAGGGAGTGACTATCCCAATTTATAGTAGCTGCTAGTAAAAACTCATTCCAGCACCTGTATATACCCACCAGGGTAATTTCCTACCTTTGGGGGACTGTCTGAAGGCTGCACGGGGGTTCCCGCAACGTTGCACCCCAAAACCCCAATTCTGCACTTTTTTCTGCCTGCTATTCATAGGCGAAACTTTTTCGCCTGGTACATTGCATTGACTTTCCGCCTAGGCGGAAAGTCCTTCAAACTGAGGGTCTCATTCAGACCCGCTCGCGAGCGAAGGACGCTCGCAAGTGGGTCGATGTTACCCAAATGCGCATGATGGAGGCTGCTCCGTCGTGCGCATGCGCGAGACCCGGCGAGCGACGGGGAAGCCGTCGCTCGGGGTCTCGCACCAAAGGGGACGTGCTGTCGATGGTGAGTGACAGCACGCTCCCTTTGGTGGGCGTGGCTGCCCAGACGGAGGCGTTCCCATGGGAACGCCTACCGTCTGGGTCCGGCCCCACTGACATCACAAGTGATGTCAGTGGGAGTGCTTTTGGCTCTGATAGAGCCAAAAGCACTCCGGGCTTGCGGCAGACTAGACCCTACCGCAAGCCCGATGGTCGCGATGGTCTTGACCATCGCGACCATCTTTTTGGCCGCTAGCATAAGCTGTGCGTGGTCACCCACAGCTATGCGAGCGGCCAGGAGGCCGCACCAATTTTAGGTAGGGCGGCCCTGATTCAGAGCGAGCACTCTGGTCAGAGCGTCCGGCTCTGAATCAGGCCCTGAATACAGGGCAAAACCAAAACAGGCGAAAATGACGTCACCTGCGAAAAAGTTTCGCCAAAACACGTGAAAATTGACTTTTCGCTCCAAATTGAATACGGGCCTTTATCTTTATTTTATTTTACTTCCCGCGTAAAAACTATTTGAAGACAGTGATTGGTGTGTTTAGCGCATGATAACAAGTTTAATATGGTAAGCAAGTAAGCAGAATTTTGCAAATGGTAATGAAAGGTCTTTACGTAACAAGATTTGTGTGCCATTGTAGGGTTATGACCTTACAATATATGTCTATACTGCTCTTCTGTCTGCCTGGGAAACGTGTGCAGGTCAGAGCTTCCTGTAGACTTGAGGCTTCTACATATTAGTAACAGATAAATATTGTTAGAGCTTCCCCATGGAAGCAGATACCGTTCCCTGTTTGTATCCGTGTTCCTAAACATCCGAGCACTGGGAACGCTGCTGAATTGTAAAGGATGCGGCCACGGGTCCCTGGTGTTAACAGGAATCTGACAAGCCCGGAATATTTACACTTTTATTGCTGAAGTGCCTGAATCATGCATTTTTCCCATCCAGAGAGATCTGTGCGAGATGCTGAAGGAAAACACAGACAAAGCCCAAGCAATATACTGTGTCATGGAATGCCTCCTGTGTTATACAGCCTAGCAGAACAGATGTGCATCAGATAGGTCATTCCTATTACCGTTTGCCAAATGTAGCCAAGGGAAACACGCAGATTAGATGCGACCTAGGCTACATTTCTACCACGCAGAATGACAAGCACGGTATGGGCCTGATTCAGAGATGGGCAAAGACGTGGAAAGCGGCTGCGACTCTTGTCGGTCGGCCATCTGCGGCTTTATGCAAATGTCGTTACAAAGTCCTTCCCCGGTGTCCACCTGTGCGTATAAATGTGCAAGGACTGAGGCGTGCACTTTCAGCAACCGTAAACGCTTTTATAGTATACAGCCCGAGTATGGCCACCAAAGTGAGCGATTGAGGGTCTGTGTAAGCAAACACTACAATGACGCGCTCGCTACACTCCCATAATGCGGCCCATAAGACTACTTATTTCCTTGCGTCTGTTTTGCCACCTCCCAGTCACTGCCCAGGAACACCCAAAGCTTTTCAATGACATTTCTGATGTCAATCGCAACAGCGCCTGTGTGTACACTCTGTGTAATGCATGCACCACAGGAGTATTTAGCATACTTGCCAACTCTCCCTCATTGTCAGGGAGACTCCCTGAAATAGTAGCAATCTCCCTGTCTCCCTGAAGAGTCTAGCAATCTCCCTCATTTCATCCTTACCCCTATTATGAAGCTGTTATATTAAAAAACAGAGATATATACAGTCAAATGGGATCATTAGTGTCATTTCCTTGCATTGATTATTATAAGACACAATGATCCCTATGAATTTCTGAAAAGTATTAGAGTGTTTTCATCAACAAACAGATCTTACTAACTGCTTTTGGGCTGGTTTACATTTGGATGTATGTCAGGTTTAGGACACACCTCTCAGATTTATCAGTACACGCCCATCACATGAATGACACGCCTCTCAGATCTATCAGTACACGCCCACTGTAACACGCGCTCATAGGTGCTGCTTTCACACTCTCCCTGAAATGCTTTTTCAAAAGTAGGCAAGTATGGTATTTAGTGGCTTTTGCACCTGCGCAGTAGCAAATAGAACTCTGCATATATCGCCATTGCATGTAGCTCTGAATCAGGCCCTATGCTACAACCTGCACTAAACTAAGCCTCATATGGAAGAGAAGCGACTAGTGGGACCGTCTTGGCAGTGTCGTGGGCATGTTGCCAGAGATACGCCATATTTGTGCGTATACTGGGCGGACATCTAATTCAGATGCATCGCTTGCACCCAGTATGGGGTAGGTGTAATTGCAGATGGGATGCAGTCTTATTACCGGCGGTGGCCGGAATGCCAGCTGTCGTAATCCCGACATGGGACTAAAGATAGGCGTGGAAATCCTACAGCCTATCTTTATCCCGACGCCGAAATCCCAACAGCTGCCATCACGCACGCAGGTAAGCAAGCGCTGTTAGATGTTGGCCGCAGGGGGGGGGGGGTCGGTTTAGGTTTAGGCACCCCAGGTGGAGATTAGTGTTAGCATCCCCCTGGGAGGGTTAAGGTTAGGCTACAGGGAGTTAGGCACCACTGGGGGGAGATTAGGGTTAGGCGCTTCCCCGGGTTAGGTTTAGGGCGCAGGAAGGGGGGTTAGGCACGACCGGGGGGAGGTTAGGGTTAGGCACCACCAGGGGGGGAGGTTAGGCACACTAAGGGAGGGTTAGGGCTGGGGGGGGGGGGAGGGGAGGGTTAAGGTTAGGCTACAGGGAGTTAGGCACCACTGGGGGGAGATTAGGGTTAGGCGCTTCCCCGGAAGGGTTAGGTTTAGGGCGCGGGAAGGGGGTGTTAGGGTTAGGCACCACCGGGGGGAGGTTAGGGTTAGGCACCACCGGGGGGGGAGGTCAGGGTTAGGCACCACTAAGGGAGGGTTGGGGGGGGGGGAGAGGGTTAGGGTACTGACCGGCCCCTAACGGGATTCTTCATGATCAGGCTGCTGGCGTCGGTGTTTTGACCACCGGCATCCCATCCATCAATATATCATACGGATTCCATAGCGGATACCAGGGATGACAGCTGAGCTAGGTGACGGAAACAACTGGGGTGGTACAATGCCTATGCGTTAAGCTGTACGTATAGTTGATATAGCATTCTGTTTGCAATCCATCCACATTGTGAATGCTGCCATCTACGGACCTACTCACAGCTCAAAATCAGGCTCTTTGTTATCACTCGCACTACTCAGCAATTACTGACAGCCATACAATACTACAAACTACACTACGCCCTACACAACATGACGCCACACGCACACACAACACTGACACACATAAAACATTACAATCTATAATGTACTCCACCAGTGTACCATACCTTTTAATAATCCTACATAAAACACTGTCACCAAATTGTGCATTATAATAACATGCCACGTGCCTTATCTATTAGGGATGTAGTCAGGAAGCCGGCAGTCTAAATACTGACGCCTATCATTAGCCCCACGCCCGGCATACCAAACATAGATAAGCCGGGCATCAGGAGCTGTTAGTCGTTAGGCACCCCCAGGGGGACTTAAGGTTAGGTACCCCGCCCAGGAGGGTTAGGCTATGGGAAAGAGGGGTTAGCATCAGACACCCCCGGGGGGAGGTTAGGGTTAGACCCCCCCCGGGGAGGGGTAGGTTTAGGGTGGGGGGGGAGATTAGGGTTAAGCACCACTAAGGGAGGGTTAGGGGGGGAGAAGGGTAGGGATAGGGTTAATACTTACCCCAGGGACGGGCTGGGCCGGGGGGCAGGGTGCCACCTGCCCCCCGGGCCGGTACAATTTTAGCATTCCAGGGCCGCCAGGCTGCGGCAGGCAGAGGATGCTTCTGCTCCTGCCCCAGCTAAAGAGAGATCCTTCATCCGAGTAGCAGGGGCTAAAAGAAAATGGCTGCCCCCATATCAGGCTACAAAAAGATGGCCGCTGTCAGCCAATGGGGAGCCAGGGTTCCCTACCCAGAAGCCCAAGAGGCTGAAGAATAAGAAAAGGGGGCGTGGCTTATCGGGGAGCGTGTGTAGAGGAGCTGAAAAAATTAAGTTTATGGCACCGCACCTATGGAGGACTCAGAGAGGGCAGAGATGAGGAGTGCCTCAGAAAGGAGGAGATCCTGCTTCCTGTCTTCTCCAGCCATACCAGGTAACTGGAGGTTAGAGTGGGGCACAGATGCATAAACTTTGCAGGGGGATGTTTTTTTGTTATTTAAAATATGTGTGTGCTCATTACATGTGTCTGTATTTTGTGTGTGCATGTGTGTATATATATATATATATATATATATATATTTGCCAATATACATGTGTCTGTATTTTGTGTGTGCGTATATGTGTATATATATATATATATATATATATATATATATATATATTGGCAAAAAAAAAATTGGGTGGTGCAGGGTCCAGTTAATCAATATTGTAGAATCCTTTCCAAAAGCTCCATCAGGGGCCCTGGTGCGGACAAGACCAGCACTCTCGTATGTTAGAATCAGAAAATTTCTTTATCTCCATTGTATTTTTTCACATAATGGAACAAAATGAGTAACCTGAGTGATTCTCCCTGGGGTTTCACCATCCTACCCAGTTACTGATCCCAACAGCTGTTTCCATTGTTAAACAGTCTTCAGGGGAATATCAACCATAGAATGCTGGTATAGTCTATATATACCATCCTAATTGTCCCAACAACACTCACCAGTCTGGTCATCGGGACCGATCGCACCCACCGGAACAAGTGGACATGTGCAGCTGAACCCAGGCACTGAAGTCATCCGCCGGAAGTGACGCTGGCGGTACAACAGCAGCGTCAGAGTTACCCAGCAACCAGGACACGCGGCACCGCTGGAGATGTCCGCCGGATGTAACCCCGGTGGCCCATCAACAGCGTCCATGTTACCCTGGCAACCGCATACCACAAGCCCGGAGGTAACGCGATCTAATCCATCAATGGTGCCTGATGGATTAAATAAAGAGCTCTGATTTTCTTGTTTTTTTTAGTGGGTTGACACTATACCGCCATAATATAATTTGACTATGTTTTATGCTTTCTGATTTCTATGTGGGCTAATGGATGTTTTTCCCTGATGTCTAGTTCCATGTGTATATGTTATATGTAATATTTTGATATGTATATTTTCTAATATCGGAGCTTTAGATATTTTGTGGCTTTATCTTTATGCCCTTTACTCTATATGAAGTGTATTAATTAAGGTTTTTCCATATATTTGTAGGATTAGCCCTTTATAAACTAGTGCACACCCATACATCTCTATGCACTAGAATGCTTGGTCTATTATTAATCGTTGCTCCGATATCTAATTAATAATATTTATTCCTTTATACTGTGGTTGTTTACATCTTTGCATTGATGTATATGCTGGTTGCCAGGGTGATAGATCGCGTTACCCTGGGCTTGTGGTATGCTGATGCAGTTGCCAGGGTAACGTGGACGCGGGGTTACATTCGGCGGATGTCTCCAGCGGTGCCGCGTGTCCTGGTTGCCGGGCAACGCAGACACTGCTGCTGTACCGCTGGCGTCACTTCCGGCGGATGACTTCAGTGTGCTGCCGAGTGCCTGGGTTCAGCTGCAAGTGTCGGCTTGTTCCGGTGGGCGCGATCGGTCCCCTGATGACCAGACAGGTAAGTGTTGTTGAGACAATTAGGATGGCATATATAGACTATACTAGCATTCTATGGTTGATATTCCCCGAAGACTGTTTAACAACGGAAACAGCTGTTGGGATCAGTAACTGGGTAAGATGGTGAAACCCCAGGGAGAATCACTCAGGTTACTCATGTAATGTATGATATGCTGAAGATTATTTGTATGCTGCTGGATGCTACATTTTGTTCCATTATGTGGAAGAAAATACACTGGAGATAAAGACATTTTTTGATTCTAACATAAGAGAGTGCTGTTCTTGTCTGCACCTGGACCCCTGATGGAGCTTTTGGAAAGGATTCTACAATATATATATATATATATATATATATAGATATATATATATATCGTTGGGTATGTAATCCCGGCAGTCAGGAATGCCGGCTGTCAAAAGACCGACAGCAGCATACCGATGCTGAGGATCCCGATGGGATAAGTATGCTATACCTGCCCCCTTCACCCCATAAACATAACCCTCCTTTTCTCTACTTGATCATAACCCACACTACCCTGCACCCTAACCCTCTCTACCCCGCACCCTAACCCTCCCTTCCCCGCACTCCAAACCTAACCCTCCCCCCTTAGTGCCTAACCCTGACCTCTCCCCCGCGGTGCCTAAACCTACCCCTCCCCCGCAACTTACAGCTAAGGGTGCCCATTGTACATACAATATGAATGTCAGCTGTCGAGATCCTGGCATCGGTATCTCCACTCATGTCGGGATTCCGGCACCGGTCTTCTGTCCCCAGTTCAGTATTCTGGTGCCGGGATTTCAGCAGTTGGCATCCCGATCGTAGGTTTTTTAACTACATCCCATATATATCTAATGATTGGTAAGTGCATACAACCTTACCAATTGTTCAGGCCGATGTGTCTGCGCTGGCATCACAACTTGGTGGATATTTAAATTTGCCCACCCAGTTGAGATGTCAGTCACTGGCGGACCCCTGCAGCAAGTGTAAAGGTGCCTACACACATAGCGCTGTACTCACAATCCCACGATGTGTACGATTTCCCCCTGAACTCTCCCCGGCAGCTCCCTGGCAGTCGCGAGCACGATTTGGTCAGAAAAAGCTGCCAATTTGACACACGATCTATCGTGCCTCCTAAACTATCCAGTGCATCGTGACTTGAGATTGTCAGATCTGCCCTATAGCACGGCAGATCTGAACATGCGATGTGCGACCTGGGGGGACCCGCATTGCATCGTGATCATGAGTGGGGCATATTTTACACGATCTGACGTTCCGATGCGTTGGAATCGGCCAGATCGGGTAAAATATTGCCATGTGTGTAGGCACCTTAAGGACGTTCGGCGGGTCACCTGTACACAGCCAGACGTGCCGATATATCTGTAAGATATATCGCCATCAGCTGTGCTGCAGGGCAGATGCGATATGTCTGTAAATTATGTAGTTAATAGACATATCATTTGTACACACTCACCGATCATGCTCTACAAATATATTGCCGTTCAATGGAACAGGCAATATATCTGTCAGTGTGCACCCAGCATTAGTCATATGGGGCTGGTATGTGATATATTTGTTCATAGCTCTTTGTCGTAACAATTTTTCATATTTAATTTGCTATTTAAATCACACCCACATTACGCAAACCACACCCCCAACATTGTCACACCCACTTTTAAAATTGCATTTGCTTGTGGAAAAACTGGGCCACTTGCTCTTGTTTGCCCCCCAGGCTGAAAGTTGCCAGCCAGCCCCTGTCGGGATCTCCGTCTGCCGGCCTTCCGGCGTTGGTATGTCATCCGCCGGGCTTAGGTCCGGCGATATAACATACCGATTCCATCTATTAGGTATATATAGCAAATGTTAATACATAGATATCAACCATAAATACCCACCACAAAAGTGCATCTACAGTGTTTACCAAAGAAAAAAACGAATTAGGCACTAACATCTCTACATAATAATCAATGATGACCTGTCCCATCTCCATCATGTGCAGTGGCAGCAGGTGCCCCAATGAGTCCCACTGCAGCAATGGAGACGGGACATATCAGGCCAGGAGAATCCTGTAGAGCAGGGTCTGGCACAGGGTAAGTATAGCGGTGGCATGGACAGGGCCTAGTCTGAGCTTGGGTTATTAGTAGTATAATTATACAGTATAGTAATAATCAGTTATGTACTCTACAAACCATAACTACTTAAACTTCAGCATTCCGTTGGACATTGGCTTCTTCTATATACTGAGCCTTAGCCTGGGTACACACCTAAAGATTTTCTGTCCAACCATCCAACCAGTTGATTGGTTGGAATGAAAATCTGGTAACGTATAGGAGTAACTGATGATCAGCAATTTGCTCCTAAATGCCAGAAAACAGATGAAAATGGTCGTCAGACAAGTTTGTTAAATTTTTTATCTAAATAATTTGTTCAAACAACAGTTTTTGTCCATTTTCCGGCATTTGGGAGCAAATTGCTGATTGTCATTTACTATCATACCTTACCAGATTTTCATTCCAACCAATCAACTAGTTGGATGGTTGTAAAGAAAATCTTTAGGTGTGTACCCAGCCTTAGGGTGGTATCCAATTAGCAGCGATAACCCGTTATCCAATTATCCAATTAGCCGTGGTCCGAAGCCTTCCATAGCAATTATCGCAAATTAGTTTTCACCATCTCTGAGTAGGTGAAAAGTTGTGCAAAATCCCCATTTTTGGTCTAAATTGTCGGGACTTGGTGCAGAACCCCTGGGACACCCCCCTTAATGACTAATTAGACACAAATATTTTTTTTAATTAGCTTATTTGGGCCAATAATTACATCATTAATGGGGTGAAAAATTTAAAAGTTCAGTAAAATGGATTCAAAGTAATGGGTTTGGTATTTTGGGGGACTGTATGAATAGGTCAGGTGTTTTAAACATTGCATTGCAGCAGGTGTATTTTAAAAATTTTTTAAAAGTGCCCTAAAATGACTAAAAAATATGTTTACCCCCATTTTATGTACCCCTAATTTAACTAGAGCATTACAGTACCTTTGGGCAAGAAAAAAATTATTTATAGCTTTTTTTTACTGATATAGAAAACTCCATATACAGTAACAGCCGTTTGATACTATTTGAGAACTCAAAACCATTTGATTATGGCCAATAAAAGACTTCTATACTGTTACCCAATATTAGTTAACCTTTTTTTGGGGTACAGGCTGATTTCTTCATTTTCACCTATACTTTTCACCTGTCATCCCTGCAAGAATTTCGTGCGAATGTGTTATCGTCTGTTTTGTAATAGGATTGCATGATAAAGAGGGCGCATACATGGGATAAGCGGCAACTTCGTGCGATGGGTCCGAAAAGTTTTTGCCGGTGAAAACTTATCCTTGTTGCGGCTTAGAGAGAGAGAGAGAGAAAGTGGATGGAGGTAAAGTACCAACCAAACAGCTCCTAACTGTCATGTTACAGGCTGTGTTTGAATAAATATCAATTAGGAACTGATTGGTTTGTACTTTGGGGTCTATTTACTAAGCCTTAATGGAGATAAAGTGACCGGAGATAAAGTACCAGCCAACCAGCTCCTAACTGTCATTTTTCAAACACAGCCTGTGACATGGCAGTTAGGAGCTGATTGGTTGGCAACGGTTGCGGGGGGTGTTAGAGAGGGGGCTGGATCGGACACATGTGTGGGAGAGGGGGCCAAATCAGACAGCAGAGGTCGTGGGGGTGAGAGACAGAGGGGGAATAGAGAGGGGGCAGACGCAGTGAGGAATTCTTATGAATACCTGAACTGTAAGGGGAGAAGTGATACTTTTGTTAGCGAGGCATGATGAAAGTCTACAAAAGATATTTTAAACTTGCAGCGAGTTTAAAACACAATTATCACTAGTGATAATTATGTAATGATGAATTAACCCCCAAGGCTTAGTACATAGGGCCTGATTCAGAGTTGGACGCTATTTGCGAACGGTCGTTCAGAAAAAGGGGCCGGCTATTTAAATTGAGCGCTCGCTCTTTGCGGTCTGTTGACGCCTCTATGTCTGAGCGAGTGAACGAAATATGCACTCGCTATTTTGTAAAGACGCCCCCTGGCCGCTCGCATCCTACGTCATCTCCACTATTTATTTGATTAATCGAGTACATCGAAAGGCGTCTGAACTACTCGCAGTGCTTGTGGTTGAATTTTCCTACCGCAATCATGCGAACAGTTCAGGCTAAGAAACAACCAAGTGACGTGGTCGATGACGCTGCTTTGTTAATTATGCACACCCTTAAAACGCCCGTTTTGACTGTTTGGCACACCTGCGTTCGAATCTCCACTCCCCGTTTTCAAGCACCTTCCCCTGTTACCACCCACAAACGCCTCATCCTGTCGCACAAATTAGCAGGCATTCGCTATTTTGCGAGCACACAATTTCCGTCCGCAATGACTGGTTCGCGCATGCGTATTACAACCCATACGCATGCGCAGTTGTGCGAACATCGCTCGGAGCGAACGAGCGGCCGCTTATGAGCGGCTCTGAATCAGGCCCATAGACCCCTTAGTCTTGTACACTTTTCCTAGACATCCCCTATAGAACTGGCTACGGAAACAGAAGCCACATGCTAATTCTTTCACATAGTTTAACGAAGAGATAATATATACCAGATTCAGAATGATATATCCCCTATAGTCCATTTTTTTTTTCAATGCCCATAGATTCATAATAGTAACAAAACTGGCAATTAACAGCTGATTGGATGACTGCTGTCCTATTATGGTGAGTATATAGTCCCGGCTTGTATTCTACTTCAAATGTGTATTACGGACAATGAATGAATTGACCTTTGCCTTGTGAGTCACCTAATTTCCCAAACCTTCCCCAATTAAGACAATTAGGTATTTAATAAACAATGTCGAGCTACAGCTAGATGAACTCCTGTAACTTAATATGGAAATAAAGTCCCATCTACAATTACTATCCACGGTCTTATTGTCATTGACGACATTGTCACAAGTGGATTAAAAGGCATTCAGAATATCCCCCACTGTGTTCTGCTGGCTCATAGGAAGTCTACTGATGACAATACTGGCATAGTTCTTGTTCCCTTTCTTCCAGCAGAATAGATACAAAGCCTCATTCACACCCCAAAAGAAACAACTTTACATTTATCATGACCGCAAATGACCTTTTAAAAATCATGGTCAAATAAATGAAATGGTCAAACAAACAGATTCTGAAATACTTTCACTTTTTTTCGCATTTATTATTGTTTGGCTTACAATAATATTGTTTATAAAATACCTGTATAGTTAGCTACTAATTACCCTGGACTTTCCACAGCAGTCACAGTTCCTGGTCATTTCTCCCTAACATTTTACATGCTTGTTTCTTTACATTTAATATTAACCTGCTACAGCACAGTCCGATTACTGGTTGAAATTTTCAGCTTCTGTTATTGCCATATAAGCCTACAGTACAGTACGGTACCACTTTGTCTGCTGTCCTGTATCTGTTTTTATTGTGCATTGTATGGTGTCAATTCAATTCATACTTGTCTACTCTCCTGGAACAGCCGAGAGGCTCCCAAAAATTGGGTGGTGCACCTGCCCGCCCAGAGGAGTGGGCAAGTCTCGCAAAGCTAGCCGCCAAATACAGATAAATGGGTTAAATAATGTGGGGCAGGTATGTGGATGTATAAATGATGTAGGACAGGGATGTGGATGTGTAAATGATGTGGGACAGGGATGTGGAGGTATAAATGATGTGGGACAGGTATGTGGAGGTGTAAATGATAAGGGACAGGTATGTGGAGGTGTAAATGATAAGGGGCAGGTATGTGGAGGTGTAAATGATATGGGGCAGGTATGTGGAGGTGTAAATTATATGGGACAGGTGTGTGGATGTGTAAATTATGTGGGACAGGTATGTGGAGGTGTAAATGATGTGGGACAGGTATGTTGAGGTGTAAATGATGTGAGACATGTATGTGGAGGTGTAAATGATAAGGGACAGGTATGTGAAGGTGTAAATGATGTGGGACAGGTATGTGGACGTGTAAATGATGTGGGAGAGGTATGTTGAGGTGTAAATGATGTGGGACATGTATGTGGAGGTGTAAATGATAAGGGACAGGTATGTGGAGGTGTAAATGATAAGGGGCAGGTATGTGGAGGTGTAAATGATACGGGGCAGGTATATGGAGATGTAAATGATGTATGACAGGTATGTGGAGGTGTAAATGATGTGGGAGAGGTATGTGGAGGTGTAAATGATGTGGGACAGGTATATGGAGGTGTAAATGATGTGGGACAGGTATGTGGATGTGTGAATGATGTGAGACATGTATGGTGAGGTGTAAATGATGAGGGACAGGTATGTGGAGGTGTAAATGATGTGGGACAGGTATGTGGACGTGTAAATGATGTGGGACAGGTATGTTGAGGTGTAAATGATGTGAGACATGTATGTGGAGGTGTAAATGATAAGGGACAGGTATGTGGAGGTGTAAATGATGTGGGACAGGTATGTTGAGGTGTAAATGATGTGGGACAGGTATATGGAGATGTAAATGATGTATGACAGGTATGTGGAGGTGTAAATGATGTGGGACAGGTATGTTGAGGTGTAAATGATGTGGGACAGGTATATGGAGATGTAAATGATGTATGACAGGTATGTGGAGGTGTAAATGATGTGGGAGAGGTATGTGGAGGTGTAAATGATGTGGGACAGGTATATGGAGGTGTAAATGATGTGGGACAGGTATGTGGATGTGTGAATGATGTGAGACATGTATGGTGAGGTGTAAATGATGAGGGACAGGTATGTGGAGGTGTAAATTATATGGGACAGGTGTGTGGATGTGTAAATGATGTGGGACAGGTATGTGGAGGTGTAAATGATGTGGGACAGGTATGTGGAGGTGTAAATGATGTGGGACAGGTATGTGGAAGTGTAAATGATGTGGGAGAAGTATGTGGAGGTGTAAATAATGTGGGACAGGTGTGTTAGTTGTTGTATTGATGGGAAAAGGGTTTTTGAACTTGCAGATGAAAGGTTCACATGTTGTTTTTCCAACTTTATACAAACTTGTATAAACACCCTTAAATATCACTATAGAGACACTTTAATGAACCTCAAATACTGCAGACACTTTTACTAGCTGAAATACACCTGTTTATCCTGTTTCCATCATTTATTGAATCTCCAAAAATCAACCATTTCACACCATAGAACAGCATCTAATACTTTGCTTATGGCACTGATAGCCTCCTGCACTGTCCTGCTGTCTTATTTGGCACTTTTTTGGGGGGGGTCATGATAATTTCTTCACTCCATTATGTACTTCACATAGGTCGCACATAATGAGCGCAGGGCATGGAACCTGCGGTTAATTGAAAAATGGCACTAAGTATAAATAAGGTCTTACCATCGGTACAGGCACTAATGACTGGAGTGGTGAGTCTCCTCTGATCACTGCCAGAGGGTACCACCAGGGAGCGAAGTATCACTCAGCTGCCCAAACTCTTTTCTTGAGAAAATGGCGCAAAACTAGATTTTCTATCGCTGCAATAAACAGTGTTAGAACATCTAGTTATCGCAGGAGCTGGCATAGTACATCTGTTTCCCAGCAATTACTTGCCTATGTTTAATACAGACAGACAAGCCTTACTGTTGAGTGCTCAGAAGATTATATTAGCACATTCAAAGGGAAGCAATCGGGAAGCCGACTGCCTATATACCGGCAGCCGGCTTCCCGACTGTCTTATCCCGGCAAGGGTGAAATGCCAGGCGTCTAGATGTAGACGCCCGCATTTCCCCGATGCCGGGCGCCGCGAGCGGACAGCCGCGGGGGGGGGGGGAGGGTTAGGTTTAGGGCTCCCGGGGGGGACGTAGGGTTAGGCACCCCCCCGGGAGGGTTAGGGTTAGGCTAGGGGGAGGGAGGGTTAGGGTTAGGCACCCCCGGGGGGGACATAGGGTTAGGCACCCCCCTGGGGGGACTTAGGTTTAGGTAGCGGGGAAGGGGGTGGTTAGGGTTAGGCACTTAGAGGGGGGATTAGGGTTAGGCACTTGGGGGGGAAGTTAGGGTTAGGCACCCTTAAGGAGGGTTAGGGTTAGGGGGGTTAGGTTAGGTTAGTGGATACTTACCTGTCCACGATCGGGATTTCCAGCGCTGTCGGGCTTCCACTGCGTCGCACTCTGCTCCTGTCGGGCTGCCGCTGATTCAAAAGCATGTAATTATTAGTGCAGCTATGAATGGATCTGCGGTAAGAATGACTAACGAAAACATTTTTGTGGCTGGACTCATTAATACTTTTACTGTAAATTATTTTCACTACTCTGCTGGTTACCTAGATGAGTTCCAAGACATTAAACAGTCAAGAGTTTCGCTATGTGGCCAAACCTTTCAGCAAGTAGTGAAGTTTTCCAGTGCTCTGGGGGGTGACAGGACAGAGCTGGTATGATTCACAAGTCCCAGTCATACCTCCAGAATTTGTCTTCTGCCAGAAGCTACTGGTGCGTCTTAAAGTTTTACCTAGTTATCCAGATTATTACCACTCATCATTTAATTCCTATTTTCCAGTCTTGGCCACTTTGATTTTGTCAAATACTGACAGTGTATACAAGACAGATAGAAAAATTGATTACCTTCATGCTGGAAATGGTGAAAAGCCCTTGTGTATTACGTTGATTGACAGGTCTTTATATAACAATATTTTTGTGCCACGTAGGTAATATTCTTTTCTGTTAACTAACAATTTTATTGGTGAAGAAGAGTAGTAGAACCCACATTTACGAAATAGCAGTATCCCTGCAAGGATTTAAAAATAAAACTGGTCACAAATTGTTTTTGTTTTATTAATTAATTTTAAATGTATTTTTAAAATATATTTCAATATTTTATTTAAAAAATATTTCTCATCTCACTTCCATTACCACCCTCATTTCTGTCCCATTACCACCCTCATCTCAACCAATTATGACCCTCATCTCTCTCCCATTAATACCCTCATCTCTCTCCCATTTCCACCTTCATCTCAACCAATTAGCACATTCATCTCCCTCCCATTACCACCCTCATCTCTCTCCCATTACCATCCTCATCTCTGTCCCATTACCACCCTCATCTCGCTCCCATTACCACCCTCATCTCGCTCCCATTACCACCCTCATCTCGATCCCATTACCATCCTCATCTCTCTCCCATTACCACCCTCATCTCTGTCCCAATTAAACTTATCTCACTCCCATTACCACCCTCATCACTCTCCCATTACCACTCTCATCTCTCTCCCATTACCACCCTCATCTCCCTCCCATTGCCACCGTTATCTCCCTCCCATTACCGCCCTCATCTCTCTCCCATTACCACCTTCATTTCAACCAATTACAACACTTATCTCCCTCCCATTACCATCCTCATCTCTGTCCCATTACCACCCTCATCTCCCTCCCATTACCATCCTCATCTCTGTCCCATTACTACCCTCATCTCCCTCCCATTACCATCCTCATCTCACTCCCAATACCACCCTCATCTCTGTCCCAATTAAACTTATCTCACTCCCATTACCACCCTCATCACTCTCCCATTACCACTCTCATCTCTCTCCCATTACCACCCTCATCTCCCTCCCATTGCCACCGTTATCTCCCTCCCATTACCGCCCTCATCTCTCTCCCATTACCACCCTCATCTCACTCCCATTACCACCCTCATCTCTCTCCCATTACCACCCTCATCTCACTCCCATTACCACCCTCATCTCTCTCCCATTACCACCCTCATCTCACTCCCATTACCACCCTCATCTCACTCCCATTACCGCTCTCATCTCTATCCCATTACCACTCTCATATCTCTCCCATTACCACCCTCATCTCACTCCCATTACCACACTCATCTCTCTCCCATTACCGCCCTCATCTCTCTCCCATTACCACCCTCATCTCTCTCCCATTACCACCCTCATCTCACTCCCATTACCACCCTCATCTCTCTCCCATTACCACCCTCATCTCTCTCCCATTACCACCCTCATCTCTTCCCATTATAACCCTCATCTCATTCCCATTATAACCCTCATCTCTTTCCCATTATAACCCTCATCTCATTCCCATTATAACCCTCATCTCATTCCCATTATAACCCTAATCTCTTTCCCATTATAACCCTCATCTCTAACCCATTACCACCCTCATTTCTCTCCCATTACAACCCTCATCTCATTCCCATTATCACCCTCATCTCTCTCCCATTATAACCCTCATCTCTCTCCCATTACCATCCTCATCTCTTCCCATTATCACCCTCATCTTTATACCATTACCACCCTCATCTCTCTCCCATTACCACCCTCATCTCCCTCCCATTACCACCCTCATCTTTATACCATTACCACCCTCATCTCTCTCCCATTACCACCCTCATTTCTCTCCCTTTACCATCCTCATCTCTTCCCATTACCACCCTCATCTCCCTCCCATTACCATTATCATCTCCCTCCCATTACCACCCTCATCTTTCTCCCATTACCACCCACATCTCACTCCCATTACCGCCCTCATCTTTCTCCCATTACCGCCTTCATTTCTATCCCATTATCACCCTCATCTCTCTCCCATTACAATCCTCATCTCTCTCCCATTACTGCCCTCATCTCTCTCCCATTACCACCGTCATCTTTTTCCCATTACCACCCTCATCTTTCTCCCATTACCACCCTCATCTCTCTCCCATTACCACCCTCATCTCTCTCCCATTACCGCCCTCATCTCTCTCCCATTACCACCCTCATCTTTCTCCCATTACCACCCTCATTTTTCTCCCATTACCACCTTTATCTCTCTCCCATTACCACCCTCATCTCTCTCCCACTACCACCCTCATCTTTCTCCCATTACCATCCTCATCTCTTCCCATTACCATCCTCATCTCTCTCCCATTACCACACTCATCTCTCTCCCATTACCACCCTCACCTCTTTCCATTACCATCCTCATCTCTCTCCCATTACCACCCTCATCTCACTCCCATTACCGCCCTCATCTCACTCCCCTTACCGCCCTCATATCTCTCCAATTACCACCCTCATCTCTTCCCATTACCATCCTCATCTCTCTCCCATTACCACCCTCATCTCACTCCCATTACCACCCTCATCTCACTCCCATTACCGCCCTCATCTCTCTACCATTATCACCCTCATCTTTCTCCCATTACCATCCTCATCTCTCTCCCATTACCACCCTCATCTCTTCCCATTACCATCCTCATCTTTCTCCCATTACCATCCTCATCTCTCTCCCATTACCACCCTCATCTCTCTCCCATTACCACCCTCATCTCTCTCCCATTACCACCCTCATCTCTTCCCATTACCACCCTCATCTCTTCCCATTATAACCCTCATCTCATTCCCATTATAACCCTAATCTCTTTCCCATTATAACCCTCATCTCATTCCCATTATAACCCTCATCTCATTCCCATTATAACCCTAATCTCTTTCCCATTATAACCCTCATCTCTAACCCATTACCACCCTCATTTCTCTCCCATTACAACCCTCATCTCATTCCCATTATCACCCTCATCTCTCTCCCATTATAACCCTCATCTCTCTCCCATTACCATCCTCATCTCTTCCCATTATCACCCTCATCTTTATACCATTACTACCCTCATCTCTCTCCCATTACCACCCTCATCTCCCTCCCATTACCACCCTCATCTTTATACCATTACCACCCTCATCTCTCTCCCATTACCACCCTCATTTCTCTCCCTTTACCATCCTCATCTCTTCCCATTACCACCCTCATCTCCCTCCCATTACCATTATCATCTCCCTCCCATTACCACCCTCATCTTTCTCCCATTACCACCCACATCTCACTCCCATTACCGCCCTCATCTTTCTCCCATTACCGCCTTCATTTCTATCCCATTATCACCCTCATCTCTCTCCCATTACAATCCTCATCTCTCTCCCATTACTGCCCTCATCTCTCTCCCATTACCACCGTCATCTTTTTCCCATTACCACCCTCATCTTTCTCCCATTACCACCCTCATCTCTCTCCCATTACCACCCTCATCTCTCTCCCATTACCGCCCTCATCTCTCTCCCATTACCACCCTCATCTTTCTCCCATTACCACCCTCATTTTTCTCCCATTACCACCTTTATCTCTCTCCCATTACCACCCTCATCTCTCTCCCACTACCACCCTCATCTTTCTCCCATTACCATCCTCATCTCTTCCCATTACCATCCTCATCTCTCTCCCATTACCACACTCATCTCTCTCCCATTACCACCCTCACCTCTTTCCATTACCATCCTCATCTCTCTCCCATTACCACCCTCATCTCACTCCCATTACCGCCCTCATCTCACTCCCCTTACCGCCCTCATATCTCTCCAATTACCACCCTCATCTCTTCCCATTACCATCCTCATCTCTCTCCCATTACCACCCTCATCTCACTCCCATTACCACCCTCATCTCACTCCCATTACCGCCCTCATCTCTCTCCCATTATCACCCTCATCTTTCTCCCATTACCATCCTCATCTCTCTCCCATTACCACCCTCATCTCTTCCCATTACCATCCTCATCTTTCTCCCATTACCATCCTCATCTCTCTCCCATTACCATCCTCATCTCTCTCCCATTACCACCCTCATCTCTCTCCCATTACCACCCTCATCTCTCTCCCATTACCACCCTCATCTCTTCCCATTACCATCCTCATCTTTCTCCCATTACCATCCTCATCTCTCTCCCATTACCACCCTCATCTCTCTCCCATTACCACCCTCATCTCTCTCCCATTACCACCCTCATCTCACTCCCATTACCACCCTCATCTCTCTCCCATTACCACCCTCATCTCACTCCCATTATAACCCTCATCTCATTCCCATTATAACCCTCATCTCTTTCCCATTATAACCATCATCTCATTCCCATTATAACCCTAATCTCATTCCCATTATAACCCTCATCTCATTCCCATTATAACCATCATCCCTTTCCCATTACCACTCTCATTTCTCTCCCATTCCAACCCTCATCTCATTCCCATTACCACCCTCATTTCTTTCCCATTATCACCCTCATCTCTCTCCCATTACAACCCTCATCTCTCTCCCATTACCACCCTCATCTCTCTCCCATTACCACCGTTATCTCTCTCCCATTACCACCCTCATCTCCTTCCCTTTACCATCCTCATCTTTCTCCCATTGCCACCCTCATCTCTCTCCCATTACCACCCTCATCTCTCTCCCATTACCATCCTCATCTCTTCCCATTACCACCCTCATCTCATTCCCATTACCACTCTCATCTCTCTCCCATTTACCACCCTCATCACACTCCCATTGCCACCCTCATCTCTCTCCCATTACCACCCTCATCTCTCTCCCATTACCACCCTCATCTCATTCCCATTACCACCCTCATCTCTCTCCCATTACCACCCTCATCTCATTCCCATTACCACCCTCATCTCATTCCCATTACCACCCTCATCTCTCTCCCATTACCACCCTCATCTCTTCCCATTACCACCCTCATCTTTCTCCCATTATCACCCTCATCTCTCTCCCATTACAACCCTCATCTCTCTACCATTACCACCCTCATCTCACTCCCATTGCCACCCTCATCTCCCTCCCATTACCACCATCATCTCACTCCCATTACCACCCTCATCTCACTCCCATTACCACCCTCATCTCCCTCCCTTTACCACCCTCATCTTTCTCCCATTACCACCCTCATCTCTCTCCCATTACCACCCTCATCTCAATCCCATTACCACCCTCATCTCTCTCCCATTACCACCCTCATCTCTTCCCATTACCACCCTCATCTTTCTCCCATTATCACCCTCATCTCTCTCCCATTACAACCCTCATCTCTCTCCCATTACCACACTCATCTCACTCCCATTACCACCCTCATCTCACTCCCATTACCACCCTCATCTCACTCCCATTACGACCCTCATCTCCCTCCCTTCACCACCCTCATCTTTCTCCCATTACCACCCTCATCTCTCTCCCATTACCATCCTCATCTCTTCCCATTACCACCCTCATCTCATTCCCATTACCACCCTCATCTCATTCCCATTACCACCCTCATCTCACTCCCATTACCACCCTCATCTCATTCCCATTATCACCCTCATCTCTTTCCCATTATTACCCTAATCTCATTCCCATTACAACCCTCATCTCACTCCCATTACCACCCTCATCTCCCTCCCATTACCACCCTCATCTTTTTCCCATTACCACCCTCATCTCTCTCCCATTACTATCCTCATCTCTTCCAATTACCACCATCATCTCCCTTCCATTACCACCATCATCTCCCTCCCATTACCACCATCATCTCTCTCCCATTACCACCCTCATCTTTCTCCCATTACCATCCTCATCTCTTCCCATTACCTTCCTCATCTCTCTCCAATTACCACCCTCATCTCTCTCCCATTACCACCCTCATCTCTTCCCATTACCATCCTCATCTCTCTCCCATTACCACCCTCATCTCACTCCCATTACCACCCTCATCTCTCTCCCATTACCGCCCTCATCTCTCTCCCATTACCACCCTCATCTTTCTCCCATTACCATCCTCATCTCTCTCCCATTACCACCCTTATATGCCTCCCATTACCACCTTCAGCTCTCTCCCACTACCACTCTTATATCCCTCTCTCATTACCACCCTTCTTTCTCTCCCATTACCACCCATCTACCTTTCCCATTACTACCCTCATATCTCTCCCATTACCACCAACATATCTAGCTATCTAGTAGAGAGACTGAGAATTTTGGTGACATGAAAGAGTGATGTTGGTGTTTCAGCAGATCCCTTCCACCTCTGGGGTTATCATTTTGCCACCTGGGCCAGCTATGATATTACAAGGGTAACCCCACATGTACCTAATCCCACTCTCACAAAGAGCTCTCATCACCTCTTGAAATCCTGTCTCATGAAAATAGTGACTGCAGACAGGTTCTGAGAAATATGAATTTTAGTGTTGTCAAATGTTATGTGAGGGACACCCAGAGGTGGATCTAGAGGACGTGCTTCAGGATTGAAGCTGAGAAGCCATATAATGGCATCTTTTGAGGTGGGTGATCTTGTTGGATGGAGAGCTCTTTTACTATGCCCAGGTGAAGGAGCCAAATGAGGAATCAGATTGGTGAATAGGTGCCTTATCACTTATATTAAATCTTATTTTTGCTTATTTAACTCCTCAAGTTCTTGCTAGGGAACTCACAGTCTTGATGGGTTTCTGAGCAACCAGTCTGATTTGGCACAACTTAGTCCAAGGAGTGTAAAAGTGGTAAGGTGTTCACCATGGTTGTTCCATGGTTCCAGGATCAAATCCCACAGAATAATTCAGTGCCTTTTTTTGCAAAATCATGACATTAAACTTATAACACTACTCTATGGACAACAGTGTTTAATTGATAAGCTGCGTTTTAATTGCAAATTGCTCCTTCATTTATTCCAGCACTTCTACAGCAATCTGTCCACCTATTCTCCACTGTGGGACAACAGAGATTGTTCAGTGCCTGGCTATACAACGATATTACAAATGCATTAGATTAACATGTTGCTTTTTTACATTTGGTCTTTTTGAGGTTTCTTTCTATTCTCAGGGTGGGTACACACCTGCACGATATCGGCCCGATTTGGTAGATTTAACCAAATCGGAACGACAAATCAGGCATATCGTGCAGTGTAAGATAGGGGTTTAGTTTATGTATTAATTAAGGTGTCTGGAATTTAATACATAAAAGGTATATAAAGTATATGGTGTGGTTTATATGTTTCCCGCTGTGAGACACCTTATAGTTCTGTAGGAAGGGTGTTCTTTAAAAATAATGCTCCACAGATAGATGAGAGACCTGGTTGCAAAACTTGAGGCAGTGTGTTCCTATGTTGTCTTATTAGAGTCTCACATTAAGGGGTCTATTTACTAAGCAATGTTAGGAGACAGAGGCCCTGATTCAGAGCCGGATGCTCTGACAGAGCGCTCGCTCTGAATCAGAGCCGTCCTTGATTTTTAGAGCGGCCTCCTGGCCGCTCGTATAGCTGTGGGCGAGCGGCCAGGAAGATGGTCGCGATGGTCAAGACCATCGCGGCCATCGGGTTTGCGACGAGACCCTTGTGGTAGAGTCTCATTGCCGCAAGCCCTAGAGTGCTTTTGGCTCTAACAGAGCCGAAAGCTCTCCCACTGACATCTTGTCAACTTGTGATGTCAATGGGGCCGGCCCCAGACGACTGAACACACACATGCTTGCAAACACGATTGCATACACCATTGGAAGACACGATTCAGTCAAACACGATTCTTAGTAAATATGTGAGTTTAAAAAAAAAAAAAAAAAAAAGCTCACTCGTGTCAAGCGTGTTCAATACTCGGCCAGACACGATTTTTAAATTTGCCCCTATGTGTCTAACTCAGAATCAGGGCCAAAATGTGCTTTATAATTTTAAAAAAATGGATGATTTTGTTCCGTTATGGCTTTTCTGCATCAATAAGCAATAAGCATGCATTCTGATAATCAAGCAGACAGCAGACCAGTGCATGTCCCAACAGATACTCTGCAATTTAGATTGAAAGAGAGATGATCAACAGGGGCCCTGAAGTGTCAATCACACAGAAAGGGGATATGAGAGTCTGAGCGCCTGACACAATGATAACGGCACTGGGTTCTCAGCACTCAGCAAACACCGCATTCTATCACCACCCAAAGGCTTCTCCTGGGCAGGTTACATTTTACAGTTATGTTCCCTCTTATCGGCACATTCAGATTATGCGGCAATCACAATTAGATGTACTCTAGCTGCCTGGATGGAGCATTTAGCTCAGGAAAGATTATTGAGGAATGACAAATAGGAGCTGATGTTACACAGGATGTGACCAGCTTCATTACTTTAGGATACATAACATGCATCACTGTGATAACTTGTTTCCCTTTGCATACAGACAAGTTGTCAGGACTAATGAATAAACAGGCCAGAATAGAAGCAATGAAGAACTATAGATCATAGCATACGAGGCGCGGGTGTTGTAGAAGAGATAGACAGTACAAAGGTCGACAGTGTCTAGGTAGACACCAGATGTTAGACAGTCAGTAGGTCTACAGGGACAAAAGGGCGCCAAGGACAAAATGTTGACACACTAAATGTCGACATGTATAAAGGTCGACAGGTACAAACGGTCAACAGGGTCAAAAGGTCGACGAAAATGGTCGACACATTTTTTTTTCTAACCCTAATCTTCACCCTATCACACCCCTTGGTGCCTCACCCTAACCATCCCTTCTAGAGCCTAACCCTAACCCTCCTTCCTGGTGTCTAACCATAACCGTCGGGGTAAGTGCCTAACCATAACCGTCGGGGTAGGTGCCTGACCCTAACCATCCCTTCTAGTGCCTAACCCTACCCCTCTGATAAGTGCCTACCTAACCTTCCTTCCTGGTGCCTAAAGGGGGGTATCCACTAGACGATAAAGTTGAACGATTGAACGATAATGATAAAATCGTTATATAATCGTTCAAACATCGTTTGAACATCATTTGCAAATCGTGCAGTAATTGTTTCTAACGATGTACGATGCGCGCTCCCGCTGGTCGTTTGATCGTCTCCTCCATCGACTGAACATGCAGGTCAATTTCACTTGATTGCTTGCAAATCGTTTACACATCGTTTACACATCGTTCAAGCTGAACGATCAAACGATGAACCACTATCTGCCCGCTATAGCTGAAAGCTCTCAATCACAGATTTAAACAACATAGTTTATCGTTAGATCTTTTGCAAATCGTTTGCAAATCCTTTGCAAATCTTTTACAAATCTTTTGCAAATTGTTCAGAGTGGAAGATCATATTTCAAGGGAAACTTCAAGGGAAAATCGAGGTTGGACAGGGATAAAATCGTCTAGTGGATGCCCCCTATAACCCTAACCGTCAGAGAAAGTGCCTAACCCTGACCCTCCGATAAGTGCCTAATCCTTAAAAAAAGCGTGTCGACCATTTTTTGTGTCGACCTTATGACCATGTCGACCATTTGTACCTGTTGATCTTCTTACATGTTGACCTTTAGTGTGTCAACCTTTTGCCACTGTCGAGCATTTGTCCCTGTCAACCTATTGACTGTCTAACATATGGTGTCTATCTAGGCATTGTCAACCTTTTTGCTGTATCTAGAGTCCGGAATCCCTGAGGCACAAAACCAGCCTGAGCCAAAGTTTTTTGGTAAGCGGGAATAGATTTTGGTGCCCCTCAGTGGAACTTCATCCTAGCTCAATCATTCATCGCGACCCCCCTCTCCCTTACTTACACTTACCTGCATGCTCCGGTGATGATCTCCATTCCTCCGGTCAGGTGATCTCCCATACTGCACTGGGGCCCGATCACCTGATGACCGGGCAGCAGTGCCCTGTGGGAGACCAGCTGACCGGAGGGGAGACATCACTGGAGGCCCGATCACCGCTCCCTGGAGTCAGGCAAGTCATTATTTTTGTACTTTTTTTTTTTTACTTTTTTTTACAGTAATCAGCTTGCGGTCTGTTTAGACCACACATCTGATCACTGGGGCCGACTCCCGACTCTGCTCTCCCTGTTAGAGCAGGGCAGGAGGCCGGTAACCGGGGGAGACCCTGGATAACGCCACCTCCATGTGGCGTTATTATCACAGGGCTTTACCCGGTATTTTTTACAATTTATTTTTAGTAACTTTGGTCGGATCACATTTCCCATTACAGTTATGGGAAATGCGATCTGCTTTACTAAAAATAAGTGATACTTAGGGGTTGGAGTAGAATTTTACGAATTCTACTCCAATTGCCCTGTAATAACTATAGGTGATACTAATATAATGTGAAAAGGGTGTGAAAACACCCTTTTTCACATTATTTTAGTAAAAACAATGTTGATAAATAGAGCCCATAGTGAGGTGCTACCTGCTGAGACTTGTAGTGCTGCAAGCATAAAGAGACAAATGCAAGTGCACACTCTAACCATGCTGAACCTAATAATATAACTGCTAAATAGCATCAAAGAGGTTCTTTGCATAATAATGGCTATGTATGCAGTAGTATCCAGTTTAAATGACATGCATTGTACAGCTTTGTAGTCAGTTTACATTCTTTAACATTAGAAGCTGAATTCATAAAGCAAGGTTTCTTTTTGGTTTATGTTTTTTGCATCCAACTCACATAACAGCCAAAGGGCCATCAGAAAATTTACCACGGCTTAACCCAATATGAAAATCAGCTGTCCCAGCCAGCGGCTTCACTTCTACTTTCGGAGCAGTGAATCTTTTTACTGCTGGCGAGAGCAGTGCGCATGCGTGACTTATAGGTCATAAAAATGCCTGTAAGGTGATTTATACCTTCATATACCTGTCCCATTTATTCTGCTTTTTTTGCAGAATATCACCCCAAATATGTCATGTGATGATTAGCCAAATGATGCTATATAAAAAAACTTTGAAATGCTTTATTAAAGAGGTGTGTCCCAGAACTTCTGAACCAAGTGTCGACATTTTTACCTTAAGATAGGGACTTTCCCCTTCTTTTCACCTGCTCAGAGGCTCCAAACAATTATATCCCATTGAGAAGTAGGTTAAGTTAACGCGGCCTTTTACTTGAATAGCAAAAAAACTTTATCTGACTGCATTACCGCTGTTTTATTGGTTAACGCTGCTAATTGATTTCAAGCCAAAGTGGTCTAATTCTTTTTAATGAATAATGGGTGGCACTAACTATTATTCTTTATCACTATAAATAACTGCAATAAAAGCGGTGACACTACATCATGTAGAACCACCACTATTTAATGTAATGTGATATTTACTTATTTACCTTTCGCCATAAGCATAAAACTGCGGCAAAAGGAAGAAGGATGGGACATCACAGGGAAAAATGGGTAGTACCAATGTTTTCAAATTGAACAAAATACATTGTTTAGTCCTAAACATTGGCTTGAAAACACAGATGGTTAACACTCCAAGCAAGAGATTTCAACACAAAACCTACACAACCATATTAGTTCACTTAACATATGAGCTATCATTAATAGTGTCATTTGTGTGGCACTATGTCATTCAGTTATATCCTCCAGTATTTAACACACACATTGCTCAGCATACCATACATGACTCAAACTCTCAACCTTATGTACTACAGTCAGACACCTAATGCCATGGAGGGAAGTGTTCCATGGTGTACGTACAGCAAGTGACCCTGTATTTAAACACACACATTGCTCAGCATACTATACATTACTCGAACTCTCAACCTCATGTACTACAGTCAGACACCTAATGCCATGGAGGGAAGTGTCCCTCATGTTACGTACAGCAAGTGACCCTGTATTTAAACACACACATTACTCAGCATACTATACATGACTCGAACTCTCAACCTCATGTACTACAGTCAGACACCTAATGCCATGGAGGGAAGTGTTCCATGGCGTACGTACAGCAAGTGACCCTGTATTTAAACACACACATTGCTCAGCATACTATACATGACTCGAACTCTCAACCTCATGTACTACAGTCAGACACCTAATGCCATGGAGGGAGGTGTTCCATGGCGTACGTACAGCAAGTGACCCTGTATTTAAACACACACATTGCTCAGCATACTATACATGACTCGAACTCTCAACCTCATGTACTACAGTCAGACACCTAATGCCATGGAGGGAGGTGGTCCATGGCATACAGCAAGTGCCCATGCTCTGTACTGCTTTGGAGCCCTCAAATGTTGGGAGGTATGACATAACTGTGAAAAATAGACGTACTATTTGTAAGTTTAAACCATTGCAGCGAAGTAGATCTTTGTAGTGTGCAGCCACATACTATACTGTACATGTAGCCACAGACTACATAAATCTGCTTAGCTGCAGTGGTTTAAACTGGCCATTAAACTAGCTTCATATAGTTTTAATTACTAGGCTTTCTTTTTAGGGGTCTGTAGAATTGGCTTTAAAAAGTAATAGGGGTTTGCATTTGGAAGCAGTTAATGTTTGCGCTTTGTTATTAACTATTCATGTTCTACAGTCAGACACCTGCATAGGAAGACTGGTAATTAAAACTATATGAAACTACAGATGTGTCCACATAGTTTTATCCTCCGTGCGCTACAAGTCGCGTTACACCTAGGGGTGTGCACCGTCCACTTTTCGTGTTTTGTGTTTTGGTTTTGGATCTGGATCTTTCTTCGTGTTTTGGATCTGGATTGGTTTTGCCAAAACCACCCTTCCGTGTTTTGGGTTCTGGGTTTTGTGTTTTGGATCTGTATTTTTTTTTTAAAAAGCATAAAAACAGCTAAAATCACAGAATTTGTGGGTTTTTCTGCTCCTATGCAATTATTAACCTCAATAACCTTCATTTCCAGTCTATTCTGAACACCTCACACCTCACAATATTGTTTTATGGCCAAAAGATTGCACCGAGGTAGCTGGATGACTATGCTAAGCGACACGAGTGGGCGGCACAAACACGTGGCCCATCTAGGAGTGACACTGCAGTGGCAGACAGGATGGCAGTTTGAAAAACTAGGCCCCAAACAGTACATACTGCAAAGAAAAAAGAGGTGCAAGATGGAATTGTCCTTGGGCCCTCCCACCCACCCTTATGTTGTAGAAATAGGACATGCACACTTTAACAAACCAATCATTTCAGCGCCAAGGTCTGCCACATGACTGTGGCTGAAATGATTGGTTCGTTTGGGCACCCACAAAACAAGCTGGCAATTAATGTGTCCCTGCACAAACTGGCTCTACGGAGGCAAGATGTCGTCCTCATCCTCCTCATCCACCGATTCCTTGGATAAAACAGGAAAAAGGGATTTAGGTGTCCCTGGACTGCTTACGGTCTTAGCCAAAGTTTCTGAACTTGACAGTAACTTTTTATGAATGCGCTGCAGGTGACGTATAAGGGAGGATGTTCCTAGGTGGTTAACGTCCCTACCCCTACTTATTTCACCTTTACATATGGTACATATGGCAAGACAGTTGTTGTCCGGATTTGGATAGAAATATTGCCAGACCAAAGAGGTGGAATGTTTGGTCTTCTGCCCAGGCATGACCGTGATGGGCTTTTTCATCCCACGGACAACAACTGTCTCCCCCGGAGCCTGATTTAAACAAACCACATAACCATCAGAACCCTCCTCGCCAACTTCCTCCTCAGTGCCAGCTACACCAGTATCCTCATCCTGTTGTTCTTCAACAGTGACATCTTCAATTTGCATATCAGCAAGTGGACTGTGGGTGCTCCTTTCAGCACTTGCAGGAGGCGTCCAAATGGTGGAAAGAGCCACCTCTTCCCGTCCAATGCTGGGAAGGTCAGGCATCGCAACCGCCACCACACTTGGACTCTCCTTGGGGATTTGTGATATCTTCTTAGAATGCACAGATCTTCGCTGTGCTTTTGCCAGCTTAACTCGTTTGATTTTTTTAGCGGGAGGGCTTCCATCGTCATGTGACGCTGAACCACTAGTCATGAACATAGGGAAAGACCTTAGCCGTTCCTTGCCACTCCGTGACGTAAATGGCATATTGGCAAGTTTACGTTTCTCTTCAGATGATTTAAATGTTTTTTTCAAGGTCATTTTCCTGAACTTTGCCATTTGGGATTGTATGTGCCCTCTACTATGACATTGGGCATCGGCCTTGGCAGACGACGTTGATGGCATGTTATTGTCTATGTCATGACTAGTGGCAGCAGCTTCAGCAATAGGAGGAAGTGGTTCTTGATCTTTCTCTATTTTATTTTTATCGGAGAAAGTTTGGTCCTCCATTTATGTTATGTCGATTTGATATATACGTGCGGCTAAGGCGCACACAAACACAGAAAATATTTTTTTATTTTTGCTGGAGAGTAGTGCACTTTGTGGGTTATACCACCCTTTAAGAAATGAGCCAGCCGGCTCTTTACTTATGGGACACAGGCGCACGCTTGGCGGTGCTCCTTTGTTGATGCACGTGTGGCTACTGCGCACACAATTCACAAACACAGAAAATATTTTTTTATTAGGTTTGGATTGTACTTTGGGGGTTACAGCACCCTTTAACGGTCAAGCCAGCCGGCCCTTTACTTATGACACAGGCGCACGCTTGGCACTACTTTGTTGATGCACGTGCGGCTACTGCGCACACAATTCACAAACACAGAAAATATTTTTTTATTTGGTTTGGAGTGTACTTTGGGGGTTACAGCACCCTTTAACGGTCAAGCCAGCCGGCCCTTTACTTATGACACAGGCGCACGCTTGGCACTACTTTGTTGATGCACGTGCGGCTACTGCGCACACAATTCACAAACACAGAAAATATTTTTTTATTTGGTTTGGAGTGTACTTTGGGGGTTACAGCACCCTTTAACGGTCAAGCCAGCCAGCCCTTTACTTATGACACAGGCGCACGCTTGGCACTACTTTGTTGATGCACGTGCGGCTACTGCGCACACAATTCACAAACACAGAAAATATTTTTTTATTTGGTTTGGAGTGTACTTTGGGGGTTACAGCACCCTTTAACGGTCAAGCCAGCCGGCCCTTTACTTATGACACAGGCGCACGCTTGGCACTACTTTGTTGATGCACGTGCGGCTACTGCGCACACAATTCACAAACACAGAAAATATTTTTTTATTTGGTTTGGAGTGTACTTTGGGGGTTACAGCACCCTTTAACGGTCAAGCCAGCCGGCCCTTTACTTATGACACAGGCGCACGCTTGGCACTACTTTGTTGATGCACGTGCGGCTACTGCACACACAATTCACAAACACAGAAAATATTTTTTTATTTGGTTTGGTGTGTACTTTTGGGGTTACAGCACCCTTTAACGGTCAAGCCAGCCTGCCCTTTACTTATGACACAGGCGCACGCTTGGCACTACTTTGTTGATGCACGTGCGGCTACTGCGCACACAATTCACAAACACAGAAAAAATATTTTTTTTTAGCACTTGGTGGGAGCACCCCTGATGGACAGAGCACCCCCTGGACAACACTACAGCACCCCTTTAGGACTGGGACACTGCACAGGACTTTGGAGTGGACACAGCCCCTATGGACAACTGACTGCACAACACAGTCCAGCCAGCCCCTATGGACTTTGAAGTAGTGGACAGAGCCCCTATGGACAACAGCAGCACAGCGCAGCACAGCACAGCACAACACTACTCTGCACTACACTACACTACACAGCCCAGCCAGCGCTAACTCCCACCCTCCCTCTTCACTGTCCACAGCCGAGTGAGAAAATGGCGCCGACGTGGGTACCTTATATACGATCCAAAACCCGCGAGACCCGGAAGGCGGGATGATGACGTTTTGCCTCGATTTCAGATTCGAGTCAGGCGGGAAAAGTCGAGCCTGACTCGGATCGGCCTTGGATCGGGGGGGCTAGGGGGGGTTCGGATTTCAGAAATCCGAACCCGCTCACCTCTAGTTACACCTAAAGTGGGAGCTCAGTGTGACTCGGAAGCGCCGAACGTCTTTTCGTACGACTTTTTACTTTCAAATGCGTCTTATTCGCAAAAGGATGTGAATAGGTAGTGCAAGCAGCTACTGCTGATTAAAATGATATGCGGCATGCCTATGTTCTGTGTGTGACTGCGGGTGTATCTGCATGCGATATGCTACGTTACAGTGTTACAGCCGCAGACACTATGGGGTCAATCCTATTAGGTGCGAATTGCGAGTAGCTTGTTTCTTTCTTGAAACCCAGACACTTCACAGCAAAGCGCGCTCCCGAGAATTCTCCAATTCAATAAAAAATGCCTATTCGCAGATTTCGCACTACTCGCAGTGGAAGGGTGCGAATTGACTGCCAAATGAGATTTGCGAGAAATGCATGAAAATGTGGGGAGACTATCCTGGACCCCCAAAATGGATCATTTCATTAGCAGGACCGTCTAGAAGACTGTTTGTGGGCATTAGGTAGGTACTGTAGGTTTTTAAGTGATGTCTAATGGCTGATTTGTGTGTTTGTTTTTACATGCCAAAAAATTATAAAAAACAAACTTTTTTCGTTTAATCTCAAACGAATTAAATGAAAAATGCAAAAAAAAGTAGAAAAAGGGGTGATTTTGGGGTACTTTGAGGGGTGCCCTCAAAGTACCCCAAAATCACCCCTTTTTCTACTTTTTTTTTGCATTTTTCATTTAATTCGTTTGAGTTTAAACGAAAAAGGTTTGAGCTATTGCAAAAAAAATGATAAAACATTTATTTTCAAACTAAAAAACTTATTGTAATTAACTTTGGGGTGCCTAAAATAACGAAAAAGTTGATTTGGGGGTAATTTGAGGACATTTATTTTTTTACCCCAAAAAATGACATGTAATTCTTGGACTAATTACACGGATAGGAAACTTCCTCTGGCCTAATTAGTCATTAGGGGGGGGGGGGTGTCCAAGGGGTTTAGCACAGTATCCTAACATTTTAACCTTAAAATAAAGCTTTTCTTTTCCATCTCTCAGGGAGGTGCGAGTGGAAAGTTGCAAATTCAGTCTGACTGGTTCAGTGCGAGTTGCTAATTGGATGTGCTCATTCAAAGTGAAAATCGCAACTCGCACCTCGCAATTCGCACCTAATTGGATTGACCCCTGCAACGTAGCGATTCGCATGAAGATACACCCGCAGACGCACACAGAATATAGATATGCCGCATATCATTTCAATCAGCAGAAGCTGCTTGTGCTACCTATTTGCTGTGCGAATAAGACGCAGTTGAAGGTAAAAAGAAGCACGAAAGACCCTCTGCATTACCGAGTCACGCCAAGCATGACGCGACTAGAAGGGCTGTTTAATGCGCAAGGAGGCTAGGTGTATAAGGGCACAGCTGTAACTGCAATGGTCAGTTTAAACCACTGCAGCTAAGCAGATTTCACTAGCGCACGGAGGGGGGGTTTCTAAGTACCCAGAACCCCCCCCCCCCCTGACCCAGGGGCAAACGCAGGATTCTCAGGGAGGGGTTTCCATTATAGATGTCTACACACACACACACACATATATAAGTAGGTGCGCGCGACAGAGGCCCCCAGTAGTAGTCCCCTCCCTATGTAGTGCCCCTTATATAGTGCACCCAGTAGAAGTCCCCTCCCTATGCAGTGCCACTTATATACTGCCACCAGTAGTAGTTCTCTCCCTATGCAGTGCCCCTTATATACTGCCCCCAGTAGTAGACCCACCTATGCAGTGCCTTATGTGGTGGTCCCCCCTATGCAGTGTCCCTTATATAGTGCCCCAGTAGTGCTCCCCCAGCAGTGCCAGAGCCCCCAGTAGTGGTCCCCCATATGCAGTGCCACTTATATTGTACCCCCAGCAGTATTCCCCCCATGCAGTGCCCCTTATTTAGTGCCCCCAGTAGTGCCCAATAGATAGTACCCCCCAGTAGTGCCTCCCCCCAGCAGTGACCCCCAGCAGTGCCAGTGCCTCCACTAGTGGTCCTCCCTTGAAGTGCCCCCAATATAGTGCCCTCCAGTAGTGCCTCCCCCCAGCAGTGCCCCTTACATATACAACGAAAAAGACACAAACAAAAAAAAAAAACACTTACCCAAATCCCCGCTCCTGTGCCCGCCTCCGTCCGTAAGCCGGATGGTGGAGCCCGGCTCCGGCAATGCTTCCCTCTGTCTAGCTCCCTCTGGGAGGGCTGTGTGCATGGCACACAGCCCGTCCACTGCCAATTCAGCTGGCAGCGCTTCCGTGTCAGGTGATATGAAAGCCACCTGACGCGGAAGCGCTGACATCTGAACTGGCAGGGGCCTGGCCGGGCAGCGCCGCGCAGCCGATCGTGGGTGGCCCAGGGATGGTGCAGAGATGGAGACAAGGCTGTCTCCATCTCTGGGTACTTAGAAACCCCCCTCCGTGCGCTAGTGTGACCAACCAATATTTTTTTTTATTCAGAGATGGAGACAGCCTTGTCTCCATCTCTAAACCATCCCCGGGCCACCCACGATCGGCTGCGCGGTGCTGCCCGGCTTTCATACCACCTGACGTGGAAGCGCTGCCAGCTGAATCAGCAGTGGACGGGCTGTGCGCCATGCTCACAGCCCTCCCAGAGGGAGCTAGACAGAGGGAAGCATTGCCGGAGCCGGGCTCCACCTTCCGGCTCACGGTCGGAGGCAGGCACAGGAGCGGGGATTCAGGTAAGTGGTCATTTTTTTTTGTTTGTGTATCTTTCGTTGTATATGTAAGGGGCACTGCTGGGGGGAGGCACTACTGGAGGGCACTATATTCGGGGCACTTCAAGGGGGGACCACTAGTGGAGGCACTGGCACTGCTGGGGGTCACTGCTGGGGGGAGGCACTACTGGATGCACTGGCACTGCTGCGGGGAGGCACTACTGGGGGCACTGGCACTGCTGGGGGGTACTATCTATTGGGTACTACTGGGGGCACTAAATAAGGGGCACTGCATAGGGGGGAATACTACTGGGGGTACAATATAAGTGGCACTGCATATGGGGGACCACTACTGGGGGCTCTGGCACTGCTGGGGGAGCACTACTGGGGCACTATATAAGGGACACTGCATAGGGGGGACCACCACATAAGGCACTGCATAGGTGGGTCTACTACTGGGGGCAGTATATAAGGGGCACTACATAGGGAGGACTACTACTGGGGGCAGTATATAAGGGGCACTGCATAGGGAGAGGACTACTACTGGTGGCAGTATATAAGTGGCACTGCATAGGGAGGGGACTTCTACTGGGTGCACTATATAAGGGGCACTACATAGGGAGGACTACTACTGGGGCCTCTGTCACGCGCACCTACTTATATATATGTGTGTGTGTGTGTAGACATCTATAATGGAAACCCCTCACTGAGAATCCTGCGTTTGCCCCTGTGATTTATGTAGTACTAGCGCAGTACCCGGCTCTGCTTGGGTGAAAGTCGGTGATCTGTCTCTCCCTAGGCAGCCAGGTCTCCCTCCCTCAGTGGGCCACTCTCTGGTGATCTCTGCCACTTGGACACCTCACCAGCTCTCTTGAATTTAGCCACGCCTCCTGCACAGGAACCACCTCTAGGGACTTGTACTGAGCCGTGCCTCCTGCACAGGAGCCACCTCTAGGGACTTGTACTGAGCCGCGCCTCCTGCACAGGAGCCACCTCTAGGGACATGTACTGAGCCGCGCCTCCTGCACAGGAGCCACCTCTAGGGACATGTACTGAGCCGCGCCTCCTGCACAGGAGCCACCTCTAGGGACTTGTACTGAGCCGCGCCTCCTGCACAGGAGCCACCTCTAGGGACATGTACTGAGCCGTGCCTCCTGCACAGGAGCCACCTCTAGGGACTTGTACTGAGCCGTGCCTCCTGCACAGGAACCGCCTCTAGGGACTTGTACTGAGCCGCGCCTCCTGCACAGGAACCTCCTCTAGGGACTTGTACTGAGCCGCGCCTCCTGCACAGGAACCACTTCTAGGGACTTGTACTGAGCCGCGCCTCCTGCACAGGAACCACCTCTAGGGACTTGTACTGAGCCGCGCCTCCTGCACAGGAACCACCTCTAGGGACTTGTACTGAGCCGCGCCTCCTGCACAGGAACCACCTCTAGGGACTTGTACTGAGCCGCGCCTCCTGCACAGGAACCACCTCTAGGGACTTGTAGTACTGAGCCGTGCCTCCTGCAAGGGAACCACCTCTAGGGACTTGTACTGAGCCATGCCTCCTGCACAGGAACCACCTCTAGGGACTTGTACTGAGCCGCGCCTCCTGCACAGGAACCACCTCTAGGGACTTGTACTGAGCCGCGCCTCCTGCACAGGAGCCACCTCTAGGGACTTGTACTGAGCCGCGCCTCCTGCAAGGGAACCACCTCTAGGGACTTGTACTGAGCCGCGCCTCCTGCAAGGGAACCACCTCTAGGGACTTGTACTGAGCCATGCCTCCTGCACAGGAACCACCTCTAGGGACTTGTACTGAGCCGCGCCTCCTGCACAGGAACCACCTCTAGGGACTTGTACTGAGCCGCGCCTCCTGCACAGGAGCCACCTCTAGGGACTTGTACTGAGCCGCGCCTCCTGCAAGGGAACCACCTCTAGGGACTTGTACTGAGCCGCGCCTCCTGCACAGGAACCACCTCTAGGGACTTGTACTGAGCCGCGCCTCCTGCACAGGAACCACCTCTAGGGACTTGTACTGAGCCGCGCCTCCTGCAAGGGAACCACCTCTAGGGACTTGTACTGAGCCGCGCCTCCTGCACAGGAACCACCTCTAGGGACTTGTACTGAGCCGCGCCTCCTGCACAGGAACCACCTCTAGGGACTTGTAGTGCTGAGCCGTGCCTCCTGCAAGGGAACCACCTCTAGGGACTTGTACTGAGCCATGCCTCCTGCACAGGAACCACCTCTAGGGACTTGTACTGAGCCGCGCCTCCTGCACAGGAGCCACCTCTAGGGACTTGTACTGAGCCGCGCCTCCTGCAAGGGAACCACCTCTAGGGACTTGTACTGAGCCGCGCCTCCTGCAAGGGAACCACCTCTAGGGACTTGTACTGAGCCATGCCTCCTGCACAGGAACCACCTCTAGGGACTTGTACTGAGCCGCGCCTCCTGCACAGGAACCACCTCTAGGGACTTGTACTGAGCCAGCCCCTCTGTTCTCTTCAATGACCGCCCTCTGGTATTCTCATCACAGGACAGTGCTGCAGCCTCCCCAGATGACGGGCAGCTCCACTAATCACCACACATAATGGGTCCTTGAGCAGCGGGTACACCAGCGCTTGTGTAATGGGTCTCCCCTGGTGGCAGCTGCCCTCTTTGCTGCAGGCTCTGACCTCCTCTCACTGCTCACAGCAATAGATCCTCTTCGGAGCATAGGGGTGAAAATAATTTAGAATTGCAGAGAGCTGTTCAGGGGACCCCTCTCAGCAAAGCCCCGCTCGCAGCCCCCCTGACAACCGATCCTGATGATCCTTAGTTGAATACCTGCCTAGAAAAATTACCTACACAATGGTGAAAAACGCATGACAATCGGTGCAGTCGTTGCAGAGTTTGTCGCAATCGGACAAACAAATGGACTTTCTCACTTATAAGATATATAGATGTAGCTGCATGTATAGTGTGGCTGCACATAGATCTGCTTAGCAGCAATGGTTCAAAGTTACAATTAGTACATCAATTTTACACAGTTACATCAGAACTACCAATATTTGAGGTCTCCAAAGCAGTACAGGGCATGGCATGGGCACTTGCTTGCTGCATGCCAATGAGGCACCTCTCTCCATGGGGTGTGGCAGTGGAACACCTTCCAACCCACCACAATTGGGACGAACATTCTGATCGCAGGATGACAGGACAGTCCTAAAAAATCAGAACTGTCCTTCCAAAGTGGGCTGTTGGGAGATATGGTTATATTGGTTGAAGAAAGACACAGGTCCATCCAGTTTAGCCACTCACAAACTCCAATTATTGTGTATGCCAGTGCTCGAAGTGTGCCGGTATGAAACAGTGTGTCATACCGGCACTTTACTTCGGTACCTGACCGGCGCTGGGACTGTCACTGCCCAGTCAACAGGCTGTTTAAATTTGGCTCCGGCCATGAGCCAATTACTAGGGATGGCCATCGACCATCGATGTTTTCAAAACATTGATGGTTGCTGGACAATGTTAACTAGTTATGCCATTGATGGATGATCAGGAGCCTATGTTTTTTTTGTTTTGTTTTTAGTGGCATGAGGCGTCCGCAGCAGATGTGACCAACGAGGGGGTGCAAACCATCAATGGTTCACCATAGATGGTTTGTGTGCCATCGACAGTAATCACCGATGGGCCCATCTATGAACACCCCACCGGTAGCCATCCCTACCAATTACGGCTCGCAGAGCAGCGACGCGGTCACCGGAGCTGAGCGCAGCACAGCGAGACGAGGTGTGGAGTTGTGCTGTGCAGTGTGGTGTGAGGTGTGGTGTAGTATGCTGTGTGGTGAGGTGCGGTGTGCTGTGCTGTGAGGTGTGTGTACTGTGAGGGGAGGAAGTGGGAATATGATAATATCAGGGGGTGCTAAGGATTTGGGCCTGCCTAAGTAAAGCCCCCCTGATATTTCCATACCCCCATTTTAAATTTTCCACTTCGATCACTGTTGTGCACCCATCTAGAGGAAAGCAATGTATACTTTAAAGCTAAACAAAGAACCGCAGCCATATGGATGTAAAATCCAGGACAGAAATCAGTTGGAAGGAAAGAGGAGCAAAAGGATCTGAGCGCAGAAGAACAACATGTGAAAGGCGCTGTATGCAATGAGAATTTATAGCTGCAATGTTTGATTCAATTTAAACTCCTGGTAATTCAGAATAAAGAAATACTGTATATATAGCCTAAATGAGACTTAAATATGTGCTGAGATCTAATATTATAGTAGCGCCTTTAGAACAAAATGACACCTTCTAGAATATTTGAATACTTCTTTCTTGGGACTGCCGGTGATAAAGCTGTCGAATTTGCATTAAAAAGTCATACGGGTTTGCATTCGGAAGCAGTTAATGTTTGTGCTTTATTCTTAACTATTCTTTTATTGCTAGACTGGAACTATAAAAGGCATCGGTACGCAACAAGAAAACCCATTACACTGAAATAGTCCCACTGTGACACAGTCCGTCATTAACAGCCAAATTAATTCAATGTACAATAGCAAATAATCTTTGTTGTGATACAATTTTATGAACCACTGGCTGAGGAAATATTTCAACTCCTACATGAGCAAAACTAGAGACAACTCTATCGGCTCTCTGGCAGCCGTACATGCTCGCAGTCAAAACTTTTCTGTCGAATTATGAAAGGAAATAACGCTCTTAACCAAATTGGCATACATGCCTACCCTCCAGGAAGACGTGGGAGGCTCCCGATATTTTGGGTAACCCCCCCATACCAACGGAAGGGTAGGCACTTCTCCCGCAGGTGGTGTCACCGAATAGAAGCCTATGGACTTCTTATCGGGATGCTCCAGACTGGGATCCCTCCCATCACCCCACCCGCCAGAGGGACTTCTGGGTGTTAAACTCGGAAGTCCCTCTGCCCGGCAGCATCGTAAAGGACAGCTCTTATTGGAAGAGCTGTCCTTTGTGAAATTCTTGGTACATACCGCAGTAGTAAACTGCGGTATGTACCCGAAATCAGGGGGGATGTACTGCATCTCTAATGCAATGCTTAGTACATCCCACCCAGTGTCTTGAGCTGAATTACAGTGAAGGACCCACTTTCGAAAAATAATTGGGTCCTGGTGGGTGCACTCTACTACCAATGACAGCTGAGATGCACAGCAGACAATAGTATCTGGTAGTGTTCCTGGTAGGCTGCCTGACTTTAAGAGACTCTCTGCCCACACCCTCAGCGCTCTACCCTACCCTCGGTCTAGCGGAAACACTAATCCGACTGCAATGCGCTGCGGACAATGAGATCTTGCCCTGTCTCCCTCTCCAATAGACGGTGAAAATGTCACGTGCTGTGTATGGCTGGGGGAGCCCCGGGAACTTTCTGTACCGGGGCCCAGGATATCTCTTGGCAGCCCTGCTTAGACCTCCATGTTGAAGCTCTAAAGGACTGCCACAGCACTGCTGGTTGGCTCCTGCCCTGCATTCTGGACTCCTCCTGCACTCAGATATCTGTGGGACCTGAAGGTCAAATCCCCCAGCTGTTGGTTCCCACATGACAGCAAGGGGTCCTGAATCCACAACTGCTTATACAGTTTTGAAATTCTTACGCACTAGTTGCTGAATAGCAGGGCCGGTTCTAGACCAAGTGAAGCCCAGAGTGAGATTTTTGTTTGGTTGCCCGCTCCCCCCCATACACATACTGCCCCCATAGCTTCACACGCACACACACTGCCCCCAAATACTCACACACACACGCTGCCCTCTTCACAGATCACTCTGCTCCCACCTCACCAATCACATTGCCCCCAAACACAGGAACCCCCTCCCAGATCAAACTGCCCACACACAGAGACCCTCTCACACATAGGCAAACGCAGGAGGGGTTTCCGACTGCCTGGAAACCCCCCTCCCCAGCACATACCATGACCACAGTAGAAATAGTATTGTAATAGAATTTTACTAGTGCTACATGTTCTTCTCATTATCTCAAATTAAATAATTAGCACCACCTGTGGATCTTTTAACATGTATCAGCCAGTAACAAATAACCTGTGCACCAACTAGGAGATCTGATAAACGTGCACTGTTAGGGGTGCACTGCTATAGAACCCAATATGTACATATATGTCCAGGGAAGTGCTAGGTTCTTCTGCTGCTCCTTCAGGCTCCCGGACTTGCTCCAATGCTCTGGAATGATGCTCACATCTAAAATAAAAACATTCAGCTTAGGCAGGATGGCCATACTGCCGCATCAAATGGCTTACTGTGATCGCTGGTCCTGTATATGCTGGAAATATGACACACAATACACATTGTATGACGCATATTAAAGCTGGATAAGTGCTAATTATTCCCTCTTCATGGACTGGCCACACTCACAATATCAAGCATTTGTAAACCCCCTTCTAGAAATCATACGTTTGCCACTGTCACAGACCACACTGCTCCACCTCAGAGATCACACTGCTCCTACACACCGTACACAGCCCCGCTCACAGATCACACTGCCCCAACACAGTCTGCTGCCATTTGTGGGCGGGAAGGGGATGGCTATGGCCACTGTTTCCCGCAACTGAGGCTTGACCCCATGGGTCACCTTAGCCGGCCAATGTTCCTGCAGGGTGGGCCTGATTCAGCAGTGCCCGCGAAGCCTTGCCCAGAGTTGCCGACTTCTAGCTCCCTCCTTCCGGGAGGGAGCTGTCGGGTGTCCTCAGCAGGGGGCTTGTCACATCAAAAGGGGCGTGGCCCGGAACATGATGCGTCAACGGGGGTGGGGCATGGGCGTGACCACACGATCACGGCCCCGCCCCCTCTTCACAATGCCAAGATAAATGCGTCACTGCCCCCCCCCCGCTGCCGGGGATTATACTATATTCGCGGGGGGCCAGATGGATCGCCGGGGACTGGGAGGCATGCCTGCCTTTCCTTTCGGGCTGGGAGCGGCACCCGATTTTCGGGAGGCCCCCGGCCAAATCGGGAGGGTAGGCAAGTATGGCCTTGCCCCCTTTCAGAAAAAGGCGTGTCTTGAAATCAGTGGGGTCCAACGGGGAATTACCCAGCTCCCCGGCAGCCCAGTCCAAGTCTGTCCCACCCTGCGTCTCTTATTTGCAGATAAAGAACAAAGGAAGCAGTACAGGCAGCTTGGTTTTGTTAGCATTGATGTTAAATATATAATTTTATGACTGAATGTAACCCAAAGTCTTAAGTAGAAATTGGTCTTTAAATATTTTCACCCATTTTCACTGCCCTATGAGGGGAGGGATTGTTCAGTTGCCACCGTGTCCTAGCCATAAACTATATAGTCTACCAAACTGAAGAAATTACATTGTGCATCAATAATATTAAAGATTCAGCCCTCCCTTCCTAATGTCTCTGTGTTTAAATCTCCCTTATTAAATCTTGCATTAATAGCCCACAGATTATTTTACATATGTTATGCAAGGTTCTAAAAAGCATCACAAAAGGCCAATATTTGTGCAGTTCCATGTGATCAGTACAGTAGCTTTTTAACTGTGAATACATATTTGATCTGAACATGTAACTGTAATCTGAGCTAACAATCTCTGGGGTCGTGGTACTAAAATACCAGAGGCAAGATTTATAATATTAGCAATGAATGCAATGTGTAAAATAGCTGAAAGAGGTGACCAGAATATAATTATAGGCCTAAGGAGACACTGAGCAGTATACTGAAATTCCACACATTGCCTGAGCTACAACAGATTAGGGCAGTGGTTCCCAAACTTTTGAATCATGGCGCCCTAGAGTATCAGCATTGTATACACGGCACCCCTAAGCCAAAAGTTTGTTATTGATAAATTCAGAATAAAATGTAGTTAAGTACTGTAGTAAAGTGAAGTAAATTGTCCTTACCTGTCATCCTTAGGGAGTAATAAAGCATACTTGCCTACCCTCCCGATTTGGTCGGGAGCCTCCCGAAAATCGGGTGCCGCTCCCGGCCTCCCAGAAAGGTAGGCAAGCCTCCCGGTCCCCGGCGATCTATCTGCCCCCCCCCCGGCGAATACAGTACAATCCCCGGCAGCGGGGGGGCGGTGACGCGATTCGCGCTGAATCACGTCATCGTGGCCCCGCCCCCTGCTTCACAATGCCATTTATCTCGGCATTGTGAAGAGGGGGCGGGGCCGCGATGACGCGATCACGCTGTCACGCCCATGCCCCGCCCCCATTGTCGAGTCATTTTCTGGGCCACGCCCCCTTTTGATGTGACACGCCCCCCTGCTGAGGACGCCCAACAGCTCCCTCCCGGAAGGAGGGAGCTAGAAGTCGGCAAGTGTGTAATAAAGTCAGTTTCGCAGCGCGCCCAATAAGTGGATGTGTGTATAATATTAAAAGGGTGCTGCTTAGGATAATGGGCTGCGGTCTTTTCTGCCTGCCCTCTTAGGGAACCATAAATGGTATCGATATCCTGTCACTGTCATGTTTAAACGGTCCGGCGTCTAACATACCGCAGACATATCGGGGCTCCAGCCATGCAATTAGCCGCTGTCAGCAAGAACACAGTGGCTAATTTATGCATGCCCCCAGAAAACAGTGTTTAAATGGTCCGACGTGCTTGCGGTTCTCTAGCCATCCCCCGTTACTTCCCACAAACGCTGACTCCTGTCACTCACTTCGCGAGTGAATCTTTTGTGTGAGCGTAAATCACAATTCAGTCACTGTGTGTGTGCCCAGTGCGGCGTACACGCATGCGCAATGACAAATAATCGCTCAATCTGCGTAAATATCGACATTGCATACATCTCTGGATCAGGACGATATATCTGTGAACGAAGCTGCTCACAGATATACTGTACAGTCTTGCATCTGCCACGCTGCATGTGTACACACGATCAAGCGACCGAATGACATATCGGGCACAGAATCCATGGGATATGGCATCACAAGTGGGCTGGCCTATTTAAATGGAGTCTGCTGGGCCGACATTTCAGGTGAACGATTAGTAAGTGTGAGAGCACAAGATCATTTCTGCATAAACCTTACCAATTGTTGGATCGGTTGTCCGGTCGTTTGGACGGCCGATCCGTTGGCGCAGTGTGTATCCCACATTAGAAGCATATTTATCAAAGCATATTTGCAAGATATAACCCAAAAATGCCAGTTTTCTGGTGGTACTCTTAATTATTAATTACCACCCAGATGGATGTACAGGGGACTGCAGCAGATATGTTTTTGATCGCAAAATCAGCCCCCATTTATAAAATGCAGAATATACCAAGTTCCGGAATGCAGAGTAAATCCTATTGGATCCAATGTCACTGTGTCAAATAAAGGTACATTCTGCTGAAAAAAGAATCATTGCTGTGATATGCGGCGATAAAGTTTCTTCATTTTCGGGGTCTGCCGCAAGTCTTCATAAATATGCCCCATATGGGGGTCAATCTTTCTGGTGCAACATGTGCACATACCAGTACATATTGCAGACTCAGATCGAGCATGTAGGTGGTTTGTGTACAAAACTTGAATAATTTGATGATATTATGTCTAATTACTAAGGGGGAGTACATATGTAAATTATTGTAAAGGGTTTAATTATATTGTATTACATTGAATGGGGTTGTTACGATGATGCTGAAGTAAATAACAGTTTTCATGGAAGGGTTAATTATTGATGAGAGAATTATATTGTAAAGCAATCAAAAAAACTCTGTATTTTATGGCGGTCACTGCAATTCTCTCTGTAGTATATGGCGGTCACTGTAATGTTCTCTGTATTATATGGTGGTCTCTGAGATGTTCTCTGTGTATGGCCATTATATGGCGGTCACAGTAATGTTCTCTGTATTATATGGTGGTCTCTGAGATGTTCTCTGTACTACAGTATATGGCTGTCACTATGATGCTCATTGTAATTTATGGTAGTCACAGATACTGTATCATATGGCATTCACTGTGATATTCTCTGCAATATAAGGCAGTCACTGCAATGCTCTCTTATTGCCGGTCACTGTGATGCTCTCTGTATTATATGGCGGTCATATACTGTAGGTAGTACAGCTAGGGGCCTAATTCATAGATGTACGCTAAAGCATTCACAACTGCAATCTCTTATGGAGTTGCTAAAATGTGTTAATGCCTTCAAAAGCTTAACTGAGCATAGTGACGTCCACTGCGGCCTTCTCATATACGTCCCATGACACGTACCAGCGTAAACATCAAGAAAACATCAAGAACATCAACACAAATTAGGCAGTCACGCAGCTTGTAAGTCAAGTCTGACCAGCTGCAAACACTGCAGCTCTCCTGACACACAGAGAGGTCTCATGCTGTGAAGGAGATCACAGTGACTTATGCACACCCATGAAACGGCATTTAAATGGTCCGGACATGCCTGCCTTTTTCTAACCCCACCCCTATTAAGGGGCATTTTAAGAGAGGAGGGGGCCCGTGTGCAGACTCATGGGCCTATTCATCAACACTAAAATGACAGTTTTAAGGAAATTTTTCCTTAATTACCGTATTTTATTATTCATTAACACAGGATATATCACTGATATCTCCTGGTTAAGTCCGCCTGCATTAATTTCCACACTCCACATACATTAGTACATTAGTATGGGGATGTAGAAATTAGGCTATTCATCAAATTCTGAAACTTATGTATTTTCGGAATTTGATGGTGTTACTATACGCCACTCTCAGGTGGCGTATAGCGGGATATACAGTGCATCTGGAAAGTATTCACAGAACTTTACTTTTTCCACATTTTGTTATGTTACAGCCTTATTCCAAAATGGAATAAATTCATTTTTGTCCTCATAATTCTACACACAATACCCCATAATGACAATGTGTAAAAAGTTTTTTTGAGATTTTTGCAAATTGAATTAAAAAAAAACTAAGAAATCACATGTACATAAGTATTCACAGCCTTTGCCATGAAGCTCAAAATTGAGCTCAGGTGCATCCTGTTTCCACTGATCATCCTTGAGATGTTCCTACTGCTTAATTGGAGTCCACCTGTGGTAAATTCAGTTGATTGGACATGATTTTGAAAGGCATACACCTATCTATATAAGGTCCCACACTTGACAGTGCATGTCAGACCACAAACCAAGCATGAAGTCCAAGGAATTGTCTGTAGACCTCCGAGACAGGATTGTCTTGAGGCATAAATCTGGGGAAGGGTACAGAAAAATATCTGCTGCTTTGAAGGTCCCAATGAGCACAATGGCCTCCATCATCCATAAATGGAAAAAGTTCGGAACCACCAGGACTCTTCCTAGAGTTGGCCGGCCGTCTAAACTGAGCGATCGGGGGAGAAGGGCCCTAGTCAGGGAGGTGACCAAGAACCCGATGGTCACTCTGTCAGAGCTACAGCATTCCTCTGTGGAGAGAGGAGAACCTTCCAGAAGGACAACCATCTCTGCAGCAATCCACCAATCAGGCCTGTTGGTAGAGTGGCCAGACGGAAGTAACTCCTTAGTAAAAAGCACATGGCAGCCCGCCTGGAGTTAACCAAAATGCACCTGAAGGACTCTCAGATCATGAGAAACAAAATTCTCTGGTCTGATGAGACAAAGATTGAACTCTTTGGCGTCAATGCCAGGCGTTATGTTTGGAGGAAACCAGGCACCATGACAATACCATCCATATAGTGAAGCATGGTGGTGGCAGCATCATGCTGTGGGGATGTTTTTCAGCGGCAGGAACTGGGAGACTAGTCAGGATAGAGGGAAAGATGAATGCAGCAATGTACAGAGACATCCTGGATGAAAACCTGCTCCAGAGCACTTTTGACCTCAGACTGGGGCGACGGTACATCTTTCAGCCGGACAGCGCCCCTATGCACACAGCCAAGATATCAAAGGAGTGGCTTCAGGACAACTCTGTGAATGTCCTTGAGTGGCCCAGCCAGAGCCCAGACTTGAATCCAAATGAACATCTCTGGAGAGATCTGAAAATGGCTCTGCACCGATGCTTCCCATCCAACCTGATGGAGCTTGAGAGGTGCTGCAAAGAGAAATTTGCGAAACTGACCAAAGATAGGTGTGCCAAGCTTGTGGCATCATATTCAAAAAGACTTGAGGCTGTAATTGCTGCCAAAGGTGCATCAACAAAGTTTTGAGCAAAGGCTGTGAATACTTATGTACTTGTGATTTGTTATTTTTTTTTAAATTAAATTTGCAAAAATCTCAAAAAAACTTTTTACACGTTGTCATTATGGAGTATTGTGTGTAGAATTTTGAGGACAAAAATGAATTTATTCCATTTTGGAATAAGGCTGTAACATAACAAAATGTGGAAAAAGTGAAGCGCTGTGAATACTTTCCAGATGCACTGTACTTACCTGCTTTCAGCTGGGCAGGTCCTCCTTCGGCTCCCTCCGTCGTTCCGGCTGCTGCGCTGTGTGCTCTCTCATCCGCAATGCTGCTGCTGCCGGGTAGTATCTCCCCTCGGTGACACTTGTAAGTGCAGCTAATTGAAGAAGCGCTTACAAGTGCCACCAGGGAACGGTGGGGAGACGCTACCTGGCAGCAGCAGCAACATTGCGGCGGGGGAGAACATAGAAAAGTTTGAAATTAAATAAATAAATAAATCTTCAGCGTAAGGTCTGGGTCCGCAGCGGCAGCCTTTGACAGGCTGCTAGGTAAGTGGGTGTAGCAGGGTATTTTGGACCCATACAGAATTACCGCAGCTGTAGTCAGTGCTGCGCATGTGCTGCTTTTCATGAACGTAGGGGGCCCATGTGCCCCGCACACCTTGCCCCCTTTTTCACCTCCAAACGCTGGCTACCTGTCACTCACATTGCGAGTGGTTCCTCTGTACAAACGTAATCGCTGTGCTTGCGCAGTGCGGCTTCGCAAACAATTGCTTGATCTGGGAAATCATTGGCTTTGCGTAGACCCTGAGTCTTTGCCCCGGGGTAACAGAAAGGCTAGCTTCACCCCTGATTAAACCACTAGTAAATAACAGCGGTGAAAATAGAAAATGTACCCTCTTTCCAATCTGTGCTTTTACCTATGAGAACATAATGAATAATCCTCTAGTCCCCAACAAACTATAACATCTCATGTGACAAACAACATATATGTTGTTCACCCAACAATTAAACCTGAAGAAGCTATAGAAGAATAAGACCACAAAACGATTCATTCATGTGTACAACCACATTTACTGTAGCAGCAATAACTTGTACAGTACTAATTGTTTTGTGTAATTACTGTATCGGTATCACAGATCATGTAATTAATTTTGTCCACTCTTCCTTACAATGCTGCTTCCATTCATTGATGTGTGATGGCAATCAGCTATGTGCACCTCTCCTTAGAGTCACTCCAAAACCATGATTCTTTAATATTTCAGCAGTACAAGTATATGGATTTGCTGGTGTGCTTAGGGTTACTGTCCTTTTGCACGATTCAGTATCAGGCAAGCTTCAGCTGTCAGACTGATGACCTTAGAATTTCCTCTAGCATCCTCTGGTATAGTTCATGGTATTCGTGAATTATCCAGGTCATGTGGTTGTAGTACTGTATAATAACCCCAAATCTGCACCCCTCTGCCACCATGCGTGACATTTGTTTTGTGGAGGCTCTTGCAGTAATACGCTGGGTATAATGTAATACATTTCCCTTATATTCTTTAGAGGCCTTTGGATTTCTTAGTTTCTTTTGTGTTGAAATACTGTATTTTAATTTTTTTAAATTAAAAACAAGTAAATATTTTTCTGTTCATAGTAAAAGTATCATTTATAAATGTATTTGGATGGAGGCGGACGAGAAGGAGGGGAGGCTGGTGCTCCAAAAATTGGGTCAAATAGTGAAGTACATTGGTTCAAATTATCTTCTTTACTGATATGGATCCAGTATGGTTGAATGCATTTTTCGCACGGGTGTCACATATTTAGTCGACATTCATGAAGTTGATATGTTTAGAAAGTCGACATTTAATGTTGACATTCACAAATTACGACACTGACATATTGTTAACAGTCACAGTCAGAGGCCCATTTACCAACAAGTTTTATCATATGCAACGAGTGTTAAAACTTGTGGCGTATGATAAATGGTGATCCAGCCAATCAGCTCTCAACTGCCATTTTTCAAACAGGTGACAGTTGGGAGCTGATTGGCTAGAGCACCATTATCATACGCAACAAGTTTTAAACTTGTTGCTTATGATAAAACGACGTTGATAAATTAGGCCCATCTCTAACCTTAAAGTTGAGTGTCGACTTTCTGGCTGTCAACATTATGTCAGGGTCATCATTGTAAATGTTGACATATATGTCAATATTCTCAACATGAATATTGACATTCAGACTATGTTGACATTTTATTGACGACATTCTGAATGTCAACACATGTCTTCTTCATGTTGGCTTAATTTTTGTTGAATGAATATTGACAAGTAAAATCTGTTTAAGTTCCTTGTCACATTTTAGTAGATTTATAAAATGTTGGTGATAACTAGATGACGATTATGGTCTCGAAATGTAAAAACCTAGTTTTGGTGGTTTTCATGGCTTTGTCCTACAAACACATCAAAATGCCAGCTCTGCCTCCCGTCATTTTGGCACTCTACTTGACAATACAAAAACTTCGAAAGTATGAGGTCATAACATACTACAAGCTACTGCTAAAGGCTAAAGGATAACTCCAGTACGACAAACCAGTTACAGATTATTAGGAGCTGGCTGGCTTTACCCCAAGGGCATAGTCCATCCGATTGGCCCAATGTGTCACCGGCAGAGAATGAATGGCCACTCCATGGAGAGGAAGTGCCTACTGTAGTATAAAAAAGCATTATGGCCCTCTCTTTTCGAACAACTGAACAAATGCTCTCTCTGTCTGCAAACCAGGGAAGGCCCTCATACATGCAGCCTCTCCATCTGTTAAATATAATTTTAACAGATGTTCCACAAAATAAAATATATTTTATTCTTGCATGTGGAAGTAACATTAGGTGCCCAGTCCAAAATAATTTTTCAACAGCCTGAGCTGCCCAACACCGCCAGTCAGATCATGCTAAATACTGCATCCTTGCCAATGCTGGCATTTTCACGTTCAAACATGCGTTTTTAGGATAAGCAAATGCATTTATTTAAAAATGCCATAAAACCTCACTTGCGCTGCAGGGCCACAATTTTGTGACTTCAGAAATGTTGCTTATTACTCCTTTCATACCCTTTTACACCATAGTTGCCGACTTTCTGGCTGCTCCTTCCGAGAGGGAGCAGCCAGATCGGCAGGACAGGGGGCGTGGCTGGCAAAAGAGGGCGTGGCTGGGCGGATGACTGCCGTTTGTGGGCATGACGGGGGCAGGGTCAAGTGGTCGCGTCAACGCCCCCCCCTCCCCCGCTGCGGGGGTTTAACAGTCACTCTCGGGGGGGATCAGCGGCTGCTGAGAGCCTTGCCTGCCTTTCCGGGGGGCCGGGAGCTGCTCCTGATTATCGGGAGGCTCCCGGCCGAATTGGGAGGGTAGGCAACCCTGTTTTACACCCCAGCTAAAACCCGGGCTATTGCCGGGTTAACTTGGGTTGCTGGTACTGTACGTGTAAAAGGGGCCAGGGTCGAATTCCCAGGTCGAGTGACCCGGCAATCCAACCCGGGAAGCATGCAGGGTTCAACATGGAAAGGACCTGTGTAACTCTGCAGTGTAAATGGGTAACCCGGGTCGTCTGACCCGGGTCTTGCTTATAGCATGGGGAGATCAGAATTTCCCGGCGCTTGGAGATGATGTCATCTCGGGACTTAGGTGTAAAAGGGGTATTAGTAACTATCCGTCAGTAGATGATGATATGTAGGTGTGTTCTTTCCTTGGTCCCAGTCTATGACCAGACCAATTAATATAATTGTACAGTAAAGGGGAGGATGAAATAATTTCATATTACGATCCTAGCTGAGCAGGCAGCTTTCTCCCAGTGATAGCAACAATGGGATAAAGGACAGAAATTAGTAATTAAGCTGTCCCCCTTCCCACTTACCAAGGAGACCTCTGTGAGAGAACCTGCAGAGAGAACAACACTATGGGCCTGATTCAGAGCCGGTCGCTATTAGCGCTCGCTCGTTCAGAAAAAGGGGGTGGCTATTCAAATGAACCGTTCGCTCTTTGCGGTCTGTTGCCGCCTCTATGTCTGAGCGAGCGAACAAAACATGCGGTTGTTTTTTTTATAAAAACGCCCCCTGGCCGCTCGCATCCTACGTAATGTCCACTATTTATTAGATTAATCAAGTACATCGACCAGCGTATGAACTGCTCGCTATTCTTGTGGTTGGTTTTTCCCACCACAAATTTGCGAGCAGTTCTGACTATAAAATAACCCAGTGACGTGGTTAGTGACGCTGCTGTATTAATTATGCACACCCATAAAACGCCCGTTTTGACCTTTAAGCACGCCTGCGTTCTGATCTCCACTCCCCGTTTTCAAGCACCTTCCCCTGTTACCACCCACATACGCCTCCTCCTGTCACTCATATTAGCAGGCATTCGCTATTTAGCGAACAAACGATTTTCGGCCGCACTGACTGGTTCGCGCATGCGTATTACGATCCGTACGCATGCGCAGTTGGGCAAACATCGCTCGGAACGAACGAGCGGCCGCTTATGAGCGGATCTGAATCAGGCCCTATGATTGGAACATCGTGTTATCTTTGATTATTTAGTACCACACCGACATTATTAATTCAGGTCACCACAAATTAACAGTTTCAACTTTATCTTAAACTACCAATATATCACGCTGGTTAGTTACTTCAAAAATATTTTTTAAATCTATTTTTCCCTATTATTTGCAATTGGTATAAAATAGAAATGAGTAAGGGGACAGATTCAGCACCCACTGCGGTCAGCACAGTTGCACACAAGCCGGTCGCAATTGCACCAACATTGTGTGCCCGAAAATAAATATGGATTTTTACATGTATGCAGTGTTGTAGGTATCTATGTGACTATGCTGCACCTATCCATTGGCTCACACAAGTAGCCGTCACCATTATCTGTATCTGTACTTGCACCATCGCTTTACCTGGTGCAAGAGATCTGTCTGAAATCAGAAGGATCTCTGCATACACACAACTTAGCATAGACAGCAAATCTATCTGCACGCCCTCACACAACTTAGTCTACATGTGTATGCCACATTACCACTATTCTGCCACAAGTGGTATTGTGACTGAGATGTATACAACGCAGAATCACCGTTAGTTTTACGGAGCACGCAAATTTCAGAATGGACTTGCGTACAATTCTGCATCAGTCCCATTGTGCTCTTATTATGATTGTCCCCTATGTAAATTATAAAGCTTAAAGGCACCAGCATAGTGTTATTGGAGCGTCACAGTGCTGTATGGCTGTACACTACTTAGCCCAAGAGAGATTACTACATTATAATATTGACTGCAGTTTATCTTCTATCACTGTATCCTGTTATCTTTAATAAATCCTACTCTGGTTTGGAGTCAACATGTGGACTAACCGCCCTGCTTCCATCCGCTACGCACCTACCAACTTGCAGGCATCTACCAATACAAAAATCCCTAAAAATGCATACGCCGCTGCGTTACACAGAGTGTACGCACAAAGGCATTGTTGCGATCCAGACGCACGGTATAAATAATATCTTGGAAAAGTGCTGAGCATTACTAGGCAGTGACTGTAAGGAGGCAAAACAGTTGCATGGAGATGGTCTGCCTTATGGTGTGTTAAGGGAGTGTCGCGGTCGTGGCGCTCACATAGGAGACCACACATGGATGGAAAAACTGCACCTACCGTAGGACTTCTGCAAGTTTTGATGGTGCTACCGATAGTGCTTATAATGACGACCGTACAAATAAGTATTTGAGCACCTGCTGATGCTTACAGCGGACGCCTCAGTCCTTGCACATTTGGAAGTGGCGATGTACATCTGCATAAAGTCTCAGACAAGCGACCGCCAAAAGGTACAGCTGCTTCTGCATCCACCTCAGCATCAGACCTTAGTTATTGGGTCTGTGATGGTATGTAAAATCCCTGTAACAGTACACAGTGGCTGCAACTAAGAGCCAGGAGCTGCTGATCTCACCTGGAAAGGAGACAAGGGGGGATCCTGAGCGCAGAGTTTTGTCTGTCCTAAGTTCAGTGTGTCAGGGACTCCAGTACAAGTGCTGGTCTATGGCCTCTTTAGAAAATCTCCTTCACCCACTTGAGTCTGAGATGTGGGTCCTTAGTGGGAGGTGTCTGGGCATACATGACTACTCTCCCATAAGTTCCTAGTGAAGTGGGCAGAATGGGGAGAAGTTTAAAGGAGATCGGGGGTCCCCAAGTAGGGGGAGGGGCTTAATGATGTGATTCTGTCATAATCGCATCATGTAATGTGCATCATAATTCCAGCATATCCAAGACCAGCGATCACAGTAAGCCATTAAATGTGGCAGTAGGGCCATCCTGCCTGAGCTGAATGTTTTTAATTCAGATGTGGGCTCCATTCCAGAGCATTGGAGCAAATCCGGGAGTCTGGGGGTGCAGCAGAAGAACCTAGCTCTGCCCTGGGCATATATGTACATATTGGTCTTCTTATGCACTGAATAGTGTATTATACTATATTAATAACTTACCCTATTGATGGTCTATAGCATTGCACTCCTAACAGTGCATGTATTCCAGATCTCCTAGTTGGTGCACAGGTGTATTTAATACTGGCTGACACATATTAAAAGATCAACAGGGGGTGCTATTTATTTCATTTGTGATTCTGAGAAGAACATGCAGTAAAATTCTATTATTTTACAACTTCTATTGTGGTTATGGGCTGGGGAGGGGGGTTTCCAGGCAACTGGAAACCCCCCCTGCATGTGCCTATGCCAGTAGTCCCTCCTATGCAGTGCCCCCAGTAGTGGTTGCAGTGCCCCCAGTAGTAGTCCCCCCTATACAGTGCCAGTGCCCCTTACACATATAGGACAAAGACACACAAAAAAAACCCCACAACACTTACCTGAATCCCCACTCACACGCCCATCTGCTCCTCTGTCCTCCCGGCCGGCTCTGCACCAGGGGAGAGACGTCATGACGTCTCTCCCATCTCCCACTGCGTGAGCCAAAAGGTGGAGCTCATGAGTGACCTCCAGCCCGGCTCCAGCCGTGGGTGCAGCAGCCAATGACAGTCTGTCTGACTCTCATTGGCTGCCAAAACAAACACACTGCCGCCGGGTAGTAAGAGTATACTACCCAGCGCTGGCAGCCGTGTTTATTACTGTCTAGTGCGAACCACACTCCGTTTGGTCTGCACTACACTGACTTGACACCAGTGTCCTGGATCGAGGCTGGTGGCGCCCCCTGCACCCTGTCCGATGGCGCCATGGGCACGTACTCTGCTCGACCCCCCCCCCCCCTAGATATGCCACTACTTATGAGAGCTAACTATGGTCGGGTTAAATTGATTGTTGTGATGGTGTACTGTTAAAAGCTAGACAGTCAATGAGAGTTAGGAGAGGGAGTTTTTTGCAGGCTTTTAAAAAGGGGGAGTAGCATGGATTAGGCCTTTTTTGCCTGGTAAATTCCCACCCGTCCTGCTCTGGTTTTGCTTGGTGTTTGCATGGATGGCTTGTGTTGTGTTGTCCTAATCATTCTATGTTTAGGGTAATAAGTGAGGCAAACAGTGGCCATAAAAGCATACAGTATATTTGAGAGAGTGTATTGGCGGAAATGTATCTGTTTGGCGATATCACCCACATGGAGATAGCGGATACCACCCACAAGTGGGTTTTATTTTTATAAATATTCTGGTAAAGGAGAAGGCACTCATTTGCTGATCATGTTCTGCAGGGGTGAGTGCTCTAACCCCCCCTTTTGTATTGATGTTGGTTAGTAGAATCACATCATGGGCCTCTGTTTTCTCGTGCTTTAGTCTGCCACCAGAATTTGGTTATATTTACACTTTCAAATTCCATTTATCCAAATTTAGTTCTAAACCTGTTTTCATAAACAAGTTTAATTTTGCCATATCCATGTGTCCTCGGTTCCTATTCATCATAACTTAAAATTCTCTGGAGGTAATTAGGTATAGAACTCGCATGGAGTTCTACCTAATTACCAGAGGAATTCATCATTCTACCTCTCCATAACTATCTATTCCGAAAAGCTGTCATTTTTGCGATGACAGGTTTTCGGGAAATAGATACTTTTCCCTATCTGCCCTAACTTACCGCAGCTGGAAACAGTGCTGTGCATGCGCTGTTACTTCTGTAAAACCAGCGCATGTGCAGCACTGCCTACAGATGCGGTCATTTTGTGTGTGTTCCCCCAACCCCCTCCACCCTCCGCATACCTCCCTCCTGTCCCGCACTTACCTGCCCGCTGCAGCACCTCCGGCTTCGGTGTCTGCTCTGACACGTGTTCCCCAGCAGACCACAGTACAGTTTAGAAATTTTTTTTTCTAAACTTTATTGTGTTCTGCTGGGAGAACACAGTGTCTGAGCAGCCACCGGAGCCAGAGGACAGACCAGAGCGCCGGTGGAAGATGCCAGGGGACCTCACCAGCTGGAAGCAGGTAAGTCTCACCTGCTATTCGCCACCTCACAGTGGCGGATAGTGCCTCCATCAAATTCCGAAAATACATAATTTTCGGAATTTGATGAATACCGTAATGTCCATATCCCCATACTAATGTATAATGTATGGGGAGTGTGAAAATTAACGCAAGGGGACTTAACCAGGAGATATCAGTGATATCTCCTGTGTTAATACTTCATTAAATACTAAAATAACGGTATTTAAGGAAAATGTCCTTAAAAATGTTATTTTAGTGTTGATGAATAGGCCCCCTCAGTCTTTATTAGATTACTGTGGTTAAGTATACAGTGTGACAAAGAGTCTGACGCTAGACGCTAGAAGATTTAAAGGTTTTGTACTGTACTGTATAAATTAAATATGTCCAAACGCATACTTGCCAACTCTCCCTGGTTGTGTCCCTGACATAGTAGCAATCTCCCTGATTCCCTGAAGAGCCTAGCAATCTCCCTGATTTCACCTTACCCCATTATGTAGCTGTTATATACTTGGAAAAAAAAAAATCAGAGATATATACATTGGGTTCATTATTATAATCTCCCTGCATTGGTTATAAGTCACTATGACTATGTGTATTTTCAAACAAAGTTTCTCGTGGCCAGTTATATGTATGTATGTATGTTTGTATATACAGTTTGTATATATATATATATATATGTGTGTGTGTGTGGATGTAAGTCAATTTTATGACCTGCCTCTCAGATGTAGCAGTACATGTCCACTTTAGCGCGTTGCTCATAGGGGCTGCTTTCACAATCTCTCTGAAATGCTTATTTTAAAAGTAAGGAAGTATGGTAAAAACTTCATGGCTTGTGTCATGAGGACAGGCCCAAGATAAGAGAAACTCATATGGTAAATTATCCAAAATCCATATTATGTACTGTAAGAGAAATGTGATCGAACACTGCAATACGTTCAACACTGATGCTGTCATTGTTTAATTACATTCAAGGTGAAATCCCACATAGAAGTTTTTCCTTTTTTTCATACAAGTTTTGTTCCTCTAACATGAAGCTGATGATCATGTTTCCAAGGTAACTCTCCTATAACCATACTTGCCTGCCTTTTCTTTTCTCCTCCCTGGGGGAAGCACAGGGAGGAGAAGCAGGTGGGTTGTGACAGGGGTGGGGCCTGACAGTTAGCGTCATTAAGCTCCACCTCCTTCGTGGTAAATTGCTGTGACTGGTGCAAAATGAAATAGGGGGCGGGGCTAAATGACACAATTCATGAAGAAGCATATAATTAAGCCCCACCCCCTACACGGGGACCCGCGATCGCCGCAGGAATTCTCCCCAAGTGTCGATGGTGCACGAGATGGTGCGTCGATGGTGGTGTGCCAAAAATCACCAGCGGTGTTATATCGTGCAAAGTCGTAGAAAGTGGGTGTTTCAGGGCTTGCTCATTCAGACACTGGCTGCTGCGCCAGGGGGAGGTAGAAACTGGCATTTGCAAATTATCAGCAGCAACTCCAGCAACAGACGCAGGAGCTGGCGCAATAGCATCCACCTATGAATCAGGCCCATTGAAAACCTCTAGGTGAGTTGGAGCGACGGGTGCGTTCTGGGCCAATTCGACCTTCTTCGCTGTCACAGCTGGTCACTGTACATAAGGCGGAATGGCAGAACATACCGCCTGCTGCTGTCCAGGAACTTGTGGACAGTTTGCCAGGAAGGGTGTCTGCAGTAATCACTGCACATGGTGGATCTACACAGTACTGACATCAACAAAATTTCAGTGATCTATTTGCGGTCAGTGTCCAATCACTTCTGTCTATATAGTGTAGAAACTGAATGGTTACTATGACAACTTCTTGATTTTCTCTCTCTCTCTCGAAAGTTTGATACATCTCCCATTAAAACATTAATGACAGCTTGTGTCAAATACCTAAGAAAAAAAATAACAATGCTGTGTAATTTAAGCTCGGTACACACTATACGATCCATTGTGCGATATATAATTCTGTTGCAGTGTGTGTACGCAGGGCCGGCTCTGCCATTAGGCAGCTCTGGGCAGCCGCCTAGGGTTCCAGGATCTGGGGAGGGGGGCTCCACTGAGTCTGCCCATCACATAATTAAGGATGTCTCTGAGAGAGACATCCTTATTGTAGTCAATGCAGCTGGGGAACATAAGAATCCACCTCCGCACTTTCACCTTACTGATTGGTAAGTGCAGCAAAGGGTTGATTTTTGGGGCGTGGGTCCCCTGGATTGCTTTGGTTGGGTGGCTTCAGGACATCACATTATACACACTTTTTCCTTTTTGCATTTTAGCACCTCTATTGTTTGTTTAATATATATGTATTATTTTTAAGCCTCTATTTTTCACCTTCTTATATATGCAGCAGCAGCTGCTCCTATCTATCTTATACTTTCTTACACTTCACCTTCTCTCATTAGAGTGATGCCCTGGGGTGGCTTAGCTGGGCCTTTTTGGGGGTGTCCTGCGCTCTGGATTTCAACCCCAGAATATATTAGGGACCTACCCACAGAGGTTACCTGGGCGCGGTGGGTAGGCCCATAACCATGGCCATGATTATGCTAAAACCTCTATGTATTGCATAATGTATTATATATATTAGTAATGTTGGAGTTGTGCACCTGTACTTTTTCTTCTTGTGTTTGATTGGCAAGTGGGTATAAGTGATGGTGAGGGGCAGTAGGCTGAAGTTTTGCCTAGGGTGCCCAGAAACCGTGCACCGGCCCTGTGTGTACACATGATCCGTCATTCACGATGGTCGTTCATCGCATCGTCCCATCTGCTGTTCTGCACGGCAGATGGGATGAATCGATGAGCGATGCCATGATGCTACATGCAGTATGGATCAGCACATCACGCCGTCGTACACTGGATTGTGTAGTGTGTACGGCGCATGCAATGTATCCTGTCATCTAGTGTTCACTCTAGCTGACTGCGCCCTGACTGCCGCCGGAGCTAGAGAGGGCACTTCTGTGCACGTGCCCGAAAAGGGGGCGTGGCCATTAAAAAGGGGGCATGTCTATAAGACGCGTCCCCTTTTCGTCACTCTTGGGGGCATGCCCGGCACTTACGGACACGCCAGACAGCCCCCAAGCACTGCCGACGGTGGAGAATAGATCTCGGGTGCATGCGCCCAGTGTCTATTCTACTGCGGTGACTGGGTCACCGCACATTTCCCCACCCGTGGGACACTGCGACCCGCGGGTGAAGACTGTGAGGGCAGGGCACCCTGCTTTTTGCCCTTCAGAAGGAGGGCAGGGAGCTTTTTGCCCTTCAGAAGGAGGGCAGGGTGCCGCGCTCCACTAAATCAGCCTAGCGGGAACGCTATCATCGCGTTATCCCTTCGGTTGGTACACATCATACAGTGTGTACCCAGCTTTAGGCATAAGTATAGTGAGTTACAGTGTATGTAAAAGAAGCTCAACTAATTTTTTAGAGAGGATTGCACCTTATGGGTTTGTTCCAGTGTTCCTCCATTAAAGGATGTTGATAGCATTAGGCATATTTACTTTTTTTAACTTTCACATTTAACTACAATATTAAGGGGCCTATTCATTAAACGTAAAAATTCTCTGGAGATAATTAGCTTTAGAACTCTCATGGAGTTCTAGCTAATTATAGGTGGAATTCATCATTCCACCTCTCCATAAGTATCTATTCCGAAAAGCTGTCATTTTTGCGATGACAGCTTTTCGGGAAATAGATACTTTTCCCTCTCTACACTACCTTATCGCATCTGGAAACAGTGCTGCGCATGCGCTGTTACATCTGTAAAACCAGCGCATGCGCAGCACTGCCTACAGATGCGTTAAGTTTCGTACCCCCCCCCGAACCCCCCACCCCACCCCCCTCCGCTCACCTTTCCCCCCCCCCCCCCCCGACTTACCTGTCCGCGCAGCAGCCTCCGGCTCCGTCCTGCTGGTTTCCCAGCAGACCACATTTTCTTTTTCTAAACTTTCTTGTGCTCTGCTGGGGAGCACACATGACAGACCAGCCTCCGGAGCCTGAGGACGGAGCAGAGCGCCGGAGGGACTCGTCGGGGGACCTGCACACGCTGATACAGGTAAGTGGATTCTGCTATTCGCCACCTCACAGTGGAACTTAGTGGAACGCAGGGGAACTTAGCAAGGAGATATCTGTGATATCTCCTGTGTTAAGTCTGTTCATGAATACCAAAATAACGTTATTTAAGGAAAATGTCCTTAAAAATGGTATTTTAGTGTTGATGAATAGGCCCCTAAACCTCTTAAAAGGCTTGTAATCCGAATAAACACTGATCACTTGTTTTTTTACAGTGATTATTTGTCTAGGACAGATTTGAAAAGGAAGGTGATGGGGATCATTCACAACCCCATGCTGCCATTTTTAGCATTGAACATTCCCTTTACTCTCTCTTGGGTGAAACACATTGTAAAACCAATATTCTAGTTTATGGCAGCTCGGTGTTGAGTCCCTTTTACTGTATGACAGATTCAACGCTGACACCTGGAGGAGAAGCAACCTAACAAAGCACTTATAATACAAGCTCCCACATTCAAAATAATAATTACATTTTATTTTACATAAACATCACTTTAATGATATGTTAGAATTAAACTTGCCTATTCTCTTGGGATGCCCGGGAGACTCCCAAAGTATGTGGAATTCTACAGAACTCCTGGAAGAGCAGACCAACCTCTTGGGTCTCACTTACTGCCCCAGTAATGTGGGTGGTCCAGGGGCCTCATGACACAATTCATGGCGAATAATGACATGTACAATTGGGTAAGCCGTGGTGACGTAATTCATGGGACCGCATCACCAACCTGGACCTTTGATGGAGGGGACCATTAAAAAAGTCAGCAAGAAGAAGCGTCATACATTCGCCTAACGTCAGCAACTCTAGTTATAACCAGACCTGCCCAGTGGTCTCAATCCAGAGCACAAAACGAACCCAGAATCTGATGCACATCAGTAACCTTACATCCAATGGTGACTCACCATAATCGCTGCGCTGCTCACACAACAAACCTATTTAACATCCACTCTCATTGGCCCACATGCAGGTGTCTCCATCCACCCAATTGGTCTGAGAGCAGACATAGCCCGCCCCTCTACCCACCTCACACATAGAGGACCAGTGTGCTTACCCCCAATCATCGTCCGGCCTGCTCACGCCCCTTACGGGACTGCACAGTGCATGCAACACTGTTCTCTGGTTGGGGGATGGGCACCTGAGAGGGGGGCCCGTGGTACTCTGCCTAATATATCCCCTTGACAAGTGCCAGTGTAATCAGATAATCAATGTTATTCACTTCACCGGTTAGTGTTTCTTTTAAAGTTATGACTGATATATAAAAATATACTAGTTTAACGGACCCAGCATATGATGGGTTAGTTTAGTCTCCATCCCCTGCTCAGCTCTGCCCAGCTCTGTCTGGCCCGAATAACTCTCTGCTCTCCTCCGTCCATCACAGATCCGTACCAGCTCCCATTCCCACCCTACACTCCCATACTTACCACAATGGCACCAAGTCCTCTTCTTCTAAGGCTTGCACTGGGAGCCATTGGGACGCATGATTGAGGAGACGGACAGCCTTAAACAAATATATATATATACATGGGCGTGTCTAAAGTGTATGCAGAGAGTGCCATTGCTATGGGGCCCTGGACACAGGTCATTTAGTTGTCTACCAAGTTTCCAGAATTGCCTGATAAGCAATTGGGTCTGACCCCTTGTCAGGCCTAAATGGGGTGACATTCCATTTTCAGTGAATGCTGTGTGTAGTGGATGTTATAATGGTAAGGGTGGCATGTAAGGTGGCATAAGTTAAGTTGAACTGGGCGCTGTAATGTGGTATAGTATGAACTGGAGGACGCTGTAATGTGACATAATATGAACTGGGGCACTATAACATGGGACAATATTTACTGGAGGCACTATAGTATGGCAGAATATGAACAGCAAACACTGTAATGTGGCATAATATAAACTTGGGAAACTGTAATGTAGCATGAAATGAAGTGAAGGCATTGTGATGTGGTATAATATAAATCGGGAGCACTGATATGTTGCACTGTATGACACGTGGGCATTACAGTGTGGCATAATATGAAATGAGGGCACTACAGTGTGGCAAGAAATTAACTGGGCCCCCTACTACAATGTGGCATTATATGAACTAGAGGCACTGCAATATTGACATAATATGTACTGGGGACCCTGTATGGCAGAATGTGAATTGGGGTACTGTGTGGCATAATGTATACTGGCAGCACTACAATATGGAATATTGTATACTAGGGCACTACTATGGGGCATACAGTACAATGAAGTAGGCCACTACTATGGGACATTGAATTAACTATGGGACATAAAATTAACTAGGACACCAATATCATATGTGTGTATGTTATTTCTTGCTCCATTATAGTACATATTTTTTATTAGAATGTTATATAATGAGACCAGCAGATTTCTTAAAATAATAAAATAAATATATCAGTATGAAGATGACGCCCTACTTTCCACTCACCTAACAGCATGTCATTATTTTTTCTCATATTTCTAGAATGATTATTTTCTATTCTGCAGCCTGACAGACTTGCACAGGCAGGAAACAATATGCCTCTTACATTAGGACCACCAAAATGCCAATAGGTTGGGAGAAAGTTTAGCAAATTATTTTCAGATGAATTTACTCTGAAAGTTGTGCACTTAAAAGCAAGTTAAGCGACCTTTTATTTGGCACAGCTCTCGTCTCCTGTGAACACATTAAGTAAATTGATATACAATAGCCGTGCAAGGAGTGCACTGCAGTCTGTGCCATGCATTATGAATAAATGACTGCTAATATATTATGCTGCCAGCCAAGCTCATTCTCACCAAGATTTTTCATCCAGCAGAAACCTGCAGCAAAGATCTGGTCGTTTGTGCAACACGACGCAGCCGTTTTAGGATGGTTATTATAAACACCAGGCTTTCAATATTTGTGTAATTATACTGATTTGTTCCTTTCTTACAGTAACCAAGATATGCACTCAGTGTGAAATTGAGCAGAAATCGGAGACCATGAGGGTTCAGTATTGTGCAAGTGATTTCGGTAAGTGGATCATGACACTGGTGGTCTCATATAGACCAACTGTCCAACCCAGATCTTTCAAATCTATTTTTGCTCTCACCCAAATTACACCTAGAGATAATTTTTCAGTTTTTAATTAATAATGTATTTGCTACTAATGAATCTACTATTGCCTGCATTGTGCATATTAATATTTAAGGGTCTATTTATCATTTTGCGGTGATAGAAAGCAGAGGCGTAACCAGCAGGGCTGCCAAGAGAAATCCTGGGCCCTGGTACAGCAACTTCCCAGGGCCTCAGTATGTTAGGGACAGGGCTGCACCTCTCTGAGGGCGTGTCTAGCATATGAGAAGCACCCAACCATAATATATACACACACACACAATTATATATTGTGATGTCTTGGGGTTAATTAGCACGGTAGAGGGTGGATTGGTGCAGTGTTTAGGTGCTTAATGAGGGTCCACACACAGGTTTCCAGCATACAAATGAGCATGGTGCTTTACTTCAGCATGGTAGTCAGGAAACAACAATAAAATAATAAACAACCTAATCCTCTCTTAGGGCACTATCTCACTTCTTGAGCCCTCTCTATAAGGGTGCAGCTAGTCTGCCAATACAGTCTCTGTAAATGGGGGTCCTTCCTGCAACATGCAGAATTGGACCCTGGCCTGATATAGCTTCCTTAGCCTGCAGCCTCGCTACTTTATAGTACCACAGTCTGAGAGTTTGATGTCTCCCCTTGCCTCCTGCAAGAACTGAACCCAGGCCTTCTGGCCCCCAGTGGCTCTCTTAGCTTCACTGGGCTCTCCTGACTTCTACAGTCTCACCTAGACTGTCCCCAGCAGCCTGACTGGTCTGCCTTCTCATCAGCCCACACATGAGCTCTCTCCACCAGGCAGCCATTAGCCATCTTTCCAAAATGCTTTTCTAGTCTGTGTGGGCGGACCTCACCTGCCCCACACAGAATCAGCTGCTCACCAGTGCCATCTCTGGTGAAACTGCCACAATATATATATATGTATATATACATATATATATGTATATATACATACATTATATACTGTATGTGTATATATATACATATATATATATATATATATATATAGTGCATCCATCACCATTTGTGTATATAATATGATATAACTAATATCCACTAATGGTGATGCATGCATTATATATATATAAATTATATAGCATTTATAGATTCCGATAAAAATCAATAAAAAAATCAACAAAAATCGATAAAAACTGCTAAAATTTCCGAATCCAAAACCCGAGTTCGGTTTTTAAATCCAAGTTCCAAACTGGCAACAGATCCGCACTTGGAACTTGGTTGGAACCAGGTCACAAACGTGAAACTAAATCTTGACCCAGTTTTACTCAGAACCCCTAAATTTGGGTATGTTCGGATTTCAGATATCCAGAGCCGCACATCTAATAATAATAATAGTGATTACATGTGGAATATGCTTCAACTGTGAAGGAAATATATGAACTGCAATAACTCACTTTGGGTTTAGAAACTTGTAGATATTTCTTGATTGTGGTATTACTGTAAATAAAAGTTGGGATGAAATCATTTGCCATTTGTGATGGCAAGCAGGGCCATCAACAGGAGTGTGCGAGAGGCGTCCACGCGAAGGGCCCTGTGGGCGGCACCTTCGCTCCCCCATGTCACCTGCACGTGGCTGGCAGGGTACCTGGAACCGCACTATCTACAAGGGATGCCCTGATCAGGCACCGTGCAGCCTGTGGAACTGCCCTTAGGATGCTCCGGGCAGTGCTATACTTACCGGAGCCAACGCTCCCCTCCCCCAGACGTGACATCATGACGTCACACGTTTACGGGCCAGCACAGGTCGGCATAGAGCCCAGTTACGGCACTGATGGCAGGCATATGGCTACCACTGCATTAGGCGTTATATTTTGTTTCTTAAACTCTGGGGGTCATTCAGACCCACTCGCGAGCGGCAGTACGCTCACAAGTGGGTCGATGGTCCCCACTGCGCATGCGCACGACGGAGGGAGCTCCGTCGTGCGCATGCGCGAGACCTGGCGAGCGAAGGACTTTCCATCGCTCCGGGTCTCGCACCAAAGGGGGCGTGCTGTCGATGTTGATTGACAGCACGCCCCCTTTGGTGGGCGTGCTGGGGGCGTACCTGCCAGACGGAGGCGTTCCTATGGGAACGCCTACCGTCTGAAGCCGGCCCCACTGACATCACTAGTGATGTCAGTGGGAGTGATTTTGGCTCTATCACTCCCACTGACATCACTAGTGATGTCAGTGGGGCCGGCTTCAGACGGTAGGCGTTCCCATAGGAACGCCTCCGTCTGGCAGGTACACCCCCAGCAAAATCACTCCTGGCCTTGCGGTTGAGAAACCCGACCACAGGGTTTCACTCGCAAGTCCGATGGTCGCGATGGTCAAGACCATCGCGACCATCTTGTTGGACGCTCGTATATGCTGTGGGTGGTGACCCACAGCTATACGAGCGTCCAGGAGGACGCTCCATTTTAATGGAGGAGGGCCCTGATTCAGAGCGAGTGCACAATTATAAAATGTTAAACACTGAGCTTTTAAAATTAATGTAGTTCTACAAAAAAAACTTCAAATGCACGTGTGATGCTGAAACGATCTTAAGGGGTTCCTTTTAGAATGGCAATCCTGCAGACGTACTACCTTCTTTTCAGAACTACTGTACATGTGCTGAATTAATCAGAGTATATTAAGATTTCTGAACGCTATACAACGACTGGGGAACATTTCATTAAAACCACAGAAGTGAAATATGTGGATATGATGAGTGAAGATTATTCACTGTCATATTAAATCTTCCGACATGTGAGAGGTGAATCATAAGTTGTTAATTTGCTCCTGGAAGGCAGAATTTGACAGCTAATAACGCACTGCGTGTAGTTGAAATAAAAGCCTTGGGATATGTATGTACAGCGAGTGATAAAATCACCATACTTGTTTTTTTTCGGGACCAACATCTGCCTTACTTATTGCAATCCTTGGCTGTCAATCTCTATTGAATGGAAAATTCTTCGGTTGCATACTTCTGTGATATTCCGTCCACCATTCTAACACCAGGCTCCAAACAGGTTATATTAAAAAAATTGTCCCTTAGCACAGTTCATTAAATGTTACATTTCTAAAAAAAAAATATTGTAGTGGCCTATTTATAATATGTGCTAAGACGCAATTATCTTCCTATGTTATTAATTTTTGGACTTTATTACATTACAAAACAGAAAAAAGCTTTAACGACCAATCAGCTCAGAAAAATAAACAAACCAAAATATAACGGAGGTTTGGGCTAGAACCGACGGCACATAAACTTCTTGTCAGGGATAGAAGGGGTTAATAAAGTTAAAGATGTTTGTTTGAAAGCAGGTGGGCAGATGTGATAGGGCGATAGGTTAGGGGGCGTGTCATGTGAGAGGGTGTGGTGATAGGATGAGAGGTTAGGGGGCGTGTCATGTGAGAGGGTGTGGTGATAGGATGAGAGGTTAGGGGGCGTGTCATGTGAGAGGGTGTGGTGATAGGATGAGAGGTTAGGGGGCGTGTCATGTGAGAGGGTGTGAGGAATCTGCTGTTGTATAATCTGCCTCTTTGAATTTGATCGCCCACCCTCCCTCGACTACTGTGTCGGCTTTATTTCATAGCAGGGAAACGGCAATATTGAAGCGTCCATCTTGCGGCAGTATGAGCGGTGCGCACCCCTTCAGTGCGCTGATTTCACCCTATTGGGGTCAGCGGCACCTCTCGACCGAGCAGGGTGAATGGTGCATTGGCATGGATGTTGGGGCCGCATCACTTGCTCTGAAAGGGATAGTTGGCCCTTGCAAGTTGTAAGTTCACACTTACCCTTGTCTGGGACAGTTGGCCCTCACAAGTTGTGATATCCTTTTGGCCTAAGACAAGTGGATGCTGGTTATTTGCCATTCTTTCTCCTGCCACCATACCTACCATGTAACTAAATAAAGCTGACCAATTAATTTAAACGGCATAACTTGGTCTCGTGTGTTTATTTTAGTTAAATTTAGTTTAAGTTTATGGGTCACATCTATCATCTGACGATAGAAAGTTTAAACAAATGGTATAAAACTAGCATTAGTGCCCTGAAAGGAGGACGAAGGTAAAACAAAAATGAGGATGAACTGAGGGAGGAAATGGTGAGGGACATAGGGCCCTATATATCAAAATCCGCATCTCAGAGGAGGATGGGATGTGAGAAAATCGCCAGGATTTGCAATGCGATATTTGACTACATTGCAAATATGTATAAAATATCACATGCAGGGAGAAATCGTGCAAAGCTCTGTTCCTGCGAATCCTCTCTGCACACTTTTCAGGATATTTCTCAAAAAAAACCTAAATATACCCAACCTCCAGGAACCCTGCTTAACGCCATCTTCAGATGGCATTATTAGCACAGCTCCCCCGTATTTTTTCACAATTAAATTTAGTACATTTAAAGCAGATTGCATTTCCCATTGCAAGTATGGGATATGCGATCTGCTTACTAAAAATATGCAAATTTAAGGGTTGGGGGGAGTTTTTTTTTCAAAAACTCCTCCAATAGCCCTTTCATACACTGAGGTGAAACTAAAATAATGTATAAAGGGCGTGAAAAACCCATTTTCCCATTACTTTAGTAAAAAGATGATTGATAATTAGGGCCTAGTTATTAAAGAACCAAATACAGTCAAACAGATGTTTTTGGAGAATTGTTGTATTATTTAATATTGGGTTATTTAACATAAAAGTAAACCTGAAAACATCAGAAATAGCTAGAAAGCCTCTCTATTTTCATTCACATAAGCAGTCATCATAGCCATCTATGGGGACTGTGAAAATGGGCAATTATGAAAAATTGGCAATAAAATTTTTTTGTTATCACTACGATGTATTGTGATAAAAACTGATTAGTGTAACCAGTTACACTAGTTACCAGTTACTGTATAATGTAAATTGGCCTCATAATATTCTTGGCTCTACTTGACAGAATACCTGGGACTTCTGGAAATTCCATTGCTAAAATATCATCAATCTAAAAGTTGACACTTTAAAACCTTTACTGTTTTCAGAATTATGGCCGGCACACACTAGACGATATGTAAATGGATCAGAAGAGATTTAGAGAAAATCGTCTAGTGTGTACCCTCTATGTCGCTGATGATGCGCGCATCCGCGTGTTGTAAGCGGCATCGCCCGTTGGACCTGCATGCAGGTTCGACGGTCGACATCGTTAGCAAGGGCCATGCTGCTGGATGCAGCATGGCCATCACGATGTGTGTATGCACTTGCCGATGCCGGGACCCCGCCGGGTCCTGTTGCTTGTGAGATTGTGCTGGGTAAACATAGTTAAATTTGTACCCACCTTAAGTGTGTTTTGGCAAAAAGAGCCTCCACACAGCAAATTAATCCTTCTTTTGACCAAGGACCCTTCCGAGGACAGAAAGGTTTATTTTTGTATGTGGCAAATAAATCTGTTGCCCTCTGTGCTAATCCATGAGTGCCCCCTTATTGGATGATTTTAAAGATATGCTTGAGTTAGACCCCTTAGACTTATAGGGAAGCTTCCTCCTTAACCTTGGTTATTAATATATACATACTGTATATAGTATCCTCCCTAATGGGGTTATTAATATATACATACAGTATATAGAACAACAATTTCTCACCTGTAATGGGTCATTAAACAAAGAGTTATTTTTTTGCCTAGAAAATGCCATTGTACCGACTATCCACTTAGCTTCAGATATATGGACAAGCACTACTGGTCACACAATGCCAGCTCATTCACAGGCAGGCTACTCTCTTTATCACTGGCTTCACTAAGAAGCATACTGGTGTCAATCTATTGGAAAAACTTATGGATGTGATAGCAAAATGGCTTACCCCATTAAGACTTTCCTCAGGATTTGTCATTTACAATAATGGAACTAACATTGTACGAGCATTATGACTGGGTGAATTTCAACACGTACAATACAATGTTTAGCATACACAATGAATTTGGTGGTTCAGAATTTTTTTTAAAATGACAGGTCTGTGCAGGAGATGCTGGATGTGGCCCATAAAATTTCTGCCCATTTTCGGGCATTCAGCAACCACATGTAAAAGATTGCAGCAGTTGCAAGAACAGTTCAATTTGAAATTCCACCAACTGAAGCAAGTGTTATTAACCAGGAGTAATTCCACCCTTTATATGCTTCAATGACTGGAGGAACAGTAACAAAACATCAAGAGATACAGATCAAGCCATGATATACAGTACTGAGAGGGGGCACATGTTACCTTACTGCAGCACACTGGAGAATACTCTTGGTTTTATGCAAGCTACTGAAACCATTTGAAACTGTAACCTATGAAGTGAGTTCAGACACTGCCAGCCTGAGGCAGATCATACCCATAATTAAACTACTGGAAAAGCAGGTAGAGAAGCTGAAGAAGGAGATGAAACTAAGAGATTCCAATAAGTATATTGGACTTGTAGATCAAGTTCTTTATTCACTTTGCCAGGACCAAAGGTTTTGCAACATTTTGCATTTAGATTAGTACATTTTGGCAACCATGCTTGAACCTAGGTTTAAGTCCAATGTAATATATTTCTTCCAATTGACACAGATCTTAAGTGATGCAAAGAGCTCCTTGCAAGCATGTTGTTAGCTCAAGTGGCACATGACACATTGCCTGCTTCAGTTTCTCCTGCAAATGCTACTACCAGGAAAAAACTGACCTTTTCCAAGAGAGCTACTCATGATGATGAGTCAACTCAGCACACCAGAGTGAAACATCTTGTAAGGATTAAAGGAAATGCCCGCACCTCTACTGTGACTCAATCTGATACAGTAAGCATCAATAGAATTGTGGATGATTACTTTAGTGATCATTTATAAATTAGTATCTCACACAGGTAGAATTCATTTTGCCTACTAGTTAGAGCTACAGACAGCTCTAAATAGGGAAAAGACAAATGGGAAAGCACAGGCTATATACTGAAATAAAAACACTCTGTAGAAAAGATGGACATCCCAAAATGTACAATGTTAAAGATAAAATGAAAACAGATCCTGCTAAGGATAATCTAAATAAAGTAAATATAATCTATATAAAATCAAGGATTGTTAAGGGAAATAGATGAGTGAGTATAGAGAGGGATCAAAGGGGGATAGAGAAGAGGAGAAAGGAGGGGGTGCTATAGAGAGAGAGAGACAGAAGGATTAATATATATATATTTATATATGTGTATACAAAAGTTCCATAGATCGGCACTCCAATAAAATGAATTGATACAGTACCCAGGAAAAGTCTATCTGCTTTATTGGAGTTTGGGGGTTTAAGAAAAAGCCTGATAATGGGTCCTGGGGGTGTGGATGTGAGAGGAGAAGGGAGGGCTCCATCCACAGGGCCGTTTCAGGTGTTTGACCTTCCAGCCTGAGAGCAGGCTGATTAGTGATTGCACCTGGAAGAGACTCATATAAGCTGTGTTAGGGTTTGGCTCAGGGTCTCACACCTGGGGAGAGCAAGCAGGCAGGCTTGTTCAGAGACACTGTGTTATACTTATTGTATAACATATGCCTATGATTGTGGTGGGGCCAATATTCCCCAACATTTTTGAGAGATGGAATCTGTTGTTTAGTTAGTGCCCAGACGGGCTAGGATTTATTTTTATTATTTCTGTTTTTATACTGCACAATTAAAAACTAGCTATGGCTAGCTTGCATGAAAACCTGGACTGGTGTGCTGTTTCCTGGCTGCTGTGTGTTTTTAGGTGTCCATCTACCCCAGGAGTGGGACCTCTTATCCCGATTTTATTACAAGAGATATAGACCACGCATAGCTTTTCAAGTTGTAATTAAAAGAAAAGTGCTTTACTGTCAGCATATGAAGGAAAATAACTTATGCCTAGTCCCCATTCAGGGCACTGACTCACTTCTTCATCCCTGATTAACCTTGGGCAGCTAGTCTGCAAATAAAGTCCAAAGTCTCTCTCTGCTTCCTGCAGAGTAACACTGGTATAGTTAGCCTTGGCCTCTGGCTTCTCAATTCTCAGCAGTCCTGCTTCCTCTAGCAGGTTAACACAGGCTCCAGCCTGGTCTTTAGCACAGTTGCATTCTCAACACAGTCTTTTAGAGGTTTAGGATTCTTCCTACCTCCTGTAGGTCTGAACCCTGGCTTCCTAGCCACCAGTGGCTTCCCAGCACTCACTGGTCTCCAATTGAAGTCCCACCTGGACTGTCTGACTGCTCCAGCCCTCCCTGGGCTCTGTGCAAAGGGCAGCCATTAGGTGGGCTCCTACACTCCCTTTCTACTCTGTGTGGGTGGATCTCTGCTGTCCCACACAGAGGCCCTCATTCAGAGGTGGTAGCAAGAAGTGATCACTCTCTCTGAATGAGGGTGGCCGCTTGATTTTTTAAGTGCGGCCTCCCGGTTGCTAGCTAAGCTGTGGGTTACCACCCACAGCTTTAGCAACTGACCAGGATGATGGTCGTGATGGTCAAGACCATCGCGACCATCGGGGCTTGTGATGAGACCCTAAGGTTGGGTCTCGGCTATCGCAAGCCCCAGGGAGCTTCCTGCTCTGATCGAGCAGGAAGCTCCCCACTGACATCACTGCTGATGTCAGTGCAGCCACCCACAAAACGGCAGGCGTTCTGTCAGAAACACCTCCGTTTGTGTAGACACCCCTCTGCCCCGCCTACAAAATGGGGAGAGCTGCCCCTTTTGTAGTAAGCTTCAGAGCGAGAGAGTTTTTGGCTCGCTATGGGGCTTGCGCACGCGCATTGCGGCCACTGCACGTGCGCAGGGCCTTAACATCGACCCGGTTGCGAGCGCTCAGCGCTTACAACCAGGTCTGAATGAGACCCAGAATCTGTTGCTCATCAGCTCCATCTCTGGTGATCCTGCCACAATGCACACATATATATATATATATATATATAGTGAACAGCACTGTTTATATCATGCTGAACATAGGGCCTCATTCAGGGATGTACAAAAACCTGATGGTTTGTGAACATCTCCGATGGTGGAAGGACTGCGCATGCTTCCAGTTTCTCCAAGTTTTGAGGCTGAGAGCGGATGGCACTGGCCTGCATTTCTGTAAACAGGGGCATGTTGCCCCCATTTTGTGGGAGTGCCAAGGGCAGGATCTGCATCGGAAGACGCAGATTTCCTGGCCTCGGCTATGCAGGTTATATGGCCATTCTCTTACCCTTTGGCTTTCTCAGTTGGCCAATGCTGCAACCATGGCGACCGATGGTTGTGATGGTGGTCCGATGCTGCATCCGCGGCAATCGGATCTGCAATGCTGCGTCCATCTCTGAATCAAGCCCATAATAATTACAAGGTTTAAGGCAAAGCATCAGCCCTTTCACAAGTGAACAAATTCGTAACACAAAATAATGACTCATAGTAACTTATTTCACTAGAGGTTGAGTCTACCATATCCAAAATGCTTGGGACCAGGGGTATTTTGGATATCGGAAAAAAGTTTGTGTACATACATGAAATTAATTTAGGTTTCATATAGACCTTATACACACAGCCTGAAGGTTACTTTATACTATATAATTAATAATTGTGTGCCTTAAACAAAGTTTGTGTACATTGATCCATCAGAAAGCAAAATTGAACCATCAGATTTCACTATCTCAGTCATGTTAAAAATTTTCTGTATTTCGGAATATTCCATATTTCTGAATATTTGTATATGGGAGACTCAACATGTATTAGTTACAGTGTAGGAAGGACAAGTTAACAGACTGGCCCTCGTCTGTATGTGTACATGTATGTATGTAGGTGTATGTAGGTGTATTTGTGTATGTACGTAGGTGTACAGTATATACTGTATGTGTATGTAGGTGTATTTGTGTATGTACGTAGGTGTACAGTATATACTGTATGTGTATGTAGGTGTATGGTGATGTATGTATGTGTACAGTATGTAGGTCTATGTATGTATGTATGTAGGTGTATATATGTGTATGTAGGTGTATGTATGCATGTATGTATACAGCTTACTTGCCTACCCTCCCGATTTGGTCGGGAGCCTCACGAAATTCGGGTGTCGCTCCCGACCACCCGGAAGGCAAGGCAAGTCTCCCGGAACCAGCCGCAGCCATCCCGCACCCCCCGTTGCCGGCCACTTTGTATGCAGCCCGGGGGATCAGATGACGCGATTCGCGTTAAATCGCGTCATCGAAGCCCCGCCCCCCACAGTACAGTGCCTGTATTACGGGCTCTGAACAGCGGGGGGCGGGGCCACGATGACGTGTTGAGCCGCCACGCCCCCCGCTCTGCCCACCTGCTGTGAAAAGAGTGTCGTCCAGGCTGTCCGCTCCCGGAAGGGACAGCCTAAAGGTAGGCAAGTCTGGTATACAGTATGTAGGTGTATGTATGTATGTATGTATGTAGGTGTATATATGTGTATGTAGGTGTATATATGTGTATGTAGGTGTAGGTAGGTGTATATATGTGTATGTACTGTATGTAGGTTTATATGTGTGTATGTACTGTAGTTGTATATTTATATATATATATGTGTGTATAAATGTGTATGTAGGTGTATGTAGGTGTATATATGTGTATGTAGGTGTATACCTGTATGTAGGTGGGCTTTCCTCTTGGCTGTCCTCTATCTAATGTATATAAATTATGAGAGCGCTCATAGGGCCTGATTCAGAGCCGGACGCAATTAGCGCTCGCTCGTCCAGAAAATAGGGGTGGCTATTCAAATCAACCGTTCGCTCTTTGCGGTCTGTTCACGCCTCTAGGTCTGAACGAGCAAACAAAACTTGCGGTCGTTTTTTGAAAAAGTACGCCCCCTGGCCGCTCGCATCCTACGTCATGTCCGCTATTTATTAGATTAATCGAGTACATCGACCAGGGTATGAACTGCTCGCTATTCTTGGGGTTGGTTTTTGCTACCACAATTTTGCGAGCAGTTCTGGCTATAAAATAACCCAGTGACGTGGTCAATGACGCTGCTGTATTAATTATGCACACCCATAAAACGCCCATTTTGACCTTTAAGCACGCCTGCGTTCGGATCTCCACTCCCCGTTTTCAAGCACCTTCCCCCGTTACCACCCACATACGCCTACTCCTGTCACTCAAATTATCAGGCATTCGCTATTTTGCGAGCACATGAATTTCGACCGCACTGACTGGTTCGCGCATGCGTATAACAATCCGTACGCATGCGCAGTTGGGCAAACATCGCTCGGAGCGAACGAGCGGCCGCTTACGAACGGCTCTGAATCAGGCCCATAGTGTACTGTGTACTGCCTCTTAACCCTTCAATAAGAAGCCAAATTACTGTGTACATTTAATAAAGAAAGATATGTCTATCTGATAACACGTTCCAATCTTTCAAATTCAGGGATCCAAAACACTGGTCACCGGGAGCATAACCTACAATAACCCTATAAACACACTATGGTGCAATACCACCAAACAACATACATTTTTATTCAAAATGGGAGGAACTCAAACTATGCTCACAAGGGAAAAAGCAATATCGGATTATCTGACCCCCACCTCAACATCTGGAAGGATCTCCAAAATTCTAAAATATATATATGTGTGTGTAAAAATAAATGAGGAGTGCAAAGTCTTTGTTATTACCTTATGCAGCGCAACTTCACACAAATGGCCTGATTCAGCAAGGATCGCTATTCTGCTAATACGCACGCAACGCAGTTGCTAATATCAGCGGTGAAATGTAAATGTTTTCATTTGCATTGCGATCTCTGCCTAACATAAGGACGCCCACTACCCCTTAATCACATTCATATACTTTGGCAACATAGCGAAATAATCGGTAACATGGAGTAACATCAGACCCATACGCACAGTTAAGGGAGGGTCAGCCCTCAGTCAGGAATTGCTAACTTCAGCGCACGCTATGAGGCCTCAGGCTGTGTATGGTATCGCAGTGGATAATTTATGCACGCCCATGCAACAGCGTTCAAATGCACTGGCACGCCTGCGTCCGGCTGACCACCCACCTGTTACCACCCACAAATGGCACTTCCTGTAAATCACTCTGCGATGGGTCTGATGGGTCTGCGTAGCCGCTGTGGCCGGTTCGTGCACTGTGATGCATGCGCACACACAGTACGCATCAATCGTCGGACTGCGTGCGTATTAGCAACTGCGTTCCTTGCTGAATTAGGCCCAATGTCAGAGATGGACATTTGCCATTTAGAAGACACACAATAGACCGGATGTACTGTGGCCCTGATTCAGAGTCGGACACTCTTTCAGAGCGCTCGCTCTGAATCAGGGCGTTTTTGGTTTTTTAGGTGCCGGCCTCCTGGCCGCTAGCATAGCTGTGGATGACCACAGCTTTTGCGAGCAGCCAGGTGATGGTCGCGATGGTCGCGACCATCGGGCTTGCAATGAGACCATTGTGGTAGGGTCTCATTCCCGCAAGCCCCAGTGAGCTAATAGAGCAGGAAGCTCAACTACTGTGATGTCAGTAGGGCCGCCCTCAGACGGTAGGCGTTCCTTTCGGAACGCCTCCGTTTGGCCAGCCACCCCCCCTCCCCACCTACAAAACGGGGCGAGCTGTCGATCAACATCGACAGTCGCCCCGTTTTGTTGCGGGCCCGGAGCGAGTGATTTTGCTCGCTCCGGGACTCGCACATGCACAGTGCTCACTGCCCGGCCATCGACCCGCTTGCGAGCGCGTCTGAATCAGGCCCAGTATACGGTATACATTCCACAATCACACTTCAAACTTCTAAAAGCAGAGATGCCCCTTACACAGGACGAGTTCTACAATTACATTTCACAATTAAGATATACAGTAGGGTAGGGTCTCCAGCCACCCTTCCAATTTATATGCGCAGTTTCCAATTACAGAAATATTACTGAAGTGAAGAAGCTTTCTGGGGTCATCCTTCATGCTTGAACGCTTAACTAATGTTTTGTTACTTGATAAAGGTTGTTGATGTCAATCAAACATTAATTGCCAGCGATGCAGTGACACATATCACATTGGAGACTGCATTGAGAATTTAAATGTGATACAGTGTATAGCCAAGCTAAACCATTATACAATTCTTGCTCTATGACTAGTGGATTTGCTAATGATTCATGGAAGACTGACATCATAGCCTGTGGGTCCCATCCAATATTGGCTGCATGAAGCAGCTCCTGGGGATTCTAATAGGGACAGGAGAAAATTAGTATTACGTAAAGGACACTGGCAGTGTAGTATTAAGTGTGTGCATGCCTATTCTCCTGGATTTTGGGTCGTTCTTCTGCACTCCTGGGAGAGTAGAGCAACGGAAGTGGATAGATCCCATTCTGTATTTGTACCCTGACGTCATCAGTTACTGTCCAACGTCATTCCCTGCTATCCACGTGGACATAGAGGGGGAAGATAAACCCTAATGGACTGTGTGGCAAAATGTGTAAGGAATGGATTTGTACTGTGTGGCATAATGTGTAAGGGGGGAGGGATTTGTACTGTGTGGCATAATGTGTAGGGGGGAGGGATTTGTACTGTGTGGCATAATGTGTAAGGTGGGGAGGGATTTTTACTGTGTGGCATAATGTGTAATGGGGGAGGGATTTGTACTGTGTGGCATAATGTGTAGGGGGGAGAGATTTGTACTGTGTGGCATAATGTGTAAGGGGGGGAGGGATTTGTACTGTGTGGCATAATGTGTAAGTCGTGAGGGATTTGTACTGTGTGGCATAATGTGTAGGGGGGAGGGATTTGTACTGTGTGGCATAATGTGTAAGGGGGAGGGATTTTTACTGTGTGGCATAATGTGTAAGGGAGGAGGGTTTTGTACTGTGTGGCATAATGTGTAAGGGGGGAGGGATTTGTACTGTGTGGCATAATGTGTAAGGGAGGAGGGTTTTGTACTGTGTGGCATAATGTGTAAGGGGGGAGGGATTTGTACTGTGTGGCATAATGTGTAAGGGAGGAGGGTTTTGTACAGTGGCATAATGTGTAAGGGGGGAGGGATTTGTACTTTGTGGCATAATGTGTAAGGGGGGAGGGATTTGTACTTTGTGGCATAATGTGTAAGGGGGGAGGGATTTGTACTGTGTGGCATAATGTGTAACGGGGGAGGGATTTGTACTGTGTGGCATAATGTGTAAGGGGGGAGGGATTTGTACTGTGTGGCATAATGTGTAAGGGGGGAGGGATTTGTACTGTGTGGCATAATGTGTAGGGGGGAGGGATTTGTACTGTGTGGCATAATGTGTAGGGGGGAGGGATTTGTACTGTGTGGCATAATGTGTAAGGGGGGAGGGATTTGTAATATGTGGCATAATGTGTAAGGGGGGAGGGATTTGTAATGTGTGGCATAATGTGTAAGGGGAGGGATTTGTACTGTGTGGCATAATGTGTAGGGGGGGAGGGATTTGTACTGTGTGGCATAATGTGTAACAGGGGAGGGATTTGTACTGTGCGGCATAATGTGTAAGGGGGGAGGGATTTGTACTGTGTGGCATAATGTGTAAGGAGGGAGGGATTTGTACTGTGTGGCATAATGTGTAAGGGGGGAAGAATTTGTACTGTGTGGCATAATGTGTAAGGGGGGAGGGATTTGTACTGTGTGGCATAATGTGTAAGGGGGGAGGGATTTGTACTGTGTGGCATAATGTGTAAGGGGGGAGGGATTTGTACTGTGTGGCATAATGTGTAGGGGGGAGGGATTTGTACTGCGTGGCATAATGTGTAAGGGGGGAGGGATTTGTACTGTGTGGCATAATGTGTAAGGGAGGAGGGTTTTGTACTGTGTGGTATAATGTGTAAGGGGGGAGAGATTTGTACTGTGTGGCATAATGTGTAGGGGGGAGGGATTTGTACTGTGTGGCATAATGTGTAAGGGGGAGGGATTTGTACTGTGACATAATGTGTAGGGGGGAGGGATTTGTACTGTGTGGCATAATGTGTAGGGGGGACGGATTTGTACTGTGTGACATAATGTGTAAGGAGGGAGGGATTTGTACTGTGTGGCATAATGTTTAAGGAGGGAGGGATTTGTACTGTGTGGCATAATGTGTAGGGGGGAGGGATTTGTACTGTGTGGCATAATGTGTAAGGGGGACGGATTTGTACTGTGTGACATAATGTGTACGGGAGGAGGGATTTGTACTGTGTGGTATAATGTGTAAGGGGGGAGGGATTTGTACTGTGTGGTATAATGTGTAAGGGGGGAGGGATTTGTACTGTGTGGTATAATGTGTAGGGGGAGGGATTTGTACTGTGTGGCATAATGTGTAAGGGGGGAGGGATTTGTACTGTGTGGCATAATGTGTAAGGAGGGAGGGATTTGTACTGTGTGGCATAATGTGTAGGGTGGAGGGATTTGTACTGTGGCATAATGTGTAAGGGGGGAGGGATTTGTACTGTGGCGTAATGTGAAGGGGGAGGGATTTGTACTGTGTGGCATAATGTGTAAGGGGGAGGGATTTGCACTGTGTGGTATAATGTGTAGAGGGGGAGGGATATGTACTGTGTGGCATAATGTGTAGAGGGGGAGGGATATGTACTGTGTGGCATAATGTGTAAGGAGGGAAGAATTTGTACTGTGTGGCATAATGTGTAAGGAGGGAAGAATTTGTACTGTGTGGCATAATGTGAAAGTAGGGAGGGATTTGTACTGTGTGGCATAACGTGTAATGGGGGAGGGATTTGTACTGTGTGGCATAACGTGTATGGAGCATTACTACTGTTGGCATAATGTGTAAAGAGCATTACTACTGTGAGCATAATGTAAGGGGCATTACTACTGTGTGGTCATTCTGTGTAATGGGCATTACTACTGTGTGGCTTAATCTGCAAGGGGCATTACTACAGGCTTGCCGACTTTCTGGCTGCCCCTTCCGAGAGGGAGCAGCCAGATCGGCATTACAGAGGGGGGCGTGGCCATCGCGAGGAGGCTTTGCCGGCCAGGTGATGGATGTTTGTGGGCGGAGCAAGGGGCAGGACAACACGATCGCGGCATTTTGACCCCGCCCCTGCTACACAATGCCGACATTACAGGCATTGTGAAGCAGGGGACGGAGCCAAAGTGACGCGATTCGGGGTGAATCGCGTCACCGCCCCCCCTGATGCGGGATTTTCTAAGGTAAGTGCGGGGGGGTTAAGAGGGATGGGCGGCAGCCGGGAGGATTGCGTGCCTTCCCGGGAGGTAGGGAGCGGCACCCGATTTTTGGGAGTCTCCCAACCAAATCGGGAGGTTACACAAGTATGTATTACTATTGTGTCTCGTAATGTGAATAGGGTGTACTATAGTGTGTCTATGCCCTTTCCCTCCGAGAACACGCCCTTTTTTCATCCGCACACCTGCGCCGCACGCTGCCCCTGTTTACAATATGGGTTTGGGAGCACCAATGCTCTTTCTGGTACAGGGCACCAAAATAGGGTTAGGGTAGGACGAGGGGGAAAGTTAGCATACCGAACAACAAGTGTCGGTATGCTAGCCTGTCGGGATGGCAGTGTCGGGATGACAGTGTCGGGATTCAGACTGCCGACATCCCATACCAAAGTAAAATCAATCAGGTAAAATGCAAGTAATGATCTGGGCAGGGAATATACAAGAAATGTGTTGTGCTTTATCTGGCATGCTTGCTGTACATTTTTTTACAGGCAAAAACAATTGCACACTTTTTGTTTTCCAGGTAGGAGTTTGTTTGTCTTTTTTACTTCAAAAGGAAAAGTGTACCGGAACATTTGACCAATATTAATACTGTGTGGGCTTTTTAATTATATCTGTCCATATTCTCTGACATATGTAATTGTGTTAGCAAATATAATAGTTACATGATAAAGAATATTACACAGATACAGCACTGGAAACCGTCAACCCTGCTCGGCTTTACAGAAACAGCATTTTGCAAGTTTAATTTCGGATGATACATGGGTATCCAGGTTTGCCAATATTTGAAGACGTGTCTGATTTAATTGCAACAGTATTAAAAACAACAGAGGGTCTAATGCAATGTGGCATATACTGTATGTCTGGTCGCAGAGCCTAGCTTGCATGTTTCATACTTGCCGATATCCTGCTTTTTCTCTCCGGAAGGGGACAGTCAAGTGGGAGATACCGGAGATAGAATAGTGTGGAGCAGCCTGGTTGGTGGTGTGGGGGCATTGCACCACGAGCACATAATCATTGCCCCCCACTATACAAAGCCGCAATTACCGGCATTGTAGGGCAGGGCCACGATGACGTGATTCAGCAGGAATTGTGTCATCAAACTGCCCAGGCCACCCACTTAACTCGGAGAGTGGGCGGCACTGGGTGACAGCGGGCGGCCTCTGAGAGACTGGCCTTCTTTTCAGGGCGTCCGGGAGAGCCAGCACAGATTTGGGAGTTTCCCGGGCATCCTGGGAGAGTCAGGGGCGCCGAGAGGGGGGGGGGAGCGGGTACAGATTACCCGGGCCCGGGCTTCCTGAGGGGCCCGGCGCCACCACCCCTCCCTCACAGCAGCCCAGCACACAGCGTGTGCTGAGCTGCAGTTGGAGACTGCTCGTGGCTGCTGAGCAGCAGCCACAGCAGTCTCCTATGCCTGTGCGGGGGAGCGATCACACTGATCGCGACCCCCCCCGGCTTTGCGCTGGGCTTAGGGGGCTCAGAGCGCCCCCCCTCCCTCGCGGCGCTGAAATTCTATTTTATTTTTCCTTTTTGTTGGCAAGGGGGCGTGGCCACGCTTCCCACAATTAGGCCACGCCCCCTATTACCGGGGCCCGCCTTGGCTCTTGGCGGGCCTGGGGAGAGTAGGTAAGTATGGCGCGTTTCGGCATCTCCCATGTGAATGGAACTGAGGGCAATGTAGTGTTGGTCGCTAAGCATAAGTTTATATTTTGCAGCAAGTATTAGCATAGGCGTATCTTTGCACCAACTATAGGCTGGTGCAAGTGCACACAGATGATGCTGGCATATATGGATAAAGGGTGGCACATCTATGAATGTGCACCACCGTGCCTAAGGGCAACCATAGGCATTTTTATCCACGTAATACAGAAGCGCATATGGACAGTTTCCATCCAACTGAGCATCAGGCCCTGAGGCCCATCATGGATAGAACAATTCAACGGAGAACTTGAAAGGGAGACGAGAGTTCCGTCTGGGTTTGTCATACTAGCCAGTGAGGAATTGCAACTGCATTAGGATTTATCCCTGTAAGCTACATGCAGTCAACTGTTTTCATAAATCACAGCCACACATATTGTATTCATGTGCATGCAGTCAGCTCTGCTCGCCAGGAAGACTTCACAGCGGAAGGAAGCAGGCTTATTCTTGTTTAAAGAAAATATACATGTGGTTGCTGAGGGATATTGTAATGAGATCTAAATCAATAGGAAAATGACTTCCCATGGCAAAGGCCTGTGGGTGATGCCTTTTCAGATGATATACTGTAGTAATGGCAATGTCACTCAGTGAAATAATTGGATTAAGAAAGAAAACTCTTCTTAGGAAAAAATACGTTGGCTAGCAACAAAATATGATTTAAACAGAAGCACATCTCTAGCCCGGGGTCAGCTCATCCACATAGCACAACAATCTGTTATCACAGAGGCTTTGTACTGCGAGAGGAATGTGTGACTGTATTCTGATTGAGATATAGGCCAACAGGATGGGCACGAGGCACTTACTGGGGCACCTTACACTTACTGGGATTAGTCCGAGCAGGTTACTCTGTATTCATTACATTAAATCTGTTTGTTTCTAAGGACTCTATTCATTATGTTAATTTTCAAGGCCCAAATTAACATTCCATCTTGCCACCAGCGCCGGAGCAATTCATCATTGCTCCAGCGCGGAGACAGCTGATGCTGCTTTTGGAGCAGTGACACTGGTGCACATGCGTGACCTGTAGGTCACGCATGCGCAGAAGAGCCCAGGCATCCGGGGGAAGGAGCCGGACAGGGGCGGAGAAATCCGAAAGGATCCCGTTTCTGTTACATGTGCCGCTGCGGCTCTCTGCCTGATTGGCTCTCAGTCGCTATCCTAGCTGCTACGTGCAGCTTCTCACCTGTTGGTAGTCTCGTTACCTGACCTCAGCCTGATGGACCAATCACAGGAGACCTCTCCCTTCATTAGGGATTCAAGTCAGTTCCTGCCTGCCGGTGATATTACTTAGTTCCTGCACCTAGTGGAGGCTCATGTGGTTGCTGCATGCTGCGAGGTTCCTTGCTCCTGAACCCTTGTTCCTGTGTCCAGTATCCTGCCATTGTATACCCTTGCTCCCAGACTGTCCTCAGTGTCCTGTCCCTGCCAGTCCTACTCCTGTGTCCTGCTGTATTCTGCCCTGTTCCCGTGTCCATCCCAGCTACGTATCTGTGCCTTGCCAAGACCCTTCACCTTACCTTTTGTGTCACCGCCGATTTGTGTCTAGTCCCTACGTGTACCTGTGGATTCATCCTGCCAGTTCAATTATATCAACTACTGGTTCTGCTACAAACTTCAACCTGCATTCGCCTATCAGCTCAACCATATCAAGTACTGGTTCTGTTTTGGGATGTGCGCCGGACCATTTTTGCCGGATTTGGATTTGGTTCTAATTCGTTGTCCAGCTTTGGATTTGCCAAACTGCGGTGACTGGCTTTGGATTTGGATTTGGATTTGGATTTTTTTACAAAAATTTACAAAAAAAGCTAAAATCACATAAATTGGTCTTTTTTTTCTTCCTAGAGTATTATTAACCTCAATTACATTAATTTCCAGTCAATTTAGACCATATCACAGCTTATAATATTGTTTTCAACATTATTGGCCAAAGGTTGCAGTGAGCTGACTGGTTACTAAGCGACAGAGCAGCGGCACAATGACACAGACACCACAGTATAAAGCACATCTATGACACATTGCCACACAGCAGTGGCAGAAATGAAAAGTAGTGCACCCACCCAGTGGGGTACGGCCAGCAGAATCACAGTACTTGTTTAAATAGTGGGCTACGGACCAATGAGTCACAGTGCACAATCTTATTCACATTACACCGCACATAGGGCCTGATTCACATTACACCATAAAGTAGTGTCTCTTATTTATGTTACGACACACAGTAGTGCCCCTTTTACACAATGCCCACAGTAGTGACCCTTTTACACAATGCCCACAGTGCCCCTTTTACACAATGCCCACAGTAGTGCCCCTTTTACACAATGCCCACAGTAGCGGTGTCCCTTACACAATGCCCCCAGCAGTGGTGCCCCCTATGCAGTCCCCTTAGTAGTACGGTCCCCTATGCAGTGCCCCCAGTAGAATGCCCCCCAGTAGTATGCCCCCCATTAGCAGGCCCCCCCAGTAGTATGCCCCCCAGTAGTATGCCCCCCATTAGCAGGCCCCCCCAGTAGTATGGCCCCCCCAGTAGTATGCGCCCCCCAGTAGGAGGCTGCCCCAGTAGCAGCCCCCCCCCAGTAGTAGGCTGCCCCAGTAGTAGCCCCCTGTAGTATGCCCCCCTGTAGTATGGCCCCCCCAGTAGTAGTAAGCCCCCCCCCAGTAGTATGCCCACCCCCAGTAGTAGTAAGCCCCCCCAGTAGTATGCCCCCCCCAGTAGTATGGCCCCCCCAGTAGCAGGCCCCTCAGTAGTACGGCCCCCCCAGTAGCAGACCCCCCAGTAGTATAGCCCCCCCCAGTAGCAGGCCCCTCAGTAGTATGGACCCCCAGTAGCATACCCCCCAGTAGCAGACCCCCCCAGTAGTATAGCCCCCCCAGTAGCAGACCCCCCCAGTAGTATAGCCCCCCCCAGTAGCAGGCCCCCCCGTAGTATGGCCCCCCCGCACCCCCAGTAGCAGACACCCCCAGTAGCAGACCCCCCCCCAGTAGCGCCCCCGGCCCTTGCACAAGTAAAAAAAAAACTCACCTGAATCCCCGCTCCCGCGCCGTCCGCTCTGCTGTCACACGCTGAGGAGGGAGCCGGAAGACGGAGCTCATGTGTGAGCTCCAGCCGGCTCCCTCCGTGCAGCAGCCAATGAGAGTCTGTGTGACTCTCATTTTTCTGCTGTAACAAACACACAGCTGCCGCTGGCGGCTGTGTGTTTGTGTCTGTGTAGGGCAGAGCGCTATCACAGCTATCACACAATAGGAGCCCTGATGTCGGATTCTCTAGTGAGAATCCGACATCAGGCGGCCGCCGTTCGGCCCCGAACGGGGATCCGAGTCAGGCGGTGAACACTCGAACAGGGTTTGGGTGGACTCGGATCCCCAATGTTCGGAGCGGTTTGGATTCCACAGAATCCAAACCGCTCATCTCTAGTTCTGTTACAGACTCCCACCTGCATCCTGCATAGCTGGCCTGCCACAATCAAGGCCATATCCAACATTGCAGGTACAACATTATTCACACCTGCATCCTGAGTAGCTGGCCTGCCACAACCAAGTCCACATCCAGCATTGCTGCTTCAGCATTATTCCAGCCTGCATCTTGAAAAGTTGGCCTGCTACAATCCAGATCTGCATCCTGACTGTCTCTGTGCATGTCCATCTGTGCAGGTTACTTACTAGTAGGGATGTGTGCCGGATTTGGATTTGGTTCTAATTCGTCGTTTGGATTTGGATTTGCCAAACTGCGGTGATTGGATTTGGCTTTGGATTTTTTTTTACAAAAATTTACTAAAAAAACTAAAATCACATAAATTGGTCTTTTGTTTCTTCTTAGAGTATCATTAACCTCAATAACATTACTTTCCAGTCATTTATAGTCATTTTAGACCACCTCACAGCTTATAATATTGTTTTCAACATTATTGGCCAAAGGTTGCAGTGAGCTGACTGGTTACGAAGCGACAAAGCAGCGGCACAGACACCACAGTATAAAGCACATCTATGACACATTGCCACACAGTGGCAGAAATGAAAAGTAGTGCACCCACCCAGTGGGGTACAGCCAGCAGAATCACAGTACTTGTTACATAGTGGGCTACAGCCCAAGGAGTCACAGTGCACAATCTTATTCACATTACACCGCACATAGTGCCCCTGATTCACATTACACCATAAAGTAGTGTCTCTTATTTATGTTACGACACACAGTAGTGCCCCTTTTACACAATGCCCACAGTAGTGACCCTTATACACAATGCCCACAGTAGTAGTGCCACTTATACAATGCCCCCAGCAGTGGTGTCCCTTACACAGTGGCCCCAGTAGTGGTGCCCCCTATGCAGTCCCCTTAGTAGTAGGGCCCCCTATGCAGTGCCCCCAGTAGTAGTATGCCCCCCAGTAGTATGCCCCCAGTAGCAGTGTCCCCATTAGCAGGTCCCCAGTAGTAGTGCCCCCATTAGCATGCCCCAAGTAGTATGCCCCCCAGTAGTAGTGCCCCCATTAACATGCCCCCAGTAGTAGTGCCCCCATTAACATGCCCCCAGTAGTGGTATGCCCCCATTAGCAGGCCCCCAGCAGTAGTAGTGCCCCATTAGCAGGCCCCCAGTAGTAGTAGTGCCCCCATTAGCAGGCCCCTAGTAGTAATATGTCCCCCACTAGCAGGCCCCCAGTAGTAGTAGTACCCCCACTTAGCAGGCCCCCAGTAGTAGTAGCCCCCCCCTTAGCAGGCCCCCAGTAGTAGTATGTCCCCCCTTAGCAGGCCCATAGTAGTAGTAGTGCCCCCATTAGCAGGCCCCCAGTAGTAGTAGTGCCCCCATTAGCAGGCCCCTAGTAGTAATATGCCCCCCACTAGCAGGCCCCCAGTAGTAGTAGTACCCCCACTTGGCAGGCCCCCAGTAGTAGTATACCCCCCATTAGCAGGCCCCCACTTAGCAGGCCCCCAGTAGTAATATGCCCCCCACTAGCAGGCCCCCAGTAGTAGTATGCCCCCCATTAATGCCCCCTTACACACACATAAAAAAAAAAGAAAACTTACCTGAATCCCCGCTCCCACCGCCGTCCGCTCTGCTCTGCTGTATAACGCGCTGAGGAGGGAGCCGGAAGACGGAGCTCATGAGTGAACTCCAACCGGATCCCTCCGTACAGCAGCCAATGAGAGTCTGTGTGACTCTCACTGGCTGCTATTACAAACACACAGCTGCTGCTGGCGGCTGTGTGTTTGATCTGTGTAGGGCAGACCGCTATCACAGTGGTCTGCCCTACACTAGAGGAGCCCTGACGTCGAACGGGGATCCGAGTCAGGCGGGGAACTTCGGGTGGACTCGATTCCCCAATGTTCGGAGCGGTTCGGATTCCACAGAATCCGAACCACTCATCTCTACTTACTAGACTTCTGGTTTTCCAGCTAAAGGGCCCCATACATTAGCGACGGATTGCTGTGATCCCGGCATCGCAGGATCGCAGAAATTTCCCGATTTGACGATTGCGATCAAAAAATGATCGTGATTGTCTAATGGGGGATATTTAACATGTAAAAATTTAGCAATCCTGTGATGGATCACTGAACATCGATGGTGGGAGGTCGGCGTTTCCACCCGGAAACGCCGGCATTTCCCATTGCATTGTCGGATCGCGACAAACAGTCGCTGATGTATGGGCACCTTAATTTCCAGCAGCAGACTCTAGCCCAAACCTGCACCTATTTGCTTCAGCTATTAACCCCTAAATTGCCTGCTGCCATTACTCCAGGTAAAACTTTCTGTGGATTCCGGTTTACTGGGTACATCCATAACAGTTTTGTGACCCAAGACTCCTGAAGATGGCAATCAAGCTCTTAAAATATTGCATTTTCGGAGCTTGATGAATTTCTGTCCCCATACTAGTGCATGGGGAACACGGGCCTTTCCAGGAGAGAAAGATGCCCTCTTGATGAATGGCCCGATAACTTAATTAGTACAGCAGATGGTGAGAATGTTCACTTTCACCTGCTGTTGAGGAAATTAAGTGATGATGAATAGAGCCCTAAATAACTGTAAAAAAACACCTTTGAATTATAAAACTTTGCAAATATGTTACATATCAAAAGAATAGCTATGGAGGGAGATGTGCTAAGGGCCGTATTCAATTCGGAGCTAAAAGCTGTTCTCAGCGAAACTTTTTCGCCGATGACGTCATTTTCGCCGATTCCACTTTTCCCCGAATTCAATTTGGCCGACTTTTCGCCGGTGCGAAAAGTCAATGCATCAGACCCGGCAAAAAGTATCACCTAGGAATAGGTGGCGAGAAAAAGTGCAGAATTGGGGTTTTGGGGTACAAATAGAAAAAAAAACACCCAACACCCATGGGACAGCCAAGGATAACTGCAATCAAAAAATAAAAAAAAAAGACTTCAGGACACCCCAAAAAAGTACTTTTGTTTTGGGGGCGAAAAAAATAAAGTTGGGGGACAAACTTAAAAACTAGTGAAATAGTCTCCAGGGGGTTCCGCAAGTATGCCCCAGGTGTTTTTTTTGTATTGCCAAGTAGTTGCGGCAGGTGGATTTTTCATGTTTTTTAAAACTTCAAATTAACAACTTTAAAATATGCTAGCACTCATTTTCATGTACCCCAAATTTGATGGGACTATTTATTTTGCCAAAAAAACCTCCTAAATGCTATTTTTTACCCCCTTCTTAAAAACACTATATAGCTTCGATTGAGGGCATTTAAAAACCCCAAATACTTTCAGCAAGGCTATTCGGGGGTATCCCGAGTCATCCCCCATGTCAGATCATCTTTTGGGGGGTGTCAGGCTGATTTCCCCAAAAATTACAGGACTTTTAGCTGATTTTGAATTCGCCGGGTCCCGTTTTCGCTGATTTCAAATTGAATACGGGGATACGCGAGGGCGCACGTGATACTTTTTCGCACCCAAAACCTCAGATGACGGCGAAAAGTCTGGCCTCGGACTTTTCGCTCCAAATTGAATATGACCCTAACACTTGGAAAGCTATAAAGTTTAGAGAGATAAAGTACAAACCAATCAGCTCCTGTCATTTTGGAGCTGATTGGTTGGCACTTTATCTCCGTTCACTTTATCTCCATCCAAGGCTTAGTAAATGGACCACACAGCCTGTAAAGTGACAGGAGCTGATTAGTTGGTACTTTAACTCTCCCCAAGGCTTAGTACATCTACCCGATGATGAGATATAGGTTACAACTTAGGTCCGTATTCAATTTGAGGCAAAATGTCGGAATCGGCGATAATTTATCGCCGATGATGTAATTTTCGCCTATTTCAATTATCCCCATATTCAATTACAATTACTTTTCACCAGTGCGAAAAGTCAATGTAAAAAAACAGTGATAAATATTCGCCAGGCTTTAGCAGACGAAAAAAAGTACAGAATTGGGGTTTAGGGGTGTAGGCTTAAAAAAAATAGCCTGCACCCCTAAAAATAGAATGCCCCCTTAAAATGAAATGTGCAAAAAAAAAAAAATCGGGACACCCCAAAAAAATTATTTAACTTTTTAGGGAGAAAAAATAAAAATAGGGGAGCAGTGTTTAAAAATAGCGAAATAGGTTCAGGGGTATTCTGTAAGTATGCGGCAGGGGTTTTCTAGAATAGGCTATTATCGGCAGGTGCTTTTTTGCAGAATTTAAAAAAATTAGTTTAGGGACTTAAAAATATGCTAGTACCCATTTTCAGGTACCCCAAATTTGATGGGACCACTTTTAAAACGAAAAAAAAAGGTAAGTGCTCTTCTGCATCACTTCATCATTGTCGGGAAAAACACCTGCCGCGGCTATTTAAAAACCCGACTTTCTTCTGCAGGCAAAAACGGGGGTACCCATAGTGATCCCCCAGGTCTGGACATCGTTAGGGGGGTCCTACAATTATTTCCCGAAAATTCACACATTTTTTTGCCGATCAAAGTTTTGCCAGTTCCCGATTTCGCCTGCTTTGGAATTGAATACGGGGAATAGCGGGTACGAAAAGGAGGCAAAAAGTCCAGCAGGCGAAAAGTCTGGACTTTTCGCCTCAAATTGAATATGGGCCTTAGATAGAATATTATCTCAAAACCAAACTGCGTCGTGTGACAACTGCACTTATGCTGAGACATGTGGAAGTCTTTAATCCTCAGCAGATAATCACCTTGACACTCTCCCACCACTTGTAAGAGATATGATACTTCAGGGCTGTCGAGATTTGAGGACCGGTGTTTTTTTCAAACCCCCCCAACACTTATATGTATTGCAGGCTGCAGTAATGCTACTTAAACCTTATCATCCTGCCTAAGGCCGGGATGTACTAAAGGAAAGATGCGGTAAAAACCTAGTTTTCGGGGTTTTTAACGCATTTCCATATGTACTAAGCCCCGGCCGCCCTTTTATCGGTGCAGAGGGTAACGCCAGAAAAACCTGGCATTACCCTATAGAAGCCTTATGGCTTCTTACCATACCCCGCACCTGACGCTTCGCCGCCGCCCTGCAGACGCCAAGCACTGGCCCCCACTCACCTATTCTCCATGGCTGCCGTCCCATGCTCCAGCTGAGTCTTCTGCCTCCTCCTCCTAATCTTCTTCCAGGTACAGGGAGGAGGATGAGGAGCCCAGGGCTTCCTACACAGGTCACCAGCAGGAAGCTCCCGGGGCTCAGAGGGGACGGGGTCCCACGGAGACCCCCTTACCCGGCGTTGGCTGCTTCGCAAAAGGCAGCTCTTATCGCAAGAGCTGTCCTTTGCTAAACTAATTGCACACTGTATGTTAGTACATATGCGATTAGTAAGGTTGCGGTGACTGGCGGAATGGTCACCGCAACCTTAGTACATCCCGCCCTGAGTGAGTCGGGTAGTCTGTGCAAGGCACAAATATTAGGAGGCAGCAGAGGCACATATATGGGAAAGGGGCAAAGGAAAGATGGTAAAGAGAAGAGCAACATAAAGGAGGGGGCAGAGGCACAGATATGGGGAGGGGGCAAAGGAAGGAATGGTAAAGAGGATGGTGGGAAAGACTGTATAGGAGGAAGGGCTGGGGCACCTCTGTGTATGGCAGACATCTTCTGTGCAGTACATGCACACAATGCCCAGCCACTGGCAGCAGGAGTGGAGAGCTGGTAGTTGTAGAGGCAGATATAACACGGAAGCTTATCCGGAAGGGCCAGAGAGGAGGGACAACAAACACGTTAGAGGGGGACCCTAGGCTCCTAACTTCCCATAATCCATTCTGGTTTCCCCCTGTGGGGGGGTCGTGGGGCGTGGGAGGGGGTGGGGCCTGCTGTTTGGGGACGGGACCTCAGAAGCCTCGGGAGTCTGCAGCACTGAGTCGGAACGTCCAGGAGGGGAGGCGGAGCTGCGGGCGTGGCTCTCCTTTCCAGTCCTCCCTATCGGTGATGTGGTTACAGTCACTTATGCCGGCCTGTCACGTGTATGCAGCGTATGGCAGCAGTCAGCTGGCGGCCCTCCAGGGCTTACATTGTCCTGGCCCAGGGGGCAGATGGCACCCTGCCCCCTGGCCCAATCCGCCACCTGCTAGTAATCCCATTTGAATGTGTATATATATATATATTAGGGATGAGCGGGTTCGGTTCCCTGAGAACCGAACCCACCCGAACATTCGGGGATCCAGGGCGATCCGAGCCCAAGCTCGGATCTCCCTGTCTGCCCCGGATCCCTTTCCCGAGGCAAAACCTCGAGATCTGCTGTCGGATCTCGAGGTTTTGCCTCGAGCTGGCCATTTTAAAAAAAATGCCTTTGCCTTTAATGGGCAGTGCTGATTGGCTGACAGAGCCGTCTGTCATGGCTCTCAGCCAATCAGCATTATGGTGCTCATTTGCATGTAGCAAGGACTCGTGAGATCCGCGCTACATGCATCTGTGTGATTGACAGTGACACAGAGCACAGATGGGTCAGTGAGACCCGTCTGTGCTGCTGTGTATTTCAATGATACAGATGCACGCACGGACCAGGAGATCCGTGCTACTTGCATCTGTGTAATTGACACAGAGCACTGACAGGTCCGTGAGACCCGTCTGTGCTGCTGTGGTAAAAAAAAAAAAAAAACCTGTGTAAAAAAAGAAAAAAATGGCGTGCCCCCCCCAAAAAGGAGCAACCAGCCCCGGGCATTAGTGACCCAGTGCTGGGTGTGCTTAAATACAGGGGACAAACGACGTAGGGGTCCCCTGTACTTAAGCACAACCAGCACCGGGCTAGCCAGAACCAGCGCTGGTTGCCAAAATACGGGGGACAAACGACGTAGGGGTCCCCCGTATTCTGCGCAACCAGCTCTGGGCTCTGATCCGGTCCTGGTTCTGGAAATACAGGGGAAAAAAATTAGTAGGGTTCCCCTGTATGTTCCAGAACCAGCACTGGACTTTTTCTAGCGGGGGGCTGATGCCACAGCCAGGGGAGCCCTTTCACCGGGCCCCCCAGCCGCAGCATCAGCCCTGAACGCTAGTCAGCCCAGGCCGGGGATCCCTGGAGAGCTGGGGACCCCCCCCAATAAAGGGGTCACCCTCTCCAGGGCACCCCAGGCCCAGGCTGATAGCCCGGGGCTATCCCCACCACCCCTGGTGGCGGTGGGTGGCGGGTTGATTGTGTGGTGTGGTGTGGTGTAAATAAAGAATATCAAACATTGTCTTTACAAGTAGAACTGCAAGTCCCAGCAAGCCTGCCCCGCATGCTGGTACTTGGAGAACCACAAGTACCAGCATGCAGGGCATTAAGGGCCCACTAGTACCTGTAGTTCACCTGTAAAAAAATGTTTAAAAAAAACACAGGACACACACACCGTGACAGTATAAGTTTATTAAACATACATACACACACACACACACGTACACATACTCACCTATGTAACCTGTAGCATCGGTCCACTTGTCCGGTAAAGTATCCATAGGGGACCTGTGAAAAAAACATACTCACCATCTCCTATGCGAGGTTCTGTCCTCTTCGTTCCAAAGTAGGCATCCCCGGACTTGGCAAAAAAAAAAAAACGAAAACGTGATCCACGAACTTAGTACCGTTCTATAGAATGGTACTTCCCGAATGAGAGCTTAGCGGCGGGGTATCACCATGGAAACCCCGCTGCTAAGCGTTCATTGGCTGAGAGAGGCCATCTCCCGTCTCTCTCAGCCAATGAACGGCTCCCTCCATTGTAGTCAATGGTGGGAGCCGCAAGGTTATTAAAGTTTACCCTGCGGTTCCCACCATTGACTACAATGGAGGGAGCCGTTCATTGGCTGAGAGACGGGAGATGACCTCTCTCAGCCAATGTACGCTTAGCAGCGGGGTTTCCATGGTGATACCCCGCCGCTAAGCTCTCATTCGAGAAGTTCGTGGATCGCGTTTTCGTTTTTTTTTTTTGCCAAGTCCGGGGATGCCTACTTTGGAACGAAGAGGACAGAACCTCGCATAGAAGATGGTGAGTATGTTTTTTTTCACAGGTCCCCTAGGGATACTTTACCGGACAAGTGGACCGATGCTACAGGTTACATAGGTGAGTATGTGTACATGTGTGTGTGTTTGTGTATGTATGTTTAATAAACTTATACTGTCACGGTGTGTGTGTCCTGTGTTTTTTTAAACATTTTTTTTACAGGTGAACTACAGGTACTAGTGGGCCCTTAATGCCCTGCATGCTGGTACTTGTGGTTCTCCAAGTACCAGCATGCGGGGCAGGCTAGCTGGGACTTGCAGTTCTACTTGTAAAGACAATGTTTGATATTCTTTATTTACACCACACCACACAATCAACCCGACACCCACCGCTACCAGGGGTGGCGGGGATAGCCCCGGGCTATCAGCCTGGGGTGCCCTGGAGAGGGTGACCCCTTTATTGGGGGGGTCCCCAGCTCTCCAGGGATCCCCGGCCTGGGCTGACTAGCGTTCAGGGCTGATGCTGCGGCTGGGGGGCCCGGTGAAAGGGCTCCCCTGGCTGTGGCATCAGCCCCCCACTAGAAAAAGTCCAGTGCTGGTTCTGGAACATACAGGGGAACCCTACTAATTTTTTTCCCCTGTATTTCCAGAACCAGGACCGGATCAGAGCCCAGAGCTGGTTGCGCAGAATACGGGGGACCCCTACGTCGTTTGTCCCCCGTATTTTGGCAACCAGCGCTGGTTCTGACTAGCCCGGTGCTGGTTGTGCTTAAGTACAGGGGACCCCTACGTCGTTTGTCCCCTGTATTTAAGCACACCCAGCACTGGGTTACTAACGCCCGGGGCTGGTTGCTCTTTTTTGGGGGGGTGCACGCCATTTTTTTCTTTTTTTACACAGTGTTTTTTGTTTTTTTTTACCACAGCAGCACAGACGGGTCTCACGGACCTGTCATTGCTCTGTGCCAATCACACAGATGCATGTAGCACGGATCTCCCGGGTTCGTGCTACATGCAAATGGGCACCATAACGCTGATTGGCTTCCTGTCTGCCACTGCAGTGCCACTCCTAGATGGGCCACGTGTTTGTGCCGCCCACTTGTGTCGCTTAGCATAGTCATCCAGCTACCTTGGTGCAACCTTTTGGCCTAAAAACAATATTGTGAGGTGTGAGGTGTTCAGAATAGAGTGGAAATGAGTGGAAATTAATGTTATTGGGGTTATTAATAGCGTAGGAACAAAAAAAAGGCCCATTTTATGTGATTTTAGCGTTTTTTTTTTATTTTTTAAGAAAAAATCCAAATCCAAAACACAAAACCCAGAACCCAAAACACGGAAGGGTGGTTTTGGCAAAACCAATCCAGATCCAAAACACGAAGAAAGATCCAGATCCAAAACACAAAACACGATAAGTGGCTGGTGCACACCCCTAATATATATACAGTGCTCGAAGTGTGCCGGTATGCAACGGTATGACATACCGGCACTTCCAGCACTAGTAATTTTTTTTTTTTAAGCTTTTATCATTTCTCAGGACAGCGGAGAGCTGAGTGTGGAGGCGTGGCTTGAACGCCGAGTGGGAACATGCAGCGTGACAGTCTATCTCACAGAGTCAGGCATGCTCCGGAGCCCTGCTGTGCTGCCACCCTGTCCCCCGCTACCCTGACAACCCCTCATAGTGCCCATTGCCCGCCGCGGCACCTGGCTAGGCTCTCTCAGCTCACCGTTGCTATGCTACGGAGCCCTTCATGGTACCGCCGCCGGCCTGTGACTGCCTGTCTCCCACCTGAAAAGAGTCTGCTTCACTCACCCACTCTGGTGAGCCGTGCATGTGCAGTGTGCCTCGGCCCGCCTGTTCGTGCCCTTCCCCTGCTGGAAGATATTTGCCTCACCACACTTGCGGAGCCCTAAAATGTGCTGCCTGCTTGACTGCCTGTGTGTGCCCGTCAGGACAGCCCGACAGTTTGCCATGGTGAGTGTTGGTGCGGCTGGCTGAGCCCTGGGGCCACTCAATTGCTGGGGTTTCCCCTCCCCCTCTAAGGTACAGCATTTGCTGCCACAGCCACTGTCACCTGCACTGCTCCATGCTTCACTCCGAGTCCTCATCACTCCTCCAGATGGATCCCTCTACACTGCAACCTTTACAGCCCTCATTCACAGTCAGACAGCCTCCTCCACAGCTCTTTATAGAAGAAACTGGTGAGTAATACCAGGATTCACAGTTGTTCCTGTGCAGAGTGTACCCCACCTTTCCTGGTGTACCCCACAACCCCTGTGTCCTCACCACCTCGGTGTCCCTCATCTCCTTGGAGTATCCCGCCACTCTGGTGTTTCTCGCCTCAGTGTCCCTCACCACCTCTGTGTCTCTCACTTCCTCTGTGTACCCCGCCACCCCGGTGTCCCTCACCTCCTCTGTGTACCCCGCCTCCCCGGTGTCCCTCACCTCCTCTGTGTACCCTACCACCCGGTGTCCCTCACCTACTCTGTATACCCCGCCTCCCCGGTGTCCCTCACCTCCTCTGTGTACCCTACCACCCCGGTGTCCCTCACCTACTCTGTGTACCCCGCAACCCCGATGTCCCTGACCTCCTCTGTGTACCCTAACACCCCGGTGTCCCTCACCTACTCTGTGTACCCCGCCACCCCAGTGTCCATCACCTCCTCTGTGTGCCCCTCCACCCCGGTGTCCCTCACCTACCCTGTGTACCCCGCCACCCCAATGTCCCTCACCTCCTCTATTTACCCCGCCACCTCGGTTTCCCTCACCTCCTGTGTACCCTGCCACCCCGGTGTCCCTCACCTCCTCTGTGTACCCCACCACCCCGGTGTCCCTCACCTACTCTGTTTACCCCGTCACCCCGCTGTCCCTCACCTACTCTGTGTACCCTACCACCCCGGTGTCCCTCACCTACTCTGTGTACCCCGCCACCCCAGTGTCCATCTCCTCCTCTGTGTTCCCCGCCACCCCGGTGTCCCTCACCTCCTCTGTGTACCCCGCCACCCCGGTGTCCCTCACCTACTCTGTGTACCCCGCCACCCCGGTGTCCCTCACCTCCTGTGTACCCTGCCACCCCGGTGTCCCTCACCTCCTCTGTGTACCCCACCACCCCGGTGTCCCTCACCTACTCTGTTTACCCCGTCACCCCGGTGTCCCTCACCTCCTCAGCGTAACCCGCCACCCCGATGTCCCTCACCTCCTCTATTTACCCCGCCACCCCGGTGTCCCTCACCTCCTGTGTACCCTGCCACCCCGGTGTCCCTCACCTCCTCTGTGTACCCCACCACCCCGGTGTCCCTCACCTCCTCTGTGTACCCCACCACCCTACTGTGTGTCCCTTGCCACCTCTTTGTCACTCACCTCCTCTGTGTCCCTCACCACCTCGGTGTACCCCACCACCCGTGTACCTCATTACCTCTGTATGCCTCACCACCCCTGTGTACCTCATTACATCTGTGTATCCCATCACCCCTGTGTGCCTCACCACCCCTGTGCACCCCACCAACTCTGTGTACTCCACATTTTCCTATCGGTGTCAATGTGTGTGTGTGTGTTTTTTCATGTAAAGACTGGGGTATATTCAATTAGGTACGAAAAGCCGTTTTCGTCAAAAAAGTTTTGCCGGTGATGTCATTTCCCTAGCGACATCTTATCCCCGTATTCAATTGTGGATACTTTTCGCCTGTGCGGAAAGGCAATGCACTGGACTATGCGGAAAAGATTTGCCTATGAAAGCAGGCAACGAAAAGTGCAGAATTGGAGTTTAGGGGTGCAAACTTGCGGAATACACACAGCACCCTTGGGACAGCCCCCCATAGCTAAACTGTGGAAAAAAAATAATAAAATACTTAAGAACACCCCAAAAAAGTACTTTCAATTTGGGGGCGAAAAATACCAAAGTTGAGGGACAAACATAAAAACTAGCGAAATAGACTCCAGGGAGGTCCCCAAGGATGTCCCAGATGTTTTTAAGATTGCAGGTGCTTGCAGAAGGAGTTTTTTTTAAGTTTTTTAATACTTCACATTAGCAACTTTTAAATATGCTAGCACTCATTTTCATGTACCCCAAATTTGCTGGGACTACTTACTTTGTTGAAAACATATTGCTTAATGCCATTCTTCACCACTCATGCAAAGACTCTAATAGCAAGCTTTTGAAAAAAAACTAAAGTACCCAGAATAGCTTTATTAGGGGTACTAGAACACCCTTATGTTAGTGCAGCTTTTTAGGGGGTACAGACTGTTTTCCCCATTTATGACAGTACTTTTCACTAGCTCCGAATTTGCTGGGTGCCGTTTTCACCGATTTTTACTTGAATACGGCGATAAGCGGGGACACGCACGATACTTTTCCGCGTGGAAAACCAGCAATGACGGCAAAAAGTCCGGCATACAAAAAGTACTCAACTTTTTGCACCTAATTGAATATGCCCCTATCTGTTTTATTTTTTTTCTGTGGGGACCCATGTGTTTCTAAATTATGCTATCACTGCCAATGCGTGCATTTTTTTTTTTTCATGTAAAGCCTATTGGGGGAAATTACATTTTTCTGGGTGGCATCTAATGTAACAGGCACCTGTCTGAGCAATTCAATTGTTCGGGCACCCATTACTTTTGAAGCGCCTAGAAGCACTGGATGCGCAGCTGAACCCGTCAAAAAGTCATGGTTTCAGCACGAGAGAAGATGATGATGCAGAAGGTTACAAGGAGAGGGGAGGGAGTGAGAGGTGCAAAGAGTTATGGATGGAGGCTGACACCCCCCCATTTTGAGTGGCCACTCCCCTTGTGATGAGGCCACCCCCTTGTGACATGTGGCCACACCCATTTTTTTGTGAGTGCCTCCATACCCCCACTTCAAATTTTGCACTTCGACCACTGTATATATATATATATATATATAAGGGGTGTGCACCGGCCACTTTTCGTGTTTTGGTTTTGGATCTGGATCTTTCTTCGTGTTTTGGATCTGCATTGGTTTTGCCAAAACCACCCTTCCGTGTTTTTGGGTTCTGGGTTTTGTGTTTTGGATCTGTATTTTTTTTTAAAAAAGCATAAAAACAGCTAAAATCACAGAATTTGGAGTGACACTGCAGTGGCAGACACGATGGCAGTTTGAAAAACTAGGCCCCAAACAGTACATGCATACAGTTAAAGCAAAGAAAAAAAAGAGGTGCAAGATGGAATTGTCCTTGGGCCCACCCACCCACCCTTATGTTGTATAAACAGGACATGCACACTTTAATAAACCAATCATTTCAGCGCCTGGGTCTGCCACACGACTTTGGCTGAAATTATTGGTTCGTTTGGGCCCCCACAAAACAAGCTGGCAATTAATCTGTCCCTGCACAAACTGGCTCTACGGAGGCAAGATGTCGTCATCCTCCTCATCCACCGATTCCTCACCCTCTTCAGTGTTGTGTACATCCTCATCCTCACAGAGTATTAATTCGTCCCCGCTGGAATCCACTACCACAGGTCCCTCTGTACGTTCTGGAGGCTGGTCTCCCTGGAAGAGTTGATAATTCATTTTTATGAACATCATCTTCTCCACATTTTGTGGAAGCAACCTCCTACGCCTTTCGCTGACAAGGTTCCCGGCTGCACTAAACACTCTTTCGGAGAACACACTGGAGGGGGGGGCAACTCAGGTAAAATAGACCAGTTTGTACAGGGGCCTCCAAATTGCCTCTTTTTCCTGCCAGTACATGTACGGACTGTCTGACATGCCTACTTGGAATCTGTCACCGATGTAATCCTTTAACAGACAGACGCACGCTTGTCGCTGCTGCTTTGAGGATGCAGGTGCGGCTACAGCCCACACAATTGACAAAGACAGAAAAAAAATAAGAATTTTTTATTTTTTGTGGAGCGCACTTTGAGGGTTACACCACCCTTTAACAGACAGACGCACGCTTGTCGCTGCTGCTTTGAGGATGCAGGTGGAATCTAGACAGGATTTGGAACCGGGGACACACTACCTCCATCAATTGTCTAAATCCCACTGGACTAATGGCGGATACCGGACGCAGTCAAGGCCTCAGTTATACGTTTTGCTTCAGGATGACTGCTGTCGTACTTCATCCTCCTCCCTAAGGACTGTTGGAGGGTCAATTGTTTAGTAAAAGTAGTGGTGTTCCTACTTCCTCTCTGGAATGATGAACAACTCCCAGCAGCAGCAACAGCACTAGGAGGAAGTGGTTCTAGATCTTTCCCTATTTTATTTTTGCCGGAGAAAGTTTGGTCCTCCATTTATGCTATATTGATATATATACGTGCGGCTAAGGCGCACACAAACACAGAAAATAATTTTTTATTTTTGTTGGAGACTAGTGCACTTTGGGGGTTACACCACCCTTTAAGAAATGAGCCAGCCGGCCCTTTACTTATGGGACACAGGCGCACGCTTGGCGCTGCTCCTTTGTTGATGCACTTGCAGCCACAGTGCACACAATTCACAAACACAGAAAATATTTTTTTATTTTGTTTGGAGTGCCCTTTGGGGGTTACAGCACCCTTTAATGGACAAGCCAGCCGGCACTTTACTTATGGGATACAGGCGCATGCTTGGCGCTCCTCCTTTGTTGATGCACTTGCAGCCACAGTGCACACAATTCACAAACACAGAAAATATTTTTTTATTTTTTTTGGAGTGCACTTTGGGGGTTACAGCACCCTTTAACGGTCAAGCCAGCCGGCCCTTTACCTATGACACAGGCGCATGCTTGGCGCTACTTTGTTGACGCACGTGCGGCTACTGTGCACACAATTCACAAACACAAAAAACTGTATTTTTTAAATTTTTTTGGAGTGCACTTTGGGGGTTACAGCACCCTTTAACGGTCAAGCCAGCCGGCCCTTTACCTATGACACAGGCGCACGCTTGGTGCTACTTTGTTGATACACATGCGGCTACTGCGCCCACAATTCACAAACACAAAAAAATATATATATTTTTTTTTTTTGGAGTGCACTTTGGGGGTTACAGCACCCTTTAACAGTCAAGCCAGCCGGCCCTTTACCTATGGGACACAGGCGCACGCTTGGCGCTGCTCCTTTGTTGATGCACGTGCAGCCACAGTGCACACAATTCACAAACAGAAAAAATATTTATTTTTTTTGCACTTGGGGGGAGCACCCCTGATGGACAGAGCACCCCCTGGACAACACTACAGCACCCCTTTAGGACTGGGACACTGCACAGGACTTTGGAGTGGACACAGCCCCTATGGACAACTGACTGCACAACACAGTACAGCTAGCCCTTATGGACTTTGGAGGAGTGGACACAGCCCCTATGGACAACAGCAGCACAGCGCAGCACAACACTACACTGCACTACACTACACAGCCCAGCCAGCCCTAACTCCCACCCTCCCTCTTCACTGTCCACAGCCGAGTGAGAAAATGGCGCTGACGCGGATACCTTATATACAATCCAAAACCAGCGAGACCCGGAAGGCGGGATGATGACGTTTTGCCTCGATTTCAGATCCGAGTCAGGCGGGAAAAGTCGAGCCTGACGCGGATCGGGGGGGCTTGGATTTCAGAAATCCGAACCCGCTCACCCCTAATATATATATATATATATATATATATAACAGCTTCATAATGGGGGTAAGGTGCAATAAGGGAGATGGCTACACTCTTCAGGGAGACAGGGAGATTGCTACTATGTCAGGGAGTCTCCCTGACAATCAGGGAGAGTTGGCAAGTATGCTGCATGCAGAGCTCTATAATTCTCCATATGAGCTGTGTTACATATGCACCTGTTTTGCTATGTGTCATGGGCGGGATGTATCATGCATCGCATATTGCATGCGGAACATCCCATAACTGATCACTTGCGTAGCGGTGTTAATTAAAGCCGTGTTCATGCATAAAAAGGCATGGGGACAGCTCTTCTGATAAGAACTGTCCTTTGCGTTGTGAGGACTTCTGGGTTCATGACCTGGGAGTCCCAATGCGCAAGCATGGCCTTCGGCCCGCACATGTGCAAACTGTTGGGGGTGGAGGGATTCCTCTCAAGGGAAGTCTGGCCCTGATTCAGAGCCGGATGGTCTGACAGAGCGCTCGCTCTGAATCAGGGCCGTCCTTCCTGATTTTAGAGCGGCCTCCTGGCCGCTCGCATAGCTGTGGGTGACCACCACAGCTATAGCGAGCGGCCAAAAAGATGGTCGCGATGGTCAAGACCATCGCGACCATTGGGCTTGTGGTAGGGTCTCGTTGCCGCAAGCCCTGGAGTGCTTTTGGCTCTATCAGAGCCAAAAGCACTCCCACTGACATCACTTGTGATGTCAGTGGGGCCGGCCCCAGACGGTAGGCGTTCCCATGGAAACGCCTCCGTCTGGCCAGCCACGCCCCCGGCACGCCCACCAAAGGGGGCGTGCTGTCACTCACCATCGACAGCACGCCCCCTTTGTAGCGAGACCCATAGTGACGGCTTGCCCGTCACTATCCGGGTCTCGTGCATGCGCACGACGGAGCCGGGTCCATCGTGCGCATGCGCACTGGCCCAACATCGACCCGCTTGCGAGCACTCAGCGCTTGCGAGCGGGTCTGAATCAGGCCTCTTTGCAAAGAAGCCCGTAGGCTATGGAAACAAGTTCTGGCAGAGCTGGAATTAGGGGTCCTGGTGCACAATGCAGGCATAGTTTTACACATACTGGCACATTGCAGCCCCATTGCATTCCATGGGGGCTGCAGTGCCTGTGGTCTCCGATATCCGCTGCAGACCACTTTTATGCATGGAGTTTGCGGCAAAACTCTGAAAGTGGCAGTTTTCTGGGATTTTACCACATTTTCAGGGTTGATGCCCATAATCACTAATCAGTACTGTATATACAGTATCCACGACGCATTTTCATGAATGTGTCCTTGCTGAACTTCACCTACTGTATATGAGAATGCCCCTTCCACCCCCATTCGGCCTCTCTGGTGGTAAGTGTAGATGCAATGAATCTGCATATGATCAGGAATTGCCATCCCTGGGTGCGCTCATTTTTGGGGCATGCACGGTGCAAATAAACACAAGATGCGATCTGTAAAATGGGCGCAAGTTCAACTCTGACTGTATCAGCCCCACAAATTGTACATTTCGCCTCGGTCTATTAATTCACTCAGAGCAGATTGATACTCCTCAGTCTTAAAATATAGCTAAAGCGAAAACAAGCCAATAAAAATCAGCTTGGAGATCTAATACAGTAGAAGAGTCTGGCTCCTGTGGGATTACAGAAGTCTTTCCCCGGTTTGCACCATCATCTAGTAACTCTGGGGCTTCCTAATACTAGCCTACCTTATAAATGTAAGAAAGGAATGTGAGCAAAACCAGAAGTAGTCAAAGCATAAGCTTCTGGTACAGAGACATATACAGAGACCAGGATCATTAATAGCACTGCTTGACCTCCTCCTACTGGTGTCAGGCTAGGCAGGGATTAGGTGCGCAGCCTTGATGAATATTTCAACCATGATTAATATCAGTTATGCCCACTGCTTCCTGCACTGCAGCGCACTACGTCTTTGTGCTTAATGTCCATGCTGACAGTAAACGCTTACCGACCAGTGTTTCCTTCCTATAATGGGAGATTGCATTTGCTCCATCAGCAGATAGAGCTCAGTGTAGAATAATGCAAATCTCCCCAACTTTCCATAGTTCTACAGTTTCAACTTTTGCCACAATAATCTCTACTGAAGCCAGGGGTATATCTATAATGGGAGCAGGGTGTGCGGTGCACACGGGCCCCTGGATCCAGTGGGGCCCCGCACCGCATACCCTGCACCCATAATATCTAATACTTACCTATCCGTGTCTCAGCCCTGCACAAAACATGGGAAAACGGCCGCCGCCTCCATTTTTCCGGTGTTGCGCATGCGCAGTGAGGAAAATGCCGGGAAAATGGTGACCACGCCACTTCCAGGGCGACCTGCACTAGCGCAGCAGACTCTGGGCACACTCTAGTGCCCAGAGAGCCTGAATCAGAGGCGCTCGCAAAAAGCGAGCGCTCGCTCTGAATCAGGGCGGGCGCAGGTTTTTTTAGTTGCGGCCTCTTGGTCGCTCGCATAGCTGTAGGTTACCACCACAGCTATTGCGAGCGGCCATGATGATGGTCGCGATGGTCAAACCATCGTGACCATCGGGCTTGCGACGAGACCCTTGTGGTAGGGTCTCGTGGCCGCAAGCCCCAAAGAGCAAATAGAGCCGGAAGCTCTCTCACTGACATCACTGGTGATGTCAGTGGGGCCGCCCACAAACGGCAGGCGTTTGTATAGGAACGCCTACGTTTGTGAAGCCACCCCCTTGCCACGCCTACAAAATGGGGCGAGCTGTCGATCAGCATCGACAGCCGCCCCTTTTGTCGTGAGTCCCAGAGCGAGCGCTTTTTGTACTCACTCCGTGGCACGCGCAGTGCACATGCGCTTGCGAGCGGGTCTGAATCAGGCCCAGAGTCTACTGATGCTACAGTCGGCGGTCTACTGATGCTACAGTCAGACGCATCAGTCTGCTGCCGGCCGCCGGGGAGAGAGAAGGGGGGCCCCGGACGGGGAATGAACACAGGCCCCCTCCTCTCTTAATACGCCCCTGATTGAAGCCCATTGTCCAGTGCTTTGTGTGATAGTTCATTTATAGAAAAAAATAATGGTTTGTTTAATAATGTATTATAGAGGTGATGACGATTCTGAGTTGGGAGCAAAGCAAGAAAAAGCAGTAACTTTAAATTACAGTGTAAAAATAAAGCTGCCAAGCATTTTGTGGGCTACATGCAAAAGCAGCCAGTATATACCCTGCATGCAATAAAAATAAATGTATTAGCACCCCTTGCATTGCAACAGTGTTTCCGCCAGTTACAAATTTACTTGCTTTTTTTTTTTTTTGCTTTGCTCCTATCTCAGAATTAGCCCCAATATATTCATGGTGATTGCAATGATTTGTTGTAATAGTTGGGTTTAAATGTCAATTGCAAAATGGATCTGCTGTAGTGCTTTGAATATAATTGCTATAAGGACTGCAATAAGAAAACCAGTACAAAGGTGGGCTTGGTCACACCATTGAGAGCTTGGTCGCGCTGCTTGGACTCCGTCAATAAATGCAAAGCAGGCAGGCCATGATATTTTGTGGGTGTGGCCTCATCTCTTTGGCAGACCCAAGCCCTGGGTCGATTGGTGACCCTGGTTAACAAAACAAGCTGACTTTATATAAGTATGTGACTTGAATAAACATTTTCTGGACTGTAATAACTACAACTAGCTAAGACAGCATGCTGTACTAGTAACTACAACTCGGGGCACTAAGGGAGGTTTGTGTATCCCCATACACTCCTAAGTACAAGGGTCTAACATTACTAATGGCAGACCTGCTTATAATATACTGACTGCAAATATTATAGCATAAATACTGTCTTTTGTACCAAAGATAGGGCTGGTCCAATCCAAGCTCTGGTGATGGTGATGATGATGATGACAGTTATGAAAACAATCGTACAGAGATAAGTGTAACTCACAGATGAACATTCGCATTTAGGGGCTGATTCAGGATTGCACGTATATGCAAGCTGGCCTGCCTGGGCTTACTCAGCTGGCAGGCGGTCCGGCGCCGTCCACCATCGCAACCGAAGGTTATCCCAGTGTTAAGATCGCAAATGCAGCAGGGGGTGTCAAACAGCAGGGGGTGTCAAACAACAGGGGGTGTCAAACAGCAGGGGGTGTCAAACACCTGCTTGCATGCAGCTTTGCAATTCCATCCACTACTAAATCACCCGTTTAGTTCAAAACACACAAAACAGGAATAATTATTTTGCAGCGCAGTCCAAGATTCAAATAGGGGAACCACACCAACTGCCATCTCACACTCTGCCAAACATCACTGGCTGGGACTCATTGGCAGTTAGTGTGACTCTCCTATTTGAATTTTGGACTGTGCTGCAGCCCCACCCCTGGAGCCACCACTGCTTGTAATAGCCTTATAACGTACTTGCCCGAGGAGGAGAAGCAGGTGATAAATCTGGGCCAGAGACCTTGATCTCTGCCATTATCCAGGGATTCTACTTCGTGCCATGGTACTTTAGGCTTGTATTCCATGGCCAGTGTGTTTTCCATCAATAGCATTCTACCATAAATAGGGAGGACTACCTCCCCTGACTAGAGAAGACATAATCGAACCCACTAGAGTTAATGGATTGCAGATACGCAGGTGAGCAGTTTTTTGCTTTTATGTTTGTTGCATCTTCCATCCTGTAGTGAAAGAATTAGGGGACTATTCATCAACACTAAAATAACGGTTTCAAGGACATTTTCCTTAATTACCGTTTTTTTTTAGTATTCACGAACACACTAATATCTCCTGGTTAAGTCCGTCTGCGTTAATTTCCACACTCCCCATACATTAGTACATTAGTATGGGGATGTAGAAATTAGGCTATTCATCAAATTCCAAATATTATGTATTTTCGGAATTTGATGGTGTTACTATCCGCCACTCTCAGGTGGCGTATAGCAGGTTCCACTTACCTTCAGCTGGGCAGGTCCTCCTCGGCTCGCTCAGTCGCCCCCTGGTCCCTCCTCCGGCTCTGGCTGCTGCTCTGACACTGTGTTCTCCCGGCAGAACACAGTAAAGTTTTTTTTTTAAAATGTCTCAACTTTACTGTGTTCTGCCGGGAGAACACAGTGTCAGAGCAGCAGCTGGAGCTGGAGGCAGCTGCGGCGGCCAGGTAGGTGGGGGACAGGGAGGTGAGCGGAGGGGGGAGGAAGGGTGGGGTTGGGGGGGACAGAATTACCGCAGCTGTAGGTAGTGCTGAGCATGCGCTGGTTTTACGAATGTAACAGCGCATGCGCAGCACTGTTTCCAGATGCGATAAGGTAGTGTAGGCAGGAAAAGTATCTATTTCCCGAAAAGCTGTCATCGTAAAAATGACAGCTTTTCGAAATAGATACATATGGAGAGGAGGAATGATGAATTCCTCCGGTAATTAGGTACAATAGAACTCCATGCAAGTTAGTTCTAAACCCAATTACCTCCATCTAATTTTTAGTAATGATGAATAGGGCCCTTAGCCTTCAAACTTGGGGGTTTATATATATCAAGCAGTGAAAAGCGTGGACCAGTGGAGAGTTGTCCATAGCAAGCAATCAGCTTTCAAGTAGCATTTATGAACTACAGTCTATAAAATAATAAGTATGAGCTGATTGGTTGCTATAGACAACTTCTCCACTGGTCCACTTCTCCACGCTTTTCACTGCTTGATACATACGGGCCTATTCATCAACACTAAAATAACGTTTTTAAGGACATTTTCCTTAAATAACGTTATTTTAGTATTCATGAAGCCACTTAGCACAGGAGATATCATTATCTCCTTGCTAAGCTCCCCTGCGTTAATTTCCACACTCCCCATACATTAGTACATTAGTACATTAGTATGGGTATATGGAAATTATGGTATTCATCAAATTCCGAAAATTACGTATTTTCGGAATTTGATGGAGTTACTATTCGCCGCTGTGAGGTAGCGTATAGTAGGTAACACTTACCTGCTTCCAGCTGTGCAGGTCCCCCGGCGTCTCCCTCCGGCGCTCTGGTCCTCTGGCTCCGTCTGCTATGCTGACATTTTGTTCTACCAGCAGAACGCAATAAAGTTTAGAAAAATAAATTTGTATTTTTTTTTTCTAAACCGTTACGTTGGGCTGCTGGGAGACCACATGACAGACCAGCAGGACGGAGCCGGAGGCGCTGCAGCGGGCAGGTAAGTGCGGGACAGAATTACCGCAGCTGTAGGTAGTGCTGCGCATGCGCTGGTTTTACGAATGTAACAGCGCATGCGCAGCACTGATTACAGATGCGATAAGTTAGGGCAGGCAGGGATAACTATCTATTTCCCGAAAAGCTGTCATCGCAAAAATGACAGCTTTGCGGAATAGATACTTATGGATTCCTCCGGTAATTAGGTAGAACTCCATGCGATTTCTAAACCCAATTACCTCCCTCGATATTTTAGGTATGATGAATAGGCCCCATAATCCCTACTATTTATTGTATTGCCATTTATTTTTAGACATGTCCCATGTTTACTTCATATCAGCCTCGCGTCCTCTCCAGAAGTCCATTATCGGAAAATCTAAAGCAAATATACAGGCTTTATGCAGGGCGAGTTTTGGTTTTCATTTTCAGATTTGTTTATATATTTGTAAAGGCTGAAAGCTATTTCTGTTTCTGATTAATATGACTGATAAAGTATTTGGTACAAGGGTATAAAGTTAACATGTTCTGTTCATTATGACATTTGGCACAGAAGGGCTAATCAACCGTAATTTCCTCGGAGTCTCGAGATTTACAGCAACATGATAATTGTATAAAATGTCCAGTAATACATAAAGAATTCATCGATACGCATGATAGAGAGATAGGACGGTGATACGGTGATCTATCAAAGAGGTAATGTCATTCATTGGCTTGTTACATCTCAGGACCTAAATCAGAAATATACCAATTGCTGATATATTTACGCAATTGTTTGCCATTGCATACAAGTGTAAGCTACACTGTGCACGTGCCGCGATTAACAAGCAAATATGCTCACACCGAGTATTCACCCCAAACGCTGACTACCCAAACGCGACAGGTAATCAGCGTTTGGGGGAGTTAATGAGCGCCCCCCCAGCTGTTGTAGAACTACACATACCAGCATGCCCTGCCACAGTTTTGCGACTTGACCATGCTACAATTGTTGCAAGGCATGCTGGGATGTGTAGTTCAACAATAGCTGGAGGGCCTCTTATTGCCCACCCTGGTGTCTGAGCATCCATAAATTAGCCACTGCGTTCTTGTTTGCAGCTGAGCCCCCTACGTGTCTGGAGACTCAGTGTGTCTGCAGCAGCTTAAACTCATAGTGGTTAGTAAGACTGACTCTATGTGGAGTTTGTATTTTCTTTGCAGGTTTCATACAAGTGTTTTTTTATTGTCACACTCCAAAGACCAACTTGGAATGTAATAGCCCTCTGACAAAATTATTATTATTAATTAATTATTATTAACAGCAGCAGCGTTTCTTTGTATAATGGCACAGATTTTATAGCCCTTAACATAAATGGCATACATGAAATCAACAAACATAACAGGTACATGGGTACTCACTGTTGAGCAGAATTCTAAATACAGGAATACAATTAACAGAACAAATGACTTGCCATACAGTGAAGTTCAGCATCAGACATGACAAGGAGTAATGAGGCCGACTGATGGGGTATAGAAACTAGATACTGGGTACACAAGACCCAGCCCCTAAGAGCTTACATTGTAGGGAGGGGGGATAAAGTAGGATCAGGAGAGACAGTTTAAAACAATTACCTTCTCAAGAGCTCCTCTAGGAAAGTAGGAGACATGCCCCACTTCTTCTGGGCTTGCTCAACTATCTCTATAAATGCCTCTTCTGTATCTGTAAATCAACTTTCCTAAACATGACAGATATAGGGAAGAATTTACGAGGCAGCGGCTTCTGTAAGCCGTTGCTTCCCGGCGGATCACAGGTGAGTATTTTAAAGGGCACTCAGAGCATACATGCCTACCCTCCCAGTTTTCGCGGGCGGCTCCCGATTTTCCAGGTAACCCCCCGCACCCCCGGAAGGGTAGGCATTTCTCCCGCATTCTGCCCATTTCCTAGTGAAGTGGGCAGAATGAGGAGAATACCCGCGGCGATCGCGGGTCTCCGTGAAGGGGGCGGGGCTTAAGAGGTGATTCTGCACGAATCACAACATTTGGCCCCGCCCCATATGTACATTTTACCCAATCGCGGCAGTTTTGCCGCGAGGGGGCAGGGCTTAATGACGCAAATTGTTAGGCCCCGCCCCCATCGGCCCCCTGCTGCTTCTCTTACCCGGGCTTCTCCTGGGAAGAGATTATAAAAGGTAGGTAAGTATGACTCAGAGTCAGTGTAAAGCCCGGCGTGCTTTACACTGACTCCAGGTGCCGTTTTAAATATATATCTGCAATCCGTAAATTCTCCCCTATATCTGTCATGTTTAGGAAAGTTGGTTTACAGATGCAGAAGAGGCATTTATAGAGGTATGATTTGAGAGAACACGTAAAGTCTCCCCATAGTCTCTTGTACATATTTTAATTAGAGATGTGCGCCAGAACATTTTTGCTGGATTTGGCTTTAATTCGTCATCCGGTTTTGAATTTGCCAAACAGCCGTCACTGGTTTCGGATTTGGTTTTGCATTTTTTTCAAAAATTGACAAAAAAAAAGGTTAATATCACATAATTTGGGAATTTTGTTCTTCCTAGAGTATTATTAACCTCAATAACATTAATTTCCAGTCAATTTTGACCACCTCACAGCTGCGTGGAGTCAGACCACTTTTACACACGCGCTTTGGGGAACTACAGCATACTGGGGTGCAGTGCACAGAACAGTACAAATACAACCATTTTTACTTTATTTTTTTCAACATTTTTATTTTTTTTAACTTTTTTATTTTTTTGCTGACAAATATGGAGTCAAACTGTGAATGGAGTGAGCGGAGCCTGCGGAGTCAGTGCACCACTGTGATGGAATTAGACTAAGGGGACTGGACACATCTTGCGGATGGACACAGTGACAGCGCAGCCCCTTACAGATGGACACAGTGACAGCACAGCCCCTTAGAGATGGACACAGTGAATGCACAGCCCCTTAGAGATGGCAACAGTGACAGCACCACAGCCCCTTAGAGATGGCCTCAACCCCAGCAGCACAGCCCCTTAGAGATGGCCCCAACAGCACAGCCCCTTAGAGATGGACACAGCCCCAGCAGCACAGCCCCTTAGAGATGGACACAGCCCCAGCCAGGGCTGCAATCAGGGGGGGACTGCCGGGCCTCCAGTCCCAGGCCCGGAGAGAGAGTAGGCCCTGGTGGCAGCAGCAAGCCGACAAGGAAAATCATCAGCGCTGCGGCATGTAAACTATGGAGCTGGCGGTGAGCCAATCATAGCTCGCAGAACGGCAACCTATCAGAGCAGCCTCTCCTGATTGGCTGCTGTTCCGCAAGCTGTGATTGGCTCATGGCGAGCTCCATAGTTCACATGCCGCAGCGCTAATGCTCTCTCTCCCGCCCAGTGCATTCCTCGCCCCTCTCTCTCAGGACAGGAAGTACTATGAAAAGAGCAGGTATGTTGATTCTGCTTTGTGACCCCCGCGAGTCCAGCCAGCCTTACCTGCACTGCCCCCTTAGTCCAGCCAGCCTTCCCACCCCAGCCAGCCATCCTGCCTTCCCTGCACTGTCCCTCCATTCTAGCCAGCCTTCCCTGCACTGCCCCCTAGACCTGCCAGCCTGCCCACCCCCCAGTCCAGCCAGCCATCCTGCCTTCCCTGCACTGTCCCCCCATTCTAGCCAGCCTTCCCTGCACTGCCCCCTAGTACTGCCAGTCTGCCCACCCCCTAGTCTAGCCAGCCACCCTGCCTTCCCTGCACTGTCCCCCCAGTCTAGCCAGCCTTCCCTGCACTCCCCCCCATTCCAGCCAGCCTTCCCTGTCCGCTCCCCCATCCCCAGTCCAGCCAGTCTGCATTACCTGCCCAACGTCCGTAAGCCTCCTCTCCCCAGTCCAGCCAGCCTTCATTCCCTGCCCCACCGCACCCCAGTCCAGCCAGCCCTCTAGTTTAGCCAGCCTACCTTCCCTGCCCCTCCCACAATCCAGCCAGCCTTCCCTGAGCCCCTACCCCCTCCTAGTCCAGCCAGCTAGCCTGTCTTCCCTGCTCCAGTCCAGCCAGTCTTCCCTGCGGCCCCCCCCATCTCCAGCCTGCCTGCCTTCTCTGCCTTGCCTCTCCCCTAATCCAGCTGGCCTTCCCTGCCCTTTGCCCCCCCAAGACCAACTAGCCTTCCCTGCTTTATGCCACCCCAGTTCACTCTTGCCAGCCCAGGGCCCCCACTTGTCCAGCCTTCCCTGCCCTGTGTCCCCCCAGTAATGTCCATCCTTCCCTGCCCTTTACCCCCCCACACCATGTTTAGCATCCCTGGTTTATGCATCAATTGATGCACCACCACTGAAGTAGCTCCACCCAAGTCTGCCTTATACCCCGGGGGGCCCTACCTATTTTGTTAGTACCGGGCCACACAATTTCTGATGGCATCCCTGGCCTCAGCAGCACAACCCCTTAGAGATGGCCCCAGCAGCACAGCCCCTTAGAGATGGCCCCAGCAGCACAGCCCCTTAGAGATGCCCCAGCCCCAGCAGCACAGCCCCTTAGAGATGGACACAGCCCCATTTGGACACAGAGTGCAGCATGCAGAAGCGTCACTGGACTGGAGTGAATGTCGCTGAGTCCCTGTCATGGCTCCTTATATGCAATCCAAAACCCGTGAGAATCCGACGCCGGGCGGATGACATTCAGTCTCGAGCTGACATCCGAGCCTGGCGGAAAACCCCAAGCCAGGACTCAGATGCGCCTCAGATTAAGACGTTTGGAGCGATCTGGATTCAAGATAATCTGGACCGCTCATCTCTAATTTTAATAGCTACAGTAGTAATTTGACTATTGCCAATTTCTGGAGAAGCCCCACCTTGGAGAGGGCCTTCTCCACCTCCCCTTCAAGTCAAAGAGTAGATTCAACATGCTTTCAAGATGGAGACTTTGGCCATCCCATACGCTACCTCTACTTCCTTGTCCTTGGTAAAGTGGCTCAAGTTCCATTAATTTTGTACTGAAGGTTCCACTGTGTTCAACCCCCGAGGTCCATGGACTTCACTTCCCCCTTACTGAACCTATTGACTTACACAGTTAAGTCCTCCATCATAAATAGTCGCTATGTGTTCTTATCTACTGCAACTCTTGCTCTGCTTAAACTCGACTGACATGTTCTGGTGCATACACATGGTCCCTATTACCCATTTCCTACCCATCTGGTTTTCCTGTACCCATTCTCTGAATCTGTTTATTCATTTATTTTTTAAAAACCTTCAATGAAAACTACTGATGATGACTCCATCCATGTATTACACTAACCTTAATCCCTGTTCGTGTACAGTTGCTCAGTGGCGCACCCAAATATCGCAGCCTGAAAATAAGTACAGAAGTCACTGAGGCTGTAGAATAACACAGCTAGATGTACAGTATCTGTGAAGATGGTGGTGTATTTCCTGTCTTTCAGCAATTGTATGCATTGTTAAGAAAGTTGCTTGGAGCTGCGGTGTGTCGGCTCGAGCTGCACACACTTCTGTAAGACCAGCACTAAACAGAGCAGGAGGAAAATACTCTACAGATCCTAGAGTTGATATAGGTGGCAGCGGTATGTGATGGAGTTTAGTCCACACAGTAAATAACTTAACCAGGTCTTAGGTTTGTTACCTAGATAGAACAGGTTTACAGGATGACACAGGGTTAATGCAGCAGGTATCTATAACAGGTACACAGCACTGATATAATGCATGTACTACTGTAGATACAGCCAGGATTGTATAGGGGAATGCAGGTGGTCTGCAACAGGTGGGAGCCATGCTTGCCTACATTTGAAAAAGCATTTCAGGGAGATTGTGAAAGTAACACTTATGAGAACGGTGGTAAAGTGGGCGTGTACTTCTACATCTGAAGGGCATGTCATAAACCTGACTTACATCCAAATGTAAACGAGCCCCAAAGCAGTTAGTAAGATCTGCATGTTGATGAAAACTAGGGATGTCCAGGCTCGAATTAGTTTGGATTTTCCCGCCAAAAATCGGGTCTCAGAAAGAGGCAAAACATCATCTTTCATGGACAAACATCATCATTCCTCGACAAAAGTCCATGAAAGATGATGTTTGTCCATGAAAGATGACGTTTTGACACGATTTTTGGCGGGAAAATCCGAACTAATCCCAGCCTACACATCCCTAATGAAAATACACTGAGGGGCCTATTCATGATGTAAATTATCAGGGTCCGAATATTCTGAGTCACCTCAGCTACCGGCGCAATTCATCATTGCTCCGGTGCGGTGACAGCTGATGCGAAATCAGCTATCCCCGCGAGCCGCTTCACTGCTCCTTTTCAGAGCAGTGAATCTTTTCACTGCTCCAGTCGGAGCAGTGACGGGACTGCCCTGATGTCCGGCGGAAGGAGACGGACAGGGGTGGAGGGATCCAAAAGGTTCCCTCATCGCAACCCGGACCTCCTTCCCATGCATGCAGCGGTATAACAGTAGTGGTGCAGAGGAACTATTTGGAGTCCCTGGCCCGCGTAACGCTGTCTTTATGTGAGTATAGCTGAAGACTCTCAGGGGCACGTCCTTCTAGCATGGGGGATAGAGCTGAAGACACGCGGACACACTGCACATGGGCAATAGCACACGAGACCGGAGTTCGCACGTCCAGTGGTCCAGTGTCCTAGTGCCGGATGCAGACACAGGACAGGGCGCTCTCTCGTAACAGAAACACTACGTTGTCATTACTCATGCTGTTGATATTAGTCTATGTTTACTCTCTGCCACCTGTCTTCGTGATGAGATGCTGATGGCCCCTCGCTCGCTCGCCCCTCACTCGTGCGTCCCACTTCATGTCACTGTTCACAAATCAGAGCAGTGGGTTTATTTTGTGAAACCTTCTCTGTGATTGTTTTCATTAGGAAGAACATAATTTGTCTTTGTACAACAGCTGAGAAACGTACATTTCACACCTCCTTAACACACAAATCACTAGTAGAAGGTCAGAATACAGGATTCAGTTTTCATTAAAAACCTTCCAAAACTAAATAAATAAAGCACTTCTCATTCTTCACTGGCTGCTATCTGCACTCACCCCCTGCTTCTGTCATCTCACATTGTCTTACTTCATTACTCTAAGAGAGCAACATGAAGGAAAGCAGTGAGGGAGGCAGGCTGTCCCCGGATAGTGACTAGGGGGCCTATTCAAGATGTTAATTATCGAGGTCTGAATGGACCCAGATAATTAACACACTGACTCACCCCGGACGCCGGAGCAATTCATCATTGCTCCGGTGCTGAGAAAATCAGCTGTCCCAGCGAGCGGCTTTACTGCTACCTTTACAGGTCACGCATGCGCACAAGATCCCCGACGTCTGGTGGAAGGAGCCGGACAGGGGAGGAGGGATCCATAGGGAAGGAGCGGGTAGGGTAGCAAATGCCATCTAAAGATAGCGAATGCTACCGCAATCAAACTCAGAAAAAATAATATTTTTGGAGCTTGATGAATTCTGTCATACTAGTGTATAGGGACAGCGGGCCATTCCGCAAGAGGAAGGTAAGTAGGAGATATCTGTAATACTAGAGTATGGGGACAGCGGGCCATTCCGCAAGAGGAAGGTAAGCAGGAGATATCTGTGATACTAGTGTATGGGGACAGCGGGCCATTCCGCAAGAGGAAGGTAAGTAGGAGATATCTGTGATACTAGTGTATGGGGAAAGCGGGCCATTCCGCCAGAGGAAGGTAAGTACTTAGTAATTGCCCGACCACGACCCCACTGTACCCAGGCATTCAGCTCCCTCCTTCCAGAAGGGAGTATGAATCAGGCCCATAGACCCGTGATAATGTTGTATGTATCTCCTACGGTATGTTTATCTGTCAAAAACAGAGTAGAAGAGAAATGTTTATAATCATGGTGCATTCAGAATACATATATATTAGGGGTGAGCGGGTTCGGATTTCTGAAATCCGAACCCCCCGAGTCGCCCCGATCCGAGGCCAATCTGAGTCAGGCTCGACTTTTCCCGCCTGACTCGGATCTGAAATCGAGGCAAAACGTCATCATCCCGCCTTCCGGGTCTCGCGGGTTTTGGATTCTATATAAGGTACCCGCGTCGGCGCCATTTTCTCACTCGGCTGTAGACAGTGAAGAGGGAGGGTGGGAGTTAGGGCTGGCTGGGCTGTGTAGTGTTGTGCTGTGCTGCGCTGTGCTGCTGTTGTCCATAGGGGCTGTGTCCACTCCTCCAAAGTCCATAGGGGCTGGCTGTGTTGTGCTGCTGTTGTCCATAGGGGCTGTGTCCACTCCTCCAAAGTCCATAGGGGCTGGCTGGACTGTGTTATGCTGTGCTGCTGTTGTCCATAGGGGCTGTGTCCACTCCAAAGTCCTGTGCAGTGTCCCAGTCCTAAAGGGGGTGTTGTCCAGGGGGTGCTGTCCAGGGGGTGCTCTGTTCATCAGGGGTGCTCCCCCCAAGTGCAAAAAAATAAATATTTTTTCTGTGTTTGTGCATCAACAAAGTAGCGTCAAGCGTGCGCCTGTGTCATAGGTAAAGGGCCGGCTGGCTTGACCGTTAAAGGGTGCTGTAACCCCCAAAGTGCACTCCAAACCAAATAAAAAAATATTTTCTGTGTTTGTGAATTGTGTGTACTTTGGCTGCACGTGCATCAACAAAGGAGCAGCGCCAAGCGTGCGCCTGTGTCCCATAAGTAAAGGGCCGGCAGGCTTGTCCGTTAAAGGGTGGTGTAACCCTCAAAGTGCACTCCACAAAAACTAAAAAATTCTCCTTTTTTTCTGTCTTTGTGAATTGTGTGGGCTGTAGCTGCACCTGCATCCTCAAAGCAGCAGCGACAAGCGTGCATCTATATATTAAAGGGTGGCGTAACCTCCAAAGAGCGCTCCACAAAGAATAAAAAATTATTCTTTTTTTTTTTCTGTCTTTGTGAATTGTGTGGGCTGTAGCTGCACCTGCATCCTCAAAGCAGCAGCAACAAGCGTGCGTCTGTCTGTTAAAGGGTGGTGTAACCCCCAAAGTGCACTCCAACAAAAATAAAATATTTTCTTCTGTGTTTGTGAATTGTCTGCACTGTACGTGCATCCTCAAAGCTGCAGCGCCAAGCGTGCATCTGTCTGTTAAAGGGTGGTGTAACCCCCAAAGTGCACTCCAACAAAAATAAAAAATAATTTTCTGTGTTTGTGTGCGCCTTAGCCGCACGTATATATCAATATAACATTAATGGAGGACCAAACTTTCTCCGATAAAAATAAAATAGGGAAAGATCAACAACCACTTCCAGCTAGTGCTGCCACTAGTCATGACATAGACGTTAACATGCCATCAACGTCGTCTGCCAAGGCCGATGCCCAATGTCATAGTAGAGGGCACATACAATCCCAAATGACAAAGTTCATGAAAATGACCTTAAAAAAACATTTAAATCATCTGAGGAAAAACATAAACTTGCCAATATGCCATTTACGACACGGAGTGGCAAGGAATGGCTAAGGTTCATGACTAGTGGTTCAGCTTCACATGACGATGGAAGCCCTCCTCCCGCTAAAAAAATCAAATGAGTTCAGCTGGCAAAAGCACAGCGAAGAACTGTGCATTCTAAGAAGATATCACAAATTCCCAAGGAGAGTCCAAGTGTTGTGGCGGTTGCGATGCCTGACCTTCCCAGCACTGGACGGGAAGAGGTGGCTCTTTCCATCATTTGCACGCCCCCTGCAAGTGCTGAAAGGAGCACCCACAGTCCACTTGCTTATATGCAAATTGAAGATGTCACTGTTGAAGTACAACAGGATGAGGATACTGGTGTATCTGGCGCTGAGAAGGAAGTTGGCGATGAGGATTCTGATGGTGATGTGGTTTGTTTAAATCAGGCTCCGGGGGAGACAGTTGTTGTCCGTGGCATGAAAAAGCCCATCACGGTCATGCCTGGGCAGAAGACCAAACATTCCACCTCTTTGGTCTGGCAATATTTCTATCTAGATCCAGACAACAACTGTCTTGCCATATGTACCATATGTAAAGGTGAAATAAGAAGGGGTAGGGACGTTAACCACCTAAGAACATCCTCCCTTATACGGCACCTGCAGTGCGTTCATAAAAAGTTACTGTCAAGTGCAGAAACTTTGGCTAAGACTGTAAGCAGTCCAGGGACACCTAAATTCCGTTGTCCTGTTGTATCCAAGCACCTGCAAACCACACCGTCAACTCCCTCCTCGTCAATTTCCTCCTTAGTCAGGATCGGAAGTAGTCCTGCAGGCCATGTCACTGGCATGACTGACTCTCCTATCCGGGATTCCTCCAGAGGATCCTGCATTGCTACGCCTACTGCTGCCGCTGCTGCTGTTGCTGCTGCTGGGAGTCGTTCATCATCCCAGAGAGGAAGTAGGAACACCACTACTTTTACAAAACAATTGACCCTCCAACAGTCCTTAGCGAGGAGGATGGAGTACGACAGCAGTCATCCTGAAGCAAAACGTATAACTGAGGCCTTGACTGCTATGTTGGTGTTAGACGTGCATCCGGTATCCGCCATTAGTGCAGTGGGATTTAGACAATTGATGGAGGTAGTGTGTCCCCAGTTCCAAATCCCGTCTAGATTCCACTTCACTAGGCAGGCGATACCGAGACTGTACAGAAATGTCAGAAAAAGTGTCTTCAGTGTCCTGAAAAACGCGGTTGTACCCAATGTCCACTTAACCACGGACATGTGGACAAGTGGAACAGGGCAAACTAAGGACTGTATGACTGTGACAGCCCACTGGGTAGATGTATCACCTAACGCAGCAACAACAGCAGCGTCACCAGTAGCAGCATCTCAGAAACGCCAGTTCGTTCCAAGGCAGGCTACGCTGTGTATCACCGGTTTCAGTAAGAGGCACACTGCCGACAACCTCTTAGAGAAACTGAGGGAAATCATCGCCCAGTGGCTTACCCCACTTAGACTCTCCTGGGGATTTGTTATATCCTCCAACGCCACCAATATTGTGCGGGCATTACATCTGGGCAAATTCCAGCACGTCCCATGTTTTGCTCACACAATAAACTTGGTGGTGCAGAATTTTCTGAAAAGCGACAGGGGTGTGCAGGAGACGCTTTGGGTGGCCCGAAAAATTTCTGGCCGCTTTCGCCATTCAGCGACTGCATGCCGAAGACTGGAGCGCCAGCAAACACTATTGAACCTGCCCCGCCATCACCTGAAGCAAGAGGTTGTGACACGGTGGAACTCAACTCTCTATATGCTTCAGAGGATGGAGGAGCAGCAAAAGGCTATTCAAGCCTATACATCCACCTATGACATTGGCAAAGAAGGGGGTATGCACCTGATTCAAGCGCAGTGGAGAATGATTTCCGTGTTGTGCAAGGTTCTCCAGCCCTTCAAACTTGCCACATGTGAAGTCAGTTCAGACACTGCCAGCTTGAGTCAGGTCATTCCCCTTATCAGGCTTTTGCAGAAGCAGCTGGAGAAAGTGAAGGAGAAGCTAAGACGGAGCGATTCCGCTCGGCATGTGGGACTTGTGGATGAAGCCCTTCATTCGCTTTGCCAGGATTCCAGGGTGGTCAATCTGTTGAAATCAGACCACTACATTTTGGCCACCGTGCTCGATCCTAGGTTTAAAGCCTATGTGGTGTCTCTCTTTCCGGTCGACACAAGCCTGCAGAGGTGCAAAGACCTGCTGGTGAAAATACTGTCAGCTGAAGCGGTATGTGACACGTCAACAGCTCCTTCTTCCTTTTCTCCGGCAACTGGGGCTGCCAGAAAAAAATTTAGGTATCCTAAGCAACCCACTGGCGGTGATGCAGGGCAGGCAGGACCAAGTTTGGACATCTGGTCCAGACTGAAGGACCTGGCAACAATTTCTGACATGTCTACTGTCACTGCATATGATACTATCACCATTGACAGAATGGTGGAGGATTACATCGGTGACAGCATCCAAGTAGGCATGTCAGACAGTCTGTACCTGTACTGGCAAGAAAAAGAGGCAATTTGGAGGCCCCTGTACAAACTGGCTCTATTTTACCTGAGTTGCCCCGCTCCAGTGTGTACTCCAAAAGAGTGTTTAGTGCAGCCGGGAACCTTGTCAGCGAAAGGCGTAGGAGGTTGCTTCCACAAAATGTGGAGAAGATGATGTTCATAAAAATGAATTATCAACTCTTCCAGGGAGACCAGCCTCCAGAACGTACAGAGGGACCTGTGGTGGTGGATTCCAGCGGGGACAAATTAATACTCTGTGAGGATGAGGATGTACACAACACTGAAGAGGGTGAGTAATAGGTGGATGAGGAGGATGAGGACGACATCTTGCCTCCGTAGAGCCAGTTTGTGCAGGGACAGATTAATTGCCAGCTTGTTTTGTGGGGGCCCAAACGAACCAATCATTTCAGCCACAGTCGTGTGGCAGACCCTGGCGCTGAAATGATTGGTTGGCTAAAGTGTGCATGTCCTGTTTATACAACATAAGGGTGGGTGGGAGGGCCCAAGGACAATTCCATGTTGCACCTCTTTTTTTTCTTTGCATTATGTACTGTTTGGGGCCTAATTTTTCAAACTGCCATCCTGTCTGCCACTGCAGTGTCACTCCTAGATGGGCTACGTGTTTGTGCTGCCCACTCGTCTTGCTTAGCATAGTCATCCAGCTACCTCGGTGCAACCTTTTGGACATAAAAACACTATTGTGAGGTGTTCAGAATAGACTGGAAATGAGTGGAAATTAAGGTTATTGAGGTTAATAATAGCATAGGAGCAGAAAAACCCACAAAATATGCGATTTTAGCTGTTTTTATGCTTTTTAAAAAAAAAATACAGATCCAAAACACAAAACCCAGAACCCAAAACACGGAAGGGTGGTTTTGGCAAAACCAATCCAGGTCCAAAACACGAAGAAAGATCCAGATCCAAACACAAAACACGAAAAGTGGGCGGTGCATACCCCTAATATATATACACTCTTATAAATTAAAGATATTGTTTTTTACATTTTTGCAGCTTGTTGGAGTTACCATCTCTACTGTTTAATGAAAAAAAATACTAATGTATACAATAATATAATAATAATAGAATAATTTAATAATATTATTAGTCTTACCATACTATTCCTTTAAACCAGGACACTCATGAATTACACAGGTTCTGTGGCTGACTAAAACCAGGTGAAACGCAGACTTAAAGTCTGCCAGCAACAGAACCTGTGTAATTCATGAGTGTCCCGGTTTAAAGGGGAAGTATGGTAAGCCTAATAATATTGTATACAGGGCCTGATTCATTAGCGACCGCAACCGCGATTACATACTGCGCATGCATATGCGCGAAGGCTCCACTGCGATCACACTGCGACCCATCGCAGGGAGATTGACAGGAAGTCAGCATTTGGGGGTGGTGAAGGGGGGGTCAGTGAAATGCAGGTGTGCCAGTGCATTTGAATGCCATTACAGGGGCTAGCATAAATTAGCCACTGCGATTCCATACGCAGCTTGGGCTTTCATTGTGTGTGATGAAGTTAGCAATTCCTGAGTATGGTCAGAGCTTGTGCAAGTGTGCGTGAGGCTCCGATGGTGCTCGATGTTACCGATGGTTTCGCAGACTTGCTAAGTATTACGGATGTATGTAAGGTGAAGTGGGCGTCCTTATGTTAGGCTGCGATGCCATTGCAATAGCAATCATTAGCATATTTTCACAGTGGGTCCGCGTGCGTAATCGCAGCAGTGATCGCAATAGCAATCCATAATGAATCAGGCCCACAGAACACAATACCATCTGGCTGATACCACTTAATGGCTTGATTGTTGGATTAATCATTTAAAGCCTCAGTTTATGCAAATACAACCGCCGTAATGGTCTTTATAAGAAGTGATTTTTCTTGCATTCGCTTTGCCATAAAAATGTTATGGTGAAGAAAACAATAGATTTTACATAGCAAAACTATTTGCATTTTAAGCATATGAATTTCATTTTACCAGCATAATGTCTGTAAACAGAAAGGCTGCCAGTATCTCAGCCTGCCAAACTGTGCTGTCAGCAGTCTGGTAACTGAGAAATATAGAGCGACTCACCCTGAGTCTCTCACGAGGCAGAGAACGTTGCTGAGGGCGAAAAAAAAAAGTCACTGAGCATCAATATTCCTTAATATCACCTCTCGCCTCATCCGCTGCGCTTAGAAACAATCTGTTCACGACATCTTAAAGTATGTCTGGGGGGCAGTCCTGAGTTTTGTCAGATTTGTACAGCTCAAGACATTAATCCGTTCCACATGTTACAAGTGCTCTCTGTGTATGACCTAGGCTTTTCCCCCAATGAAGTTTGGCAAGGGACCACGTATTATTAACGTGGTGCTAGGGAGCAAAACTTTGCCCATGATAAAAAAAAAAAAATACTCTGAAGCATTTATTCATTTATTAACTATTTCCCGGCTAATGACAGTTTTGTTGGGGGAAAATGTCATGGCAGTTTCAGCTGTGAATTTTCCAGATGGCGACTTTTGATAATCTGCCCATTGTCGTCGGTTTTAAAAAGTGAATAATATTAAATGCAAAACCCCAAGTGTGTTTTGCATATGATATTATTAATGTTTTCTATTCTGTGGGCAAAACCTCTGACTATCGATGGCTTTGGTATGAAGCCATTTAGCAAATAGACCTTTCAGGCCCAACTGTCAGCCTGATTTCCAATTTGTGTATATTACAGTTCACCGACAGGTACTTGCATCTCTTTTTCGTGCCAAAGATCGAATGTGTGCGTAGACTCAGAGCAAGGGGTGTGCGACACCCTCCCCCCCAAGATATAGACTGCCTGCCCTAACCACCACCAGGAGATAGGCTACCCGCCCCTCCCACTACACCATCCGTACACCATTGCTTTTGTCTCCACCCTGTATCTCAGCGTCGGTTTTGAAAACCTTAATACCGCCAGCAAATCCACTCAAACAATAGACCTTGTTTCCATGTAGGCATCCACGGGTCTTGGAATAATAGAGAACCTGTTCCCTGGATCTTTTAAGTAGTAAATTGGAGAATGAGGGATGTGTGGAAGTGGTTATTTAAAAAAATTAAAAAAAAGCAATTCTCAGTGTCTGTGTCTTGTCTTTACATTCAAATTTTTGTTTACAGGCGGACTAATGTCCGTACATGGTGGCACTTGTGGCTCGACAGGCCGCTTGTAAAAAACAATATTATTTAACACTTTAATCACTATAACAATTGTGCCCAAAGCCCAGGGGTTGCGAAAAATAGTTGGTTATCCCTGAAGAGGGGTGACCCATCTTTTTTTTTTTTGGGGGGTGGGGGTGTTATCAACATTTGTAGGGATTACCGCCCTGTGCTGACCAGTTTGGAGCTGGTCGCCATTATGGCCAGTGGTAACCCACACCTTGTGTCTCCCTACTATAGCATTATCCCCCCATCTGGTTATTGGGATCACCTCACCGTTTCTCCCCCTATTTTCCAATACCAGCCTAGGCTCAGAGAAGTTATTGATTTTTTGGGGGGAGGGGGGCAAGTTTTTTTTTTAAATGTAACATTTCTATACTTTTAAACCTAATGAAGCCTGTACAGATCATAGTGATCTCTATAGTGCGTTTCCTTTACTCTGTCTATTGTTCAGCTTCTATTGCACATTAGTTTCAATAGTAACCTCTACCAAATAGAACACGCTACGGCGGGTTGTCATTTGGAAACCAGGGATCACCAGCAGATTCAATTTAGACACACAAAATGCTGCTTAATAAGTACTCCCAATTACACATGGAACCCGCGTCATTAACCTCCACCAACCGTGGAGCCACTCCTTGAGGTTAAGTTTCTTCAAGCGTGACCTGACTCCCTCAGATCCCTGGATGACTGTCACCTGTTGTTTATATCAGCGCTGACACCTGACTATACCTCCCATCAGCAACATCCCATCCAAGACACAAGAGCCCATCAACATGCGTTCTCCTGTCACAATCACCTACACACTGCAGCACCGCTCACAACAGAATGAAGTGATAAGGACAAACAGACAATAATAATAATAAATAATTGAAAAAAATATATAATTTTCAGGCTAATAGTGGGACACCTGATATATAATATATATAATACAGAGTATTACACTAGTGGAACGCCTGCTATATAATACAGGGTACCACAAAAGGAGTGCCAATCATGTGATTGTCATGACCAATGGGTATCACTCGCCCAGAAGGCGGTCTAGTTAAATGTGATGACTCCGCTGATCTGTGTAGAGATGTGCGGTTCAGTTTTGCTGAAAACTGAACAAACCTGTCCACAGACTAGCCCGTACTAATGGCCCTCTACAATGGAACAGGTCTCGGATCTCGGTATTCCCTGACCTTGCTATAGAGATCCAGAAAAAAAGGTCTCAATGCTTGCCAATTAAAAGGCGCCTTCGCGAACTTAATATCTCATATGCCATGATGTATCCATTTAAGCCTCGAGTAGTCACAGACGGGGAAACCAAATTCATCATGACTCCGAAAGAGGACCCCCTTTGGTTGGATCGTCGTAGACCGGCCAGGATAGCTCTGGCCAGTGACTGATACTCCAATCTTAATTCATGTTTCTGCAAGTCGCTACTAAGTAATTCCACGGAATGTATATCCTGTTTCTTGCTGTTTCTAATGTGTTGGATAGTTTTAAACGCCTAAATATAAGGGTCAGCTTACAATGTTTCGGGTAAGGTAACTTTTACTCATCTTGCCTAGTTAATTTTAGTAAAGGAATTTGGGTATTTGGGTACTAGGTATGCCAAGGTTTTGGTTGGTGTACAGGGTGGGAGAGTTCAATTGGATAGGACCACACGGTTCCTTTCTAATGGGTGTTCTTCTGTATTGTTATTGCTGTTATGTATCTGGTTTGGTTATTACAATGTCTAACATATACTATTAAGTGATGGCGTCAACTAAAATCAGTATCCTCACTTGGAACGTGAGGGGATTACATGATAAAATGAAGCGATCTTTGGTGTTTAGGCAGGCTATACTATATCATATGCAACAGATATAATTTGTTTTATGGAAACTCATTTAGTGGGTGGGAAACTATTGTCTCTGAAAAAGCCCTGGATTGGATGGGCATACTCCTCGATGCATACATCATAGAGGTGTTTCCATACTAATGCGCAAATCTGTTCCATTTTCTCTCGAACAGGTACAAAGTGATACTTGAGGTGGATATGTGTTTTTAATATGCAAGATTAACTCAATATTTTTATCACTACTGGCGGTGTGTATTCCTCCCCCTTTTTCTTACGATGTTCTTAAAAGTGTGGCTGAGTTTATGGCTTTATCACCAGGGGCGCCCACTTTGTGCTTGGGAAATTTTAATAATATCTTGGATCCGGTGCTGGATAAACAAAGTGTACCTGTTTGAGCGGGTCTGGCTTTCTGAATATGATAGAAGAGTTGGGCCTGGTCGAGATATCCTTCTGTGAAACAGTTTTCTTGGATACTCACCACTCATTGTCTAGGATTGACCTCACTCTCACTTTAGTAAATATACCCCGTAGACTTAAATTAAATACTCTAACTAAGCCCCGTAGCTCTGGGGGTTTGGCGCTTCCCCTATTTAAATTCTATTATTTCACAGCTCAATTAGCACATTTATTGGAATGGATTAATGATACTACTGATGCCTCCTTACCCGCCCTCCTATTAGAACAATCCTCATCGGGGCTTTCACCCTTACAGCTACTTTTAAGTGATAATATGAAGGTAGAAGATGTTCCGATGGTTAGACAGGCTATTCTTATTCGGAGGTTGGCTTTGTGTACAATGCAAGCAGAGGGTTGGAATCCTGATTCTCCCATTGTTCACACTCATGGTCTTAATGAACTCTCCTCATTACAAGTTAGGGAGATTTGGGGGAAATCAGGAGTAGTGTCTCTTGGACAACTGTACCTCACAGGGATTTTGAAGCCCTTCCAACAATTACAAAAATAATTTAATATACCCAAAACGTTCTTTTATCATTATCTCCAGCTTAGGCATGCTATTAGTGCCAAATTTCCCAATACTCCTCTACTGATACAAGAGTCCCCAGTCAAAGGTTTACTATAATCCTCTGGCTCTAGACCAGCAGTGTTCAACCGCTGTGCCACGGCGGCGGTCAGAGACCCGCCGGGCACATTATACAGTACTGCAGCCCGGGCTACCGCTGAGCTCCTCTGGGAGCCTCAGGTGCACCTGGGTCATCACCTGCCTAGACGCGGCGGCGTGACATCACAGGTGGCCGCCCTCCCACCAGCTAGCCCGCGCTCTCTACCGCCCGCCTGCCTGGATGCCCGTCTGCTCGCATGCTCACCCACTGCTGACAGCTCTGCAGTATGTGAGGGCCAAGTGTTTGTTTGTTTTTTTCGCTGATTAATGTGCATGATATTTCTCTGTGGGGGCCAAGGTAGTGTGTTTTATTCATGCCGTATCGCCGGATGGTGTGCCTTTGCAATTTTAAAATCTTGCTTAGTGTGCCTCAAGTTGAAAACGGTTGAAAATCACTGCTCTAGACACTTGATATCTGATCTATTCTGAATTGCTGAGTATGCATCATAATACTGACCTGTCTGTTAAACAGCAGTGGGAAGCTGATATTGGGGTAATAGCAGAAGACAGAGCCGTAAATAGACTTTTTGGTGCCCTGTGCCAGAAAGAGTATTGGCGCCCCCCTCATTTTTCAAAGGGACATAATGCACCCAAAAAAGGGCCATGGCTTCATGGGGAAGGGCCAGGGAAGAGATAGGAGAGGCCAGGAGATGCTGGGGATGAAATAAGAGAAAGCTACAAGCAAGAATGATAATAAACAGAAATTTGATAGGCCCAAACAGCGCCCCCTGACCTGTGGTGCCCTGTGAGATGGCACCGGCCGCACTACCCTAGCTACGGCCCTGGCAGAAGATGTTTGTAAGGAAGCCTTAGGTAGTCCAAGTGTAGCCACTACAGCTGTTAGGTATCAACATTTTTTAATTCACAGGGTACATACTGTATATATATATATATATGTATATATATAACACCGGTTGCTCAGAATTGGGGGCAGGTCCAACTCCAACTGCCCTAAATGCAATTCATCTGGGACTTTTTGGCATCTGTTATGGTCTTGCCCTTTAGTTAACTCCTTTTGGAAAGATGTATCTCGTATTATTGCCTCAACGGGCATAGCTCAAGACGCACTCACCCCTCTAGTATGTATTATAGCTGTAATCGATGTCATCAATCTTTGCATGATCGCTTATGCTGGGCATACACTGCCAGATAAAATGTCTGTCAGACCGACAGACATTTTATCTGGCTGCCTGCCAGCCGCAGATGTCGCCGGCATACACTGTGAGAGAAATCTCACAGTGTATTAGCCCAACATCCGCGCTCCGCCCCCGGGGGCGGAGACATTTCCCTGTTCCTTCCGTAGGAAGGAACACAGGAAATGTATGTCTGTCGGCTGCGCTGGGCATACACTGCCCGATGCGGCCGACAGTTTACCGGGTAAATATCGCATCGGACGGGCATGCTGGGCAATCCAGCATGCCCGACCGAGCAATATTTAACCCTCGGTCGCCCGCATACACGCTGAAATTATCGCGGCGATCCGCCGATATCGGGCGGATCGTCCCGATAATTGCAGAGTGTATGGCCAGCATAAGGTATACAGTATGTAGCCAGGTCATGGATGGCAACAAATGGCCCATACTTAGGGATTTGGCTGTCGCTGGTTAATGAAGCCGCTGCACATGAGAAATATGTATACAAGGCTAGAAAAGCAGAGAAAAAGTATTTTGGTATTTGGGGAAGATGGCTAGATTCACCCTATAATCGTAAAGTGGGGAGAGACTGATTTGTCTATAGCATATGGTGCTCGTTAAATGGGACAATGTTCCTTGCATTTGTATTATATATTGTTTTCCAACTAGTTGTTTCCATTGTATACTGTAGATGTAAGCCGCACCTTCTATGTTTACGAATATATATGGATCCATATGATTTACATTGATGTACCATCTTTATATTGTTTGGTTGTGTAAACAAGTATTGAGACCACACAAGCATCAATATGTATTTTCATACATACCAAAATGTCAACTTTTTGTTTATATTTGTTGTTTTTATTTATATTTGTTTGTATGTTAAAAATGTCAATACAAATTATTGAATTAAAAAAATAAATAAAACCCAACACACTTTGGGGTTCCGAGTCAAATGGAGTCCGGACTCGGATCACTTTTGGGGTTCCTAGTAGAAGCGAGTTCCGGCTCAGGTTTGCTGTTAGTTTAGAACTCGTATTTAAAGACGGTATCTCGGGTTTCGGATTGCATGTAAACAGGTCCAAATTACATTACTTTAGCTGTTTTTATCAATTTTAAAGTAAAACAAAAAAGGATAAAAAAAACACTGGAGGGTGGTTTTGCCCAAACCAAAACATGGGGGTCCGTGCACATCTCTAGTTCTTTGACACATCCTTGTCTGCCACTTTGCATACTTGTCTACTCTCCTGGGAGTCGCGGGAGGCTCACGATTTTTTGGGGACCCCCCGCACCCCCGAAAGAGTAGGCAAATCTCCCACATCCTTCCCACTTCCTAGTGATGTGGGCAAGATGGGGAGATTTTCCGAGCAATTTGCGTGTCCATAGGGAGGGGGCGCAATGTTAAATTATGTGAATCGCGGCATTAGCCCCGCACCCTCCTCATGGACCCGCTAATCACAGGGTTTCCTGTAAAGGGGCTTGCCTAATGATGGCTATAGTCAGGCTCCGCCCCCCGAAGATAAGAGCAGCAGGTCCTCTTCAGCTGCTCCCAGGAAAGGTGCAGCAAAAAGTCGGTAAGTTCTGTATGCCACTTTGTGATTAGGTGTACTGACTCCATAGCTGCTGCTCCCAAGTTCCTGAGGATGTTTCCTGTGCTTTCCAGCTCCACTGGATTATCTGTGCTGCTGCTCCACCTCCAGTGAACTCCTCTGCTCCACCAGTGTGCTGCAGTATAACCTCTAGTATACTCCTCTGCTATAGCACTATGTTGGGGTATTATCTTCAGTATACTCCTCTGCCCCACCAGTGTGCTGCGGTATAACCTCTAGTATACCCCTCTGCCCCACCAGTGTGCTGCGCCTCTAGTATACCCCTAGTAACCTCTAGTATACCCCTCTTCCCCACCAGTGTGCTATGCTAAAACCTCTAGTATACCCCTCTGTCCCACCAGTGTGCTGTGCTATAACCTCTAGTATACCCCTCTGTCCCACCAGTGTGCTGTGCTATAACCTCTAGTATACCCCTCTGCCCCACCAGAGTGTTGCGGTAGAACCTCTAGTATACCCCTCCTCTGCTCCACCAGTGTGCTGCGGTAGAACCTCTAGTATACCCCTCTGTCCCACCAGTGTGCTGTGCTATAACCTCTAGTATACCCCTCTGTCCCACCAGTGTGCTGTGCTATAACCTCTAGTATACCCCTCTGCCCTACCAGAGTGTTGCGGTAGAACCTCTAGTATACCCCTCCTCTGCTCCACCAGTGTGCTGCGGTAGAACCTCTAGTATACCCCTCCTCTGCCCCACCAGTGTGCTGCGGTAGAACCTCTAGTATACCCCTCTGTCCCACCAGTGTGCTGTGCTATAACCTCTAGTATACCCCTCTGTCCCACCAGTGTGCTGTGCTATAACCTCTAGTATACCCCTCTGCCCCACCAGTGTGTTGCGGTAGAACCTCTAGTATACCCCTCCTCTGCTCCACCAGTGTGCTGCGGTAGAACCTCTAGTATACCCCTCCTCTGCCCCACCAGTGTGCTGCGGTATAACCTCTAGTATACCCCTCTACCCCACCAGTGTGCTGTGGTATAACCTCTAGTATACCCTTCTGCCCCACCAGTGTGCTGCGCTATAACCTCTAGTATACCCTTCTGCCCCACCAGTGTGCTGTGGAATAAACTACAGTAAACTCCTCTGCTACAGCAGTATGCTGCAGTTTTATCTCCAGTGCATTACACTGGTCCACCAGTGTGCTGCCGAATTATCGCTAGTATTCTCCTCTGCTGGTCTACCAGTGTTCTGTGGTATAACCTACAATATACTCCTCTGCTCCACCAGTGTTCTGTGGTATAACCTACAATATACTCCTCTGCTCCACCAGTGTTCTGTGGTATAACCTACAATATACTCCTCTGCTCCACCAGTGTTCTGTGATATAACCTACAATATACTCCTCTGCTCCACCAGTGTTCTGTGGTATAACCTACAATATACTCCTCTGCTCCACCAGTGCACTGTAGTATACAGATCCCTCTCCTGGTAAATTGTGCATTATGTATCCCATAGGCTACAGATTCTAACATCATTTGAAGACGGCGTTAGCTGTCGGGGCCAGTCTCCACTATGCATTGCATTCCGCAGCAGCCCTATAGAAATGTATGGGTGATGTTTTTGCAGTCAAAAAACACGGGGCCCCAGCAGTTATGCTATGTTGGTGGCCGCTGTGTGTATACACAGGATAACTTCTGCTTAGCTTAATGAAGATGGAATTGCAACAGAAAAGCTAAGTGCTAGATACAGCCTACAAGACATGTATAACATGTATACAATTAGTCATAGGATAAAGGTTACATCCACAAACTAAATGGTTGTCATTTTTTTAACTTTCACATTTAACTACAATATTAATAGAGATAAAAATGGTCTTTCCTTTTTTTTAAAGCTGTATACAGAAAAAGAATGGAATTGAAGAGTGCAATTGCATGCTCCTAGTAATAATTTCTGATGTATACATTTTGCTAACCGTGTAATAGTGCCATTTTCTGCCCTGTGGTGCCTATGTCCCCCGAACATGTGACGTCATGCTGGGTGGGCTGGGTCATCGTCACCAGAACGAAGAGCACGGCCTGGAGCACAATAAGGATACAGGCTGCCTGGGAGTGTTCTCTACTGTCTGCATGGTGCAGTTCCAGACACCCTGCAAGCCAAATGCAGGTGCAACCACACTCACTTTCAGCAAAGCCACACTTACTTTCATATAAGCTCCACCCCTTTCAATGTCCATAAATAGGGACTTTCCCACCTAAATTAGGACAGTAGGGAGGTATAATATTGTACTTATAGTAATTAATGTCCACGTGTTTTTGTTATGGGGGCAATCGGTATATTACCTGCTACGAATAGCTTCATGAAACATTTGCATTTCGTCCCAAATACTTACAGATATGCCCAGCTATATCCCTGCCGCTGGCGCGGGCAAATCGCACCACGCATAGCGCGAGACATGCGCCCGCAAGCAGATATGCGCACTGCGTATGTGACCGCACCTCCATAGGAATGCAGGGTATGGCTGCAGTGCGCGCCATAGCGTATACAGACACGGGGAATTGCATGGCACGATGCCTGCGCACGTTTGTGGCGCGATCAGCCACAATGTAACTGGGCCCATCTCTATAATGTCATTACTTCATTTAAATTGAGGTTGAAGCAAGTGCTGTAGGTCTAAATATAACAGCTTCCATGGATGTTTGATTACTGACTCCAACCTACAAAAGCATCTCTCAAACATAGGACAGAACGACTTCTGCTTAAAATGTTTTACATTCATTGCCACAATAGATGCTGCCATCATTACTTTACTTTAGAGCAGATGTACTTAGCTTTGGAGAGGGATAAAGTGAAGAGAGATAAACCTCCAACCAATCAGCTCCTAACGGTCATTTTATAGGCGGTGTTTGAAAAATGACAGTTAGGAGCTGATTGGTTGGTACTTTATCGCTCTCCACTTTATCTCTCTCCAAGGCTTAGTACATGTACCCCTCTGTCATAAAGGGGTTAATTCAATTCACCACGAGTCGGTTAGTAAGTGCAGCCATATCCTGCACTTACGGTAGTTTTGAACCCTCTGATTTGTGTCTGCAGCCCCACAGTGCTGCTTACAAAGATCATATTTGCCTGCCCTCCTGGTTCAGCCGGGAGCCTCCCGAAAATCGTGTGCTACTCCCGGCTCCCCAGACAGGTAGGCAAGCCTCCCGGTGGCCGTCGACCTCTCCGACCCCCCCCAACCCCCGTGTTAACAAGAGAAACCCCCGCATCGGCACTGTATAGCGGGGACAGGGACAAAATGACATGACAGTGTGGCCACATCCCCCACTCCGCCCACAAATACCATTAATCTGTCCAGCCCCACCCCCTTTTGCTGGTCACGCCCCCCCTGCTATGCTGATCTGGCTGCTCCCTCCCAGAAGGGCAGCCAGAATATCAGAATATCGTCAACCCTGACAAAGATCCATGGTTGTGGGTAGAGAAAAATAATTGCCTCCTTTACTGTTCAGGTCAGGAACACTAAAAAAAAAATACCCAGAATTATAACAATAGATTAATAGCCCAAATAAAGGAATGGGTATGAAATACCGCCGGCCGATTCGATTCGATAACCGTCAGCGGCAGCCCAACAAGAGCAGAGTTAGAAGCAGCGCTGGAAATCCCGATCGTGTATAGGTAAGTATCTACTAACCTAACCCCCCTAACCCTAACCCTCCTTAGGGGTGCCTAACCCTAACTTCCCCACCAAGTGCCTAACCCTAATCCCCCCTCTAAGTGCCTAACCCTAACCACCCCCTTCCCCGCTGCCTAAACCTAAGTCCCCCGGGGGGGTGCCTAACCCTAAGTCCCCCCCCGGGGGTGCCTAACCCTCCCTCCCCCTAGCCTAACCCTCCCGGGGGGGTGCCTAACCCTAAGTCCCCCCCAGGGCCCTAAACCTAACCCTTCCCCCCCACGGCTGTCCGCTCGCGGCGCCCGGCATCACTACAAACGGGATGCCGGGCGCCGGTCTCCCGGCGTCGGGGAAATGCGGGCGTCTACATCTAGACGCCCGCATTTCACCCTTGCCGGGATATGACAGTCGGCTTCCCGATTGCTTCCCCAAATAAAAACCTAGGCGAGCATGAACGGAATCTGCAAAGTGAAAAAAATAATAATGTTTATATCAAACAAAGGCGCACAGAGCGTAGTTTGGATGAAAGCACTGAGAAGGGGATACAGAAGATGACCTACACCACGACAGTTAACTGAAAACAGAAATTCATCATAATTCTATTATGGACTGTTGCTAACAAACCAATTACTCACAGCATAACAAAAGAACAAATCCCGCTGAGATCATTTGTTAAATAACATATGTTTGCTTTTAAACACTCTTCATTTTAACTGATATTACAATTTACAATTAGATCTTAAAGCACCCTGAAATCAGCTATTTTGGCACATTGGAAGCTGCCATTTCGTTTGATGAATTCTATCAATTGACTTTGTCTAAATGGTTGGTTCAGCCCACTAAATAACTAACCACATTGCGTATAGGTGATGGCTTTACTGTAAAGTGCGAGGATATAAATACAGCATTTACAGTTTATTTTAAACTAACTGGACTAAGGGCCTGATTGATTACGGATTGCTATTGCGATCGCCGCTGCGATACTGCACGCAGACCCACTGCGATAATATGCTGATGATTGCAATTGCAATGCCATCACAGCCCAGCATAAGTACGCCCACTTCCCCTACTCACATGCGTAACACCAAGCCAGGCTTGCCTACCCTCCCGATTTGGTCGGGAGCCTCCCGAATATCGGGTGCCGCTCCCGACCCCCCGGAAAGGCAGGCAAGCCTCCCGGGTGCCGCCTACCCCCCCAGACTACTAGTAAAAACCCCCGCTGCGGGGGGGCCGATGACGCGATTCGCGCTGAATCGTGTCATCGTGGCTCCGCCCCCTGCTTCACAATGCCTTTTTTCCGGCATTGTGAAGAGGGGGCGTGGCCACGATGACGCGATCGTGCAGTCACGCCCCCAGCCCCACCCCCAAACAGCATCATAGCCCGGCCAAGCCCCCCACAGAATGCAGGCATTCAGCTCCCTCCCAGAAGGAGAGAGCTGAATGTCGGCAAGTATGCACCAAGCAAGTCTGCGAAACCATTGGTAACATCGAGCACCATTGCAGCCTCACGCACACTTACAACAGGTCTGACCTTACTCAGAATTTGCTAACCTCATCGCACGCAGTGAAAGCTCAAGCTTTCACACACCCCTGTCTCACCCCCGATGTCAACACCCCCAAGCGTATGGCATCACAGTGGATAATTTTTGCACTCCCCTGTAATGGCGTTCAAACGCACTGACACCCCTGCGTTTCTCCAACCAGCCCCCACCCGCCAACACCCCCAAACGGTCACTTCCTGTCAATCACTCTGCGATGGGTCTGCGTGGTCACTGCTCTGCGATGCATATGCATACGCAGTATGCAACAATCGTCGGTCTGCGTGCGTAACGCAGTTGCTATCCGTAATGATTCAGGCACTCAATTTTTAAATGTTGTGTGCTTATTTTACATTTTAACATCAGATAGATTTTGTCAAGAAGGCACCAGGGGATAGATGTAATAAAACTAAAAAAGTAAAAGTAGTGTTTCACATTATATCAACCAATCACATTCCAGCTCTCATTTATTTAGATTTTACAAGATAAATGATATCTATAATCTGATTGGTTGCTATGGGCAACACCTACACTTCTCCTTTATATAAATTTCAGTACATAAATCCCTCAGGCCTTAATCACAACATTCACGGCCAGTCAAAGTCACCTCAGCTTCATCTCCATCCAAAACAATCTCTGCCTTGCTAAGTACACTGATGACTTGCTAGTGCTAGAATTCAATGAGAGATAGGCTTCCCTTATACTTCAATTAGTCATAAACAAAGAAAAGAAAAAAAAGGGCAACTGGCTTATGTCTTAACAAATTAACAAGGAAGAGCTGCCTCGTATCAGCCTGACAGGCCGGCTCTGCTCCCAGGGCTGTGAAGGATAACTTAGTGTAGATGCCATTTCAATAAGCATCCACAAAACTCACTTATACTCATGATTCACATAGTAACGGCCTCTAGCAAGTCCAACCTGGTGAATGTGATGGAGAATAGTCACCTTTCCTAGAAGTGGTTTTATCACTTTCACATTTCATAACATCCATAAAAGGGAATAACCTTCACCAGCAACCAAACAACACAAAAGAAAAGAAACAATCAGCTTTAATTCTGACCAGGGGCATCTTGAAAGAGGAGGGGGCCCGCGTGCACTCCCTGTGCGGGGCCCCCTCCTCTCTCCCCGGTGGCCGGCAGCCTACTGCATGCGCAGAATGCCGTAAAATGGCCGTGGCGGGCATTTTTCCAGCGTTCTGTGCATGCGCAGTAGAGTCCGGGCACACTCTAGTGCCCGGAGTGTACTGCGCATGCGCAGAACACCGGAAAAATGGCCGCGGTGACCATTTTCCGGTGCTCTGAGCAGCGCAGACACCCGACGTGTGACCACTGGCAGGTAAGTATAAAATAATATGAGTGCAGTGCGGGGCCCCCCTGGACCCAGGGGGCCCGTGTGCCCGCACACACTGCACCCATTATAGATACGCCAATGATTCTGACCAAGTGCTACAGATCGCTCGTACATCGCAACAATTTGTGGGGGAAGCAATGGGGTCTATTTACTAAGCCTTGGAGAGAGATAAAATGGATGGAGATAAAGCACCAACCAATCAGCTCCTAGCTGTCATTTTTCAAACACAGCCTGTAAAGTCACAGGAGCTGATTGGTGGGTACTTTATCTCCGCCCACTTTATCTTTCGCCAAGGCTTAGTACATAGACCCCAGTATATCTGTGAATGCGCAATTTTCATTGACTAGAACCGGTGACGTAATACAGATGTTTTCTCATACACTTATACTTTTTTGCACCGTATGGCGTGAGACGATTGGCGCGAGTTAGATGCTACGGCACGTGTAGTGATTCCCAGGCTTTGGTAATTTTTCCAAAATTTTGCTTCTTAATCCATTAATAGTGTACTAAGCACTTAGGACGAGTATAGCGCATTAAGACACATTTTTAGAAAAAGTTGCATGGAGCAGCCAAGTCGCAAAGTCTTTAGCACGCCAAAAGCGATGCGATTTGAGGATAGGTTAAGTAAACGCATCTGTAGATGCATGAGGTGCTAATTAATAAACAATCAGTGACTAGTTTTAGGGAGATTTATTCAGTAGGGATCTGTTTACTAGGGGGTAAAAACTATTTTCACTGGCAAATGTGGGTGTTTGGTGGAAATAAGACTTCTCTCATCTATAATACCCCTGATGGTGAAGAGTTTTGCTGGGATTTCCCTGGCTAAAGTTTTTGGAAGCCTATCTAAGACTTATTGAGGTGGTACATGTACCACTGCAATCCCTGTATCACTATCGTTATCGCAAGACGGCAATGACAGGAATCGCCCATTAAAAAATTTTTTTTAAAAAAATGTTTAAAATTACAGCTTAGATTTAAAAAAAAATATTTTATTTTATTTTTAGATTTTTGATGAAAGTGTAACTGGGGGTACAAGGCCTGGTTTCCAGCCCACTGTGCATACGTGAACCGACAAAGGCAGGTCATGCGTGTGCAAATTCCTCTTGTAGTTAGTATGGCAAGGAGCTCAGCATCACTAGCAAAACTTTCTAAACAAATTGCAGTGATCAATGAAATTTTGGGAAAGTAAAAAAAAAATAGAGAGATTCCAGATGGGTGTGCGCTCAGGGTTAAACTTGATTAGCCACATGTATCCCTATTTAAAATTACAAATTTTATTGGGAATGTTTTAAAACCAACTAAATAGCACTGTAGGAACTCCAATGTGTAATTAGCATAGCAACCTTTGGGAAAAGCATAATTTTAGCGAAACGCGTGTCAAGTGTTTGAAGGTCATCATTTAGCCCTGGCGTGATACTTATTTCAATTATCTGCATAAATCCGCTTTGATTTGGAATTTGCCGTTCTATGTGGAGGTTTAGTAGGAATGCAGGATCCAACTTGCAGATGGCCTTAGCAAACCAACAACGGGGCAGACACGGGCATGCAAGCTAACTGTCATTCTAGCATGCTCTTGTAATTCAGAGATCTTCAGAGATAAATGTGTCTAAAGCCAGCAAATATAAATTGTTTATTTATTTATTAACAGTTTCTTATATAGCGCAGCATATTCCGTTGCGCTTTACAATTGGAAACATAAATAGAACAAAAGTGGGTAATAACAGACAGATATATAGGTAGGAAGGCCCTGCTCGCAAGCTTACAGTCTATAGAATATAAGCAACATTGCTCAACTAACAATCGAGAATGTTTCATATGTTGCCATCCTTCAATTTAAACAAGATGAGCACTAGGAAATCACAGTGATTAATCATGAGGTGTGAAATGTCCCATATGCTGTTAGCTTGCAATGGTTTAAAATACCAGGAAGATGCAGTCACAAGCTTATTATATGGTCTTCCAGGGCATAAGATACTTAGGGACTGATTCAGCAAGATCGCAACTGCTAATACGCACGCAATCAGACGATTGTTGTGCACTGCTCATGCGTATGCATAACAGTGCGCATGCGTGAACCAGCGTGCGGAACTGCGATCATAATGACTATGCAGACCCATCGCAGAGTGATTGACAGGAAGCACCAATTGTGGGTGGTGACAGAGAATGGTTGGGGAAATACAGGCGTGCCAGTGCGTTCGCACGTCGTTGCAATCATTAGCATATTTTCGCAGTGGATCTGCATGTGATTACGGAGCTGCGATCGCAATAGCGATCCTTACTGAATCAGGCCCTTAGTTCGAGCTTACAATTAACAATGCTTCATTTGCAGTCAATGTACTTTTGTATGAGCATTTTTCTGCACAGATGCACCGAGTGCAGCTCATTAAGAAACAGCGTAACAAACAGTAACAAATCATCCAACATTTAGACTACTAAACCACAACACAGCTCCTAATAAGCATATACAGAAGCTTTTAGAACACTGATTTTGAATGTGGTTATATCACATACTATATTATACTGTAGGTTTAAAAACAACACTATACAGAAAACAGAAGGCTTTCTCTGTGTAAACATATTTTTGAGACTCACAGTACTGACTACAATTAACCACTTAACTGACTATGAATTTTTTAATAGAGAAAAAAATATAGATTTTTTTTTTTAAATCAATAACATCTATTTAAATGAATGTTTAATAATTTTCATGGAAAAGTTACACCCCCCATGTCTATAGATAGATCTGATTGACCCTCTATCCTCCCCCCCCCCCCCCACCTCCCGTGGTGGTATCCAGTCAGAGGGGGAGATGTACTAACTTCTGAAAAGTGATTCATTAGAGAGGGATAAACCAGCAGCCACTCAGCTCCCAACTGTCATGTTACAGGCTATGTTTGAATAATGACAGTTGGGAGCTGATTGGCTGGTGGTTTATCACTCTCCACTTTATCACTTCCCAGAGCTTAGTACATCTGGCCCTGTCAACATTCAGAACGTCAACAGGTTCTAAATGTCAACATGAACTTTAGGTCGACAACCAATATGCAAAACTTTTACTGTAGGCACCGGAACGGAGGGGGCGGCATTTTAATTAGGAAATCAGTTCTGCACAAGTGCAGAACATTTTTTCCCTGCCGCAGGACTGACCCCAGGCAATGATTAAGTGGCCTGTGACCAGGGCCGCCATCAGTGGGGGACTGCTGGGACTGGAGTCCCGGGCCCGGACCCTGGAAGAACGGGGGGGGGGGGCGTCCGCTCCTACAGCTACTACACAGCCTGCAGCCCCACACTACGCCATTAACAAAAGCAGGAGGCCCGGCCACTGCCCGCCGTCGCCAACCCGGTTGTATTTGGAAGCTGGGCTGCTCCACCACCAGCCTACAGCTACAGGAGCAGGACAAGCTGCGGTTTCTGAGTACCGAGAAACCCCCTCCCTGACAGACCACGTTTTTTTTTGAGAGACGGAGACAACTGTGTCTCCATCCCTGCACTGAATGCCAAAGCCGTGATCAGAGCTACCGCAAATGCGCAGCAGCCCGAGAGCTCTGATCGGTGGGGCTCAAGTCTGTGCATTGTATTGGAGGAGATGGCCAAAGGGGATCTGCTGTGTATACCAAACAGTAGCAGTTCCCCGGTCCAGTCTCGAGTCTCCTACTCTCTCCTAAGCCCTGGAGCAGCGGACACTGGGCCTGATTCAGAGCTGCTCGTAAGCGGCCGCTCGTTCGCTCTGAGCGGTGTTTGCCCAACTGCGCATGTGTACGGATCGTAATGCGCGTGTGCCAACCAGTCAGTGCGGTCGGAAATCGTGTGTTCACAAAATAGCGAGTGCCTGCTAATTTGAGTGACAGGATGAGGCGTTTGTGGGTGGTAACAGGGGAAGGTGCTTGAAAACGGGGAGTGGAGATCCGAACGCAGGCGTGCCAAACGGTCAAAACGGGCGTTTTAAGGGTGTGCATAATTAACAAAGCAGCGTCATCGACCACGTCACTTGGTTGTTTCTTAGCCTGAACTGTTCGCATGATTGCGGTAGGAAAATCTAACCACAAGCACTGCGATGTACTCGATTAATCTAATAAATAGCGGAGATGACGTAGGATGTGAGCGGCCAGGGGGCGTCTTTACAAAATAGCGAGCGCATGTTTCATTCGCTCGCTCAGACATAGAGGCGTCAACAGACCGCAAAGAGCGAGAGCTCAATTTAAATAGCCGGCCCCTTTTTCTGAACGGGCGAGCGCAAATAGCGTCCGGCTCTGAATCAGGCCCTAAGTTCGACGTTTCAGTCTCACCGATGTTTATTAAGAAAATCCTGCGTTTGCCCCTGGGTCCAGTCATAATTAATCAGGGGGGGGGAATTTGGAAACAGCTGGGGAGGGCAGTCTGAGCACTTGTCTAGCTTAATAATTTTTGGCCTTACTATTGGGGGCACTACAGGGGCCTTACTACTAGTAATTTTTTTTTATTGTGTATGAATAAGGTAGTTGGGGGGGGGGCCTGCCTATTTTGTCAGTCCCGGGCCGCACAATTTGTGATGGCAGCCCTGCCTGTGACTGCCAACATTACTGCCGGATCGCACAGCATTCTGGGATGCATATTCTGGATATATAGTTAAAATCTGTCAGATGTGTCCTTACTTAATTATCTGTAAATTAGCCCCATTTAGCGCACCACGAAAAATGTAACTAAGCTGTGTCCTATTGCAGAGAATTTGCAACTGAATTTTTGTCTTTTTCAATAAAAGCACAAAGCAGGCATACTGTACTCTGGGCCTGATTCAGAACCGCTCGCGAGCGCTGAGCGCTCGCAAGCGGGTCAATGTTGGTCAAGTGCGCATGCGCACGATGAGATGATCGCTCTCAGCATACAGCCAGCCCGCTAGTTTGAGTGACAGGACGGGCCGTTTATGGGTAGTGACAGGAGAAGGACCAGGGAAACGGGGGAGCGGATGTGCGAACGCAGCATGTCAGAGCGTCAAACGCCGTTCTTTGGGTGTGCATAATTAACTTGGAAGCGTCATAGTACACATCACTTGGTTGTATTTCAGCCTGCAGTGATCGCAGTGCTTGCGGCGGGGTAGGGTCTACCTCAAGGGCTTTGTGCAGCTCCGATGGCTCTCGATGTTACTGATTAATCACACACTTCCTGGAGATGAGACGTGTGCTAAGAAAGAAAGGTGGGCGTCATTACACCAGCGTGCGTTCACTCTGCCGTCACTCTCTAAGACATAGAGGGCGTCCTTAAGCCTGGCCGTGCGATCGCGGAATTTGCATATCCACAAACTGACGGCTGCAAGAGAGTGCAGCTTAGCGAACGGGTGTGAATGAGCTCCTCAGTACACTAAGATCCTGTGTTTGTGCAGCTGCAATGTGAAGAAGACCCTATGCGGTGTGAAAAGGATGCTAAATAGCGAAAGTCCAAAACTGGCTATTCATGGTGCTGTAACTAGGGGTATGCATACCGGTGCCGTAACACAGAGAACAGGCTTCTGTGGGAGGCAATGTTGCTGCCCCACCGCCCTTGCTTCTGGCTAGCAGGGTACCTGTAACGGCCATAACGGCACTGCCATGTGTACAGCCAGGCCCGGCGATAGGGGGGGACTAGGGGCACACCTGTGCCGGGCCCTGAGGTTCTGAAGGGCCCTGAGGGCTCAGGACAGTGGCATAACTACGGAGGGTGCAGGGAGTGTGGCTGCTATGGGGCCCGGGGGCCCACCGATCGCAGTGCACTATGTTTTCCGAGGAGCGGGCGCCGGGGACGGACGGCAGCAAGCACTGGTGCGGGGTTTAAGGTAAGTAGAGTTTTTTTTTTGTGTGTGTGTGTGTGCAGGTGGAGGGGGGCATTACTACTGGGGTCACTACAGGGGGCTTACTACTGGGGGCCTTACTACAGGGGGCTTACTACTGGGGTCACTACTGGGGGCCTTACTACAGGGGGCTTACTACTGGGGTCACTACTGGGGGCCTTACTACAGGGGGCTTACTACTGGGGGTCTTAGTACAGTGGGCTTACTACAGGGGGCTTACTACTGGGGGCACTGCAGGGGGCTTACTATTGGGGGCACTACAGGAGCCTTGCTATTGGGGGCACTCAGTGGCGCCACAAGGGAGGGTGCAGGGGGTGCGGGCCGTACCTAGGTGTCAACTGCCGAGGGGTGACACCAAGGTGCAGGCTGACATTCCCCCACAGTGACAAGAGCTGGGTGCTGCACTGTAGTATTAAGTGAAGCACCCGGTTCCTGACACTGTGAGGGAGCCGGCTCTGCAACTCAAGCAGTGAGCACCCCCTGCAACCCCCCCCGTCCCCTGTAATATTAATAATGGGACCATGGGGGATCGGGATCGGCCCGCGAGGCCACGCCCCGTCCCTCGAGGCCACGCCCCTTCTCACAAGGCCACACCCCTTTGTTGGGGTGCACACGGCTTAGCCGGGCTCAAATTGTCCCTCCCCGCACCGGGTGACATCGCGGGGAGGGACGTCACTGGGGGCACTACAGGGGCCTTACTATTGGGGGCACTACAGGGGCCTTATTACTAGGGCACTACTGGGAGCACTACAGGGGCCCTTACTACTGGGGGAACTTCAAGGGGCATTACAACTGGGGGCACAACAAGGGCATTACAACTGGGGGCACTACAGGGGGCTTACTACTGGGGGCACTGCAGGGGGCTTACTACTGGGGGCATTACTTTTAGGGGTATTATTACCAGGGGGCACTGTTACCAGGAGCATCACTACTGGGGGCACTGTGTAAGGGGCACCATTACAGTGGGCATTGCATAATATATGTAACTATATGTATATGTCTATATATATGTATATATATATATATACTGTATATATATGTTTCTATATGTTGCTGGCGAAGAGCGCTCCCACGGATCGTCAGTGACATCCTCCGTTGGCCCTGCATGCAGATCCAGTGGGCGATTTAGTTAGCGGGGGCCATGCTGCCGGATGCATCATGGCCCTGGCTGTCACTGCTGGCATCTGCAAGGGTTCGAGTTCGAGGGGGGGAAACCTGAAATATCTGTGTAACGGGCCCCAAGATTTCTGTTGCTGGCCCTGTGTACAACTGCCTAGATCCTTGAAAACACTCCAAGCACTGCTGTACTTCTGGGTGCTGTCGGCAACATAATGAATAGTCCCCTTGCTAAACAAAATTATTTTAAAATAGATATGACGAAAATATTAAAAATTTCAAGGTGATCAAACTCCTACAATGGTGTGATGGAAATCTGAATACCGTGTAGACTAGATATAATACAATATTTATGTAGGAAGTGGTCACCATAGTAACCCTAAAATGAACACCCACTTGGGAATAGGAACATCATCCTACATGATATATTAATATGTGCATTCTGTAGGGTTCAGTCCGCTTTTGAAGCAGACAGAAATACGCATGCTACGAGATGGGGGAGGTTAGGTTTATGCTGCGAGATGGGGGAGGTTAGGGTTAGGCACTAGAGGAAGGGTTAGGTTTAGGCTGCGGGGGGGAGAGTTAGGTTTAGGCTGCGGGATGGGGAAGGTGTTAGGTTTATGCTGCTGGATGGGGGAGGTTAGGTTTAGGCTGCGGGATGGGGGAGGTTAGGTTTATGCTGCTGGATGGGGGAGGTTAGGTTTAGACTGCGGGGGTGGAGGTTAGGTTTATGCTGCGGGAAGGGGGAGGTTAGGTTTATGCTGCGGGATGGGGGAGGGTTAGGGTTAGGCACTAGGGGAAAGGTTGGGTTTATGCTGTGGGATGGGGGAGGTTAGGTTTAGGCTGCGGGATGGGGGAGGTTAGGTTATGCTGCGGGATGGGGAAGGGTTAGGGTTAGGCACTAGGGGAAAGGTTGGGTTTATGCTGCAGGATGGGGGAGGTTAGGTTTATGCTGCGGGATGGGGAAGGGTTAGGTTTAGGCCTCGGGGGGGAGGTTAGGTTTATGCTGCGGGAAGGGGGAGGTTAGGTTTAGGCTGCGGGATGGGGGAGGTTAGGTTTATGATGCGGGATGGGGGAGGTTAGGGTTAGGCACTAGAGGAAAGGTTAGGTTTAGTGCTGCGGGGGGGAGAATTAGGTTTAGGCTGCGGGATGAGGGAGGGTTAGGTTTAGGCTCCGGGGGGAGGGTTATGTTTATGCTGCGGGGGTGGAGGTTAGAGTTAGGCACTAGGGGAAAGGTTAGGTTTATGCTGCGGGATGGGAGAGGTTAGGTTTAGGCTGCGGGATGGGGGAGGTTAGGTTTAGGCTGCGGGATGGGGGAGGTTAGGTTTAGGCTGCGGGATGGGGGAGGTTAGAGTTAGGCACTAGGGGAAAGGATAGGTTTATGCTGCGGGATGGGGGAGGTTAGGGTTAGGCACTAGGGGAAAGGTTAGGTTTAGGCTGTGGAATGGGGGAGGTTAGGTTTATGCTGCGGGATAGGGGAGGTTAGGTTTATGCTGCTGGATGGGGGAGGTTAGGTTTAGGCTGCGGGATGGTGTAGGTTAGGTTTAGGCTGCGGGATGAGGGAGGTTAGATTTAGACTGCGGGATGGGAGAGGTTAGGTTTAGGCTGCGGGATGGGGGAGGGTTAGGTTTATGCTGCGGGATGGGGGAGGTTAGGTTTATGATGCGGGAAGGTTAGGTTTAGGCTGCGGGATGGGGGAGGTTAGGTTTAGGCTGCGGGATGGGGTAGGTTAGGTTTAGGCTGCGGGGGGAGGTTAGGTTTATGCTGCGGGAAGGGGGAGGTGAGGTTTAGGCTGCAGGACGGGGGAGGTTAGGTTTATGATGCGGGATGGGGGAGGTTAGGGTTAGGCACTAGAGGAAAGGTTAGGTTTAGTGCTGTGGGGGGGAGAATTAGGTTTAGGCTGCGGGATGAGGGAGGGTTAGGTTTAGGCTCCGGGGGGAGGGTTATGTTTATGCTGCGGGGGTGGAGGTTAGAGTTAGGCGCTAGGGGAAAGGTTAGGTTTATGCTGCGGGATGGGAGAGGTTAGGTTTAGGCTGCGGGATGGGGGAGTTTAGGTTTAGGCTGCGGGATGGGGGAGGTTAGGTTTAGGCTGCGGGATGGGGTAGGTTAGGTTTAGGCTGCGGGATGGGGGAGGTTAGAGTTAGGCACTAGGGGAAAGGTTAGGTTTATGCTGCGGGATGGGGTAGGTTAGGGTTAGACACTAGGGGAAAGGTTAGGTTTAGGCTGCGGGATGGGGGAGGTTAGGTTTATGCTGCGGGATGGGGGAGGTTAGGTTTAGGCTGCGGGATGGGGGAGGTTAGGTTTAGGCTGCGGGATGGGGGAGGTTAGATTTAGGCTGCGGGATGGGGGAGGTTGGAGTTAGGCACTAGGGGAAAGGTTATGTTTATGCTGCGGGATGGGGGAAGTTAGGGTAGGCACTAGGGGAAAGGTTAGGTTTATGCTGCGGGATGGGGGAGGTTAGGTTTATGCTGCGGATTGGGGGAGGTTAGCTTTAGGCTGCGGGATGGGGGAGTTTAGGTTTAGGCTGCGGGATGGGGGAGGTTAGGTTTAGGCTGCGGGATGGGGTAGGTTAGGTTTAGGCTGCGGGATGGGGGAGGTTAGAGTTAGGCACTAGGGGAAAGGTTAGGTTTATGCTGCGGGATGGGGTAGGTTAGGGTTAGGCACTAGGGGAAAGGTTAGATTTAGGCTGCGGGATGGGGGAGGTTAGGTTTATGCTGCGGGATGGGGGAGGTTAGGTTTAGGCTGCGGGATGGGGAAGGTTAGGTTTAGGCTGCGGGATGGGGGAGGTTAGATTTAGGCTGCGGGATGGGGGAGGTTGGAGTTAGGCACTAGGGGAAAGGTTATGTTTATGCTGCGGGATGGGGGAAGTTAGGGTAGGCACTAGGGGAAAGGTTAGGTTTATGCTGCGGGATGGGGGAGGTTAGGTTTATGCTGCGGATTGGGGGAGGTTAGGTTTAGGCTGCGGGATGGGGGAGGTTAGGTTAAGGCTGCGGGATGGTGTAGGTTAGGTTTAGGCTGTGGGATGGGGGAGATTATGTTTAGGCTGCGGGATGGGGGAGATTAGGTTTAGGCTGTGTGATGGGGGAGATTAGGTTTAGGCTGCGGGATGGGGGAACTTAGGTTTAGGCTGCGGGATGAGGGAGGTTAGGTTTAGACTGTGGGATGGGGGAGGTTAGGTTTAGGCTGCGAGATGGGGGAGGGTTAGGTTTAGGCTGCGGGGGTGAAGGTTAGGGTTAGGCACTAGGGGAAAGGTTAGGTTTATGCTGTGGGATGGTGAGGTTAGATTTAGGCTGTGGGATGGGGGAGGTTAGGTTTAGGCTGCGGGATGGGGGAGGTTAGGTTTAGGCTGTGGGATGAGGGAGGGTTAGGTTTAGGTTGTGGGGAGGAGAGTTAGGGTTAGGCTGTGGGATGGGGGAGGATAGGTTTAGGCTGTTGGGAGGAGGGTTAGGATTAGGCTGTGGGATGGGGGAGGTTAGGTTTAGGCTGGGGGATGGGGGAGGTTAGGTTTATGCTGCGGGATGGGGGAGGTTAGGTTTAGGCTGCGGGATGGGGGAAGTTAGGTTTAGGCTGCGGGATGAGGGAGGTTAGGTTTAGACTGCGGGATGGGAGAGGTTAGGTTTAGGCTTTGGGATGGGGGAGGGTTAGGTTTATGCTGCGGGATGGGGGAGGTTAGGTTTATGCTGCGGGATGGGGGAGGTTAGGTTTAGGCTGCGGGATGGGGGAGGTTAGGTTTAGGCTGCGGGATGGGGGAGGTTAGAGTTATGCACTAGGGGAAAGGTTAGGTTTATGCTGCGGGATGGGGTAGGTTAGGGTTAGGCACTAGGGGAAAGGTTAGGTTTAGGCTGCGGGATGGGGGAGGTTAAGTTTATGCTGCGGGATAGGGGAGGTTAGGTTTATGCTGCGGGATGGGGGAGGTTAGGTTTAGGCTGCGGGTTGGGGGAAGTTAGGTTTAGGCTGCGGGATGAGGGAGGTTAGGTTTAGACTGTGGGATGGGAGAGGTTAGGTTTAGGCTTTGGGATGGGGGAGGGTTAGGTTTATGCTGCGGGATGGGGGAGGTTAGGTTTATGCTGCGGGATGGGGGAGGTTAGGTTTAGGCTGCGGGATGGGGGAGGTTAGGTTTAGGCTGCGGGATGGGGTAGGTTAGATTTAGGCTGCAGGATGGGGGAGGTTGGAGTTAGGCACTAGGGGAAAGGTTATGTTTATGCTGTGGGATGGGGGAAGTTAGGGTAGGCACTAGGGGAAAGGTTAGGTTTATGCTGCGGGATGGGGGAGGTTAGGTTTATGCTGCGGATTGGGGGAGGTTAGGTTTAGGCTTCGGGATGGGGGAGGTTAGGTTAAGGCTGCGGGATGGTGTAGGTTAGGTTTAGGCTGTTGGATGGGGGAGATTATGTTTAGGCTGCGGGATGGGGGAGATTAGGTTTAGGCTTTGGGATGGGGGAAGTTAGGTTTAGGCTGCGGGATGAGGGAGGTTAGGTTTTGACTGTGGGATGGGGGAGGTTAGGTTTAGGCTGCGAGATGGGGGAGGGTTAGGTTTAGGCTGCGGGGGTGAAGGTTAGGGTTAGGCACTAGGGGAAAGGTTAGGTTTATGCTTTGGGATGGGGAGGTTAGATTTAGGCTGTGGGATGGGGGAGGTTAGGTTTAGGCTGCGGGATGGGGGAGGTTAGGTTTAGGCTGTGGGATGAGGGAGGGTTAGGTTTAGGTTGTGGGGAGGAGAGTTAGGGTTAGGCTGTGGGATGGGGGAGGATAGGTTTAGGCTGTTGGGAGGAGGGTTAGGATTAGGCTGTGGGATGGGGGAGGTTAGGTTTAGGCTGCGGGATGGGGGAGGTTAGGTTTAGGCTGTGGGGAGGAGGGTTAGGTTTAGGCTGCGGGATAGGAGAGGTTAGGTTTAGGCTGCGGGATGGGGGAGGTTAGGTTTAGGCTGCAGCGGGGGACGGCTAGGTTTAGGCTGTGGGGAGGAGGGCTAGGTTTAGGCTGCGGGATGTGGGAGGTTAGGTTTAGGCTGCGGGATGGGAGAGGTTAGGTTTAGGCAGCGGGATGGGAGAGATTAGGTTTAGGCACTAGGGGGGAGGTTAGGTATAGGCTGTGGGGAGGGAGGGTTAGGTTAGGCTTACTTACCTGGAGGCATCGGGATTGTAACCTGATCGGGAAGCCAGTGCCAGCATGATGTACCCATCACGTTCTGCGCATAGGCGGATCCCAAAACATCAGAATTTTATGTAAACCATTTGGTCTTGTACAGATCCATATCAGGGCCTATCTTGGATGCACATATACAGCTGTATATAACTTATCTGACAGGATAAAGTTTAGGAAAAATTAGTTTGCATATTTGTTTATTTTTTACCATATTTGCCTACTCACAATACGTGCTATTGACACCTCCTATAGTATTATGACTAAACACAGCCACTTAAATGTGCAGCTATTTATATCCTGCATGTGTTTTTTTTTTTTTGTATGGTTGGTATTTGGTCATTATAAGGTGAAATCTCTCTCTGGGCTCTATTTATTAACATTATATTTACTAAAATAAAGTGGAAAAGGGTGTTTTCACACCCTTTTCACATTATTTTAGTATCACCTATAGTTATTACAGGGCGATTGGAGTAGAATTCGTAAAATTCTACTCCAACCCTTAAGTATCATTTTTTTTATTTATTTTCATAATTGTAATGGGAAATGTGATCCGACCAGAGTTACTAAAAATAAATTGTAAAAAAATATCGGGGAAAGCCCTGTGATAATAACGCCACCTGGAGGTGGCGTTATCCAGGGTCTCCCCCAGTTACCGACCTCCTACTCTGTTCTAACAGGGACAGCAGAGCCGGGAGTCTGTCCCAGTAATCAGCTGTGTGGTCTAAACAGACTGAAAGCTGATTACAGTAAAAAAAAGAAAAAAAAATTGTCAAAAATTTCTTTTACTTACCTGACTACAGGACCAGTGATCGGGCCTCCGGTGATGTCCTCCCTCCGGTCAGCTGGTCTCCCATAGTGCACTGCGGCCCGGTCATCAGGTGATCGGACCGCAGTGCAGTATGGGAGATCACCTGACCGGAGGACATGGAAGACATCACCGGAGGCCCGGCTCATGCAGGTAAGCGCTAATAAGGGAGGGGGTCACGTGTGGGTCCGCGATCAAGGGAGGGGGCAGGGCTTAGCGCTGGGGGCAGGGCTTAGCACCGGGGGGGGTAGCAGCAGTGGCCGGTCGGCGCTTGCGTGGGCACTTTGTCATGGTATTTTTTGCAAAAATACCGTGACTGGTGTTCGGAGGGGATTCACAGGGACAGAGCTTTCTCGCAAGCTCTGTCCTTGCAAGGGATTTGTAGTAAATCCCTGTGATATTGCCTGAATTCGCATTATTAATATCACACTACAATCTGCATTCAATATGCAATGTTGTCCTCATACAGAGATATAAAATCTTTGTTATCACTGTATGTTGACAAATTCACCCATTAGGCCGCCTGCTGTAGGTGTGCATAGGGGTGGAGAAATCACAAGTGACGTACTGTGCAGAAGTGTAAGCCAAGTGTAAAAAACTGCAGAGATATCAGCAATTCAACAGTCAAATTTTAGTAAGGCAAAACCTAACAATGCACCAGGACTTGTGCCAGCCCCGCTCCCTTCAAACAAGTGACATTGGCACCAAATTGAAGAGCACTGAATTGGCGTATATATAATACACGGGGCCCCTGGGCCAGGGGAGCCCACACCACACACCCTGCACTATATAATTATACTCTCCTCTTCGGAGTCCCGCATCCAGAGTTTCTGCAGTAGCAGGAAAAATCACTGGGAAAATGGCGTTATGGCCATTTTGCCAGAGCAGTAGACTCAATACCAGAGCCTGCACACCACATGCAGGTGCCGTGGGGCAGCAACTATGCCGTTCCCAGGGTCCTGCATCCTGGCCAGCAGCACTGCTGGCACTCCCCTAGTTACGGCCCTGGCAAAACCATCCAGGTTTTGTGTTACCTTGCAGTGCTGCTTTAAATTGGACTGTTACCTTGAGGAAATCTCGGCAGATTCAGAATCCTGCACCTTTGTACATTTAGCCCTGAATGTCAAATCAAAGTCTGATATCACTAGAAAATGCCCCTTTCTGTGGTACAAATTTTTGTGCTATTCCCCTTCAGTACTGCTCCTTTAGTCTATGGTATAAACATTTTATGAGGGGACACGGGGCCGGTCTTATTACATATCATACTTGCCTACCCTCCCGATTTGGTCGGGAGCCTCCCGAAAATCGGGTGCCGCTCCCGACCTCCCGGGAAGGCAGGCAATTCTCCCGGCTGCCGCCCACCCCTCCTGTCCCCCCTGCAATAACCCCTGGAACCCCTGCAGTGGGGGGGGCGGTGACGCGATTCGCGGCATTTTGGCCCCGCCCCCTGCTTCACAATGCCTATTTTATCAGCATTGTGTAGCGGGGGTGGGGCCAAACAGATTCGACCGCGTGACCCTGCCCCCGCCACGCCCACAAGTGATGTCACCTGCCCAGCCACTCCCCCTTGTCCCGGCCACACACACCCCCGTCCTGCCGATCTGGCTGCTCCCTCCCGGAAGGAGCAGCCAGAAAGTCGGCAGGTATGTTACATATATGTGTTTTACACTGACCCAAGTGAGCCTAGAAATGTGTTTCTCCACTGAACTGTGGCTGGAAAGCACAAAATGCGTCCCATTAACAGCACAGGATGAGCCCCGGACTCCGCCAGCTCCCAGCTGGTACAAATATCCAGTCTTTTTCTGGAATGTAAATGGGCAAATGCACTCCTATGTACAGCAAGGATGGGTCCTGTGCATGCACCCCCTCCACCTCTTATCTAATTTCAATAATCTCGCTCAGCAGAATGAAATATCCTTTATATAACTCTGGGCACCGGTTCTATCCTCTAAAATCACCATCTCACTCTGCAAGCTCTGTAAATACAGCTTCTTAAAAAGTAATATTTGCATTTTATTCTGAATGATTACTATTACAGAGTCATAGGTCACCTTGCACAGAAAACCTTTGTTCATCTGTATATCTAAATGCCGTTATTACCGGGCAGCTACTGTATATTTCTGGGGTTGGAGCTGAGGGCGAGAGGCTTTTTTAGATATAAAAGTGACTTGTACGTAGCTGTGAATAGCGCCATGCCTGTTTTTACACTGGAGTGCCCATTGGTGTAGTAAAGTACGAGACTAAGGGGTCTAGTTACTAAGCAGTGTTAGGAGACAGAGCGAAAAGTGATAAGGTGCCAGCCAATCAGCTCCCAACTGTCATTTTTCAAACACAGCCTGTGAGATGGCAGTTGGGAGCTGATTGGCTGGCACTGTGGGGCCTATTCATCAACACTAAATTAATGTTTTTAAGGACATCTTCCTTAAATAACGTTATTTTAGTATTTATGAAGCCACTTTGCACAGGAGATATCACAGATATCTCCTTGCTAAGTCCCCCTGTGTTAATTTCCACACTCCCCATACATTAGTACATTAGTATGGGCATGTGGAAATTATGGTACTCGTCAAATTCCGAAAATTATGAATTTTCGGAATTTGATGGAGGTACTATCCGCCACTGTGAGGTGGCGAATAGCAGGTGAAACTTACCTGCTTCCAGCTGGACAGGTCCCCCGACGTCTCCTTCCGGCGCTCTGGTGCGTCCTCTGACTGGTCGGACACTGTGTTCTCCCAGCAGAACACAATAAAGATTAGAAAAAAAAAAACTTTTTTTTTTATTCTAATCTGTAATGTGATCTGCTGGGAGACCATGTGACAGACCAGCAGGAAGGATCTGGAGACTGCTGCACGGACAGATAAGTGCGGGACGGGGGGGAGGTGAGCGGGGGGGAGGAGGGGCAGGTGAGCGGAGGGGGGGACACAAATTTACCGCATGTGTAACAGCGCATGCACAGAACGGATTCTAGCTGCAGTAAGTTAGTGTAGACAGGGATAACTATTTCCTGAAAAGCTGTCATTGCAAAAATGACAGCTTTTCGGAATAGATAGTTATAGGGAGGAGGAATGATGAATTCCTCTGGCAATTAGGTAGAACTCCATGCGAGTTCTAAACCTAATTACCTCCAGGGAAATTTTAGTAATGATGAATAGGCCCCCTTATCACAGACTTATCACTTTTCACTCTGTCTCCTAACACTGCTTAGTAAATAGACCCTTAAATATCAAAACGGTGACGACTGCGGAGGTGAAACATGTTGCCCCGGCTGTGGGAGTCATACTTGATTACTCTCCCAGAGGGCCTCATTCAGAGGTGAACGATTTGTCAATGTCAGATGCAAGTGGCCAATTTTTTCAGTTTGCGCATGCGTCCAAGTTGCACTGCGCACTCCTTCCGATGGTCGCCGCCAGGGGACGCAGAACGAGTTTGGACGTAAAGAAATGCAATTTGAGTTACTGCAGGTGCCACTTTCCCTGAGGTCTATGTACAGTATTTGCAGTAGAGTGATCACCGACAAAATGGTAGAGACGCCATGTTTCTGTAGATTAATGTGTACACAATATATTCTGTGCATGCATCAGCAAGAGAGGGAGTGGCCCACATAGAGGCTACACGCGGGTCCCTTCCTCTCTTAATTCACCCCTGCTACTTAGGACATTATGGGGTATAAGTGACAGGTATTTTCGCCAGAAATGGATCGTCTTCTATCTGGTAAAATGCAAATATAATCTAGGGAAAGTTTGAAGGAATTTTTTGTTATTTAAATATTTTTTTTAAAATGAAAATACAGGTTGAGTCTCCCATATCCAAAATGTTTGGGACCAGGGGTATTTTGGATTACGGAATATTCCGTATTTTGGAATATTTGCATACCATAATGAGATATCTTGGGAATAGGACCCAAATAAACACACAGAATGCATTTATGTGTTATATACACCTTATACACACACAGTGGCGTCACAAGGGGGGTGCGGGGGGTGCGGTCCGCACTCGGGTGTCACCCGCCGAGGGGTGACACCGAAGTGCAGACTCCCCCTCTGGTGACAGGAGCCGGGTGCTGCACTGTAGAATTACGTGCAGCACTCGGCTCCTGTCACAGTGAAGGAGCCAGCACTACAAACACACTGGTCCCCGGGGGCAGCCCGCACCTCCTGGACCCCCCCGGAGACGATAAAACTAGGGTTCGGGTGCGCGGCCCCGCCCCCACATGTGAGGCCCTGCCCACTTGTCATGAGGCCCCACCCCTTTCCCCGACGCGCGCGGGTACGCCGCGCTCCTGCTTGTACACCCGCACCGGGTGCAACTAAAGGTGAGGACGCCACTGTACACACAGCCTGCAGGTACTTTTATACAATATATTCAATAATTTTGTGGCTCAAACAGTTTGTGTACATTCATGAAAATTCATTTATGTTTCATATACACCTTATATAGAGAGCCTGCAGTTAATTTTATACAATATTTTTAATAATGTGTGCCTTAGACAAAGTTTGTGTACATTGAACCATCAAAAATCAAAAGGTTTCATTATGTCAGTCATGCCAAAATAATTCTGTATTTCGGAATATTCCGTATTTCGGAATATTTGGATATGGGAGACTCAACCTGTGTTATATATTTATGGGGGGTACACTCCTTGTGGCTTGGGAAAAGGGGGTAGGCCCCGTGTGGTTTTGCAGGGGCCCCAAAACTTAGTTGCCCTGGTGCCCCTACAAGCTTTAATCTGGCCAGGCCCTCACTGCACAATGCCCAGATTTCAATTTGAAGTGTGTCCCCCTGCACCAGCTGCAGGGATCTGTGTGGGGGTGCTGGGGGATTCATGGGTATGCGGGCAGCTGGCAGCCGGCCGGGAGACTTGCCGGGAGACTTGCCCACTTTTCCGGGCGGCCAGGAACGCCACACGATTTCCGGGAGCTGACTGTCCATTCCGGGACAGTAGGCAAGTATGGCTATAAGCATCAATAGCGAACTACAGTAATTCCATCGCTGATTATCAATAATAAATAGGCCCATTAGGGTTACAACTCTGACCAGGCACAAATCAAACGTAAGTGTCATGTACGTCCCAAATGTGTTTCGCCAAGTGAGAAAATGCTAATTTCACTTTTGCAAAACATAAAAACAATATTGAAAATCAATTAAGAAATCAAGAAAAAGGCACCACAAATTTTAAAAACAAAATTCATACAGTGCCTGGTAACATTGGCAAATAAAAAGTCAATGATAACACACAACTGAAAATGCATTGTATACTGGGTTGCTTTAAAATCTTATTGATAGCTAGGTAAGTGTACATTATTGTCGTCTGTAAACGTAAAATGTTATACTCTGATTGTCTCCATGCTACACCGGGACAGAAAGTGTTACAAAATACTCCAGTGCTCCTACTGAATCAGTCATAATTGAAATATTTTGTTATAGTGTGTTTAAGTTACTTTTAATAAAATTTGCTATTTTAACTTCTATGAAAAACAGGATCATTACAGTTCTGAGAGAGTACAGACCCCATCCTTAAGTTTGATCAATGATAAGTTTTAGCTGGATTGTTTTCTAGCGGTGTTGAGCGGCCTGGTACGTTTCATGTACTTCAAAGTATGTTGTAAACATGAGTTATCTATGGAAAGCCTGATATCCTTGCCTAATTTACCTTTGAAACTCTTGTATCCAACCATAGACATGTTCCAGTCTATCATTCCTGCCCAATCATGTCAATACTGTACATCTTATCAATGCACTACATTACAATGAATCCTGATAGAGAAGGACAATCACAGAACTATGCATGGGGAAAGCTGTGGAATCTAACTTATACTTCTCAAACTTGTAGCATCTTATCTGGCGGTAAATGATGTTACATGAATTGTTTTCGGCAGGTGACGTGTTCTGTTGACCTTTGTGTATGGAGAGGAGGGTAGACAGGAGATTACGAAATGACTTCAGCTATTGAATTAGGGCCTGATTCAGAGCCGCTCGTAAGCGGCCGCTCGTTCGTTCCGAGCGATGTTTGCCCAACTGCGCAAGCGTACGGATCGTAATACGCATGCGCGAACCAGTCAGTGCGGACGAAAATCGTTTGTTCGCTAAATAGCGAATGCCTGCTATTTTGAGTGACATGAGGAGGCGTATGTGGGTGGTAACATGGGAAGGTGCTTGAAAACGGGGAGTGGAGATCCGAACGCAGGCGTGCTTAAAGGTCAAAACGGGCGTTTTATGGGTGTGCATAATTAATACAGCAACGTCATTGACCACGTCACTGGGTTATTTTATAGTCAGAAATGCTCGCAAGATTGTGGTAGCAAAATCCAACCACAAGAATAGCGAGCAGTTCATACGCTGGTCGATGTACTCGATTAATCTAATACATAGCAGACATGACGTAGGATGCGAGCGGCCAGGGGGCGTATTTTTTCAAAAAACGACCGCAAGTTTTGTTCGCTCGTTCAGACATAGAGGCGTGAACAGACCGCAAAGAGCGAACGGTTCATTTGAATAGCCACCCCTATTTTCTGGACGAACGACCGCAAATAGCGTCCGGCTCTGAATCAGGCCCTTAGCTCACAGGTTCTCAAACTCGGTCCTCAGGACCCCAAACAGTGCATGTTTTTCAGGTTTCCTCACAGAGTCACAAATGATATAATTAGCTCTGCCAGTGGAACTTTTAAAATGTGTCAGTAAGTAATGAATACACCTGTGCACCTGCTGGGTGACCTGGAAAACGAGAACTGTGTGTGGTCCTGAGGACCGAGTTTTGGATCTGTATCTCCGACAAGGTTTTGGATCTGGATTTTTTAAAATAAAAAATAGATAAAAAGTTTTAAAAACAGCTAAAATCATGTAATTTATGCAATCCAAAACCCGAAATTCGGATTTAAAATCCGAATTCCGAACCGCAAAAAGATCAGAACCGCGACCCGGATTTACTCGGATCTCCTCAGGAGATTAGATTCGCGACTCGGATTTACCCAGATTCATGAAATTCGGGTGGATTGGGAATTTCTGGAGAACCAAACCGCACATCTCTAGTTTACTACTGAACACCAGGGGTTTATATTTACTAAAGTGCACGTTTTTAGAAGTGGAGTTGTTGTCCATAGCAACCAATCAGATTCTAATTATTATTTATCTAGCACCTTCTAGAAGATAATAGCTAGAATTTGATTGATCGCTATGGGCAACGGCTCCACTTGTAAAATCTGCTTACACAATGTAGCTGGTATTACACGTGTATAACACTCTTTAGTCGATCTCCATCAAGTAATGAACTCCAGCAATTAATATGTAGAGAAAATGGATAAAACAGAATCTAGTGCATTGACATTTAAAAAGAATTTAATGCACACATATCAATAACTATATAATACAATGGCAATAAATGTGCAATAAAAGAAGTCAGCTCAGAATGAGTGGGGATCCAGAGGGCAGGGCCGTTGAGAGTGGCCACGGGCCCATGTACTGTGGGCCTGATTCAGAGCCGCTCGTAAGCGGCCGCTCGTTCGTTCCGAGCGATGTTCGCACAACTGCGCATGTGTACGGCTCGTAATACGCATACGCGAACCAGGCAGTGCGGTCGAAATTCATGTGCTCGCAAAATAGCGAATGCCTGATAATTTGAGTGACAGGAGGAGGCGTTTGTGGGTGGTAACAGGGGAAGGTGCTTGAAAACGGGGAGTGGAGATCCGAACGCAGGCGTGCCAAAAGGTCAAAACGGGCGTTTTATGGGTGTGCATAATTAACAAAGCAGCGTCATCGACCACGTCACTTGGTTGTTTCTTAGCCCGAACTGCTCGCATGATTACGGTAGGAAAATCCAACCACAAGCATTGCGAGCAGTTCATACGCCTTTCGATGTACTCGATTAATCAAATAAATAGCGGAGATGACGTAGGATGCTAGCGGCCAGGAGGCGTTTTTTACAAAATAGCGAGCGCATATTTCGTTCGCTCGTTCAGACATAGAGGCGTCAACAGACCGCAATGAGCGAGCGCTCTATTTAAATATCCGGCCCCTTTTTCTGAACGAGCGAGCGCAAATAGCATCCGGCTCTGAATCAGGCCCTGTATTCGTTACTTGTATAACTGGCATACTTTTGCATTTTGTATTTGAATAAATGAAAGCACCCAGGCTACCTGCGACTGTCCCACTTTTTTGTGCAAGTGAACTGATGCATGCAGTGTACATACCTGTTACGTATGTACAGTGGGGGATACATACTGTATGTTATTACAACGGTGAGAATGTCAACACTCATGATGTCCACTACATAATGTCATCAGGTACTCCATGACGACAGAATACACGTTGACATATTCTACTGTATGTCAGCAACATGTCGACATTGACAAAAAGTCAGCATCTTCACAATATCAACCACTAACCCTAATTCTAACCCTAATGATTTTATTGTTGTCATTTGGCTATATAGACATGTCATAGGTTGACATTTTGGACGTGTTGAATGTCGTCATTAACCACACCAACATAGTAGAATTCAACATTCTGGTGTCGACATTATTACCGTTTACATTGTCAGCGCAGACATGCTAACTACATCATTACAGTGGATGCATCAGCTACACATGAATACTGCGGAGAGCGCTTTCCGTCGTCAGAGCCGGAACAGGGCACAATTGCACCTTGTGCCAGCCCCGCTCCCATAGTGCATGACGTCATGATGTCGCGCGCATGGCGCAATTATGTTGCACAGAAGAGGGTGTGGTCGGCAACTCTGGTAAGTGTAGCGCTGACCGGGCGTCCTCGGGACGATCGTCTGCATATACTGTGCAGGGTGCCTGTCTGGAGCATCCATAGGATGCTGTGCAGGTGCCGCGGCAGGACCGGTCCAGGCACCCTGCTAGCCAGGAGCAAGGGTCTTGTGGCGGCAATGGTGTCTCTGCCTCTAGCTAGTTATGGCCATGTCCGTCGTTATAAAGCAACTGTGTTCTCTGCAGCTGCACCATCTGACAGGCATTACAGCCGCCGTCAGACTACGCCAACAATATTGTTAGTCTTTGCTCAGAGAGCGCATATTGCATTCAGCACGGGAGGTCTGTCAGCAGCCTGGTTCATGGAATATGGAAACCTGAAAAAAAAAATCTAAAAATCCCAGCATTCATGAAACTAAAATGTTTACTTACCATTTATAGTCAGTCTAAGACTCAGGAAGCTATCACCTTCAGTACTGGAGCTGTGAGGGGAGAAAAGGAATTTGGCTGAATGTGTGTTTCAAACTGAAGAGAAGTTTACCTCCACATTCCAACTATGATATGAGTGCAGTCTTTACTAATATCAGTTGGAGAACTGCTCTGGCAGCAGGCATGGAAGGTAAGGGCTAGGTGTAGCGATTACAGACCACACATTCATTCCTCCTCCTATGCCACCAGGATGGATGAATGTGAGTGGAATTGTGATGAATAGGACGGCGAGTATTTTGGATCGGCCGTTCGTGTGTGTGTGTGTTGTGTCCAGCTGGCCTGGATCAGTCTGGGATCTCACAACGGCACAAGTGTATTGGCGTGTCAGCACTGAAGATCAGGTTATTAAAGATACAGGTAATGAAAGCGAGACTTTATGCAGTATGGAGCCATAAATGTCAATACGCCTCATAGTATGCCCGAGCTCTAGCACGTCAGCCAATCACATACTAGGATTTCAAGAAGTCTTTTTAAAACATATTTATCCAATATATTTTAATTGTTTTTTTTAGACAAAATGTCCATCTGGATGCACACTTACAGTGGAACTAAACCCCACAAATAACTGAATATGTTTTTACAGGAAATAGAGAAGGGTCAGCGGTACCCAGAGCCAGATTAAAGGAGGGGGCATAAGGGCAAAGTCCCCCGGTCTGCACTGTGCAGTCTTGTGCATTTCCTAAGGGCCGGGTGAGTAGGGCCAGACCTAACGAAAAGTAGGGTTGGGCTGGATAAACAAGTGGGGGCAGTGCTGACAAGAGGGGGAGCAGTTTGGGTGGGCCCCCCGTCTTAAGTGCCCTGAGCCCAACAAAGGCTTTATGCCGCCTTTGTGGTACCATTTCATTTCTCAGTGAATGCCAGGAAAGTTCTCGTTGCAGGAGACAATAACTCAGAAGTTGCTGCTAATTGGAGCTATATTTATGTAGACCAGTGGCTTAGCATCTGGAGATCATAGTGGTCGCACCTGTCAGATCGTGCCCCAGAGGAGATGCCTGGACTGTGACCCCATTTGCTTACCTGTGTTAGTGACAACACTGGGCATTCTTTAAGGGAACTACACTGTCCCCACACATTGGCATCTGGACTCCTCTCCCCCACTTTTTAGGAATGGAGTAGACCTGGTGGTGTGGTGGATCCACTGCTGCCCAAGCTTCAACATGATTGTGTGGAGGTACTGGACCCATTAAGGGATATGGCCATCCGATGATAGAAAGATGCTTATTGCTCTGTATTACCATGGAAACGGGAGGTAATGAGCACATTATAAAACTAAGGACCTCATTCAGAGCCGGACGCTATTTGGGCCTGCTCGTTCAGAAAAAAGGGGTGGCTATTCAAATGAACCCTTTCGCTCTTTGCGGTCTGTTCACGCCTCTAGGTCTGAATGAGCGAACAAAACATGCGGACGTTTTTTGGAAAACTACGCCCCCTGGCCGCTCGCATCCTACGTCCTATTTATTAGATTAATCGAGTACATCGACCAGCATATGAACTGCTTGCTATTCTTGTGGTTGGTTTTTCCTACCGCAATCTTGCGAGCAGTTCTGACTATAAAATAACCCAGTGACGTGGTCAATGACGCTGCTGTATTAATTATGCACACCCATAAAACGCCCGTTTTGACCTTTAAGCACGCCTGCGTTCGGATCTCCACTCCCCGTTTTCAAGCACCTTCCCCTGTTACCACCCACATACGCCTCCTCCTGTCACTCAAAATAGCAGGCATTCGCTATTTAGCGAACAAACGATTTTCGGCCACACTGACTGGTTCGCGCATGCGTATTACGATCCGTACGCATGCGCAGTTGTGCAAACATCGCTCGGAATGAACGAGCGGCCGCTTACGAGTGGCTCTGAATCAGGCCCTAAGTCTGTGCCTGAAACATGCGGAAATGTCAGACATACGTTCCATATTGATTTAGCAAAGGTATAAAGCAGGTGATATCTGAGATATATCTTGCTTTGCAAGCGACGGCAGCAGGGGCGTATCTATAATGGGTGCAGGGTGTGCGAGGAACACGGGCCCCTGGGTCCATGGGGGCCCCACACCGCACACTGTGCACCCATAATATTACTTACTTCTCCGGAGTCCGACTTCAGCGCGGGGGTCCGGTGCTGTAAAACGACTGGATAATGGTCGCGGTGGCCATTTTCCTGTCATTTGCGCATGCGCAGTACAGGGAAAATGGCCGCCATGGCCATTTTCCCGGTGCCTTGTGCACACACTATAGACTCTGGGCACACTCTAGTGCCCAGAGTCTATAACTAGGGCGCTGGTCGCGCACAGTTCAGTGCGATGCCGGGCGGAGAGGAGGGGGCTCGTGTCGGAGAGTGCACACGGGCCCCCTCCTCTCTAGAAACGCCCTTGGATGGCAGTATAGAAAATGATGGGGATGGCTGTTCAACAAACCTCCAATAGCTAATGTCATCTTCAGATGTCGTTAGCTCCCTTACCCCCAATAGAGCAGCCCGGCTGGAGAGGGATCTAGCGTGGGCTGGGACTGACCGCAAAGCCCATTGCAACGTTTCTGTTGTGCATGTGTACATAAGCTATCACTTTACTTCTTACTCATCACAGTGTTGGGCTTATATTGGAGCCTGTGCCCCAGTGACTGCCGGATACATAATCCCAGAAACATTCCATGATATGCGGAATAAAGGTAATAGGGAAGATATGGGGGTTGTGTCTCAGCAATGAGGCGAATCTCTATCGGTGGGGGAAGAGGTCATGTATGTATGTATGCGAAGGGTGGCGGGATGTATTGCACCCCATATATGACATCTATGCAGCCATTACTTAACACAGGTGTTACACTGTTCATTTAGAGACAGTTAAGTAAGGGAAAGTAAGAACATCTTTAAAAACTATATATACAAAAAAAAAAAAATATATATATATATATATATACATATAGTGATAAAGGCATACATGCCTACCCTCCCGGAATTCGCGGGAGGCTCTCGATTTTTTAGGTAACCCCCTGCACCCCCAGAAGGGTAGGTACTTCTCCCGCATTCTGCCCAATTCCTAGTTAAGTGGGCAGAATTTCCGTGGTGATCGCGGGTCTCCATGCAGGGGGTGGGGCTTAATTTAAATGAGGGGTGGAGCCAAATGACGCAAATCATGAATAATCACATCATTTGGCTCCACCTCTTATTTAAATTTTAGCCAATCACAGCATTTTGCCACGAGGGGGTTGGGGCTTAATGACGCAAATCATCAGGCCCTGCCCCCGTCACCACCCTCCTGATTGTCTTACCCAGGCATCTCCCAGGAAAAGAAATATAAAGGTAGGCAAGTATGGATAAAGGGTCTGGGGAAGTTATTGATAGGATGTACATATGTCCCAGGTTCTTAACATCTGTGTGATTATCATTAGGTATTGAGCAACCTTGATTGCCGGAGCACCTGTGAAAGGCTGATAAAAGGTGTGTCAGTTTCCGTGGACAGTACAGTATCTCACTGCCTGGTGGGACAGTACAGTATCTCACTGCCTGGTGGGACAGTACAGTATCTCACTGCCTGGTGGGACAGTACAGTATCTCACTGCCTGGTGGGACAGTACAGTATCTCACTGCCTGGTGGGACAGTACAGTATCTCACTGCCTGGTGGGACAGTACAGTATCTCACTGCCTGGTGGAAAGGCTGGAGGCCTTCTGAGAGACACTGGTTTTGTTTGTGAGCTGGACAGTAGATTCTTCCACCCAAAGAAAGGGAACTTAATGTTAGCTAGAGCCGTACAGGCTAGGATTTTTTTTTATGCTTTGTTTATTTTATGCTGCCAAATAATATGAGCTGCGGTTACTTGTACCTAGGCACTGGACTGCTGGTCTGCTGGTGTACTATTGACTGGCTGCCGCAGGTTTACCCCAGGAGACAGCACACCTGAACATGATCTTGTGACAATATATATATATGGAAAACATCCAAAAATTGGATTTTCAAAAACATTTAAAAAAACAAAAATGAAGACAATTCCATAGGAACAGCTGTTGTGGAAGGACACTGCCTCCTTATGTTTGCAATTAATGGTTTCACACTACTGAGTGTAAAAGGCGAGCTGACTGCCAACGTGGGCCAAAGCTACAAGGCTTTAAGTGAATAAACTAATAAATGGGGAGAAAGTGGGAAGGGATCCAAAACTGTGGTCTACACGATAAAATGTGTATTTTTAAGTGGGATTTACTTAATGTTATGTTTCCATAAATCTTTGGTAAAACATGCCCAGCTGGCAGGGAAGACAAACCACCGACATGAACTTTCTACCATCATTTCATGTGTTCACTTATCTCAGAGGTAAAAAAAACAAAAAGCACCAGAGAAGTCTGAGTCAGCCCCCTTGCATTGAAAAAACTATGCCTGTTAAACTTAAAGACAAAAGCCCAAATACTATAATAGGTTGCAATTTGCTGGTTCCGGTGTGATTTTTGATCTGTGGTTCCCAAACTTTCTTGAAGTTTCAGTATTTTTTCCCCCTAGGTGAAAACTAGCAATTCTGAAAACATTATGAAATAAAGGCACTGATTCAGACCCACTCGCGAGCGGCTGTCCGCTCGCAAGTGGGTCGATGGTCTGCACTGCGCATGCGCACGACGGAGGGAGCTCCGTCGTGCGCATGCGCGAGACGCGACGAGCGAAGGACTTTCCTTCGCTCGTAGTGTCTGATCAAAGGGGGCGTGACGTCGATGTTGATTGACAGCACGCCCCCTTTGGTGGGCGTGCCGGGGGCGTGCCTGCCAGACGGAGGCGTTCCCAAGGGAACGCCTACCGTCTGAAGCCGGCCCCACTGACATCACTAGTGATGTCAGTGGGAGTGATTTTGGCTCTGATAGAGCCAAAATCACTCCTGGCCTTGCAGTTGAGAAACTCACCAGCAGGCTTCTGCTCGCAGTGGCGATGGTCACCATCATCCTGCACGCTCGTATATGCTGTGGGTGGTGACCCACAGCTATACGAGCGTCCAGGAGGACGCTCCATATTTATGGAGGTGGGCCCTGATTCAGAGCGAGCGCTCTGGTCAGAGCGTCCGGCTCTGAATCAGGGCCAAAGTACCTTGTGCTTACCTGTCATCCTTAGGTACAGTTATGTGGTGCAGGAAAGGGTTGGTCTTCTGCTTTTCCACATATTTTATAATCGGCAGCCGCCAGCACTGATTTTGCCTATCACAAAAGCCATAAATAATTGTATTTGATTCTGGATCATCAACCCACGGCACATCAGTTTTGCTACCACTGGCCTAGATTTAAAAGGGAAATTAGTTTTAAGGCAAAAACAACTCGGTTTTATTTTAAAACGAATTTGCCGCTTTAAATCTACCAACGATCTTGCCGAAATCATGCCAGGACCACGGTGTATTTACATATGGGCCAAAACCTTGTCTTTTAAAACAACAAAGTTTGTTTCTAAACTCCCTGCAGCTTAGGGTGGTAGGCAGTGGCGTAACTAGAGGGGTTGGGCAGGGCTTGTGCCCTGGACGCCGTCGGACCGGTCCAAGTCCATTTCAGTTAGTGTAGTGCTGACTGCAGTGAGTGCGGTCTGCACTACACAGCAAAACAAATACACCGTCGCGTAATACAAGTCTACTACCCGGAAGCAGTGTATTTGTTTTAGCAGCCAATGAGAGTCAGACAGACTCTCATTGGCTGCTGCACCCACGGCTGTAGCCGGGCCGGAGCTGACTCATGAGCTCCGCCTTCCGGCTCCTGCAGTGGGTGAAGGTAGATAAGTTATGACGTCTCTCCCATAGTGCCGAGCGGGCCGGGAGGACGGAGGAGCGGGTGGTGGCAGGTGCAGAAGTTGGGATTCAAGTAAGTATTGTTTTTTGTTGTTGTCTTTGTATATGTAAGGGGCACTACATAATGTGGACCACTACAGGGGGCACTGTATAAAGGGCACTAGTGGGGGCACTGTAAAAGGGGGACCACTACTGGGGGCACTGTATAAGGGGCACCACTATGTACAATATTAGAATACAACTAATATTGTCTTTTACATGGGGACTATAGGTCCCAGCAAGCCTCCCCTGCATGCCGATACTTGCATATACTTGTGTATACACATACAGCTCTTCTCCACAAGAGACAGGACCTACAAGGTTCCCTACACTTGTAGGGCCGCCAGTCAATCAGTGGCTGCTACTATGGTAACCAACCGCTCATTGGCTGTGAGTGGCCTGGCTGTCAATCAACAGCCAGCCGCTGATAGCCATGGCTACATGCCCATCCCACTCCCTTACTGTACTTTACCTGAGTTTGCATACCCATTCTAGCACCGATACTGGCCCCCTAGTCGTACAGTACATAGCCACAGTTTTTACCTTGAAGGCTAGAAAGGGGATCCATACAAAAGGGAGTTTTATCCCAGTCACAGAGAGGGTATTGAAAGACTCCCATCCAGCCACACCTCTGTGGCCCCTCGGAGGCAGTTCATCCATCCATACTGTGCATGCTTATGCTCCCACTAGTTGCTGTATGAAATGAATAGGAATTGTTCTTTGGCTCTAGAGAGATAATCAATGGGCGATTGTGTGACTTAACAAATTACTTTTATGAAAAATGCAAACCTACGATGCGCTGATAATTCGTACTGTGTGCTATATAATGCAACTTATATTTAGCCTCAGTCTATAATGTTTCTGTGAGTTCAGAAATATATAGATTATATAAATATAAATTCAAATATTTCTATCAAGCCTTCGAAATATTAAATTGGTGCCTATTACTTTTTGCATAGTTATTATTTACATGTTTATGCTTGAAATTATTAGCAATCACTCTACTGGCATTTACAGATCAGATTCCAGATAATAGCCCATTGAATGCAGAGGTTGGACACATATAGACACAAGTTTATGGACGGTATATATATATATGCTGGGATCAAAGTAACAGAGAGCAAAGAAACCTTACTTGGAGGTCTATTCATTTTCGTGGCTGATCATCCTCCCATATAATTTAATATCAAACTCACCACAAGCTGAGATGGTGGATACTAAAATAATGGACCGATTCAATATCACTCCGGTGTGGGGATATGCTTCTCCAAAGAGCAGCTGTCCCCGTGACACTTACCATAGCTCATTCCGGCAGATTTTTACAATCCTGGGACAGAGCTGGCAGTGTTTGTGCGCATGCACGAACTGCCGGAGGGAACGCAGTGCCGGAGGGGGTGGAGATCGGATCCCTCTTCACCACCAGGACCTCCATCCGATACTGTAGAAAGGAATGAGGCACGGGAAACCAACACCATCTACAGATGGCGTAGGTTCACAAAGGCAAACTCGCAAACTCTTCCACATATTTAAAGGGCGTAAGTGATCATGGATAGTCTATACTTGCCAACTTTTTTCATCTCTTCTCCAGTAGATGCCCAGAGAGGAGATGCAACTGGCTACTTCGGGAGTGACGGGCTCTCATGTCATTATGCCCTGCCCTGGCATAATGTTGCAATTCCCGGGTCCGTGGGGAGGGGGGCAGGAATAACTGATGTTTTTTCGCTTAATTTTACTCCCTCCCCTTCCATTCAGACTCCAATTCCCATTTTTATCTGCCCGTTTCACTAGGATCCGAAAATTCAGGAGCCTCCGGCAATTTCCGCTGTAGTAGGCAAGTATGAAATGGGCTCCTTGAACTTTCAGCTAAGTAGGCCAATTAATTTCAGCCCGTACACATCAAGCAAAGAAAAGAGGTAGAGACCATTCCATTGGAAAAGAAGTTCCAGATTATTACAATTTATCAGTTCAATGTCCACTTAAGACATGTGTGCATGTGAATGCTTGTTGTGCATTTATTAAAAATAAACTCATTAACATTTCTTTAGTACAGGGCACAATTCGGTCTTGGGCTTCCATGTGCATCTTTGTATTAAAAAAAAGTATATTTTTTTTTAATTGATCAACAATGAAAAGATGCTTTATTTTAGCAATAAAGCACTTTTTCTATATTGGTCACCCTTATCGTCATCCCGAGATTGCGATAGTGATCAGAAGATGTTGACACATTAATCTCTCTCCAAGCCGTAGTAAACCTCTTTGAAAATACCAACCAATTAGCTCCTAACTGTCTTTTTTCAAACACGGCCTGTAACATGGCAGTCGGGAGCTGACTGTTTGGTACTTTCTCTTGATACAAGGGGGATATATTTCAAACTATTGTGAGAGATTTAAGTGGAGAAGTTTATATAGCACAGTCTATAGGATGACTGAAAGAAGCTGATTGGTTACTGCTAAGGTCAACTTCTCAACTTTATCTCACTCGAAGATTTGATACATCTCCCCTACAGAATCTAATGACAATGAGAAAGCCTGGCCTTTGCTCTTGCGCCATATTGAGGCCCATGTATCATTTGCTTTCTTGTCGTGACTCCGAATAAATTGACGTTCTAGTAGATAAGGAAAATGAACAGAAACTCCAAAAAGTGTGCATTCGGCTCTCCAGCTCGACTGACTTGTGTATTTCTTTTTCAGTTCTGCGGATGCGGATTAAAGAGGTGAAGATCGAGAACGGAGACCGAAAGCTCATAGCCGCCCAAAAGAAGAAGAAAGTTCTAAAGGCTGGAAAACTGAAGAGGAAAGAATTCCGCAAGCTGGTCTTGTACATTAAGAACGCGGCAGGATGCCCTTGCCCACAACTTGACAACCTAAGTGGCAGCTTCCTGATTATGGGTCGGAAGGTGGACAATAAGCTTTTGCTCACCGCCATCCACAAGTGGGACAAGAAAAGTAAAGACATGAAGTACGCAGTGAACTTCATGTTCTCCTATCCATGTTCTGACACTACTTCTCATGGTACCAGCTCACACTTGGGATCCTTCCGCTAAAACCGATATCTAGAGAACTTTATCATGATGCCCTCACCCAGCCTTACCAAAATGGACTTTATATTTTAGCAATAGCAGTAACATAGCATACGCTGAGCTTAAAATACAATAAAGATTACTAGGGTAGTCATACTGAGCAATACAGCTGAGGGTGAAGAACGGGATGGTTACGAGATGGGAGATGGTAAATGGGGAGAGAGCGGACTGAGAAAGCAGAGCTTCATTTGAAGGATACAGTACGTTATAAAACACAAAGTTTGTGGCTTCAGAAAGGAACTGGAACAATACATTTATAAGTCTAATATTATCGCAGCTGTTGAAAGCAGTAGTTTATCATTCCCTTAGGCAACACGCATTAGGACCAGAGCCGCCACTGATAAAATAATATTAAACCATTTACAGTACAGGAGCGCTCGCTGATTTATGACCGGGCAGCAGCAGCAGCACTCTGTAGACTTATACGCTGTATGATGTGAAGTTAGAATGCCAGAAAACCTCTTCACATATATTATAAATATATATTGTTCCCACAAAGATATTTATATGATTTTTTTTTTTTATTAAGTTTTTCACTTCTATGGCACAATTCTACTGTGAAGAAAAAAAAAACATTTAAACTTAGCAGCAGGAAAGGTTTGCATATTTTGTAGATTAGTAAAAAAAAAGAAAAGAAAATTTATTTGGATGAAAGTTAAGCTGGCTGTAGACTGGCCGAGCCAGCCGCTTGTCATGACCTCCAGGCGATCAAATCTCTGTTAGATTTGTCATGGATCTGCTAGTGAGAGTCAAAGATGACCGTATTCATCAGGGGTGTGGAACCTTTTTTCTGCTGGGGGCCATTTTGATATATATAACATTATTTGTGGGCCCGATGCAGGCCATGCCCCCTCAGTGTGACATCACACAGGGGAGGGTCACGATCGCCAGTGATTACAGCAATGCCCGGAGCATCCTGAGGATGCTCCGGGGGGCTGTAAGGGCAGCGATGTGACCGTCTGAAGTATCATAAGGACGCTCCAGGCGGCACTGCTGCATAGATTCTGGCTGCAGGGTGACATTCTAGGCACCCTGCTAGCCAGATGAGGCTAGCTGAAAAAAGCCCCGAGGGCCAGACCAAATGATTCCGCGGGTCTTATACGGCCCCTGGGCCTGAGGTTCCCCATCCCAGGTATACATGGACATGGACCGCATCTACCGCTGACTGTAGCTAGGGTTCAGGAGCCTTATAAATGGTCTAGCTGGTCACCCAATTCACAGAGCGTATGGGCACCTTAGATTCCAGTAGCTGCTCAGAGGCTGCTGTGATATATTCAGCCAATTAGGGCTGTGGAAACAGCTGCGGGGCCCAGGTATTAGCCAAATCAATGAGGCATGGCCACACCCCCTCTGGGAAAAAATATGCAAAATACTAATTGTGACGCCGTCCTCCTCAGCAGCTGGTAATTAGTGCCCACCCGCCCTGCGGCCAGTGACATTGGAACAACCTATGGGAAAGAAAATAATAGCAAAAATCTTCCAAAGTCAGCAGTGTAGCTTAGGGCATCATTACTATATTAGTATATAAAGGCCAAAGACTAGAACAAATTATGCTTGAATTTAAAGCAGATTTCTGTTAATTAAACTAGGCCTAACTTGGCAATGAATTATACACACTGTATTGTACATTGAAAAATCCACTTCTTTTAAGGACAATTCCAGCCAAAACTGAACACTAAGGGCTCTATTTAGGAAAAATGGCGTAAAACAGCATAAATATATTGTCGCTTTTCTATGGTGTTCACGCTCTGCATCTCACTGCCTTAATATTAAAACGCATGCTGGGACAAACCCTGTATAAGAGGACGACAGGAGATAACTGCTCTAAGTACTGCCTTTCACAAATGTAAAAGTCGCACATGCGTAGAGCATTTGTCAGAGATTCACCATTGGTGACTCTGGTACCGCGGGAGCACTGAACTATGGGAGAAAACAGCCTGCGAAAGGTGCACATAACACCATCCACAGACGTTATGTTTTTGAGAGAATCTTCGCTCCTTTACAAATATCGTTCCTGTGCAGCCTCCATCCAAACCGATGCTGAACTGTGCAGGGAGAAACTTAAAGGTTCTGGCATCCAAAAACACTAGGTCAGCGGTAGCAAGAAGTGTCCAGCAATGTCTGTGCCTGTTCCATGTTCCCAACAATTTGGTCATTTGTCCACTGACAATGTGCTGATGGCAGAAACACGGGGTGCCTAACCCTAACCTCCCCCACGGGGGTGCCTAACCCTAACCCCTCCTTCCCCTAGCCTTCCCGGGGGGGGGGTGGCAAACCCTAAGTCCCCCCCAGGGAGTTCCTAAAGCTAACCTTTCCCCCCCTCACCGCGGCTAGAACCTAAGACAGCCGGCTTACCTTTGTGCGGTATGCCGGGTGTCTGGATTTCATTGTGGGGCTAATGATAGGCGTCCGGATTTCGACGCCTATCTTTAGTCCCATGTCGGGTTTTTAGTGTCTGGATTTCGCTATCCCGGCCGCCGGTATCCTGACTACATCCCCCTGTGATATGGCAGTTAGTAGCTGATTTATCTCCATCTACAGAGAAGCGATATATGACTTTCATAGCTAATTATCAGATATCAAACGTTTATACAAAACTAACATGGACTTGCATCAAAACACTCTAAAAAGAAAGTTGTTAAATCAGAAGAAGGAGAAAAACGTCTGTATTGTTAATATAGAAGAACCAATTGTTATTTATAATGATTAAACCAGAGTGGTTTTTCCTAAAGTTCTGTAGTGAATAAAACCAGAGAAACTGTAAAATTTGAGCCGTTTTGGGGAATAATCTAAAGAATATCAAATGCGTCTCCTAATCTTGAGTCTTGTTTGACAAGATAGTTCCAAACTTTAACAACAGTATAATGGTGTCATTAAGGAACATCTTTTTGTGTCAGCTCACAGTTTATCATCATTTGTAAGCCTGGCTGGCGTTTGTTTGGGGTGTATAAGTGTTGGAATTTCTAAATTTACAAATGTGAGATGAGCAAATTATGATTTATGAGGATACTGCTCTCCTATAAAAATGTTATATCCTAGAGATACAGGCGGCACTTTATAATCGCAGGACAGGTAAAACTCCCACAGTTTCCATACTCTGCATGTTCAGAATTGGCTCTAAAAGATTTACTTTATAAGGTGTTCAGACTTTGGCTAAACAAACTTCAGTGTTTGTAAAGATATCATTGTGTCCTCTGCTAGTCATCCATCCGAGGCTTCATGGCTTCAGGGAGAATATCTCATTATTCTAGAGATGAATCGGAGGAGGTAAAAACATAAAGCATAAAACCCGGGTACAACATCTTTTTGGATGAACTGTAATAGAAACTGTGGGCCTGATTCAGAGCCACTCGCTAGATGTGTATGCAAATTGCGTAGGCAGTGCTACCACACAGCAATGCATTAGCACTTCCAGTATTTCTTAGAGAGCGATCACATAGTGTATGCAGACACCTACCAGCCTATATTAAGACGCCCACTTTCCCATGTCCAGGAAGTGTATGCAACCATCGGTACAACGCTTGAGGTTGACCATACCCTGCCGCAAGCACTGCGAGCACTACAGTGTAAAAACCAGCCAGGTGACGTGTACTATGATGCTGTCTTATAATTATATACACCTCTAAAACACCGTTGAGATGCTCAGGCACGCCTGCGTTTGCACCTCCACTCGCCCATTTTTAATGGCCAGCCCCTGTTACCACCTACAAACGGCGTCTCCTGTCACTCACTCTGCTGGGCTGTCTATGCGCAGCGCGCGAATGCATTGTGAACTTTCGCTAAGGTAGTCGCACTCTGATGCATACGTATGCGCACAATGCACACCATCGGCAGCAGCGAGAGTTGCATCTTAGCGAGCGGGTCTGAATCAGGCCCTGTAATACGGAGACATCTTGGATGTCTGTGTTCTCTATGAAAGCACCTAGCCTGCAGCTTTGGGACTTTAACATTGTTAGTTATCTGTGAACTTCAAATGTTCAAAATTTACATTGAGGCATATATCAAATATAGAGTATACAGAGGTGTCCACCCTAGCCTGTCACCCCAGATAGACCTGTTTCACACGCCACAGGTTATACGTCTAGGTCATGTCATGCGCCAGCCACACAGTTTAGCTCCTAACTGTCACTTTACACGCTGTATTTGAAAAATGACAGATAGGACCTGATTGGTTGGTACTTTATCTCTCTCCAGGACTTTGGCCCTCATTCAGAGCCGCTCGTTAGCGGCAGTACGCTCGTTCCGAGCGATGTTTGCACATCTGCGCATGCGTACGGTTTTTAGTACGCATGCGCGAACCAGTCAGTGCGGCCAAAAATCGTTTGTACGCTATATAGCGAGTGCCTGCTATTTTGAGTGACAGAATGAGGCGTATGTGGGTGGTAACAGGGGAAGGTGCTTGAAAATGGGGAGTGGAGATCCGAACGCAGGCGTGCTTAAAGGTCAAAACGGGCGTTTTATGGGTGTGCATAATTAATACAGCAGCGTCATTGACCACGTCACTGGGCTATTTTATAGCCAGAACTGCTCGCAAATTTGTGGTAGCAAACACCAACCACAAGAATAGCGAGCAGTTCATACGCTGGTCAATGTACTCGATTAATCTAATAAATAGCGGACATGACGTATGGTGCGAGCGGCCAGGGGGCGTTTTTAACAAATAAACGAGCGTATGTTTTGCTCGCTCGTTCAGACTTAGAGGTGTGAACAGACTGCAATTTGCGAACGGATCATTTGAATAGCCACCCCTTGTTTTTGAACGAACGACCGCAAATAGCGAACGGCTCTGAATCAGGCCCTTAGTGCATAGACCTCTAAAAAACCCACGTGTTTTACAACCGTTACCATCTCATTAATGCTTAAAGACGGTTTCCGGCAAATTTTTCCCCATCTGCGTCTGGCTAGTACCTCCATGTTACCTCACAGGAACGGCCACTGCATTCCCCAAGTCTTGCATCCAAAATTGTTCCGCGTCTGCTGGCGGTAACCATCGGGAGGTATGCGCCGACATCGCCACTACGCCCAGCTCTGAATCAGGCCCAATGTGTACAATGCCACAAAATCAAGGGACAAATTAACATTATAGAGAATAATATTGTCCCACAGACACTAAGGGGTCTATTTGTCCAAGCAGTTAGCTTTAAATCCTGCCATGCCTGGCGCACTTTTACCAAGGACAAAAGGCGGTAAACAGGGACAAAAATATTTTCTATCCCAGAGGGAAGCGGCCATAGAAAATCGGTATCTTGGGGCCTATTCGATTTATAGGCTCCTACATCCTGGAAAGAAAAATTAGTTTTTACGGAAAACCCCATTAAATGTTGCAAAATACGTCAAATAGCCAAGATTACAGGAAGGTATTACAATCTGGCATTATATATATATATATATATATATATATATATATATACTCTATATCAGTGGTTCAAACATGGTCCTTAAGGCACCCTAACAGTGCCGGTTGTAAGGATATCCATACTTAAGCACAGGTGACTTAATTAGTACCTGAGTCAGTTTGATTATACCATCTATGCACAAGCATGGCTATCCTTAAAACCTGGACTGTTAGGGTGCCTTGAGGATTAGTTTGGGAACCCCTGCTTTATATGCTGTATAATATACCTATTCAGCATGGACTGTCCATGCAAAATGCAGAAAGGGTCAGGTACGTAGTTCCTCAAAACTATTTTGATCATACAAGAAAATAAAGGAATTTAAATGATGCATAAACCTATAATCAGTACACGTGATTATAAAACCTTTTATCTACATTTTAAATGAATACCATACAACTCTTGGAAAACAGATTAGTTTCCAGTAAAAAAAAAAACACACCTAAACAACATTAAAACAAATACAAATATCTGTAATCCTGCAATTATCATATATATATATATATATATATATATATATATAATTAACGTAGTCCCTTTGTCGGGAACGCTCTTTGAATTTGAATATCTCAAACACTAATTAAGATATTAATTGTGATTCTTTTGCAACAGATTTGAATCAGCAATAAATTACAGAATTTGGAATAAAATTGTATAAAATTTGATGAAAAAAAAATCGACAAAAACCATAATAAATGCTTTGGTATAGCCAAGCTGACAATGTCAAGAAAACTACCAGAACACAGAGCCGGCACAGTGACCCGGGGGAAGCGGGATAGGGGTGATCGCCGCCGGCTGCTGTTCTCACACGCTACTGAACCCGGTGCTCTTCCCTCACCTACTTTCTCCAACACGTCAATTCCAGGCTCGCAACTCCAAGCCAATCAGCTCCGGGTTTGCGCCTCAAAAGCAACGCCTCTTTTCTCTGCTTTCCACGAGAGCTGCCGGCAGCCGCTAATTGACGGGAGGCTGGGAGACGGTGAGGCGGAATAGCAGTACATTATAATGTGCATCTATAGGGGCTGAGCTTGCAATACCCCCTAGAAACGGTCCATATTGCGTCATAGTCCATGGCCAAATATATCATCGCACGTACAAATTGGCAAAATGTTACAATAAAAATATCCCCAAAAACCATAAAAGGGCGTGACCTAGCCGGTTATGTTTCACACACATCTTTTATTACCCGATTCCGTCGTATTAACATATCATCTAGCTATTATCTAGCGAAGCATTTTCCGTATGTGTGTTCTGTGTTCAAATTGGTGAAATGTTCGCCACGGGCATACTAGTATAATATAATACTATTCCCCCATCAGTAGCTTCACTACTTCCTGTTGATTTCTCGTGTGGCTCAGTGCGACACTGTCTGAAGACGTTAATAGAAAAAGTGATGAATGCAATTATTTAAAATGCAATTTAACCATTATTATTTTTTAATACTTTATTTTTATTTTTTTTAATACAGATTTTCTTACAAGGAATGGATTGTATTTCAGTACTGGCAAATGCATTTGTTATGTGATTTAAAGACATTGGGCACGATTCTATTCAGCACGATGTAAATAGCGCCGGGAGTGAGCTCCCGAAGCTATTCAATACACCGCGCTGCCAAGTCCGACTAATGATTTCTTCTCTCATCCCTCCGGGGATGAGAGAAGAAATCCGACAAAAGTCCCGGCGCGAGGCTGTTTTCTGCCCTTAGCGCCGGGAAAACAGCCTCGCGCCGGGAAGTTAGGTCGGGGAATACCCGTTATCGCGCCTAAACACCCTGTTTAAGGCGCGATAACGAGCCTTCCCCGACCTAACAGCGCGATGAATTGAATAGCTCCGGGAGCTATCTCCCGGCGCTATTTACATCACGCTGAATTGAATCGTGCCCATTGTGAAGCTAATACTAACATTTTGGTATGCGTCTCGTGTGTTAGATCTGAAAAATGCCTTTTTTTGTAAAGCAAATTATTGTTCTATAAAACCTTTATGGAATATGTCACCTGGAGGTGCTACTTTTATGTTTAAATGTTTATATTCAGATTAATTTTATTGTTTCTCTGACCAGGAATGAATAATACTGTAAGTGTGGTTATGCATCTGGCATTAACACGTAGAGAAAATATTTACTTTCTGCTACCCAATAGAAATGTGTGCTGCGTTTATTTGAGCCACCTTATAATGTAAATTCTCTTTTCAAACTCTACGCACGTTCACCGCATCGATATGGCTTATATAATGGGTGCATTGTACGTCACGACCGATTGTGAACCTTACAAAATTATTTTATACCTGTAATATTGTGTTTTCAAAGTAAATTATTTCATTTGCTAAAATAATACACTGTGTGGGCTGCTTTTTCTTAGTACAATGCCCGTGCTTTGTTTCATGGGGGAGAAGTTGTAAAGGTGGATTTAGGGCACACTTGCCTACTCTCCCAGGACTGCTGGGAACCTTGGGTACCACCCTTGGTACCCCGCAAAAGTAAGAAGGTCCCCCGGGATGGCAGCCGGCCTCCCGCGCCCGCCATGAAAGTGGCCAGTCCGGGGGTGCAATGACACGATTTGCACTGAATTGCATCATAGTAGCCCCACCTCCTGCTTAATAGTGTCAGGGACGTGGCCACGCTTCCCACAATTAGGCCACACCCCCTTCCCTCAGGCCCGGCGCCCCTGCCCACCAGTGGCTTTGCAAATCCAAGCGACTGCTTAGAAGACGCAGCATCGGAAAAAAAATCAATCAATAATCGACACTCTGAGTAACCCTAAGGTGACGCAGAATGGCTGCCGGAACTGAGATGCTGGAGCCATTTTTACTGTATACAGAATCGCACTCACAAGCATGCTCCAAAAATGGTCGCAACACCCACAAACGGCCCCTGCCCGTCAGTCACTTTGCGAAGTAATCTTCACTGTGAGCGACTCAATGAAACATGACGCAATCGCAGTGCCTGTCAGACGCATGCACAGACACCGATAATCGCTCAACTGTGTAAACATCTACATTTTGTCCATCTCTGAATCGGCCCTTAATTGGATTTGACACTCACAATACTATTAAAATAAAAAAAACATACACCAAAAAAAACAAACAATACAGGTTGTTTGTTGTTGCGTGTGGAATCGAAACAACCAGAACTGCTCAAGTAAAGTCTAATTTGTGAACATTTATGAACAAAAATGAAACTGATAATAACAATAATAATGATAATAATAAAATAGCAAAACTATAGGTGAATGTTTATGTTCTTTCTATTAGGTTTGTTGGAGAGTGTTGCCCTGCGTGTCATAGTCGCATGCTGGTAGAATAAATACTGGAGGGGAAAATGATTGGGTTCCATCCAATTTGCTCAGGTCTGCTTCATTCAGTGTTCGGGCCAAGGGAATCTAGATGTTACACTCACATGAAAGTAGATCATGCTGAACCTGGGTCACCTCAATAATGACCACAGATGAAGCTGTAGGCGGGTTTGGAACATGGCTAGATGTATTTTCTGTTACCAAGGCTAATGCCTACTTTTCCTGTTGAATTGTCTGTAGTTATTAGAGTCAAAGGGGAACATACACATCTTAAGAAGCATTGCAGATGGGACAGGAAGAATCTATCAATAGCAAACTGCATAGGATTGCATTGTAGGGAGAGGGATTGGAAGAACAAGGGGGAGATGTACCAAACCTTCTAAATAGGAAAAGTGGAGGTGTTGCTTTGGCAGATTTGATATATTTCCCCCTAAAGGAGCTGGGCAGAGGTGAACAGAGAGGAGTATGTTGCACCAGGGCCTGGATGGTGGTGCTGCATGCTTGCCTACCCTCCCGATTTGGTCGGGAGCCTCCCGAAAATCGGGTGCCGCTCCCGACCTCCCGGGATGGCAGGCAAGTCTCCCGGCTGCCGTGGATCCCTCCTGTCCCACCGCAATAACTTCTATAACCCCGGCAGTGAAGGGGGGCGGTGACGCGATTCGCGTCATTTTGGCACCGCCCCCTGCTTCACACTGCCTGTAATATCGGCAGTGTGTAGCGGGGGCGGGGCCAAAATGACACACTCGCGTGGCTCCAGCCCCCGCCCGCAAAAACGTATCACCTGGCCGGCCCCGCCCCCGTTTGCTGGCCATGCCCCCCCAGTAATGCCGATCTGGCTGCTCCCTCCCGAAGGGGCAGCCAGATAGTCGGCATGTATGTGGTGCTGGCTAGAGGCCAATAAATAAACTACTGGAAAGGAGGGAGCAGGAGAGATACAGTTGGGGGCAAACTTGGTGAATAGAGAGCCAAGAGGAAGCAAAAATGGAACCAGAGGAGGGCATGCTGCTGGCACCATGGGTGTTTGCTAAGCCCCTGGTGCTATATAGAGAGAAGCTTAGTATCGCTGCTGTACATGCACCAATGCAGTCCAACTTAGTTGCTGCAACTACCCATTTTTGGGATCCTCGGGAGCCGACATTATAAAATAATCACTATGTAGAATAAAACCATGATAAATGCCTAACACATTTGCAAAACAAAATGCAGCACGATTCCCATTTCACATACAAAGGAGAACTGAGGCATTCACTTTACAAGTGTATTGGCAGACACATTGATCTTTTATTTTAAACTAGTGACCCGCCCCGACTTCACACGGGTGCAATTTTGAATTTATGTCGATAGTCTTTTTTAACCGAGGTCTTATAAAATTGCCTTGTAGATGACATTAGTAGTTTCCCTCCTGACGCCAACATGAAAAGATTTAGTTTTGACGTGACACGCAAAAGGGCCACGTAAAGTTGTACATGATCAAAACAGTCTCCACTTAGGTCAACTCCAGCCATGTTAAGGGGTATATTTATCGAAGTTCGATTTTGGTCGATTTTGTGTTTTGGGTGATTTTGTATTCGATTTTGAGCATCAGTGAAATCGAATATATAACTGAATCCCCTTAAAAATTGAATATCATCTAAACATCTGTACTTTTACATAGACCAATATAGGATCCCCCGATTTACTAATATTCAATTTTAAATCGAACTCCAAATTCAACACAATATCAAACACAAAGGGCCTGATTCAGAGCCGGACGCTATTTGCGCTCGCTCGTTCAGAAAAAGGGGCCGGCTATTTAAATTGAGCGCTCGCTCTTTGTGGTCTGTTGACGCCTCTATGAGCGAGCGAACGAAATATGCGCTCGCTATTTTGTAAAGATGCCCCCTGGCCGCTCGCATCCTACGTCATCTACGCTATTTATTAGATTAATCGCGTACATCGAAAGGCGTCTGAACTGCTCGCAGTGCTTGTGGTTGGATTTTCCTACCGCAATCATGCGAACAGTTCAGGCTAAGAAACAACCAAGTGACGTGGTCGATGACGCTGCTTTGTTAATTATGCACACCCTTAAAACGCCCGTTTTGACCTTTTGGCACGCCTGCGTTCGGATCACCACTCCCCGTTTTCAAGCACCTTCCCCTGTTACCACCCACAAATGCCTCATCCTGTCACTCAAATTAGCAGGCACTCGCTATTTTGCGAGCGCTCGATTTCCGACTGCAATGACTGGTTGGCGCATGCGCATTACGACCCATACGCATGCGCAGATGTGCGAACATCGCTCGGAGCGAACGAGCGGCCGCTTACAAGCGGCTCTGAATCAGGCCTAAAATCCACAAAATAATAGATCTGCTTCATGCTGGCGATTTTAGCATAAGCATGTGCCAGTTACACAGAAACATGCACAGATCAGTAAGATCTGTGTATGCTTCTGTGTGAAAAGAAACTACATTAAAAGTGTAAAATCCCTTCCCCCCCCCCAAAAAAAGGGGTACCCCCCTAAAAATGTACAACCAGCACTGGGCTTATCTGACCCAGTCCTGGTTGTGAAAATACAGGGGAAAAAATACGTAGGGTTACCCCACATTTATATCAACCAGCACCAAGCTCAGTGAGCCAGTCCTCTTTTTGGAAATACAGGTACAAAATGATTAGGGATGCCCTGTATTTTCCTCTAGTTCTACTGTAAAAGACAATATTAAATGTATTTTTTGACACAATCAACCCACACCCACTGCCCAGTGATGCTGGGGATGGACCCAGGCTTTCAGCCCAGGCCAGGGCTACCCTAGAAAGAGGGAATCCCTTTATTGGGAGTCCCCATCTCCCCAGGGATGCCCGGCCTGGGCTGACTAGGGGTCAGGTTATAATGCTATGGCCGGTTGACCCAGTAATAGGGTCCCACAGCTGCGGGATTACACCCCCAAAAGAAAGAGTCCGGTGCTGGCTTTGAAAAATACGGGAGACCCCTACTCATTTTGTCCCCCATATTTCCAAAACCAGGACTGTCTCACAGAACCTGGTGCTGATTGATGAAAATACGGGGGAACCCTACGTCTTTTCTCCCCTGTATTTTCACTACCAGGACCAGTTCAGAAAACCACAATGCTGGTTGTGCATTTAGGGGGGGACCCCACGTCTTTTTTTTTTTTTTAACCTTACACTTTTAATAGGTTTTTCACACAGATACATCCATGGATCTCACTGATCTGTGCTTCTGTGTAACTGGCACCTGCTCATGCTAAAAACACCAACATGAAGCAGGTCTATTATTTTGGGGATTTTGTGTTCGGTTTAACGTTCGATTTTGACATGGGCATCCAAAACTGGACACGAAATCATTAGTCAAAATCGAACCACATTGAATTCGATTTAGAAAGGACTTACAAAATAATTTCTGTAAATGTGGGATCTTGAAAGTGATATTTACATTCGATTTGATTTGATATTGAATGCAAAATCAAACTTATACCTCTAAGTGTCTGTCAATGGGCGGGATGCATGACGCATCGTATTCGGGAAGTGATACATCCTGCCGCTCTTTGTATGCATGCTGGTATTGGTAACGCCGGTATGCATGAAGGAATGCGGGACTTCTGTGTCTATGGTCCAGAAGTCCCTCTGGCATCCTTCTGCGCATGCCGCTAGGGGTGTTGGGAGAGATCCGATTGGATCCCTCTCACAGCACTCTCCCGATAGAAGCCCATGGGCTTCTATAGGCTAACACCATCAGGAGATGGTGTTACCCACCGCCACTAAGCCCGGAATGCATCGCATGCTGAGGCCTGGTGCATAGGAGAAATGGGTCAAACTCGTGTACTCAGGGTTTGGCCACATTTCTCCCCTAGCTTCATCCCGCCCCCTGAGCTTTACACATTGTCATTCCAAATCAGACTCTTACTGGGAATTGGACTCGTTTGAAATGAAAGAATTGTTTTTCACATAAATGAAATAGGAACGGAAAAACAAAAGGAAAAACTGAAACTTTTTATCAGTACATAAATATTTCTGGAGAAACCAGATAATACGTATCAATTTCTACTTGGTATAAAATAAAGTCCATCGTTGTGATACATCTTTAGCGGTTTAGGCAGCGTAAGCCAAGAGAGCGCTCAGACGACCGTTTTTTCTTTGACTTGCTTCACTAAAATCGTCACTGCTCTGCTCTCTTGTGTCATTAATTAATGTATCATACACCTAAACCTTCCTTGACAAATGCTCTATAGAACAGTGAAAACTACATCTGTCCTGTGATTCTTGAGATTAGCCCGAACATACAGACAGTCGCCTACCAGGGACATTATTTTATACTATATATAGACACTAAAATATTATAAGACACAGATAACTGCTCCCAGAACGCTATGTGGCAGTGTGTAATGCCCATAGATGGACTATAACAGCAAACAGCAGGACATGTCAATAAGTGCAAAGATAGCAGATGCTGAAAAGAGAAGTGGTACAAAGCAGGTTTCAATACCTACACAATAACACAGGATATTGAGACTCACTACCAGCATACAGAATAAGAGAAGAGTTTCAGGTCAGATATCTATAGATATACATAGATACCGAGAATTGATGCAGAACAGTAAAATATGTGGTAGAAAGTGTAGATAGCCTTTTGGGTCCACAATGCATGGTCATTATTGCTTATTATTTTCTGTTACGAATCGACTATATTTGGCTGTATTGTACATGTATAGCCTGCACTGTGGATGCAATTTGATCACGGCAAGGGTTAAAGCAAAGGAGTAATTGCTGGACTGCAGGAGCAGTGAAAGAGACTGTGCAGTGTGGATGCTGCTAGAGCACAGCAATGGTTAAAAGAGGTGCAATTGCTGGACTGCAGGAGCAGTGAGAGAGACTGCGCAGTGTGGAAGCTGCTGGAGCACAGCATTTGTTTAAACAGGTGCAACTGCTGGACTGCAGGAGCAGTGAGAGAGACTGTGCAGTGTGGATTCTGCTGGAGCACAGCAATGGTTAAAACAGGTGCAACTGCTGGACTGCAGGAGCAGTGAGAGAGACTGTGCATTGTGGATTCTGCTGGAGCACAGCAATGGTTAAAAGAGGTGCAATTGCTGGACTGCAGGAGCAGTGAGAGAGACTGCGCAGTGTGGAAGCTGCTGGAGCACAGCAATGGTTAAAACAGGTGCAATTGCTGGACTGCAGGAGCAGTGAGAGAGACTGTGCAGTGTGGAAGCTGCTGGAGCACAGCAATGGTTAAAACAGGTGCAATTGCTGGACTGCAGGAGCAGTGAGAGAGACTGCGCAGTGTGGATTCTGCTGGAGCACAGCAATGGTTAAAACAGGTGCAATTGCTGGACCGCAGGAGCAGTGAGAGAGACTGCGCAGTGTGGAAGCTGCTGGAGCACAGCAATGGTTAAAACAGGTGCAACTGCTGGACTGCAGGAGCAGTGAGAGAGACTGTGCAGTGTGGATTCTGCTGGAGCACAGCAATGGTTAAAACAGGTGCAACTGCTGGACTGCAGGAGCAGTGAGAGAGACTGTGCAGTGTGGATTCTGCTGGAGCACAGCAATGGTTAAAACAGGTGCAATTGCTGGACTGCAGGAGCAGTGAGAGAGACTGCGCAGTGTGGAAGCTGCTGGAGCACAGCAATGGTTAAAACAGGTGCAATTGCTGGACTGCAGGAGCAGTGAGAGAGACTGTGCAGTGTGGATTCTGCTGCTGGAGCACAGCATTTGTTTAAACAGGTGCAACTGCTGGACTGCAGGAGCAGTGAGAGAGACTGTGCAGTGTGGATTCTGCTGGAGCACAGCAATGGTTAAAACAGGTGCAATTGCTGGACAGCAGGAGCAGTTAGAGAGACTGTACAGTGTGGATTCTGCTGGAGCAGACACTGGAAGATTCACAAGGAGATTTCCAGGAGGAGACACAAATTAATCTTGGAACACAGGGAAGCCAGGAATACATTACTGCTTCAAAACTCTGTGAGGTCAATTCAATTAGACGCGATGTGGGGCAAGAGCAAAAATCCACGAGTCCGGTGGTAACATCAGTGCGGTGTATAGCCGCACTTATTCACAGAATAAATCTCATCTAATTGAATTGACCCTTGTGAGTCTTTCCAGGAGAATTACAGAAGTAAAACACTGAGGCACAAGTATATCCAGGAACCAGAAGTCATAGTTCTTCTGACTAAGGGGGAGATGTACTAAGCCTTGGAGACAGATAAAGTGGAGAGAGATAAAGTACCAACCAATCAGCTCCTAACTGTCACTTTACTGGCTGTGTTTGAAAATGACAGTTAGGAGCTGATTGGTTGGTACTTTATCTCTCTCCACTTTATTCTGATGAGGGCTGTTTTTCCTTCTTTCTTGTTGTACACACAGGCCATTGCCAGCTTGTTTAATCTCAATATATCTAAAGCAAATATTTGATTTTTCATATAGCTAACATCAGGTTATACGTAACATAAATATATAAACTCGCAACGTGTTTAACCAGAATTATATACCTTTTAAATCATTTGGATAATTTCCTTTCATAAAGATAACGATGCATACAAAGTGTTATAAGTAAAATGGTTTTATATTCATCAAATCAATCTTCATAAAATCAATGCTTAATAAATTACAATATAGATGATACAAAGATGAGAGAAAGAGAGAGAGAGAGAGAGAAAAAGAGAGAGAGATAGAGAGAAAGAGTAAGAGATAGAGAGAAATGGTTGCTGAGAGTGTGAGTGGGGGTTGTTGTTAGGGCTCATATCCTATTGTTCAAACCGCATGGTCTCTGAACACAAACTCCATTTTGAATGTCAGAAAAACCCCCACTGAAATCTCCCATAATGCCATAGTTAATTAAATATGCAAGCTGAATATCATGCCAACACATCAGGCAAACACTGCACCATTTAATATTCCAACATATACAACACAAGCTGATTCCAATATACAACAATACCATCCTACAACAGACCTCATCCAGTACCCACTAGACCGTGGGGAGGGGGAAGGGCCAAAGCACATGTTCTTCCTTTGTTTGCAAGCCTCATGATCCCTAGGCAAACTCCATTTTGAAAACTCACATTGAAGACTCCCATAATGCCATGTTCTGTAATACCAATATTCTCACCCACCACAACTGTGTGATATCTTTGGACCAAAACAGTACATTATATTGTATACCAGTGTCTAATATTTTCAACTTCCATGATATAACACTGATACTAGCCTATGATTACATCCACTATACTATACAAGCTTTTCAGATACTATAACGTTGTATAATACATATAAGCTGATTCCTCTGTAATAGTTAAAATACCAGTATACAACTCATAGTACACAATTCTATCATAATACTATAAAGTATCCACCAACCACATGGACCAACTTCAATTTCTATTAAACACATGGTTCAATGGGGGAAGGGGGAGAGCACATGGAAAATCCCCAAACTATGATAATACATAACTTCACAATACTATCACAATATGGCTAGCAATCCGCAACTGCCATGGAACCACAACCAGTAGCCGAAATTGACCACTACCGAATTACAGGTTCCTTCATATTATATATCTACAGATTGCAATATTTTACCCAATTTCCATCTTAATCTTAACTACACAATGTTACAGTCAGACCACAAGAATACAACACACATTAAACCTATCTTTCTCAGACTATGCTATTGTTCAAGCACATGGGAAGGAAGGGGGAAAGAGGATACCTATAAACTTAATATATATATATATATATATATATCACAGCCAGCAATATATATAAAACTGAACCCAAATCACTGCAAACTTTTACATATCGTCTACTACAGATTAACACAAACTAAGGCATAACCAAAGCATTACAGCTTGATAACCTGGCCGTTAACAAAGATTCCACTATGAACCACAATATTAATCACTACATAAATCACTACAAACTATACTAACTACTTAATACATAAGCCATATCCCCTAAAAACACATGATTTCTACATCTTGCCTGTAAGCCATGTGTGGTAGGAGAGACAGTATACTTAGCCTCCAGGTAGATAAACAGCCAGTTTCTCCATGTCTCCAAGATATGGAGGTTGCATCTTCCTAATCTGGTTGCCACAGTCAGAGTGACCATGTCCTTCAGTTAGTATAATTGAGGTCTGGAGTCTCTTTGTGAACCCAACTCCGCCTTGAACACACCTGATAGGTATGTTCAAAAAGGGGGTGTTTCAATCCTGTTCCAACAGTGAGTCAGCTGTGTGTTTTGAGTAGCTGTTGTTTTCCCAGCCTCCCACCTGCAAGGTGTCATACCCCAAACAAAGGCCTCCCAAACCTTATTGTGTTATCTAGAGCCTTCAGGCAGGAAACTGTGGCTCTTAGCTAGGGTAAACAAATGCTAATTAGATTGTATTGTGAGCTGGTTTCTGTGGTACCTCTAAGCTCTGGGAAAATTATCACATTTCATTTATATATTTTGGTTTTAGCTGCATAAGGAATTAATATTCTATATTTTGTGATTATTATACTTTATGTTGATTTTTATATACACACTGTAACATTTCCCCCTGTTGTGAGTTCAATGACATCTGACAGTTGAACTGACATAAGCTTGTGTATTATAACTATTTCAGTGTATGTGTATGTTCGTTGATCGTACAGGTGGTGAGAAGAGAGAGAATTCAGTTTGGAGAGAATCATAACAATGTAATTTTCACAGTTCAAAATAAAAGGTAATGAAAGGGCGGAGAAGTAGCGGTCCTCTCCTGCTTCGCATATGTAGATGGAAAAAACCTTGTTTGAGTGTATGTAAGGATAAAAAATCTTTCATATGTGAACCAAACCCTTTCCTAATTTTTATTAACATTGGAATCAAAAGCCTACAGTTGTCATCTTCGCCACATGGGATGAGGACGTACTTCTGGAGTGTTGTCATCTTGGTTATCTGCTTTGGTCCTTCCGATCTGTTCCATCTGATCATCTTAGGGTTCATGTAGTCATCTGCCAGCAATATCGTCTGTCTGCAGCTGGGCCTTGTCAGCATCTAAATAAGAAATTGAGAGATATCAGTACTTTTGAATGTCTCCATCTTTCCTACCAAATCTGATGTCTTGTCTTCCATCCGATCTGTCTGCAGTCTTCACATGTCCTGTTGTTGACTTGATTTGCCTACATGGACGAAAAACAGATTCTCCGTAAGTTAGCGGTCCCTCCCACCCACTGTGATAATTTAGAATTTTGTCTGCTCCATATTGGAGTTTTCAAAAATCACATATCATTAATATTGACGAGTGTTACAGACTCAACTTTACATCATTTTCTCCACTAGGTGGCATTCAAGATCCTACAATTCCTTTGTTTTCTCATTTTCTATGAAAATCTCCAAAAAAATATCCCTAATCTGGGAAATTCTACATTTCCAACCTTCAAATACCCATATAACACCCCCCCCCCTTTTCTCCTGACAATAATCTGTGTATTAATTGTTGAGGAGAATCAGGGAAGTTTTGGGCCATTTGATCTACTTTGACCTGCATTCTGATGTTCAGCGAAAATAGAAAGAAATGTTAATGTACACAATACAGACATGTCAATATATAACTAAATCTTATCTATTCTAAACATACAAACTGTTATAGATATACCCAATTCATTTAGTAATAACAGAAAATCACCTTGTGGAACTTGTTTAAATATAAGACCATTTTAAAACAACCTTAAATGTATTTTTTTTTTATTAAAAACCCTTAGCAATTCCAGGCATTACCACCTCTACTGGGAAATGGATGTGTATTTCCCCTTCTACTACTTGTCCTCCTAGGACCAGTGAGTGTCTCTACTGGTCGCTAGAGGTAAAACATCAAAATTACAGGTGTTTTTTGGGGAAAAAACGTACATTCCGCTGAGTTACTGTCACTGCAACAATTTAAAACAGTATGATCATATCCATATTTTCATGATCTATGTCAATCCCCCTGTTCTGGTGAATGAAACCTCCACCATAGGGTTATCCATAATACTTACACCACAATTTAACTAGATTTTACAGGGATTTATAAACACAAAAATATCTTGCTTGTGCATGTTACTAACTATCACTTGGGATCTCTAAGAACTATTTCTTATGAACTGTTACCAATTACAACAGTTCCGATGTCATTTACCACATAAGTCACTTCATGAGATGTGCACAGTATTTTCAGCTCTTAATATTTCCAAGATCCTACAAAAAAAAGACCTTGTCCACCCATCTTCCAATTCCTATGAATTTGATCTGGGGTTGCAATACTTATTAACACTAGGGGATTTTTGAATCCTTTACTCCAATATACATATTTATACCATTATACTTTACCTGTATACACCTGGGATTTTAAAATGAGCAGTATTTTTTACCACCTGTCTATTTTTAACCCATATTATACCATATACAGTCTTCAGAACAATTGCATATACCATAAACATTGCTATAAGCATAAAAGTTAAATCCGTTATCACCTGTAATCAGTATCCTAAGGACGTCTCCTTATTTACTGCAGTAACGACCAATCTAGATTTCCTTATTCCTGCTTTTCATGTGATATCCCTACTTCTAAGGAACATCCCATGTCCAACGCTCTGAGTATTATGCATATCACATTGTCTCTTAATATCTATAATGTAACGTATAACGCTGTCTAAAAATCATATTTCCTGCAGTCATATACCTAAAGGAAAACAATTATTTAAACATCCTAACATCTGTGGCATCTTAAATGAAATGATCCATTTTTACCTTTATTAAAGACTTCGCCGTCCTGCGATTCAGTCTTTTCAAACTCCATTCTGCTTATCAGTATATATATAGAACGATTATTATAGGACTCATTGCAAACCTGTTATATGATCCAATTAATCACACCCTGCTTAGAAATACATCACCTGATTCTAAGCTTTACATCGGTGTCACCTATATATATCTGTCACAGAACTAAATAAATGGGTTAAACACATATACCGCCCTTTGTGAGTTCCTTAATCTATTTACAGAAATCCATATCTATCTGAGTTATGACTAGTATACAGGGTCAGACTGGACCATAGGGGTACAGAAAACATTTTTTCAGTCTGACACTGCTGGTGTATTACTTTTTCCTGTCTGTAATGGTGGAAATGAAGTCCTCAATCTTTACTAGATTGGAGAATTTATCTTACAGATCTGAGATCACCCAGCGAGAGTAGCTAATTCACGCCATTCACAGGTTCTCAGTGCGCACTTCTCTGCTCAAAATTCTTACCGCGTCGCCAAAATGCAGTACCCGCTCAGACAACTATTAAAGACATGCTTCTGTAGGAAGTAATGGTTAGAATTAAAACAACAAAATGCCTAACATAAAAACAATAATTGCTTTACCGTTATTATGGGACACGTCAAAAATATCCGTAACATCTCAGATATTCATAAGCATATCTCTCTGAACCTTGCTAACCTTTCCATACAGTTTTCTTACGTAACCTGTCCTATGCCACCAGACCCCAGACACTGGGTCATCATCGTTTATGCTCTATGCATGTATAGTGATCAAAGCTTCATGTGAGCTAAACATGCAAGCTTTCACAGGGCTGATAACCGCCCTAATATTCCTTGACAAAACATATCAAGTTCCCTGATTATCTTAAACAATGTATTATGCATATTATGCAAACCTTCAAATCATAACTGTAAGATTATATGTTGTTTACATGCGATCTAATACACAGATAATACAGTATAACACACCACATGTTATAACTTACTCAGAAGTGGATTTCTTAACCTAAAATAAATCTATCAACTGTTGTATTGATTTTTCGGAAGTACATACAAACTGCACACGGGTGAGTACATACAAACTCTACACATACAATTTTCAAATGTGGCACGTATAAACTCCAAACAGGTGAGTACATACAAACTCCCCACAGAAAATGTTCATATGCGACCCATACAAACTGCACACAGGTGAGCATATACAAACTCCACACAAAACTTTCAGTGGAAGCACGTACAGACCCCACACAGATCACGTGTACAACACAAATTTCTCAAAACTTCTGTATTGCAGCCATGTGTGTGTTCAGCAATGCTCTATATTACACAGATCCCTGTTATCCGAGATTGTGTATAAACCCCCCCTTTTGTTCACAATCAGACATTGAGAACAACAGAAGGTAATAAATACATAAAGTCATGGTTCACATTGGTGCTGAATATCAGCTCCTGTATAAATCATGATTATTCTACCAAACATCATAAAATTTGCCAATTGTAATGTTTGTGACATTCTCAGAACACACCACCTTGGAAAAATCCTGCAATACATTGCAGTACAATAGGTAAAATAATTTTACCATCACTAAGATGAATTTCCAATTTACGTTCATTTGCTTCAAATATATGAAATATTCATATTTTATCAAAAATTATTTGTGTTTGCTGCAATTAATTATGAATTCTCCAGTACTTTAAAACATGCATTGAACATGTGCCAACGTGTAATGTGTGACCTTAATGCACAAGTTTCACTGCAGATATGCTGCAGGGTGAATTAAACAGAAATAAATGGAGTGATATACCGTGAATGTATGTGTGAGAAGTGTACATGCGTGTGTGTATGGGGGGGATATATGATATACTGTATGTATATTTTAAGGGATATAAATGTTTTCCTGCACTTCCGGCAGATTAATATCTATGAATAAATTGTGGATTGCAATCTATCAGGGAAAACAATTATTTGTGTGTATATATTTGCATGTGAGAGTTGTGTACTTTTGTGTTGTTATGAATGGGGGATGGTGGAGCCTCATGGTAATGCAGCCATGATGTTGTAAAGATATCTATTGTACCAAGTGTGAGTGTGTTTATTTTTTTTGTAGTGTGTTAGTGCAGATATGATATATGCAGCACAGAAAGGGTTAATACAGGGTACCTTGAATAACCAGGAGTCACCATTGCTTAGAGCCTGCTGTTCAGTGTAACTTCAGGCCTTGCAATCCTGCAAAATACGCTTGTTGGAAAGAGAAACTGTTACATATCTTGTGCAACCATTCAAAAATGAAAACAAACATACTGTGAGAATTATAATTAAATCAGATATCGCTGGATTACCATTCTACAAGTGGCATCCTGTGTACAAACAAAAAAAAAAAAACCTAACACAAAAAAATGTGGGTACTCTCTGCTTTTTTAATTGTGGGAATTAAAATTGTAAATAGCAGCAATGATAAGTTACCACAATTATAAACAGACCTGTTCGGGGCGCTAATGATGATTTCCACAATTTTAAAAGCAGACCGGTTCGGGCGCCAATGATGATTTCCACAATTTTAAAAGCAGACCAGTTTGGGCGCCAATGATAAGGGGTGTTTTTACTTCTTTCTTGTTGTACACAGAGGCCATTGCCAGCTTGTTTAATCCCAATATATCTGAAGCAAATATTCTATTTTTCATATAGCTAACATCAGGTTATACGTAACATAAATATATAAACCCGCAACGTGTTTAACCAGAATTATATACCTTTTAAATCATTTGGATAATTTCCTTTCATAAAGATAACGATGCACACAAAGTGCTATAAGTAAAATGGTTTTATATTCATCAAATCAATCTTCATAAAATCAATGCTTGTTAAAATACAGTATAGATGATACAAAGATGAGAGCAAGAGAGAGAGAGAGAGAGAGAGAAATGGTTGCTGAGAGTGTGAGTGGGGGTTGTTGTTAGGGCTCATATCCTATTGTTCAAACCGCATGGTCTCTGAACACAAACTCAATTTTGAATGTCAGAAAAACCCTCACTGAAATTTCCCATAATGCCATAGTTAATTAAATATGCAAGCTGAATATCATATGGCAACACATCAGGCAAACACTGCACCATTTAATATTCCAACATGTACAACACAAGCTGATTCCAATATACAACAATACCATCCTACAACAGACCTCATCCAGTACCCACTAGACCGTGGGGAGGGGGAAGGGCCAAAGCACATGTTCTTCCTTTGTTTGCAAGCCTCATGATCCCTAGGCAAACTCCATTTTGAAAACTCACATTGAAGACTCCGATAATGCCATGTTCTGTAATACCAATATTCTCACCTACCACAACTGTGTGATATCTTTGGACCAAAACAGTACATTATATTGTATACCAGTGTCTAATATTTTCAACTTCCATGATATAACACTGATACTAGCCTATGATTACATCCACTATACTATACAAGCTTTTCAGATACTATAACGTTGTATAATACATATAAGCTGATTCCTCTGTAATAGTTAAAATACCAGTATACAACTCATAGTACACAATTCTATCATAATACTATAAAGCATCCACCAACCACATGGACCAACTTCAATTTCTATTAAACACATGGTTCAATGGGGGAAAGGGGAGAGCACATGGAAAATCCCCAAACTATGATAATACATAACTTCACAATACTATCACAATATGGCTAGCAATCCGCAACTGCCATGGAACCACAACCAGTAGCCAAAATTGACCACTACCGGATTACAGGTTCCTTCATATTATATATCTATAGATTGCAATATTTTACCCAATTTCCATCTTAATCTTAACTACACAATGTTACAGTCAGACCACAAGAATACAACACACATTAAACCTATCTTTCTCAGACTATGCTATTGTTCAAGCACATGGGAAGGAAGGGGGAAAGAGGATACCTATAAACTTAGTTTAAAATTTAATCGCAGCGATGCCATCTTGCGAATGGCTGCAAGACGCCATATTGAAAATGAGATTGCAAGACGCCATTTTGCGAATGGCCGCCTAAGCGCCATTTTAGGTAAACTCACATTTTAGTACATGTGGCGATAATACTAATAGCACCATGCGATTGCATTTTTCATTATTTCCCATACGCACATTAATACATACAATAGCGCTGTTAACTAGTCGCATATTAGCGAATGCATAGGACTTTGTATGAAACCGCTGTTTTATTAGCTTTATGCGCATGCATCTGCCCCAAGTTAACTAGCGTCCTCATATCAAACCCTGGATACCCACACATTACATATTCACACATAAGGTTCAATAAGCTTTAAAGTGTATGATTTAAGTAGGTTCAGTTAGTTTAAATGCTAAGAAATAAAGATATTTGATAACTAAGGTATTATACATGCTAAACCAGTCATGTTTGGAGTTGTACTGATGCGTACTCTTTTCACAGTATTCCGGTGTTATCGGTGGGCAGTTTGCATCATGCATTCCCGAGTTATGGATCGCAGAGCCTACAAGCAACAAAATGTATATTTTAGAAACAACTGTTAGGATGCTGACGAAGGCATGAAGAGGAAGACCCCCAGCTGTTAGAGGCAGGGAGAGTCTGTTTGAACCAGCCTGTTAAATGTGCCGTAACAGATGCTTCACCCCTGAGAACCAATGATATCAGCAACAGACTTCCCTTTTGTCCTGTTTATTCTGGGGGGTATAAATATGAGTGCACGAACGCTGATTCTCAGTCTTCGTGCTGAATGCTGAATGACGAGGGGTCTCTTGCTGAAGCCTATCTCTGGGTCCGGAAGCGCCTGCATATGTATACTGTACTTGGGTCTGTATAATTTCCTTTTGCACCTAAATTGTGTCTTGATCAATTGCGTGTTACTGTCTGAACTTTTACCTGAATATCACTTGTGCTTTGGAACCACAGATTCCACATCTAAGTCTTTATTTATGGTGTGACTGCATACGCAAATTAGCGTCATCCTTAGAAGGTATAGGCAGGACATTAGAAGGTATAGGCAGGACATTAGAAGGTATAGGAAGGTGTGTATAGAGGTTCTGATCCAGTATCGTTAGTTGGGGGCTCGTAGTGAAGTCACTTACCTGCTCACACGGTACATACGGTCATCGATATTTCAGCAAAGGGTGGAGTGGCCACATGCAGGGTTTGCCTGCAACTGCTTTGTGCTGAAAAATCGCTATCCGTCTCCGTGTGAATCAAGGGAGCTGACTAAAATCCAGGGACAAGAGAGGAAAAAGTTTGTTTTCCTCTGTTGATAGAACCTTATGTTTAAAGGGGTGTCACAGTACTGAGTACGTGGCTAAGTCGCAGGTTTGCGCATAGCAAAGACGCACTTTTGCGTACGCAGTTAAAAAGCCATTATGCGGTTGTGGGGTAGTCACATTATTGTGTATGCGGCTGGTCGCACAATAGCGTATACGTACTTCCGGTTGTGCTGCCACGTGTTTGAACAAAGCCATTGAGGTTTTCATTATTTTCTATTACCAATATCTGGTGTATTTTTCTGCGCAGGAAAAAAGTGTGTAACAGTGAATATTTGTTGAACAAAGTTAAGGGTATCGTATGATCCTTAAAGGCTAGGTGCAAGGGTTAGTCTAGCTGCTCGGTAAGCAGATTTACCATTCTAAACACAGTAGCAGGTGTACATGTTGTCTTTGTTGTAGAGAGGTGCGTGAGAGTAGCCGACATACAAACTCTCATAGGTGTGGAAGTTGCCTTACTAAATCTTATCCGGTTGTGGAAGTTGCCTTTTTCAAATCTTATCCAGGTGTGGAAGTTGCCTTACCAAATCTTATCCAGGTGTGTGGGCACCGCCAACTTAAATCGTCCACAGGTAAGTGAAAGTATCTTGATTGTCTTTCACCAGTTTAAATCTTTATTGAAAAGTGTAGGAGTTGTCTCAGAATGGGAGCCACGCAAACAGTAGAGATGTTAGGCAATGATGTGCTGCTAATGGAGGCGCCGATCGGATCGGCCCGTCGTATCATGCATATCAAATACGGTACATATGCAATAAGGTATTGTGATTTATGGTTTAATATGACGAGAAAGAGTGTTATACCATTTCCCAGAATTGGTAGTTTGGATAAAAATGTGTTAGACAATGTCCGGGATCACATCAGTTTGATGCGCTCCCGAGAGAAAAAGGTTAAATATTTTGAATGTTTAAAACTGTGGCAGCATGAAGGGGATGCGTGGCTTAACAATGTGCAAATGATGCAAACTAGCATCACGAGCACATTGTCAGAAAATACATCCGCGACGCTAAATTGCAATACGGGCAAGCCGCAAAATGGCGCACACGTGCGACAAGGTAGCGTCGTGGAGAGTATTGCCAGCAGTTCACGCTCACCTCCCCCACCTTATGTGGATGGAGGTGCAAGTACAGTAACCAAATATACCCATAAAAATGTAACAAGCAACTTGTACCCTCTCTTAAGCAATTATAAAGAAAATGTTCTTGATGCAGATGATGAGCCTATTGTAATGTCTGCCATTTCCCATGCTGTGCAGATGATAGCTGCTGCATCACCACAATCACGAGTGGTGCCACCATCTCCATCGGTAACAGCAAGGGAAGTGTTAATGCCCTCTGCACCCGTAGAGGAAGTTGTTCATACCATACGTAGCAGAAGCAGACCAAACCCCCAGCCAGGTAATCAGGTCAAAGGTAGCAATGCTACCGGTCTGCATCCCATTCGGACAATAACTGTTCCAAATGGAAATGCAGACGCAAACGGTATAGTGCCCACGAGGGAAGTAGTAATGCATTGTCCTTGGACAAGAGCAGAACTAAATTCCATCATAAATGATTTCCCCGATCCCAAAAAGGAATTAGCCAAATGTCAAAGATTTTTGAGAAATTTGGGTAGTTCACATGAGCCCACTAATAAAGACTGGCGTGTGGTGTTAAGGGCCTGTCTGCCAAGCAATACCGACGTGACAAAATTTATCACGGATTGTGTATTGGATGGTGACGTTCCCTTAACAGACCAAGTAAACCAAGGTAACATTTCCCGCATTGTAACTCAATTGGGTATATATTTTCCAGTAGTAGTTAACTGGAACAAAATTTTCACCATTAAACAAAAAGAGAGTGAGACTGCAGAAGATTACTGCGATCGGGCTCTGCAGGCTATCACCCAGTACACTGGGATAGAAGATATTAAAGATAGCAATCACCACAGGGGAATGATAGTTACGGTACTTGTGGATGGTCTGAAAGAGAGTTTAAAAACTCGGGTTCAGACCTCACAGCCTGGCTGGCGGGGACTTACAATAGATACCCTCATAGAAACCGCTATTGAACATGATAAAAACATCTCCAAAAAGAGAGAAGCCCAGAGCGAAAAACTAAAGGCTGTCAGTATACAAGCTCTGGAGGGAATGACGGTAACACCACAGCCAACAGACACACTTGCACTTGCACACACATTCACTTCTGAACAAGTATGTGCTCTCACTAACCCCACTCAACAACAAACACAACTCTATCCCACTAACCCGATGCAACCACAGGTCCCAGGCTATCCACCAACCTCTTATCCCCCACAATACCCTTACCCTCCCTATCCTTACCCGTATACACCACCTTTACCCTCTGCGCAAACCTCACAACACCACATGTCTTCACCCGAAACACGAACATGTTTTAACTGTAAACAATCAGGACACTTAAGTAGAAACTGTACAGTAAAAGGAGTAGGGATCTCACACCAGGGAAGACCTAGATATCCCCATAAGGGATATGCACAGAGGCCAGCAAATGTTCAGCAGGCCCCAGCTCCAATTGTAGGCGTAAATGCTTTATTGGAGAATGGTAGCCAACGCTAGGGGTCAGGTCATACCTGTAGTCTACAGATGGTCAGGTTAACGGGAAGTACTAGGGAAGAACTGGTCATGATGGTTGATGTAGCTGGTACTGAATATCCTTTTCTTGTAGACACAGGGGCGACCAGGTCGGTGATAAAATCTCCCGTTAATTTGCAGATGACCAATGAGACAGTACCAACAATGGGTGTAACAGGTAAAGTGGAACATTATCCTTTAACAAAGTCCACAGAGGTTACTATTGGGCCGTTGCATACCAGACATTCTTTTCTCCTGGCTGCTGCGGCTCCTACTAACCTACTGGGCAGAGACTTGTTATGTAAAATGGGATGTGTTATATATTGCACCCCTGATGGTTTATTTCTAGATATCCCAGAGAGAATGGTATATAAGGTGCGGGATATGTTAGATACTCAAAGGATAATGTATCACTCTACCGTTTTAAATGAAACTCCATCACAAGTAGATGAAATGTTGTCCCTAATTCCAGATTCCCTTTGGACTAAAGATGGACAGGACACTGGATTAATGGCAAACGTAAGCCCAGCAATGGTAAATTTAAAAAGCGGAAGGCAAGCTCCAAAAATTCCCCAGTACCCACTAAAGCAGGAGGTAGAACTAGGGGTTTTTCCAATAAGTGAGCGATTATTGCAACAGGGAATTTTAGTTCGTACAGCTAGTATAGCCAACAGTCCCATCTTTCCAGTGAAGAAGAGTGGTGGGAGGGGTTATAGGCTGGTACAAGACCTTAGAAGTGTTAATAAGGTAGTAGAGAGCCAATTTCCTGTAGTGCCGAATCCAGCTGTCATTGTGATGCAAATCCCTCCAAATGCAACCCATTTCACTGTCATTGACCTCTGTTCAGCTTTCTTCTCTGTGCCTCTCCATCCTGACTGTCAGTATCTATTCGCATTTACATACAGAGGTTTACAATACACATGGACAGGATTACCCCAAGGTTTCATAGACAGCCCCAGTATCTTCTCCCAGGCATTGCACGACTGTTTACAATCTTTTCAACCTGCCAATGGATCTGTTCTAATTCAATATGTGGACGATTTATTGCTATGTTCTGACTCATTTATGTCATGTTTGAATGATGCTAAACTTTTGTTACTTCATCTCTCACAAACAGGACACAAGATGGCTAAGGACAAACTACAGCCATGCCAATCCAGAGTAAAATATTTGGGACACTGCCTAACCCAGGGGTTACGACACCTTACAACAGATAGAATCCAGGCCATACAAAACATGACACTGCCGCAGAATCAGCAGCAAATTCGTACCTTCTTGGGAATGTGTGGATACTGTAGAATGTGGATACCAGGTTTTTCTATTTTGGCCTTACCTTTACAGGAATTAGTCTCTTCCTCAAAGCCCGATTGTGTCATACACACAGAGAAATCAGAACAGGCTTTCCTTAAGCTTAAGGATAGTCTGACAAGAGCTCCTGCATTGGGAATACCTGATTATGAAAAACCTTTTGATTTGTATTGTACGGAAGCCGATGGTTGTGCTGCAGGTGTCCTTACACAAAAACATGGTGATGCCAGTAGGCCCGTAGCATACTACAGTGCCCAATTGGACACGGTAGCAAGATCACTCCCTACCTGTTTGAGAAGTGTAGCAGCTACTGCTTTATTGGTGAGTAAAAGTGAGGATGTAGTATTGGGCCATGATATGATTGTCTACACTCCCCATGCTGTATCCGCTCTGTTGAACTCAGCTCACACCAGACATGTCTCCTCGGCTAGGTTCACCAAATGGGAACTAGCTTTAATCGCTCCTGCAAATATTACAGTTAAACGTTGCAGTACGCTGAATCCAGCAACATACCTACCATATGTACAACATGATGTACAAAGGGTGGAAGGAGAGGAGTTGCTGGTGGGAGGTGAGTTCAGCAGACATAATAATACGCACGATTGTATGACATATCTGAATCAGACCTTTCTGCTAGCCCTGACATACATGACATACCTTTAGAGAATGTGGATGTAACTTTTTTTATGGATGGGAGTTTTTCATAGACAAACAGACACAGGTGAATTATGTACAGATTATGCTGTTGTAAATGACATAGACACCATCGAAGCTAAACCTCTCGGTCCTCCTCACTCAGCCCAGGTGGCAGAGTTAGTAGCACTGACTAGAGCATTTGAACCGGCAGCAGGCAAATCTGCTAATATTTACACTGGCTCGAGGTACGCGTTCGGGGTGGTGCCTGATTTTGGTGCTCTATGGCGTCTGAGAAATTTTATGACAGCAGCATGCACACCAGTTGCACATTCCCGACACATAAAACATCTTTTAGAAGCAATCCAACTGCCCAAAGCAGTGGCAGTACTTAATGCAAAGCCCACACATGTGAGGATGACCCGGTGTCACTGGGCAACAACAGAGCTGACGAAGCTGCAAAATGGGCAGCAGGGTTAAAAATGTTTCCTCCAACTGAAACAATTATGTCATTTCAAACTATTGATATGCTGAAATTAATTGAGATGCAAAATTTGTGTTCAATTCAGGAAAAATCCATTTGGAAGTCCAAGTGGTGTGGGCAAGAATCCTCTGGGCTCTGGAGGGACGGACATGGTAAGCCAGTAGCCCCCAAAGCATATTACCCCAGCCTGGCTGAGGCAGCACACGGCCTGACTCATCTGGGTAAACAGGGTATGTGCAAGTTGGTGAGGGCATACTGGTGCGCAACAGGTTTTTCTTCACAAGCAGAGAAGATAGCAATGTCCTGTCTGACCTGTTTGAGAAAGAACATAGGGAAAGCGATCCTTACCGAAGCGTCCCACATTCCACCGACTGATGGACCTTTCCAGGTGATACAAATTGATTTCATCCAATTTCCACCCTGCAGGAACCTTAAGTATGTATTAGTGTGCACAGACGTATTTTCTAACTGGGTTGAGGCTTACCCAGCGGCCACTAATACTGCTGCGAAAATAGTTCAGGAATTGGTATGCACGTACGGTATCCCTAAAATCATCGAGAGTGACAGGGGAACCCATTTCACAGGTGATGTTTTTCAAAATATGTGTAAGCTGATGGGTATTAATAGCCGACTTCACACCCCCTACCAACCGCAAGCCAGTGCCAAGGTAGAGAGGATGAACGGGACTATTAAAAATAAGCTAAGTAAAATCATGGCAGAGACTGGACTAGGATGACCTTTGGTCCTACATAGCATAAGGACCACTCCTAGACCTCCTATGAATCTGTCCCCATTTGAAATATTGTTCGGTAGACAACCTCATTTGATTATAAGTCCACAGGAAGATCTAAAGGGTAACAACGAGGTAACTGTGAAGTATCTTATATCAATGAGTAAGCAGTTAAAGCAACAGCAGCAGAAACTGAAATTGTTGTCTAATGATATTTCTGAAACGAACTGTCATTATGTTGAACCAGGAGAATATGTAATGATCAGAAATCACTTGCGTTCAGGTTGTTTGACTGATCGGTGGGAAGGTCCGTACCAGGTGCTGCTGACGAGTACTACATCTTTGAAGGTGGCCGAGAGAGATACCTGGGTCCATTCCACTCACTACAAAAAGGTCAATCAACCGATGGAGAAACAAGTCGGAGACAAAGCTGATAGCGTGGATCTGTCGCTCGCGAGCTTGTTCCGGGAGGATTGAAAAGGTTGTAGTAAGATACCTGAACTGAGAGAAATTTGCAGGTCTTGTTGTGATAATGGACGGGCCTGCTGTGTTCATTTTCATATTCTCTTTTAGAGTGTTCACCATCCTGGTCAGTCCGGGGATATCCAGTGTCTGTGATGGGGGACGGATTGAGGAAACGGGAGCTGATGGCAGTGCTGATGGAGTGGAATCAGGAGGAGTGCAATGCCAATCAGGGGAGTGCCTTTCCAATCTTATTACTGTTATTGTTAAAAGAGCTGTCATTCCAGATACTCGGGGAAGGTGTGGAGGGTTATCGCCTGAAGATTCCTGTATTTGTGAGCTTTGTGGGTCCCTAGTTGATGAGAACTGTATCCAACGGTGCCAACCTAAATATAATCCGTACTGGGGTGGGTACCCTCTAGAGGATTATCATAGCATGGTAGGCAAAGTGTTAAACCAAACTGATTGCTGGGTGTTTTCACATGTGCCCCAGGGACAGCATAACGTAGGGTTGGTGCCATTTCTGCTGAATATCACGGAAATTTTAGAATTACAAAAAGGGAAAACATTGGATGGAAAATTCCTCTCATCCAAACCACCTCATTTCAAGCTCTATCAATTCCAGGTAGATAGATCACTTTTGTGTTTAAACATAACCAACCCCAATAAACCCGGGAGTTGGGAAGTGACGGGGAATAATCAGACGATGACCTTATCACAAAGAGCTGATAATGAGTCCATAAACCATGATCTGCTGCGCTCCATTAAGTCTGGTGGGAAACATTTTAGGTATCGGATACTATCGGTATACATTAAGTTCCACCAAAGAAATTATTGGTAAGGTGCCAAATGGTTATTGTGCTAAAATAATACAGCCAGAAACTTGCATGTACCAGATGGAAGAACCAGAAATATGATTGTTTGCAAGGGAAATGTGCTTAATGATAATGATGCATACCATTCCTTATGTTCTCCCTCATAATATATATTTCATCTGTGGAAGAAAAGCGTATAAATGGCTCTCCCCGAGTTCCGAAGGTTTGTGTTACCTGGGAAGAGTAGTCCCAGAAGTTATGACCCTCACACATGTTGAAATGCTGGGTATACATAAAAACACACCGTCACCATATCTTCACACACAATATGAACACAGAGGCAAAAGAAATATGGTACCTGGTGATATACATAAAGCCACTTAGTTAATCAGTGAGACAACTAGCTTTCAAGTTCTGGTCGCACCAGGATCACTCGGGGTACATTACATTTTAGATATATCCAGGAACTTGCTAAATTAATAGATAATATCACCTAGATGTACGATGACACATTCAGGTATACAGGGAGAGAATTGCAAGCGTTCAAGAAAGAACTGGTGCAACACAGGCTAGTGTTGAATTATTTAACTGCTGTTACTGGAGGGTATTGCGTAACATTGGCCACCCAATTTGGAATAAAATGTTGTACCTATGTCACCAACGATACCAGTGACCCTAAGGAGGTGATAGACCGGAAGATGGATGAAATTCTGCAGCTAAAGTGGGAGTTTCGCAAGAACCATAACACTTCAGTGGCTGAAGTAGGGGAAAAGATAGAAGGATGGGTGTCATGGCTGAACCCAGTGAAATGGTTCTCAGGTCTAGGGGAATGGGTCCAGGAAGTGATCGCCAGCATAGGCAAATTCTTAATCCTTATACTGATTGTCATCATAATAATTGGCATATGCGTCCGGTGTGTTCCTATTGTGTTGAAGTATGGAAAATGTAAAAACAGAGTGAAACGAGAGAATTAAACCCTGATGGTGGTTAGTAATGACAATATGTATACTGAAGTAAATATAGAACTGCATTACAACCCTGAACTAGGAAATATAATCGTTTGATGTATTACATTTAGACATGCATAGAATGTATTATTGAAATGTTATTCATAGAACACCACAGATGATGTAAAGTCTCAATTCCCCTTCAAGACTGCTATTATAAGACTGGTGCATTCCCACACCTTTCACATGATCTTCCAAGATCCGCGGTGTGTGTATAATAGTAGTTTTATGTCCCCACCCAGAGACATATTATTGATGGATAAAGAACCACCTTGTGCCATCCCATAATAACACCAAATAATATGTAAATGTAAGCCTAAATTAAATCCTAATAGCAGATTGTGATAGCATGTTGTTTGCTATCAAAGGGTGGACTGTCGAAGCGGAATAATTGGCTGAGACAAGTTCAGTTTAAAATTTAATCGCAGCGACGCCATCTTGCGAATGGCCTAAGCGCCATTTTAGGTAAACTCACATTTTAGTACATGTGACAATAATACTATGCACCATGCGATTGCATTTTTCATCATTTCCCATAAACACATTAATACATACAATAGCGCTGTTAACTAGTCGCATATTAGCGAATGCATAGGACTTTGTATGAAACCGCTGTTTTATTAGCTTTATGCGCATGCATCTGCCCCAAGTTAACTAGCGTCTTCATATCAAACCCTGGATACCCACACATTACATATTCACACATAAGGTTCAATAAGCTTTAAAGTGTATGATTTAAGTAGGTTCAGTTAGTTTAAATGCTAAGAAATAAAGATATTTGATAACTAAGGTATTATACATGCTAAACCAGTCGTGTTTGGAGTTGTACTGATGCGTACTCTTTTCACAGTATTCCGGTGTTATCGGTGGGGAGTTCGCATCATGCATTCCCGAGTTATGGATCGCAGAGCCTACAAGCAACAAAATGTATATTTTAGAAACAATTGTTAGGATGCTGATGAAGGCATGAAGAGGAAGACCCCCAGCTGTTAGAGGCAGGGAGAGTCTGTTTGAACCAGCCTGTTAAATGTGCTGTAACAGATGCTTCACCCCTGAGAACCAATGGTATCAGCAACAGACTTCCCTTTTGTCCTGTTTATTCTGGGGGGTATAAATATGAGTGCACGAATGCTGATTCTCAGTCTTCGTGCTGAATGCTGAATGACGAGGGGTCTCTTGCTGAAGCCTATCTCTGGGTCCGGAAGTGCCTGCGTATGTATACTGTACTTGGGTCTGTATAATTTCCTTTTGCGCCTAAATTGTGTCTTGATCAATTGCGTGTAACTGTCTGAACTTTTACCTGAATATCACTTGTGCTTTGGAACCACAGATTCCACGTCTAAGTCTTGATTTATGGTGTGACTGCGTACGCAAATTAGCGTCATCCTTAGAAGGTATAGGCAGGACATTAGAAGGTATAGGCAGGACATTAGAAGGTATAGGAAGGTGTGTATAGAGGTTCTGATCCAGTATCGTTAATATATCACAGCCAGCCATATATATAAAACTGAACCCAAATCACTGCAAACTTTTACATATCGTCTGCTACAGATTAACACAAACTAAGGCATAACCAAAGCATTACAGCTTGATAACCTGGCCGTTAACAAAGATTCCACTATGAACCACAATATTAATCACTACATAAATCACTACAAACTATACTAACTACTTAATACATAAGCCATATCCCTTAAAAACACATGATTTCTACATCTTGCCTGTAAGCCATGTGTGGTAGGAGAGACAGTATACTTAGCCTCCAGGTAGATAAACAGCCAGTTTCTCCATGTCTCCAAGATATGGAGGTTGCATCTTCCTAGTCTGGTTGCTACAGTCAGAGTGACCATGTCCTTCAGTTAGTATAATTGAGGTCTGGAGTCTCTTTGTGAACCCAACTCCGCCTTGAACACACTTGATAGGTATGTTCAAAAAGGGGGTGTTTCAATCCTGCCCCAACAGTGAGTCAGCTGTGTGTTTTGAGTAGCTGTTGTTTTTCCAGCCTCCCACCTGCAAGGTGTCATACCCCAAACAAAGGCCTCCCAAACCTTATTGTGTTATCTAGAGCCTTCAGGCAGGAAACTGGGCTCTTAGCTAGGTTAAACAAATGCTAATTAGTTTGTATTGTGAGCTGGTTTCTGTGGTACCTCTAAGCTCTGGGAAAATTATCACATTTCATTTATATATTTTGGTTTTAGCTGTATAAGGAATTAATATTCTAGATTTTGTGATTATTATACTATATGTTGATTTTTATATACACACTGTAACAATTTCTCTCCAAGGCTTAGTACTGTACATCTCCCCCCATTTAGGTTAGATAAAGTTCGGGCAATGAGTGAGTGTGATGTTTAAATTAGCCACCTCTAAGATGACTGGCCAGGATTGGTTGATTCCGCTCAGCTGTCCGAACATCCTGGAATGGGATTGGTTAGTTGCACATGGAAGTGACAGCAAGATAGTGGCGCCCATAATTCACAGTTCAGCAACCCCTGCTGCGAGGAAATGAGGAGCCAGTTATACCCCTTTCATAACCCAGGTTATTGCACATGAACGAGCAGCAACTCGGGTTACTGTGCAGTGTGAAAGGGCCCAGTTGAAATAACCCACGTTGAGCGACCCAGCATTTCAACTCGAGTAACGAGCAGGGTTGAACATGAGTTCAACCCGGCTCGCGGTGCGGTGTGAACGGGTAACCCGGGTCGAGGTGGTCCTACACTACATAATAATAGCACCTACTTTGGGTCCCGTTCACTGCACAGGGAGATCGACGCGTGTACAAATCCCGGGTGTGACCCGCCAATTGCGATTTGAAGGGGTATAACTGACCGGACCCAGTAAGTTCGAACTGCATCAAATGTGAACAAAATGATCATTAAAATCAGCGTTCCTCAAATAACACTGCATCCAAAAACTTTACAATAGTGACACTCAAAATAGTACAACAAACGTGAATTAGATATAAAAGGAATATAATTTGACAGGCGCTGTGTTACAATGAAAGAAATGTGCATATTAACGTGAAATACATAAAAAAAAACATGTGAAAACCAATTAATAAAACAAAAATGTCCCTCACCACTGCATTTGTGATAGTGGAAAGCTCTCTTTCACCATTCAATAATAATAGAACTACAAAAATGCTTACATCGGTACAGTATGGCAAATTGTGGAACGTTGAACCACAATATTAATCACTACATAAATCACTTTTGCAATCCAATTTCCAAACAGTCAAACTTGCAAAATAATAGTAATATGCAAGAAATTAAAGAATCACAAAGTGAGGTATTGTAAGGTATAAATTATAACACACAAGATAAAATGGTGTGTCAAAATATACACACATTCAAATTCAATTAAAACCCTGTAGCATCAGCATAGGAAAACAGGTAAATCACCACAAGACCATAGAGTCCCGGGATCCAGATATTCTGTAGGTGAAGCCTTTCTTCCAGATGTACTTACTGTCCACTCAGTGGTCCCCTGGAGCTTTGCTCACCCCTGCTGACGCATTTTATAAATCTTTATCAAAGTCACACAAGTGGGTGAGGCCTAATCGTGCAAGAAGCAGGTGAGTACCGCACCTGGTGACACCTCTGTGCTTCCCCATCCACAAGTATGGGGATTTCTACACGCCAACAATTCAGTAAACTGTGTATAACAGTGTATACCAAGTCCAGTCCTCAGGGACCCCCAACAGTGGATGTTTTACAGGTCTCTTCAGTATCATAACAATTGAAATTATTTTCTACTTTTGTGGATCCTTTAAAATATGTCAGCCAGTAATGATTACACCTGAGCACCAGCTAGGAGATCTGTAAAATATGGTTTACATAATGGTAGTTGCCCAGATCGATTTATAGGCCCATCACAGGTGCAGGGAAGTGAGGGGTTAATCTCGACAAGAAAAAAAACAAAAAAATTCTCCCAGCACACTGCAACTGGCCAGCAAAACAGACTTACATGCTACATAGTAATAGTAATGCAGAGATCTCAGTTACGTCCATTTGCAATATGGTAAGCCACCAACCACTGCAAGGCGTCTCTGCTTTGGTGGTCCTATGCTACATTATAACAGCACCTACTTTGGGTCACATTTGTTTGTTTTTTTCTGTTCTGTAAAACTCTTAAGGGTCCCTGAGGACTGGAGTTGGGAAACACTGGCATATTAGAGAAAAGCATAATTCCATTTCAGGATGGCGCTATGCTGTATTAAGGTGTCCGCGGCCCACAATCCAGGGCAAACGTTGTACTGTGCATGTTCTATTTCCGTATCCCACATGTGCACTACCGGTGATAGATCTAGGGTTTACCTATACACGACCTTATCTGAAACAACGTCTGTGTTTGGAGAAAAGTCCTAGCAATGGTTTGTTAGAACTTTGCCGGGGGACCAGCATACCGTAGCATACCGAGAGACACCAGGCGGTATGTATTTTATTTTTAAGTACTCCATAACTTGTAAAATGAGTGCAACAAAGCTATATGATAATTACCACTATGCACTGACAAATTTCAAGAGCAGAACCCCAAATCCAGATAAATTAATGGTAAACAAATATCAGAGCCTAGAGATGTACAATTCCTTACAAAGCGCTGCATAGTTTAGAGCTTAAACATCACTTTACACTGGAGGTTACAAACAGCCTAAGTCTATCACGATCTCGGATGTCTCGCCGGATGAAAGGTCACATGTATAAATGGCAACATACAGATTATTTACTGTAAATCAGCAGACATGACACAAGCATTTTCAGTCTGAAATTATGGGAAAGTCAGACAGGATCAAGTACCCATCACAATGTGCATGGCATTCCTTAACAAGCAGATTTACTAGGCCAATGCTTTATCATACTATTGATATATTGCCTTCCATAGGCACATCTGTGCTCTCGGGAGCCTAGAACAGAGCACCAGGGAAATACAGCTGAGAGCAGGCCGATAAACAAAGCATAGTTACCTTGTTTTACCTTTAATACCATTAATCAGTTATGTACACTCCCTTCGGCCTGTGTATCATTCACATAATCCATGCAACTGACACAAGAATGGATTTAATGAAGATAGATTTATATTAGTAGTATCGTAATACAAATTGCTGCTTCACAGATCAGAGCATTGTTTGGGGTAATTGGCAGCAGTTTTGATCATTTCAAAAGGGTTAAAAAAAAAAAAAGTAGAACGTCCCTATAATGCAGATAACTTATACTGTGGGGTAGATGTACTAAGCCTTTGAGAGAAATAAACTGGAGAAAAAGTACCAACCAATCAGCTCCTGTCATTTTTCAAACACAGGGGCTGATTCAGACCCGCTCGCGAGCGCAGGACGCTCGCAAGCGGGTCGATGGTGCCGAATTGCGCATGCGCACAACGGAGGGAGCTCCGTCGTGCGCATGCGCGAGACCCGAATAACGACGGCCAAGCGGTTGTTATGGGTCTCGCACCAAAGGGGGTGACAGCACGCCCCCTTTGGTGGGCATGCCGGGGGCGTGGCTGCCAGACGGAGGCGTTCCCATGGGAACGCCTACCGTCTGAGACCTGCCCCACTGACATCACTAGTGTCAGTGGGAGTGATTTTGGCTCTGATAGAGCCAAAATCACTCCAGGGCTTGCGGTCACCGAGACCCTACCGCAGGGTCTCGTCGCAAGCCCGATGGAGCTATAGCTATAGTTACCACCCACAGCTATAGCGAGCGTCCATGATGATGGTCGCGATGGTCAAGACCATCGCTACCATCATCATGGACGCTCGCTATAGCTGTGGGTGGTAACCCACAGCTATGCGAGCGTCCATGAGGCCGCTCCAAGTTGAGGGAGGAGGGCCCTGATTCAGAGCGAGCGCTCTGGTCAGAGCGTTCGGCTCTGAATCAGGTCCACAGCCTGTAAAGCAGTGACAGTTAGGAGCTAATTGGTTGGTATTTTATCTCTCTTTACTTATTCTTTTTTGGGCCTCATGTTTGAAAAATGACAGTTAGGAGCTGATTGGATTTATCATACGCAGCCAGTTTTATCATTTGTTTTGAGTGATAAAACTCGTTGATAAATGAGGCCCCAAGACTTAGTACATCTCCCCCTAAATCTGTGAGGAGGCTGTGGGTCAAAATTTTAGGATCTACACAAGAAGCACATTTTCAGTTTGCACCTGTAATATTCACTTTTACACAAGATACTAGACTACAATAATTAAAATCTTATTAATTCAGAAACTTTTTCCTTCATAAACACTCAGGGGTCTATTAATCATCACTCAATTTATACAAAAGCAGGGGCGGACACTGGCGGCGGGGGAGGGGAGAAGAGACACGCAGTGAGGAGATCCTTATGGATACCTCAGTGGTAAGAGGGAAAAGTATAAGTTTTCAAAAAAACTGATTCCTCAAAAAGAGCAGCTTTTCGGAAGTGATACTTTTGTTAGGGAGGCATGATGAATGAGGCGTGATGAATGAGGGATGATGAATGCCTCCAAAACATTTTTAAACTTGCAGCGAGTTTGAAACATAATAATTATCACTAGTGATGATGACTAGGCCCCGCCCCTATATAACATGTTATTCTTACTATGTCCAATAAGGATGATCAAACCATTTAGTAATATGTACCCTGCATCTCCGTACCTTAAATAACCACCATAGTAGGCTCATACAGTACAGCTCTTATTAGTTACTCTTACCAGTATTTACCATCATTTTTTAAAAACACGCACGTTAGTAAATATACCCTTAAGACTTAACCTAATCAGTCCCTTTGTATGGGTATTTGGGGAATACTTTGTGGGTCCTTACAGTACTTCTATCTAGACTAAATGTAACTTCTCCACAGGGAATAGTGAGACGACCCCAAGGCAGAGAGGGACATCCTGGGACAACCCCTTTAATCTGCAGCCTAACCATTGTTCATCCTCTAACTCAGGGGGGAGGAACCCCAGGTCCAGAGGAATCATTTGGTCTGGCCCTCGAAGCTTTTTTCTGCTAGCCTCATCTGGCTAGCATGGTGCCTAGAATGGCATCCTGCAGCCAGAATCTATGCGATTTAGATGTATGCGCAGTTTACCGATAATTGGTCAACTGCGTAAATATAGACTTTGCAGATATCCCTGAATCAGATCCTATATTCATCCCTATATCTCCTATGATGGTTACTTTGCAGCCTTCCAGATGGCCAACTGAGCAATCGTTTGTAAATTGTTCTGAGAAAATCAGTCAATGATACCTGGTTGCTCTTTATAACTAGATCTTGCATGCCCAAAATGTATTGGCAGATGCCTGCAAGTTGGTAGGTGCTTAGCAGATGTGAACAAGGAGGTTAGTCCATACGGTGGATTCAAAACCAGAGTAGGATTTATTGAAGATACACGATACAGGTGGAAGAAGATAAACAGCAGTCAATATGATCAGGTAGTAATCTCTCTTGGGCTAAGTACTGTACAGCCATACAACACTGTGAGGCTCCAATACACACAGTGACAGGCATGGGCACATGCAGACCCATTTATAGAGCCAAGTAAACAAGTCTTGCACCTGCAGTCTAGACAGCCTAACCTTTAAGTTAAGTGAACAACATTCACTTAGACATGTGATATTTATTCAGACTGATAAGTCATGCACCAATAGTTAAGAGACAGCTTGTAATGTTTAACCATTTAACTACATGTCAACGAAATGAGGGTAGCATGGTTGGACCAGGAGATAGGAGAGATCCACACCTTAAGCAATGGCCAGCAACAATGATGTAAACATTGTTTTATACTTGGAAGTGGGCTTTAAGAATATTCTTTACATGTTATTTACATGTTATTTCAAAGAGATAGATTAACAGGAAGAGGGCTAGAGATGTCCGTTAATGTCAGGTCCAAGGCAAATGAGGATCAAGCTGATGTCTGATCTTAAAATATTCACAAACTAGTGTCAATGTCTGTGTGTTATTTTTAGCAGTGAAATAAATAAGATGGACCACGACATGCAATGGGGGCTGATCTGCTGAAAGTCAAGGTCATAGGGCTCAGTGTGCTTGATTGAGGTTTTCTATGGGTATACTATCTGGCACCAGCTACTTAATGAAGCCTTCCACATGAGGGGAGGGTGGTGATTTCCAGTAATTCAGGCAAGTTTTTGATACAGGGATGATCTCTTCTGGAAGAATTTTTCAGATACTTTTTCTTTATAGTTATTGAGGAACTCTACTTCAGTACGAAGGATGCACTGGGGTCCCCCTCCTATACCCCGCCCCCGAGCCAAGGCATATCAGTTATGTAACAAGCCATAGGCTGGAGGAGGAGAAGAAAGAGAGAGAGAAAGTGTGGAACACACAAGAATCACATTCTAACCAGAAGGAGACGGAAAAACCGGTGACCAGATCAAAGCCCATCTGCAGTACAGGTGCGACAGGGCGGGAGTCCTGTGGAACCCTATGGACTAGGGTATCCACAGGATACCTTGGGATGTCCCAAAGCAGTATCATTTAAGGGTGGGACGCTCCTATGCTGAAAGGAGAATCCACTGCCCGAAGGAAGCATCCTGAGAGGCGAAGGTATGGAATGCATAATACCTAACAAAGGTATGGACAGAAGACTACGTGGCTGCCTTGCAAAGCTGAACATCCCCTTTGTTTTATTTGCTGCACACACATACATTTGCAGTATATTATTGTTAGCGCCGATAGCAACAGTTTTTCTGTTTTGTATACATTTATGGCATTAATATTGCCATGCTGCTGGTACCATGTATGATATGGGTAAAAACGAGTGCGGGCATATATCTTTTCTGTTTTGGTTCATGAATATAAGCCTCAGAAATTGCCATGCGAATCCCTCCTGCCAAAGTTTGCTTAGTGGCAGGCCAAGCCTTCTGTCGGAAGCCATAGAGGACAAACAAGGAGTACGACTTCCTAAAAGAATTGGTACGGTCAACATAAATCCTTTATTGCCCGTACCACATCCAAGGTGGCCTCACCAACCGAGAGGTCTGGAGAATTAAAGGCCGGCACTATGATTTCCTTGTTAATGTGGAAACTAGATACCACCTTTGGGAGGAAATTAGGGTGAGTGCGTAACACCGCCCTGTCCCTATGAAAAATGAGAAAGGGAGGCCGACATAAGAGAGCCCCCAATTCGGAAACCCTTCTGGCCGAAGCAATGGCCAGAAGGAATACAGTCTTAGCTGTAAGCCATTTTAAATCAACTGAGCCCAGTGGTTCAAACGGCGGTCCTTGGGGAGCCCTCAGGACCACAGCCAGATCCCAAGGAGCCACTGGTGGAACAAAGGGAGGCTGAATACGAAGTACACCTTGCATAATGGTGCAGACATCAGGAAGAGTAGCAATGCTACGCTGAAACCAGATGGACAAGGCAGAAACCTGCACCTTCAGAGAAGCAAGGCGAAGACCGTGATCTAAGCCCACTTGTAGGAAAGCCAACACTGGATATCCAGAACACCTGAGGATCATAGCCTCTAGGGCGACACCACTCAAAGAAAGTATGCCATACTCGATGGTAAATTCTTGCAGACGTAGTTTTCCGAGCTCTTAGCATGATGTTAACTACAGAGCTGGAAAAACTCCTGGACCTTAAGAGGGCTGTCTCAACAGCCAAGCCATCAAAGTCAGATGACTCAGGTCTGGGTAATGACAAGGACCCTGTGACAACAGGTCTGGATGTAGAGGCAACAGCATCGGAGTGTCTTTGGAGAGACTCCGAAGGTCTGAGTACCAGTGACGTCTGGGCCATGCTGGAGCTATCAACAAGATTGTGCTGCATTCTTGCTTGAATTTTCAAACCACTCGAGGAAGAAGGGAGAATGGAGGGAAGAGGTACGCAAACTGGAAGGTCCACCGGACCGACAGCGCATCTACCAGAAGAGCCTCTGCGTCTCTTGTTCATGACCCATACACAGGCAGCTTGTTGTTGTGTCAGGAGGCCATGAGGTCTATTTCTGGAAGGCTCCACTTGTCCACCAAGAGTTGAAACACCTCCTGGTGCAGAGACCAATCTCCCGGATGCACGTCCTGACGGCTGACAAAGTCCGCTTCCCAGTTGAGGACTCCCGGGATGAACACTGCCGAGATGGCAGGGAGATTACCTTCTGAACAAGTCAGGATGCGGGACACCTCTGCCAGCGGTGCCCAACTTCGGGTTCCTCCTTGGCGGTTTATGTAAGCCACCGTGGTGGCATTGTCCGATTGTACCTGCACGGGTTTTCCGTGGAGAACATGTTTTGCTTGCTGGAGAGCATTGACTACCACGCAGAGTTCCAAGATGTTTATTGGAAGCGCAGCTTCTGACGGGGTCCACCTCCCCTGGAACAAGTGTGGATCCATGACTGCTGCCCAGCCTCGGAGACTGGCGTCCATTGTAAAAAGGACCCAGTTTGCCACCCAAAAGGGACGTCCCCAGTTCAGGTGAGTCGTTTGCAACAACCAGGCCAGAAACAGACGAACCTCCGGAGAAAGCACAATGGTCTGCGACTTTATCCGATGGGGCAACCCATTCCATCTGGAGAGGATCAACTGCTGCAGAGGTCTGGATTGAAACTGGGCATATTCCTGCATGTCGAAGAGTTACACCATGGAGCCCAGTAACCTCATGGCTGAGTGAGTAGACACTCGGCGGCTCTGAAGGCAACTGCGTACCTTTGCCTATAATGCAGAGATCTTTTCCTCCGTCACAAAGATCCTCTGTTGTTGAGAGTCCAACAGGGCCTCGAGATGGAACATCCTCTGCGTGGGAACCAGGGTGGATTTCTTCCAGTTTATTAACCAGCCGTGATTCTGCATTACTGAGATTGTCAGTTGCAGATTAAGCTGGAGGACTGATGGAGACCCTGCTAACAACAGAAGGTCGTCCAGATAAGGCAACAAGCAGACCCCTGCAGATGGGTTGCCATCACCGCCATGACTTTGGTAAAGACACGAGGCGCTGTTGCCAGACCAAAGGACAGTGCCTGGAACTGAAAATGTTTGTTGAGCACTGCAAACCTGAGGAATTGCTGATGTGTTAAGATAATGGGGACATGCAGGTAAGCGTCCTGAATGTCCAACAACACCATGAAATCCCCAGGCTCCATCGCCAGTATAATGGAATGCATGGTCTCCATCCTGAACTGAGGCACCCTCAAGGACTTGTTGAGGGATTTGAGGTTGAGGATGGGTCGGCAAGACCCATTGGGTTTATGCACCAGAAAAAGATTGTAATAGAAACCCATGCCCCTCTGGAAGAACGGAACAGGCACTATAACTCCAGCCTGGAGCATAGAGTGCAACACTTTCTGTAGTTCCAGGGCTTTGTTCTGATCTGACGGAAGGCCTGTGGTGAAAAACCTGCTGGGGGGGCATGCACCGGAAGTAAAAGGGCATACCCCCGAGAGACCACCTCATGTACCCAACTGTCTCTGGTAGTCAGACACCAACAGGTGGCCTCCCACTCTGGGATCCCCCAAAGGGAGGCCCGGTCCATCAGGCAGAAGGCTTATCGCCCGACTTGTGGGGGGGGCATCTTGTACTCCAAGCCTGTTTCTTGGGCTTAGTAGACTTCTTGGGCCCGGCTTGTCTCGGAAAGGACTGCACTTTGGACTTACCTTGGGCACTGTAGGGTCGAAAGGACGAAGTACCAGATCCCGATGGGACTATAGCCGATGGCAGACATACAGACTTAGATGCTGCCAGAGTGGCCACTATCTTGTCCAGATCAGGACCAAACAGGACCTGTCCATTAAAAGGCAAGCATTCCAAACCCTTCTTGTAATCTGCGTCCACTTTCCAAGAGCGCAACCATAGGGTGCGATGAGCGGCCACAGCTGCCAAGGAGATTCTGGAGGTGAGGAGACTGATATCCAAGGCTGCCTCATTAATGTACGTGCTTGAGTCTCTGAGATTGCCCACTAACTCCGCCTGCTCCGCAGAAGAGTCAGAGTCCAGAGACGCCTCCAAACTATCAGCCCAGTGCTCCATGGCTCTGGCCACCCAACACACGGCCATAGCCGATCTGGGCCCAGCAAGGGAATAAATGGATTTCAAGCATATTTCAACCTTGCGATCCGTAACATCCATGGAGGGCATGGGCAAAGTAGCACTGCTCACTTTGAGAATCCACTTGCGGAGGAGATTCCCACTTGAAGAAATAATTATCCGTGAAGGGGTATGCAAAAGCCAAACGTTTCTGAGGCTGGTACCGTTTACCCGGATTTTTCTACGCCTCCTCTAAATGATCCACTAGGTGACCAGATAGAGGAAATACAGTGGCATCACCCTTAACATCCCTTGAAGAAGGGGTACAGTATTTGGATTTGGCCACAGGGGGATCGTCATCCTCAATAACCAAGGCGGTACAGACACTAAAGGCCGCTTATGAGGCCGCAATGATGACTCTCCCTGTAAAACGTCCGAAAGGTGTTGCACCGTATTGGACAAGGAATTGACCCACGCAGGCTCCTGTGAGACCTGGGAGGGCGAAAGCGGGAGACACTGGGGTACCATCAACTGTCTGGGGAACCCCTGCATGGGTGACGACACCACTGACTGCTGTGACAACCCCATCTGGGGGAACGCAGGGGGCGTCACCAGCTGGCCCACAAGAGTTGTAAGTACCTTAGCAAAACAAGCCCAGGGCGGTTCCTGCACAGGCGCAGTGACAGAAATCGGGTGTGATATAAGATAACACGCCCTACATAACCCTCCGCTAATAGTACATTACATGTGGTACACTTTAGCTGAAGAGGAAAATCACGTTCACTCTCAGACATGATGAGTGTAACAGAGTGTATGTGACTCCCCTCACAGATAAATGCTTTTACAGTGAGGCAATGAACACCCTGCAACACTGCACCACAAGGGCTTTAGCAGAGGAAGAACAGGGATAGTAAAATGGCTGACAGTCAGAAGCGCTAGCAGTAAGTCACATACAATGCAGAAATAAATCCCTGCACTACCAGCACTATGATCAACTACACAGACACAGAGCCTGGTAGGAAACAGTGCTGCATACGCTGAACTTAATCGAAGGAGAGGTATGCGGGGGGGACCCGGACCACGCTGCCACCGGTAGTCAGCATCCAGCAGCATTTGCACACTCCTTAGAAATGGCCGCCGAGGAGCAGAGAGGAGGCGGGCCCGGGGGGTGGAGCGCTGACACAGGCAGCCAGACCGCTATGGAGAGGCTCTGTGCAGCAGGGGAGGCGCCGGTTGTGAGACAGGGAAGGCGCGCTCCCCTGGCATGCAATTAACCCCTAGGACACCGGACTTTGCCGCTCAGCCACGCCCCGCTGTCCCTGGGGTATAGTGGAAGCACAGGTTAATACCTGGCTCCACATGCAGCCAGTCCCCAGGGAGCCCCCTGCCTGGGGACTTAGGACTGTGTACATCGGCGGGTACACTTCGCGGGACCCCGCCGCTTACCTGCCCCCTTGAATCCAGCCACAGTCCAGGCAATCTGGGGTCACTGCTAGCTGTGACCCCAGACACCCACCAGCATCCCCAGATCAGTACCGGCGTTCTGGTCCGGCGGGGTGGAGGAGCGACAGCATAGATGTCAGTACTGACTGTCTATGCTGTGCAGCTCATCTTGTGCAACCACAGCTGCCTTAAAGAACTTCAGGGGCCATAACAGCCCCCCTCTGTTAAAGGTGATCCGACTCCGAGCGGCCACCTACGAAACTGATTTGCCTTGGCTCGGGGGCGGGGTATAGGAGGGGGACCCCAGTGCATCCTGGGAGGCTGAAACCTTAACTCTGTGGTGTCCAATGTCTGACGTCATCGCCTACACGATGTTGTCAGTTTCTGCAAGTACGGTGATGAGGGAGGGTACCGGCGGGGAAGTGGCTCACTCATCCTGGTTCCAGGTCCGTTCATTCCCCTGGGACAGAGGACCCTTCCCCCACCCACTTGCTGCCCTGTGTGTATCCCCGAAGCCGTCTATGGCTCTCTTCCCCAGCAGAAGTGACTGCCCTGGTGTCCCCATAGGCTTCCCTCCCCGTGGCCATCTACAGCATATGCCCGCGGACCCTGCGGCGATTTCCCGCCCGTCTGCTGCTCCCCTCCTGCCGTCGGTGCTCCTGGTCTCCTTAGACGCGGTGCCGCTCACTGCCATCCCCTCTGCCTGTGGCTGTCTTAACTCTGCTGTAGAGGATCCGTGCTGCTCTCGGCGGGTCCGGGCAGCCCTTCCTCCGGTGCCTGACTGCTGCGGCTGCTGGTGTTTGGGGCCATGTAAACAGATGGCCCTCACTATTCAGTAATTGTTCCCTGTGCCGCGGAAAGCTACTGTTCACCTACCACCCTCAAGCTTCCTCTCTCCAAGGAGTCTATTTACTAAGCAGTGTTAGGAGACAGAGTGAAAAGTGATAAGGTGCCAGCCAATCAGCTCCCAACTGTCATCTCACAGGCTGTGTTTGAAAAACGACAGTTGGGAGCTGATTGGCTGGCACCTTATCACTTTTCACTCTGTCTCCTAACACTGCTTAGTAAATAGACCCCTCACATTTGCTTGAAGGGGTACAGTATGTAAGCAGCCCTAGTGCTTCAGTTAGTAAATATTCATGTATAATATTGTGGTGGAAACCCTCAGATTGCTGTGGATTGAGACAAACACAGCTCACCACCTTCTTTTTTGGCTGCTAAGCCACGCAGACTGGCAATTTTATTTTACTGATGGCGAAATGTGTATATACATGTCGGGGATTCCCTATTTCCAGCTCTGCTAGAATTTGCAAAATCACTATTTCGAAGTAGCCGCCATGTCAAGTGCTAGGTTGCAGGGGCTGCCAGATCTCTTCACACCTGTCAACACCCCATCAGACAAGTAATGCCATGGTGACATCCCAATTTACCATTCCCTCACTGGGGACATGCACAATACCCAAAGCATACCATGCAGAGTTGTCGTCAGTGTCAGTGTCAGAATTCAGAATACAGTTGCAATATTCAAAACAATGCAAACCCGTGCAACCAGAGAACATTTATACAAGAAAATACTGACCAAATTATCATTAAATACTATAGTGAATCATTTCATGGTTTTAGCAATACATTGATGTGGAAAGTAAGCTGTGAATAAAATAGGGATAAGTTTTTCTGTTTCAGCTTTCATTCACTTTTTTTATAAGTGGATTTATATAAAGGGAACACTGGGCCTGATTCAGACCCGGACGCTATTTGCGTCCACTCGCTGGCTAAAAGGGGCCGGCTATTTAAATCATGTGCTCGCACTGCGTTGCGTAAAGCCGCCCACTAAGTAATAGCGAGCGGCCGCACTATGCGCTCGAACCTGTATAAAGACACCCCTTTGCCACTCGCAACACACGTCATCTACGGCAGTTGTAGGATTAATCGGGAACATCGAGAGCCATCGGAGCTGCTCGCAGCGCTTGTAGTAGCCTTTTCCCACCACAACATTGCTAGCAGTTCAGTCTAAAGTACAACCCAGTCACGTGTGTAATGAGGCTACTTTGCTAATTATGCACACCCACTAAACGCCGTTCTGATGGTCGGGCACGCCTGCATTCGCACATCCACACCCCCGTTTACAAGCACCTTCCCCTGTTACCACCCACAAATGGCACTATCTGTCACTCAAAACAGCGACCCGACTGTGGGCTACAAGCGAGCACTTTCCCATCGCAATGACTGGTTTGCGCACGCGCATTGCGACTCATACACATGCGCAGATTGCGAAAAATCGCTCAATGCGAGCGAACGCGGCATAGCATCCGGGTCTGAATCAGGCCCACTGTTTCTTAGTAATTGGTGACTATCGCCTTTTTGCTCTTGGCAAATACTAGTCACTTCAGGCGCAGAACAGGACACAATCATCAAGTTTAAACTTGACTACAAATATCATCCTCATACATCAGGCAGATTTTGTCTCTGTTCTATATTTTACCTATTGCCATAATGATTTTTTTTCTTAATGAAAACCTTTGTGCTTGGATTTCCAAACCAACGTAACAGGGACTCGTTACTCACCCTCAGAAATCGTCTTCTCAAGTTCTAGAGCAAAAGAAAAAAAACTCAAAACTTTGATAGAATCCGTTACCTAATCCGCTGGTCACATTTGCAGGCTCGCAGCTGAGTCTGGAGTACCGGTGCCGTGTAATAGGAGATCATGTGATGCGACACACGCTCCAATTATAATTATAGATTGCATGAACTAATGAGTTAAATATATCTATAATTATTTTCATGCTACTTATAAAGTGTTGACAGATTATGCAGCGCTGTACATTGACAGAGACAAATTTATAAAAAATATATATTATATATTTTAATAATATACTATCATAAGTACAAAGGTACCTACCGTATTAAACCAGCAAAGAAGAATGTCCACTGTCTTATATATATCTTTGGCCCTCATTCAGAGCCGGACGCTCTGAGCAGAGCGCACGCTCTGAATGAGGGCCGCCCTCCATAAAAATGGAGCGTCCTCCTGGACGCTCGTATAGCTGTGGGTCACCACCCACAGCCTATATGAGCATGCAGTTTGATGGCCGCGATGGTCGTGACCATCGCGACCATCGAAACTGCGAGCCGGAGCCTGCGGTTGAGGTTTTCAACCGCAAGCCCCGGAGTGATTTTGGCTCTATCAGAGCCAAAATCACTCCCACTGACATCACTAGTGATGTCAGTGGGCCGGCTTCTGACGGGAGGCGTTCCCGTGGGAACGCCCCCGTCAGGGAGGCACGCCCCCGGCACGCCCACGTCAGGGAGGCACGCCCCCGGCACGCCCACCAAAGGGGGCGTGCTGTCAATCAACATCGACAGCACGCCCCCTTTGATCAGACACAACGAGCGAAGGAAAGTCCTTCGCTCGTCGCGTCTGGCGCATGCGCACGACGGAGCTCCCGCCGTCGTGCGCATGCACAGAGCACAACATCGACCCACTTGCGAGTGGACAGCCGCTTGCGAGTGGGTCTGAATCAGGGCCTTTGTTCCATATTAATCATTATCTGTCTATTTTGTAGCCTGGAGATTAGACACAGCAAGGAAACTCTTCACAGTCCCAGTGAGAAAAGCCCCCCCATAACCAATTTATGTGTGCCATTATAATGGATGTCATTCATGTAGACCCGTCACCTATTTATTACATTGGGTAATGTTAAAAATGCACCAATACAAAATGTGCATTAGAGAGAAGTTGCAGACAATTTTTGGCGAATATTAAAAGGAAACAATGTTGTTTCACAAAATGCAGCAACAAGATACCCACAGACTGTTCTTGAATCGCCAAATGGCACCGAAGTAAATCCTGCTCTCAGACAGACTTCCGTCACTTAAAGGGGTCTATGTACTAAGCCTTGAAGAGAGATAGAGTGGACGGAGCTAAAGTACCAACCAATCAGCTCCTAACGGGAAGCCAACGGACAAAATCCCGACGGCCGGCTTCCCGACTGTCTAATCCCGGCAAGGGTAAAATGACAGGCACCGATATCCCAACGCCTGTCATTTTACCTACGCCGGGAGCCCGACACCCGGCTTACCGATCGAAGGTAAGGCGGGCGTGGACAGCCGCGCGGGGGGGAGGGTTAGGTTTAGGGCTCCCGGGGGGGACTTAGGGTTAGGCACCTACCCAGGAGGTTAGGGTTAGGCTAGGGGTAGGGGGCGGTAGGGTTAGGCACCCCCGGGGGGAGGTTAGGGTTAGGCACCCCCCGGGGGACTTAGGTTTAGACGGCGGGGAAGGGGGGGTTAGGTTTCGGCACATAGAGGGGGGGGAGTAGGGTTAGGCACTTGGGGGGGAGGTTAAGGTTAGGCACCCCTAAGGGAGGGTTAGGGAAAGGGGGTAGAATAGGGTTAGGAAATACTTACCTTGGACGATCGAGATTTCCACCCCTGCTGAACAGCCGCTGTCGGGGAGCGACCAGCGGTAAATCATACCGAACCCGCTCCTAAATGTCATTTTTCAAACACAGACTGTGAAGTAACAGTTAGGAGCTGATTGGTTGGCACTTTATATCTCTCCCCAAGGCTTAGTACATAGACCCCAAAATGACTGCTCACCTCCCACCACCTCCAGTCACCTCTCTCCATCTTCCCCTTTCATCCAGCCCACACTGTCTTTTTTCTCTCTAGTCTCTATGGGGTCTATGCATTATATTAATTATCGGGGTCCATTCGGACCCCGATAATTAACAAACTAACTCGCCACAAGCACCACAGCAATTCATCATTGCTCCAGCGCGGAGACAACTGGGAGCAGTGGGACGCGCACAAGAGCCCCGACGTCCGGTGGAAGGAGCCGGACAGGGACGGAGGGATCCCTCTTTGCAACCCGGGGCTCCTTCTCATAGGGAACAAGCAGGCTGTGAGCGGCGAGCGGAAGCAAGCGCCATCTGAAGATGGCGAATGCTCCCGCAGTATATAAATATTGTATTTTCGGAGCTTGATGAATTGTATACTAGTCCTCATACACTAGTATGGGGACAGCGTGCCAGTCCAGGAGAGAAAAGTAAGTACTTTTAAGTGATGTCGAATAGACCCCTTTAGATGAAGTCATGTCTCTTATCCATTAACAACCCTTAAACGTGCCCCTTAGTCCTATGCCATCACATCTCCTTATCCACCTGCTCTCTCCCATTGTCTGTTCTCATCTTGGCCATCTCTTCAGCTCATCTCCCTCATTAGGCAGCGTCCCCTTTGCGTTCATGCTTGCCCTTGTATCTCCAATCCTTAAAAATGACCCTTGGCCCTGTTTTTGTATACACTTAAATATTTGCAGGACATCACTATTTACCTTCCTCCACTCTCTAAAATAAAAATAAATACTCAACAGAAAATTGATATGATCCCTTGTTAAGTGGAGATAATATAAGAAAAGTTTGGCTTTTTCTTATACTATATATAAAAATCTCTGGCACTAAAATTTGGCAAATAAAAGCTTCACTCTAGAGCTGCTGAGTCATTCAGTGCCGGGGGTGAGCCATATCTTTATTGTTCCTGGTACACTGGTCATACAGGCACCCGGCCTTGTAATTACCGATGACATTTAAGATAACGAATATAAAAATTGAAAAATATGTCTGACATCTTCTTGGGTCACACAAATGTGCGGTATCATGTTTCTTACTCTTCAGATCACATTTAAATATAACTTTAAAAATAAACATTAATTTACATAGACAATTTATGCCGTTTATTTCTAGCTGTTTATCGTTGTGTATTTCCTTAATTTTTAAGCCAATCAGATGTTACAGGATCAGGGAACATTCGCTCATCCGAGCACAATATAATTCCAACATTTTTTGTTCCTTACAATTTTCTTTGTCAATGCTTTAAAAGTTCTCTAGAAATAGGATTGATCTCTTCCTAAACCCATCGTAAGAGACAATTAATAAAATATTAGAAACAAACTATGAGGATCATTGTATGATTGTAGAGTAATATTATCATGTACCACTGCTGGTCAATGCCCTTTAATATATTGTACTTGCTTTTACCACCTGGCAGCTTACCTGGGGGGGTTTTTTCACTGACATTTATGACATCAGTACACGTACAGTAGGAACTTGTAGAAGAGGAAGCATCGTAGCTTTGCAATATATTGCAAGAAGAAGTCAATGGAATATGGTCAGGAGCTAGTAGTGCAAGTGACTGTTGGCCCTTTGTAGTTTGTGACCCGTGATGAATATACAGTAAGTAATGCGCACATCCCATGGCATGGCTTGAGAGGGTATCCACCTAGCGGGAATGCAATGGGCAGGATGCAAAATTAGAGCCCCCCCACCCACAACTTGCGGGACATTTGCTGCACATGTACAGCATTTTCATAATATAGTGGTTGAAGAACGGAAGGGTGCCCATGTGCAACCTTCGTGCGGGCCCCCTCCTCTCCAGCATCGCAGTAGACTTTGGCATTGCACCAGAGTGTACTGTGCATGCGCAAATCTCCAGGCAAATGGTCGTCGCCCCATTTTTCCCTGTGATTTCTGTCTGCAGCACCGGCCGATGCTGTAGAACTCCGGAGAGATAAATGTAAAATATATGAGCACCGGGCAGCGACATCACTGGGGGGGAGCGGGCCGCACTGGGTGACACCATCTAAGGGGGTGATCATATGGTATCACCAAACAGCACTGCAGCCCAGTAATGGATGATGCACTCACTACTGAGCATGTGCAGGGGCCATCTTGTTTTTACTATGTAGAGTGACATGGTGAGAGACAGAAGTCTCCTACTTAGCTCCTATGAGAGACCCTGGTTATTACCTGCTATAAAGTAGTTCCAGCATCCCTGCACCGCTATCCGTTTGCAGCATACACTCACTGACTGGTGAACTGTATAGAACCCCGCTCCGCTCAAGCTCTGCTCCATTCCCAGTGTACATATAAAAGTGAGTACGGCTGTACCTACTATACTTCAATAAACCAACACCACTGGTTAAGTAATTGGCCCGTTCATAGTTTGAGTCATCCGCTGGTGTGTGCCTGCACAACTCTGCAATATCAACGGCTGCATACAAATCATTTCCAACACACTTACCATAGAGAAACACAGGGGCGTAGGGAGGGCGGTTCCACTGGAGCGTGAGCTCCAGGCGCCTTACTTACCAGAGGGCGCCCTGCAGTCAGACTCTGGAGCAGCTGTCAAGTAGCTAACAGCCTGTGCCGGGTCCGCAGCAGCAGCAACAGCTTCTGTCCTGCCTTCCTGCTCTAGTGAGAAACTCCTGGTCACTAGAGGAGCTTGTGCTGAGCCCTGATTGGTGAAGCTCAGCACATGTTCATCTGACCCCAGCAGTGGGCGGGGCTACAGCAGCATGTCAACGATGAAGAACCTGCAGGGTCCACATTAAGGTAAGAGAGTTATGTCTATCACCCTCCCTGCCTGTATGTATGCGTGTGTATGTATGTGTGTATGTATGTGTGAACCTTCCTGCCTGTATGTGTGTGTATGTATGTATGTGACCCTGCCTGTATGTGTGTGTGTATGTATGAATGTGTGACCCTGCCTGCATGTGTATGTATGTATGTGACCCTGCATGTATGTGTGTCTATGCATGTATGAATGTGTGACCCTGCCTGCATGTGTATGTCTGTGTGTATGTATGAATGTGTGACCCTGCCTATATGTACGTGTGACCATTCCTGTATATGTTTATATGTATGTGTGACCCTTTATGTATGTATGCATGACCCTGCCATGTATGTAGTGTTTCCGCGAGGCTGGGCTCTGCCCACCCCACGGGTCGGGAAATGTGGGGTGACCCGGTCACCGCCGGTGAATAGATGCTGAGCGCATGGGCCCGGCATCTATTCTACCTGTCGGCAGAGCTTGGGGGCTGCTCGGCGTGTCTGTAAGTGCCGGGCACGCCCCCAAGAGTGACGAAAAGGTGACGCATCTTATAGACACGCCCCCTTTTCAGTGGCCACATCCCCTTTTCGGGTGCACGCGCGCAGCGCTAGAGTGAACGCTATGTGTGTATGTGTATATATTTACCGGTTATATTATATAGCACACACTTTTTGGGGGGGAGGGGGGCGCGGTAGAACACTCGTACTTTAGGCACCCTGGCCACATGCTACACCTCTGGAGGAACACATCCGCTTATTGTTTCATCATACATGTTCACAGTGGTTTCAGGGTCATAGGGGGAATCCCAGGGAAATCCCACCATGTGCAGTGGTTACTAAAGACACTCATAGCAAACTGTCCACAAGTTCCTGGACAGCAGCAGGCGATATGTTCTGCCATTCTGCCTTATGTACAGTGACGAGCTGTCACACTGTAGAAATTCGAGTCAGCCTAGAACGCACCCGTCGCTCCAATTCATCTCATAGGTTGGTCCCGCTGCGGAACCCTTGTGGCACCATATAAATAAAGGATACTAATAATAATAATAGATTCTCAATGGGGTTAATACCTGGACTCTGAGCTGGCCAGTCCATCTGGGTTACCACATTTTCTGTATACCGGTCCAACGTCGCCCTAGAAACGTGACAGGTGGCATTGTCGTCCTGATAAAAACACTGGTTGTTTCCGTAGACCTGCAAGTGCATTGGCCTCCCTACCAAGTGTTCTTGTCTAAACCGCCACATTAGCGGCCATTATAACTCATGTGCAGTGGTACGCATTTCGCATGTGCGGGTGTGACCAATTACTTTTGTCTACATAGTGTATTTAGAGTAGATCATTCCTGGGCGTACAGTACTGATCCTTTATTCGGCTACACCCTCAATGATTGCCAATATTGACTGAATGAAATACAGAAAATGCCGACATGGCAGCAGTGTTACTTAAACCATTTTTATAATGATGGCATTAGAACAGTAATCATTATGCTTTACTACCATGTTTACAGTTATAATGACGATACAATAAAAATGCTGTAATTAACATTACTCTAGTGTCTGCATTCTACACGCGGCACTAAGCTGTTGACATTTTGGGGGCGATTCAATTGTTTTTAATAGCCATGGCAATTAAGGGGTGCCCAATGTAGAAATTCAATTGTTTTTGGGGGGCCCATTAATTGCAAACAATTGAATTCCCCCATTTGGCTGTTGACAAAACATTGTAAATGTCGACAAAACATCGCAATCCTGAAGCCTGGAGAAGGTTGGGTTGCTGTAATGAAGGAGGGCCGGCTGTTCACTGGACTTCACTACAAGCTATGGCATTGGCTCTGGAGGTCAATAGATTATAGTAATGAATCGTACAATAAAAGAGTCATCTTTGTGAAATCCTATAAAACTTTTGTAAAACTACAGTAAATCGCCCAAAATAGTCAACTGCTCTGAAAATCCAACTAGCAGCTCTGTAAACTGAACACCCAGATACTGTACATTTTGGAACAAACAACAGCTCTGTGACCGGCAGTTTCCTTACTTTGTAATAGAGCACATCCTTAACGATACGTTTATTTTCCTGCAATATATTACTCATGCTGCTCCATATATTACCAACAACGGTCAGCTTTTGGGACTATATAAACTCCGAGCAGCGTAGAAAACACCACTTTAAGCTGTGGTAGACCACAGACATGTTTTCATCTGTCTGTTAAGCTTAGTAACATTGAAAACATTGTGTACCTTTCCTGTACGCGAGGCCAGCACACAGTCCAAACCACAAGCTCTTAGAGCCGAATTCTCCAGACAGATATTTGCAGTGATCGGGGCTCTTGTTACTCCTGCCGCAGAGATACAGAGGGATGAGCTAATGATGAAAGTATGTGATATCAGTCAACCTGCCTGTGTCCTCATCAGCAAAACACACACAGGGATACAAACTATTAAAGTAATTCCTATTTAAAATAAAGATAAAAATATTATGACTTAAAAATACAGTTAAAAAAAAAATATTATTATATTTATTTATATGTCATCGCAAAGAGTTTGTAGCACCATACAGGGAAAATGACAATAAACCCCCCACAAACAATACAATATAGTCAAGCAGACAATACAGAAGGGGGAAATTAAACAGTGAGGTTTCTATATAACTAAATAAGTGACGGATAATAATGGTGGCACTCAATGATTTATCGCAGGGAGACCAGGATATCAGAAGAGCTGTCCCAGCAAGAAGACATGATACATGCCGGCGGAATTAAAGTCTGGTAAGCCGCTAAAAATAGGGGGAGATTATCTTAATATACTATCGATATTATGAAACATCTCCCCCCGAGAGCTATATCGTACGACTAATTTGTCAATGTAAGCAACACAAGTACCAAATAGGCCCCTAGGAAGCGCAATTCAAAATGCCATGCCGACTGTGACATTGTACATGGCTGCAACAAGGATGCGATCTGATTCTAAGAGACAGGAAGTCACTGAGGGGTCTATTTACTAAGCTGTTTGATAAGGTACCAGCCAATCAGCTGCCATGTCACATGCTGTGTTTGAAAAATGACAGATAGGAGCTGATTGGCTGGTACCTTATCACTGTTCACTTTATCTCCTAACACAGCTTAGTAAATAGACCCCTTAGACTTTCTGCAGACTCAGAATTATCGTGACCGTTTTGCTTTCCATTTGGCCCCATCAACCACTATTTTCCTTGGAAATCATCGATACCCGCAGGTGTCCATATCTCCTCCGTTGCTGCTGGCTGGGATAGTGCTTTCACAACATCACAGCTCACATCACAGGTCACGAACCAACGCGTTTCACCCAAAATTGCTAAGCTGAGGTGTATTGAGGCAGAGAGACTGTATAACCTGGTAACATGTTTTAAACCTTTTAAATTCTAGTATGTACAAAACGTACATACTAGTGCTCATTTGGAAACAATTGCAAGTTTTTATTTCATTTCATTAAAGTTTTCATGCACTATGGAGTGCCCCCTTGTTCGTCTCTTTTACAGGAAGTGCTTGATATGCTTTTTATTAGAGATGTGCGCTGATCCCCGTGTTTTGGTTTTGGATCTGGATTCTTCTTCGTGGTTTGGTTTTGTAGTTTAAAAAAAATAAAATTGATAAAAGTTTTGTTAAAAACGCCTAAAATCATGTAACTTTTGCAATTCAAAACCCAAAATTCTGATTTACAATCAGAATTCTGGACCGCATGAAGATCAGAGTCAAAGGGCGAGATGCACTAACATAGTGCTCCACTTACTGCCGGATACCGCAATTGTTCTTATCACATAGGCACTAACATATTCGATCAGTACAGCAAAGGACAGCTCTCCCGATAAGAGCTGTCCTTTGCGATCTGTGCCGCCTCATGGACTTCCAGGTTTATGGCCCGAGAGTCTAACTGCACATTCAGGGGCATTGGAACGATTTTATGTTGGGGGCAACATAAAATCGTTCCTCCACTCGCCAACACCCCACCCCCAACATCAACCCCAACTTACCCATTGTGCTCCGTGGGCATGAAATCCCACCATGTCCATGGAACCGTACTTCCACCCTCACGCAATGTTGCATCCATGGCAGGCCTGGATCGGGACTGGAGGAACAGCTTCCGCGGACAGTCATACTTCAAATAATGAAATGTGTGCTTCTCTAATAAGCGGTGGGGTATTTTCCTGACACTGATATACCAGATACTTTGTGATTATTTTTTCTCCATATAAATATATATATATAGTATATATACAACAGTGTATATACAACAATCAGAAGAACAATAATAGTTTAAAACTGAATCCAGCATGCAGAACAAGAGAGGAAATGCAGTTGTATGTAAATCTACACCACTACAATCCATTTTGAATGCAGCTGCGAGGTTGATCTTTCTCACCAAACGTTCAGTGTCTGCTGATCCACTCTGTCAGTTCCTCCATTGGCTACACTCACACATAAAGCTATTAACCAAACCACACCAACGTACATCTCTTCACTTATCTCAAAATGTCTTCCAACCCGACATCTCCGTTCTGCACAAGATCTGCGTCTCTCATCCCCGCGCATTACTTGTTCCCATGCACGGTTACAGGACTTTTTTCGGGCTGCACCCACCCTGTGGAATGCCTTTCCATGCACAATAAGACTTTCCACTAGTTTCCAAACATTCAAGCGTTCTCTGAAAACTCACCTCTTTAGACAAGCCTATCAGATTCCAGAACCGCCCACCTAACCTTTTATAGCTCCCTATCTAACTCTCTTCTTATAGTAAACACCTATCACATCTTCTCTTACTTCAATTGAACATCCTCCTAACCCTAGGCCAACTTTCCAGTGTGATTGGTTTATACAGCCCACCAAGAATATCTGCAATTCGGCTGGACCAATTTGCAATATGTAGCACCTCTCCTTGTGTATCAACACTTATTTCCCTATAGATTGTAAGCTTGCGAGCAGGGCCCTCTTACCCTTATGTATGTCATGTATGTATGTCTTTTACAACCCAGTATAATGTTAATCTTGATTCAAATTGTAAAGCGCAACGGAATTTGCTGCGCTATATAAGAAACTGTTAATAAATAAATAAATAATAAATAAAACACAAAAGCAATGATGGCGATGTTGACAATATTAATAACAAAGCTACAATATAATGTACCCATATTCCTAAGATAACATGCATACTATGTAACTCTAAAATCAGTGTGACATTCCTGTAACATTACATATGCAGAGCAAACACAAATCTGTATCATTTGTTATCCCAGGAGACACATACATCATACACGGACAAACACTGCTTGTAGTTTACAGGATTCTCAAGACAAGAAATAAAATGCTTTAATAATAATAAATGAAAAGTTTGACAAAACACATTTCACTTAGAGAGAACTGATAAAGAGCAAGTTTTGAGTTTGAATATACTTGCGCCAACATATTTCTGCGATAATCATATTTTAATTGTTGGATGAAAAATGGCCAATGATGTACAATGACCAGACAGCACGAAGAAAGAAATATTTCCAGATAAAGTTATCACGTTGGCTCACTCAAGCGGTGTCATGTAACAGCTATTGGCGCAAAGGTTATGAGGAGCTTGTGTCAAGCATCACTGAACACTACATCAACGTGACTTATGGGTTCACCATTTTTAAATGCCTTTAAATTGTATTATTGGATCATTGAAAACTTTCCTTTAGCTAGTGAACAATATGGTGAATAGACTTTACTTTTTTTGTTACTTTGCTTGCCTTGTACTTTTTGTATTACAACATGGATTAACAAAAGTAATACACCCATGTAGCCTTTTAGGGCCTGATTCAGACCCGCTCGCAAGCGCATTGCATGTGCCCTGCGCGTGTGCACTCCAGGACTCACTACAAAAGGGGCGGCTGCTGATGTTGATCGACATCTCGCCCCATTTTCCCATTTTGTAGGCGTGGCAGGGGGGGTGGCTTCACAAACGGAGGCGTTCCCATGCGAACGCCTGCCGCTTGTGGGCGGCCCCACTGACATCACCAGTGATGTCAGTGAGAGAGCTTCCAGCTCTATTTGAGCCAGAAGCTCTCTGGGGCTTGCGGCCACGAGACCCTACCACAAGGGTCTCGTCGCAAGCCCGATGGTCGCAACTAAAAAAACCTTCGCCCGCCCTGATTCAGAGCGAGCGCTCGCTGCTTGCGAGCGCCTCTGAATCAGGCCCTTAGTACCCCACTGTAAAGAAATGTTGCTGATAATTGTAAAGTAGTGTCATTATCCCATTTTCACATTCCAATTTTAGACAAATTTGAACTACTAAACTTGTAAGACAAATATACAAGATTGATTTTTGAGTCAGTAATAGGGAATGATGCTGCCCCAAAACTCTTTTAGCATTCAGGCCACTTACTTTGGAAGCTGGCCAAGAGCTATAGGTTCAGGGCATTTGGTGCCATTTTCCACAACAACAGGCAGGGAGATAGTAGAATCTGAGGCACACATACACAGAAAGTCAGCCGTCTTTTCATCTCAGATGTCTACCTCCTAGTGCCATAAATTGGGATCTCACCTAACAGTCACTGCTAGGTGATTAATTCCTGATCCTATGCTGATCTCACTACTGTGAAGGTTTACCAGTTGCTCACTTCTATTTGCTTTGCCTGATGTTCCCACTGTGTTGCTGGTGTACTTACGTGGCTCTGTTTATTTGACTTGCTATCACATAACCTCTGGCTTGAACTACTGTGTACCAGAGCTTTGGATTTGAACTTGACCTTGCCTGTTCCCTATTGAATCCCTGTGCTGCTAAACTGCCTATCAAATTCTTGGACTTGAACGTAGACTTGCCTTTGCCTCCTCTTTGTCTGTCTTAAGTGTACTAGACCCTGAACTGCCTGATCATGAACTACTCCATTGGTGATACGCACATACAGATGACAGGGGCTTATTAACGCCAAGGTGGTCTATGTGCAGCAAGCCTACTTCTCTGAGTAGTGGCCCCCCCTAGCCTTGCAGTTTAGCTTGTGCCATGTCCCTTCTCCTCCGCGGAGCCATCTTCCCAGTTCCAGAGTCTTTGCTTTCACAGTGCAGTGCCATCTTCCCAGTTCCAGAGTCTTTGCTTTCACAGTGCAGTGCCATCTTCCCAGTTCCAGAGTCTGTGCTTTCACAGTGCAGTGCCATCTTCCCAGTTCCAGAGTCTTGTTTTCACAGTGCAGTGCCATTTACCCGAACATGACACATGGAAGATGACACCGTGGAAGAGGAGGGACCCACTTGTCGGCACGTAAGTATACTCATGTAAGTATACTCAGTATACTCTGAGTGCAGGGTGTATGGTGTGGGGCCCTGGGATCAATGGGCCTATGTGCACTGCACACCCTTCACCCATTGTAAATACATCTATGACAGGTGAGCCTGAGGTTATCGGACTGCACATGTGCGAGTGGCCATTGCCGTGGAGAGATACTACGGTTACCTCTCTTTTGCGAACTGTAGCCCAAATGCTACAATGCTAACGTGTTCCGTGGGTTGGCAAATTCTGCATTTTAAAAGCCCCCATAGAGGGCTACTTTTGCTAAAGAAAATGGGGGACCAGAGCTGATATCTCCATGGGATCCCTAGTAATCGCAGGGATATCCAAATATTTTTATTGTCTTAATTTCTGTGAATGATACTGAGCCTCTAAAGTAAGCAAATACATTTACACGAACTGAGTGATCGGCATCTATGTATTTGCAGAATGGGATGTTTTGCCAGCCTGCGGATCTGCTTTGTGAAATTATAATTAGACTCGATTATATATGCAGATGTATAATACGTATGGCCTTTCAAAAGTAATCTCTTCCAGAGTTTGAAGATGTTTTTCTATACTGTATGTATGGAAAACCGTAGCCAAGTTTTATCCAAATCTCATGGTGAATGGCCAATTAACGCTAGAAATAACATATTGATTGAACGTGTGTGCCAGCCATGGAGACAGATCAAGAGATATTTACAAGTTACAAATAAATGCTGGCCTATAAGACATACTCCAGGCTGTACAAGACAGATACATTCATCAACGATCAACATCGGGATCAGCCTAAATCCAAAATAAATCAACTATATGCTGATTATAGGAGAAGAATCTGCCTAAAAATAAAGTCTATTCTAAATATTTATTTTCCATATATTTCCATTAAAGACATTACATCACATTGTTACATTCCTTTGTACATTAGAAACCGAGCTGATAACGTATTCTGGATTCTTTTTTTTCCTACACAAGTGAAAAGGTTAAATGCATTCATCTGTATTTCCAAGAAGAAAACAAAAAGTTAAGTGTTCCCCAAGGTTCTCACACTTTCAGATGTTACAACTTAGAGGAGAGCATGTAAAATGACGCCGTAAGTACTACAGCTGGGGTTCCAGTTACAACAGTGGAATATTTCAAGAAGACCTGTCACTGTTATTAAAGGGGACATAGATACAACAGAGAAAACCGTAAACAGCGCTGAGAGGTCAAAATCCAACGGGAGACACAGATCCCAAATATGTAGCTGTAATATTCCAACGAAGCTGTCTTATTTTCTCATAACTCCAACATGGATTTTCTTGATATGAGAAACAAAATACAAAAAATGGGTTACATAACTGTTTAGATATACACAGTTACTGAAGGATGAGTCCACTGATTCCCAAGGTATCTCCGTACATTTTTTCCTCAACTTCCCATTGGTCACATATATGAAAGTGAAGAAAAACTCAGGATGTAGATAAAAATCACTTAGGGCTCTATTTATTAACATTATTTTTACTAAAATAAAGTGAAAAAGGGTGTTTTCACACCCTTTTCACATTATTTTAGTTTCACCTGTAGTTATTACAGGGCAATTGGAGTAGAATTAGTAAAATTCTACTCCAACCCCCAGTATCACTTATTTTTAGTAAAGCAGATCACATTTCCCATAATTGTAATGGGAAATGTGATCCGACCAGAGTTACTAAAAATAAATTGTTAAAAAATACCGGGGGAAGCCCTGTGATAATAACGCCACCTGGAGGTGGCGTTATCCAGGGTCTCCCCCGGTTACCGGGCTCCCACTCTGCTCTAACGGGGAGAGCAGAGGCGGGAGCCGGTACCAGTAATCAGCTATGTGGTCTAAACAGGCCGCGAGCTGATTGCTGTAAAAAAAAAAAAAAAAATTGAAACATTTTTTTTTTACTTACCTGAATCCAGGGACCGGTGATCGGGCCTCCGGTGATGGCTCCTCTCCGGTCAGCTGGTCTCCCATAGTGCACTGCGGCCCGGTCATCAAGTGATCGGGTCCCGGTGCAGTATGGGAGATCACCTGATTGGGAAGCCCGAAGAAGATCACTGGAGGCCAGGAGGATGCAGGTAAGTGTAATGAAGAGAGGGGGGGTCGCGGGGGTCCGCGATCGTGGGGGGGACGGGGCTTAGCGTCGGTGGGGGGTAGCAGCGACGGTGGGTCGGCGCATGCGCGGGCTCTTATTCGCGGTATTTTTTCCGAAAACACCGCGACTACAGTGCGGATGGGATCCGCAGGGACAGAGCTTTATCACAAGCTCTGTCCCTGCAAGGGATTTATAGTAAATCCCTGTGATATTGCCTGAATTCGCAATGCAAATTCACTCGGTAATATCACACTACAATCCGCATTCAATATGCGGATTGTAGTAAATAGAGCCCTTAGTGAGTGACAGTGAATTTACATTCCGTACCTGCAAAGCCTATTTCATACCATTTAAATAGAGCACCCGGGTTCTATACCATCTGTAAAGCTCATGGATTGGGCATGTTACTATCGGGTACGGATGTATTATTGCTTATATATATTTTAAACATTAAAAAGTGATTTTTTTTATCTACATCCTGAGTTTTTCTTCACTTTCATATATGTGACCAATGGGAAGTTGAGGAAAAAATATACGGAGAAAAGAAACCTTTATGAGTCTGCAACATGACTTTGGGCTCTATTTACTACAATCCGCATATTGAATGCGGATTGTAGTGTGATATTACCGAGTGAATTCGCATTGCGAATTCAGCCAATATCACAGGGATTTACTATAAATCCCTTGCAGGGACAGAGCATGTGATAAAGCTCTGTCCCTGCGGATCCCATCCGCACTCTAGTCGCGTTATTTTTGGAAAAAAATACTGCGACTAAGACCCCGCGCATGCGCCGACCCACCGTCGCTGCTACCCCCCACCGACGCTAAACCCCGCCCCCCGCGATCGCGGACCCCCGCAACTCCCCCCCTCCCTTCATTACACTTACCTGCATCCTCCTGGCCTCCGGTGATCTTCTCCGGGCTTCCCGATCAGGTGATCTCCCATACTGCACTGGGACCCAATCACCTGATGTCCGGGCCGCAGTGCACTATGGGAGACCAGCTGACCAGAGAGGAGCCATCACCGGAGGCCCGATCACCGGTCCCTGGATTCAGGTAAGTAAAAAAAAATGTTTCAATTTTTTTTTCTTTTTTTTACAGCAATCAGCTTGCGGTCTGTTTAGACCACACAGCTGATTACTGGTACCGGCTCCGGCCTCTGCTCTCCCCATTAGAGCAGAGTGGGAGCCCGGTAACCGGGGGAGACCCTGGATAACGCCACCTCCAAGTGGCGTTATTATCACAGGGTTTCCCCCGGTATTTTTTTACAATTTATTTTTAGTAACTCTGGTGGGATCACATTTCCCATTACAATTATGGGAAATGCGATCTGATTAACTAAAAATAAGTGATACTAGGGGTTGGAGTAGAATTTTACTAATTCTACTCCAATTGCCCTCTAATAGCTACAGGTGAAACTAAAATAATGTGAAAAGGGTGTGAAAACACCCTTTTTCACTTTATTTTAGTAAAAATAATGTTAATAAATAGAGCCCTTACTGATGTAAGCTTAAATTAAGCATTACTATATGCATCTTCTGCTACGTGCACTAAAGTTGTATTCTACTACTGAGCACATCCTTGGGAATCAGTGGACTCATCTTTCAGTAAATGTGTACATCTAAACAGTTATGTAACCCATTTTTTGTATTTTGTTTCTCATATCATGAAAATCCACGTTGGAGTTATGAGAAAATACGACAGCTTCGTTGGAATATTACAGCTGCACATTTGGAATCTGTGTCTCCCGTTGGATTTTGACCTCTCAGCGCTGTATATGGTTTTCTCTGTTGTATCTATGTATGTATATGAAGTGATGTTTCATATTTAAAACCAGAGCTGCTGTGAGGTATTGTGCCCTATAATTTAGTGTGTTTTTTCGTTTTATTGTTATTAAAGGGACGCCTGGCCAGACACAGGGGTCTATTTACTAAGCAGTGGATGGAGTTAAAGTGAATGTAGATAAGGTACCAGCCAATCAGCACCTAACTGTCATGTCACAGGCTGTGTTTGAAAAATGACAGTTAGGATCTGATTGGCTGGTACCTTATCTCTGTTCACTGTATCTCCATCCAAGGCTTAGTAAATAGACACAACAGACACCTAACAGAGTTCATCTGCCAACCTACAGGCTCTAAACAGGAGAACAGTTGGGTCTCACAAGACTATCTATGGGATATCAAGGTGTGCACAGTAATATGAGTGATGTTGGAATACTGTAAATATTGATGATGTGTGCAGAGGTACATCGAGACCCAGCATCATTCCAAACTGAATGCCTGAATGGAATGGAACTGTCAAAATAGCTATTCAAGCAGAAACCTTGTAGGGTGTTTTCGCACTTGAGCAATAATTGTCGCACTGCGCATGTGTCTAAGGGCCTGATTCAGCTTGGATCGCAGTTGCTTATGCGCACGCATTCGGCCGATTGTTGCGTTCTGCGCATGCGATTGCATTGTGCGTGCGCGAACCAGTCATTGCGATCGGGCAGTGACCACGCAGATCCATGGCAGAGTGATTGACAGGAAGTGCCGTTTGTGGGTGGTGACGTGGTGGGTGATTGGCTGAACGCAGACGTGCCAGTGCATCTGAACAACATTACATGGGAGAGCATTAATTATCCACTGCGCTGAAGTAAGCAATTCCTGAGTGAGGTCTGACCTGCCTTACCTGTGCGTATGGGTCCAATGTTACTCGATTGTACCAATGTTTTCGTAGTCTTGCTAACCATTACGGATGTGCATGTAGGTGAATTGGGCTTCCTTATGTAGTGGTGCGGCGACATTGCGATCGCTATGGATTAGCATACTATCGCAGTTGAACTGCGTGCGTACGCCATATTGCGATCCGTAGTGAATCAGGCCCTAAGTCACACTGCACATGCGTCAAGGTACATTACCATAGTCACTCGACTATTTATTCGCAGCCTGAATGACAGTCAGGAAGACTTTGGGGGAGGTAACGTTGAGTTGTGGCAAAAACTGCAGGAATGACGCAATCGTTGTCACATCCTGCATCTGCGATCTCGTATGCAAGAAATGGCTTCGGCGTCTCAGTCCCAACGGCCCATTCTACGAGACCATAGACTCACTCTATGGGACTGCGGCAATCAGATGCTGCGACATGTTACACAGATGCATGCATTTGCAAAGCCGCAGGTAGGCGACTTAATAAATCTCACCGTAACTATACAAATTCGACTATATGCGCAAGACCTTATAGGGTAAGAGGTTAAATGTACAGCAGCCCTTTAAGCAACCTGGGTCCCTTCCCAGTGAAAAGGATAAAAGTAAAAAAAAACCTAGAGACTAAGGGCCTGATTCAGAGCTGCTCAGTAGATGCGATAGTTCTCACGATGTGTATGCAAATTGCGTAGACAGTGCTACCGCACAGCAATGCATTATCACGCCCAGTATTTCTTAGAGAGCGCACATAGGCCCTCATTCAGAGCCGTTCGCTATTTGCGTTCGTTCGTTCAAAAACAAGGGGTGGCTATGCAAATGATCCGTTCGCACATTGCGGTCTGTTCACACCTCTAAGTCTGAACGAGCGAGCAAAACATACGCTCTTTTATTTCTTAAAAACGCCCCCTGGCCGCTCGCACCATACGTCATGTCCGCTATTTATTAGAATAATCGAGTACATCGTACAGCGTATGAACTGCTCGCTATTCTTGTGGTTGGTTTTTTCAACCGCTATTTTGCGAGCAGTTCTGAGTTAAAAAAAAACAAGTGACGTGGTCATTGACGCTGCTATATTAATTATGCACACCCATAAAACGCCCGTTTTGACCTTTAAGCACGCCTGCGTTCTGATCTCCACTCCCCCGTTTTCAAGCACCTTCCCCTGTTACCACCCACATAAACCTCATTCTGTCACTCAAAATAGCAGGCACTCGCTATATTGCGTACACATGATTTTCGGCTGCACTGACTGGTTCGCGCATGCGTACGAAAAACCGTACGCATGCGCAGATGTGCGAACATCGCTCGGAACAAGCGTACTGCCGATAGCGAGTGGCTCTGAATGAGGGCCATAGTGTATGCAGACACCCACCAGCCTGTTTTGAGAAGCCCACTTGTGCACGTCATGCCCAGTAAGTGTATGCAACCATCGGTACATCGGATGCTATCACAGCGCTTGAGGTTGACCATACCCTGCCGCAAGCACTGCGAGCACTTCAGTAGAACCAGCCAGGTGACGTGTACTATGATGCTGTCTTATAATTATGCGCACAATGCATACACACTACAGTACAAACCATCGATAGCAGCGAGAGTATGCATCTTAGCGAGCAGGTCTGAATCGGGCCCTAAGTTATAGCTATGCTTATGGCGCTAAAACATTTCAGGATTAGGTGGAGAGAAGATATAATGGGATATAAAACAAAGATAGTGAAAGAAAGAAAAAAGAGAAAAGAATGAGAACATTTCCCGCTCTGAATAAATGGCTAAAAATGGCTATTTTTTATTCTAAAGCAAAATATTTATAAAATTGTTTCACAAATGACAATAAATAATACCAGGTACCTGGAAATGCATAAACAACAGATATACAATAAGAAGCACAATTGCAAGAATTACATGCCTAAAAACTTCTGTCTCCTGCTACAATGTTAACCATTAGCCCAATGGCTGAAATGTGGGCCTGATTCAGACCCACTCGCGAGCGCTGAGCGCTCGCAAGCGGGTCGATGGTGCCCTAGTGCACATGCGCACGACGGAGGGAGCTCCGTCGTGCGCATGCGCGAGACCCAAAGCGACAGCCAAGCCGTCGCTTTGGGTCTCGCACCAAAGGGGGCATGCTGTCGATGGTGAGTGACAGCACGCTCCCTTTGGTGGGTGTGCCGGGGGCGTTGCTGCCCAGACGGAGGCGTTCCCATGGGAACGCCTACCGTCTGGGGCCGGCCCCACTGACATCACTAGTGATGTCAGTGGGAGTGCTTTTGGCTCTGATAGAGCCAAAAGCACTCCTGGGCTTGCGGCAGCAAGACCCTACCGCAGGGTCTCGTCGCAAGCCCGATGGTTGTGATGGTCTTGACCATCGCGACCATCTTTTTGGCCGCTCGCATAAGCTGTGGGTGGTCACCCACAGCTATACGAGCGGCCAGAAGGCCGCTCCAATATTAGGTAGGATGGCCCTGATTCAGATTGAGCGCTCTTGTCAGAGCGTCCGGCTCTGAATCAGGCCCAGTGTTCCATAAACAATAGGACAGTTTATTCCGTTTATACGTGATGATGCGCCGTCTCCCGCAATAGGGAGTAAGGTAGTAAGACCTTAACACTGACTGGCGTTACCTGGTCTTTTTCTTTTCCTGGCGGTGGTTAGATTTCCCGTTTCTTCGTCGCTGCCTGTGCTCCGGTGTGCAGCACCTTCAGCGTTCTTCTGCCGCGCTCTCTATGCACGGGTGTCTCTGCACCCTCCCGACTGCTTGGACGCGCCGTGGAGCACACAGAGGCAGCTTCCGGACCGCCTTGTGCAGCTAATTTAGATGTTGGGGGTTCTCCGCTTTCTACTTTGTGAACACAGTACAGTATCCAACCGGTTTCACCCTTCCGGGCTTCGTCAGGGATACTTCTCTCCACCTAATGTTTTAGCGCCGTAAGCATAGCTATGGCTTGATCTCCCAGCGACTGCGCCATTTGCATATTTTCACAATGCAACAGCGGCGGCTTTAGCGTGCAACTCTGAATCCGGCCCATAGTTTCTCTCTGGCAGCTCCAATACAACGGAGCATGGACACAGGTGCTTCATGCATGACACATACCCAGGGGCGTAATTAGGTATTTCAAGGCCCCATAGCAAAAGTTTGTAAGGGCCTCTATGTACCATCCAATAGTGAAAATGTATATAACACATATAACTTTGACATGGCAGACCTCCCCTCAGCTCTGGGCCCCATAGCAGCTGCACCTCTGGCACCTATGGGGGTATCTGCCCACACAGATACCCCCAAAGGAGCAACAGTTTGATGAATTGCTATTGCCATTTGGGGGCGGGGAAGGGGCGTTAATGGCCAGCATTCTTGAAAACGGGGGCATGATGGCAGAGAAGTAACAGGGCATGGTTGCTCCCTGTGCCAGTCCTGCCAACTGAAAGCGCAATGTCTTATACATGCATATACTGTGCAGGGTGCCCATCTGGAGCGCTTCATGGGTGTGGCAGCAGCAATCCTGGCTGCAGGGTGCCGTTCCGGTTACCTGAAGGTTACTCAGATGGGCCTATGTTTTTGCAGATGATCCGAAGTTACATCCTCGGACGCAGCAGCTTATCGCAGAAGCCAGCAGGTGTTTGTTTGCGCAAGACGCCTGCTGCAGAATTAGCATATTTCAGCACAGCAGCTGCATCCAAAGTCGCAGCTGCTGTATATAATGTGTAAAACTTTAAATCAAGCATAATGGTGTCTTGTGTAAATAGACGCCTTCTGCCAGCATTTGTGATCTGCCGCTGCCTTCGAGGATGCAGCATTGGATCACCTGTGAAAACATCGGCCTTCTAAGTAACCCTCAGGTTAGGCAGGATGGCCGGTGTTTACACTCTGCCGAGGCCAGGAAATCTGCATCTGAGGACACAGGGCTCGATTCAAACCCGCTTGCTAGATGCGTTCACACGCTAGATGCGTACGCAAATTTCGGCAAGGCAAGCGATCGCACGCCAAGGTATTAGCATGCCCACTATGTCTTGGCATGTGTTCGCTCTGTGTATGCAGACGCCCACCAGCCTGTCTTAAGATGCCCACTTGCGCACGTCATCTCCAGGAAGTGTGTGCAACCATTGGTAGATCGAGTACCATCGAAAACAAATGCATCGCTTGTGGCTGACCATACCTTACCGCAAGCATTGCGAGTACTTCAGTGTGAAATACAACCAAGTGTACTATGACGCCGCCTCTTAAATATGCATGCCTCTGAAACGGCGTTATGACGCTCAGGCACGCCAGCGTTCGCACCTCCACTCCTCCCGTTTCTAGTGGCCAGCCAGTGTCACCACCCACAAATGGCTTCTCCTGTCACTCATTCTGCAGGGCTGTCTATGGGTGACGAGCGCACGCTTCCCGGCACATTGCGATGCATACGCATGCGCAGAATGCAAACAAGAGGCTGACTGCGTGCAAATGCATCCTAGCGAGCGGGTCTGAATCGGACCCACAGACCCTGGCCTCAGCACACCCTCAAAATGAGCCACCATCACTGCCCCTTCCCCGACCCCAAACGGCAGCAGCATGTCCATATGCTGTGGCTTAAGAGAGACTGTACCTCCCATCACAGTCAGTGATCGGCACATGCATAATACAGATCATGCACATGCGCTGACAATTAAACATCGGGTCGTGCGTAAAACATTGGGTTTATGTGCAACTCTGAATCAGACACAATGGCAGACTATTAAGATGGCAGTATGGAGCAAGCAGTGCCTAGTGTGCAATGTGTAGCTTATCGTTGGAACATTAAGGCTGATTCAAAGTTATACACAACCCCGATGGTTTATGTATAGCGCTAATGTTTGGAGAGCTGCGCATAGGCAGGATCTGTCTTTCGCATGTGCAGATATTCTTCTGTGAGATGACACGCAGAGCCCGGTCTCTGCAGCCTGATTGATGGGGGCGGTGTCAAGCAACATCCCCGAAAATGGGGGACATAACGGCTCCATTTTCTAGGCTTGCTGAAGCCAGTGGCTGCGTCCTTGTATGGAGCTTCACTGGCTTCAGCTGCGTGAAAACACCGGCCATCTTGAGTAGCCTTCAGGTTACTCAGATGATTCATGTTCATGCTGAGTGATTCAATGCTGTGCAATAATACCAGTGATGAAGTTTTAAACTCAACAGTAATACTAAAAAATATGTCTTCAGCCATTTTGTCAGTGAAAGCTTGATGCCATGCCAGTATAGTTTTTCATATGCATTTGGTCTGTGTAGCTCCATGTAGTGGTCAGCTTTATATCAGCTTACCTATACATCTTAGGCTTCCTCACTATCTTTCCAAATGCACCCTGGGTAGGTAATAGTGCAGCCTCCATTAGGGATGGCCATTGGTGGGTTAACCATCAATGATCACCATCAATGGTACCCTTGGTGGTTAATCTTGATGGTATAAAACCATCGACAGGGAATCATCAATGGTTTCACCCACCGATGATCTTCCCTGCTCTATTACTCACTAGGTAGTGGGCCAATCATAGGTAGAGGCTGGGCTTTGCAGGTCACGTCAGGGTGTGGAGCTATGCTCTGTGTTCCGGCACCAAGTAGAAAGAAAAAACCATCAGGGAGCTCTGGCCCTGATTCAGAGCCGGACACTCTGACAGAGCTCTGAATCAGGGCCTGTTTTCTTGATTTTTAGAGCGGCCTCCTGGCCGCTCGCATAGCTGTGGGTGACCACCCACAGCTATAGCGAGTGGCCAGGAAGATGGTCGTGATGGTCAAGACCATCGCGACCATCAGGCTTGCTACGAGACCCTTGTGGTAGGGTCTCGTTGTCGCAAGCCCCAGAGAGATTTTGGCTCTCACACCGTGATGTCAGTGGGGCCGCCCCCAAACAGAGGCGTTCACTCCCCCGGCCCGCCCACCAAAAGGGGCGTGCTGTCACTCAACATCGACAGCACGCCCCCATTGGTACAAGGCCCGGAGTGACAATTTGCTCGTCGCTATCCGGGTCTCGCGCATGCGCACGACGGAGCCGGCTCCATCGTACACATGCGCACTGGGCCACCATCGACCCGCTTGCGAGCGAATAGCACTCGCGAGCGGGTCTGAATCAGGCCATCTGTACCATTAATGGTTGTGAACCTTTGGATCTCCACCATCGATTGCAAAATAATCTACCATTGGTGGTTAACAATCGATGGTTGATGGTCATCCCTAGTCTCCATGATAGTCCATTGCAAAGAGGTGCTACTATATTCCTCCCCTCAGCACAGCATTGATGGTAAGGACTCTGACTTATATCTGCCATCATTAAATCTGCTGTCAGTTCTGAATCCTGTTATGATTGTTTGCATTAGTTTGTATTAACCCTGGTTTACTTTAGGATCAGTTCACTTCATGTTGCCTGTGCTTACAGTACATATCCTGACATAAATCATTCATACAGCAGGGCACGTGGTCATAATTTCTGGGGGGGGGTCCTGCAGCCTTCAGTCATCTGTAATGATTGCAACAGGCACTTATGTTGTGTAACAAGAGCACCGCACATGATAAGCCTGTCAGATCTTGTTTCAAAAAGACATGTTCCCATTTCATAGCGATGACATGTTTAGTTGGAATCGTGAAGTGAAATATACCAAAACAAAAACAAGAAAACACCTTCATTATTGTATCTACATTGTGTAACATGTGCAGAACCATAAATATTCAGTGTTACACACAAACTAAATGATGCAACTCTTGTAAATACAGTTTGGTAAGCCATTTGGTCCGTAATACTCGCATATTGCTGAGCGTCGGCAAACTCGTGTGTGTCCGGGGAGCTAGGGTAAATAATGTTTCAACATTTGCTTTCAGCCCTCCCAGGTATGTCATCGAGCAATCAGCGCTGAATCTTAAACCAATGTCAACGTATTGTCACCGTAGAGTAATCCCCAAGACTGCTTGGTATTAACATCTGCATCTAATACTCTTACTTGGAGAACATGTGAAGTACTGTATACTGTATGAATGGATTTATCAGGCAGAAAGGTATTTTGTTGTGCTCTAGAAAAGCATTGCTACAAACTGTAATGGTGCTAATTAAGATTACACGTCTTAATGTTGCAGAAATCTTTAGATCCAGCTGGCTCCTGAATTCTACATTATGTTGTCCACCACCTGATTTGTACAGAAACCTGATGGACCTTAGAGAGTTAAATTCCCAATTAACGATCCACATGGACAGTAAGCGGGCGCTGCTAACTGAATAGCTCCTGCACCATACCTATATAATGCCATTTAGGAACAGTACCCATCAGGGCTACCATCAGAAATTCCGGGGCCCGGTACTAACAAAATAGGCAGGGCCCCACATGGTGGTGGGGGGTGGCACAGGGCAGGGAAGACTGGACAAGGGGGGACACTGCGCTGGGAATGGTGGACTGGGGTAGCAAAGGGCAGGGAAGGTTGGTTAGACTAGGGGGGGCAAAGGGCAGGGGAGAGAAGACAGACAGGTAGGCTGGACATGGGGGGGCATATCTCGTCGCTCTCTGCCGGGCCTGGTACAAGAGTCCCGGCAGTCCCCCCTGATGGCGGCCCTGGTACCCATTACCTTTTTGCTTACTGATCTTCAGTGGCGTATCTGCAATGCGTGTAGGACATGCTGTGTACATACTGTATGTAAAAAGAAACTGTATATCTCCAATTGTGCTAATCAATAATCGACAGGTCTGATAGGTGAAATTCAGTTATTTAATATATCACATATATAAACATGTAAAATATCAATGATTATATCACAAAAATACAAATATCACATATATAAACACATATCAGTATTGATATCACAAAAACAACCGGTTATATATATATATATACATATATATATATATATATATATATATATATATATATATATATAGGCAGAGCAGAGCCCGGAGTCGGCACCAGTGATCAGCTGTGTGGTCTAAACAGACCACATGCTGATACACTGTAATAAAAAGCAAAAAAAAATGAGTAAAAAAAAAAAAACTTACCAGAGTCCAGGGACCGGTGATCTCCTCCCTCCGTTCAGCTGGTCTCCCATCCTGCACTGGGGCCCGGTCATCACCTGACCGGGTCCCAGTGCAGGATGGGATGTCTGCTGACCAGAGCCACGGAGGACATCACCAGAGCACCGATCGCTGGATGTAGGTGTAATTAAGGGAGGGGGGGGGGGGTTGCAAATTTAGTCAGTAATATCACACTACAATCTGCATTCAAAATGCGAATTGTAGTAAATAGAGCCCTATATCACAAAAATACAAATATCACATATATAAACACATATCAGTATTGATATCATAACAACAACCAGTTGTATAAATATATATATATATATATATATATATATATATATATATATAGTCCAATGCTCTTCCAATGAGAGGTGTGAGAACCCACCAGGGGTAGACGACTCATCTGTACTGAAATTCACATGTCTTAAGTATATTACAAGTTTTTTCTACTATCTCAGGGAGTGCCTCCTTTGTTTTGTTCTACCCCTGGTGGGTTCTCACACCTCTCATCGGAAGAGCATTAGACTATATACTACCTGTTTAAGATGGCACCCCGCTATTTTGCTTTTTCAGTTTGAGTGCCGAACCTTTGCACATTATTATATATATATATATATAATATATATATATACCATAAAACATGTATTAAAAATAATAATGGTCAATTACTGTTCATAATTCTAAAATGAATGTCTGCAAGATTTTTTGGACTTACAACACACCTGTTAATATCATAAAGGTTTTTTCAAGCAAGATTTACATTTGGCCCTAAAAATTACTTGTCTGTTATTTTTTGGGGGATTCCTTTCAGATCATTTTGACCAGGTGACCGGAGGGAGATCACCGGAGCACCGATCTCCGGTCCCTGGACTCTGGTAAGTTTTTTTTTTTTTACTAATTTTTTTTTCTTTTTTTTACAGTGTATCAGCATGTGGCCTGTTTAGATCACACAGCTGATCACTGGGACCGACTCCGGGCTCTGCTCTGCCTATTAGAGCAGATCAGGAGTCCGTTAACCAGGGAAAACCATGGATAACGCCACCTCCAGGTGGCATTATTATCACAGGGCCTCCCCAGGTATTTTTTCACAATTTATTTTTAGCAACTTTGGCCAGATGACATTTTCCATTACAATTATGGGAAATGCGATCTGATTACTAAAAATAAGAGATAATTAGGGCTTGGAGTAGAATTTTAAGAATTCTACTCCAATTGCCCTTTAGTAACTTTAGGTGATACTAAAATAATGTGAAAACGGTGTGAAAAAACCCTTTTTCACTTTATTTTAGTAAAAATAATGTTAATAGAGCCCATAATTATTGATATTTTACATGTTTATATATGTGATATATTAAATATCTGAATTTAACCTATCAGACCTGTTGATTATTGATTAGCGCAATTGGAGATATACAGTTTCTTTTTACATTCACACTTGGTGTGTGGGTGTATAGTGTTTGCCATCACAAGTACTCATGCCTTTTTGCAGCTGATAATTTAAAAAATATATATACAATTTTGCACATTACATTTTTTATAGCCCCTGAACCATTCCATTGTGTTTTTATGCTGTGCACATAGGCTCTTAAGACAATGGGTCCCCACACCGACTATCCGGCTCCCAGAGCCAAGTCTCATTGGTTGTCCTCTGGTGCTATATCTCCGGCACTTTCCCCAGAAATATGCAAAAACATATAAGATATTTCCTATACAAAACAAACCGCTTCACCCTTGCAATCTCCCATGTGCATCTGCTCTATTAGGAGCTATACAAAAAGTCTCCATCGTTTAGAAAACTAGCGATACTGGCAACTTCAGCAGTACCTTAGTTCACCGAAGGCCATATCAACTGTAGTCTCATCTTATTGTCCTGACAGGCTGCGACTATAGCAGAGAAGGCCATCGGTAACCTTTGGTTCGCAAACATCAATGTTTTCACCCGGATGGTGATGGTATTGTGACTCGGTAGCGTGGATGCAATGGTTGCCACACAGAATCACTGACTCAGCAATAGGGATTCATAGTGCATGCACAAACTAGCTCTCTCCTCCGCACAAGTTGTTGTAATACTGAGGAGCTGTCGGCGGGATTGGGGTTTAATCTGTGCATCATTTGGGAGAACCCGGATAGACTTGATGTGTGTACTGTGCTTATATACTTTCCAGTTTCAGGCTAATTACACCGCTCACACCATTATTGTTCATAGTGTTTGTAAACACGTTGTTAACTGGCTACTTACACTGACTGTCAGAGGCTGGGGTGTATTAATCCCCGAAGGGGCCAGTGTGCAGCGGACCCCCTCATCTGAGTAGCAGCCCTCAGGCATCTTAACTCGCTATGGCAAAGGGTCCCTCCTCCATGGTGTCATCTTCCCAGTGAGATTTGGGAAGATGGTGCAGGCGCACTAGAGAGCAAAGGCTCTGTCATAGTCTCTCCTGTCGCTGCGCACCGCCATCTTCCCAAAGATGTCCCTGGAAAGATGGCGCCATGGAGGAGGAGAGACCTGCTTGAAAAAAACAAGGTAAGTATACTTTGGGTGCAGGGTGTGCTGTGCGGAGCCCCCCTGGACCCAGGGGTCCGTGTGCACCACACGCCCTGCACTCATTATAAATACGCCTGTGGTCAGCGAATCCCTGGTGAGCCAGTTACCTTAAGATAACACCTCTCAATTTATTACATGTCTTCTAGCGTGTTAGAATTAAATCATTTTTTTTAGAGGTTTTGTGTTTAGAAACCATAGTGATATCTATGTGTATTTCTCTGCTTTTTGTTTTTGTATTTCCTTCCTTTTTTTACTCTCCATGCATGTATTAATTAATCTCATAATTTTATATATTTAATTTATTTAATAAAAAGGAGAGAGGACCTGCCTCTTATACAGGGCCGGACTGACCATCTGGCAGTTCTGGCAAATGCCAGAAGGGCCAATGGTTAGATGGGCCGGTCTGGCCAGTGCCGCCAATGAGGTTCTCAAGATGCAGCAGTATTCCCGGCCACAGCACTCTGTACATGCAGTGCTGTGCCTGCCTGACAGATGGAGACTTTCTGCCCTGCTGTGCCTGCCACCCGCCGCCGTGCCTACAGTTCAATATGAAACAGAATAGATGTGGCTGGCGGACGGCGCTAGGCAGTGACTGAGCCAGCCTCCCTCAAGACCCCTCTCATTGTGCCGGGACTGAAGACTGAGATAGTGCGGTGATGTTATCGCGCGTCTGTCTCTCCTGCTGGCTGCCGCGTGACAACGGAGAGAAGTTAGAGGACAGACCCACGCGGATGCCGGTATCAGTGACAGGCAGCGGCGAAGGAACAGTTCAGAAGACGGCATGAGGAGCGCAACAGAGCTCATGAGTGGGGGATAAACTGTGTGAGGAGGGCCCTGGGGAGAGCTGTGCCATGTGGAGAGCAGTGCCAGGGGGAGAGCTGTAGAGGGGGGAGATGGTGTGTCAAGGTGGGAGCTGTGTTAGGGTGCAATGGTGTGCCAGGGAGAGATGGTGTGCCAGGGGGGAGATGGTGTGCCAGGGGGGAGATGAAGTGCCAGGGGGAGATAGTGTCTCAGGATGGGAGCTGTGTCGGGGGAATGGTGTGCAAGGGTAAGAGCTGTGCCAGGGGGAGATGGTGTGCCAGGGGGAGATGGTGAGGTGGGGGGAGATAGTGTGTCGGGGGGAGAACAGTGCCAGGGGGAGATAGTGTCTCAGGATGAGAGCTGTGTCAGGGGGAATGGTGTGACAGGGAAAGATGGTGTGTCAGGGAGGAATGGTGTGTCAGGGTGAGAGCTGTGTCAGGGGGAGCTGGTGTGTCAGTGTGAGAGCTGTGTGAGGGAGATGGTGTGACTGTCAGGGGGAGATGGTATGAATGTCATGGGGAGATGGTGTGATTGTCAGGGGGAGATGCTGTGTTGGGGCCCAGAGGAGATGGTGTGTCAGGGGGAGAGCTGTGAGAGGGAGATGGTGTGTCAGGGGGAGAGCTGTGTGAGGGAGATGGTGTGTCAGGGGGAGAGCTGTGTGAGGGAGATGGTGTGTCAGGGGGAGAGCTGTGTGAGGGAGATGGTGTGTAAGGGGGAGAGCTGTGTGAGGTATAGGCTTCAGGCATGGTAGCTCGCTTCGCTCATCACAGGTTTATATTCCCCTTCTATGTCCACGTGGATAGAAAAAATTATGTTGGACAGTAACTGATGACAACAGGGCACATCTACGGAAGGGGATCTATCCACTACCGCAAGGGTTATGGTGTCGGGGAGAGAGCAGGGCCATAATGTGTTTTGAACATTACTGTGTGGCATTACTGTATTATAAGGGGCATTGTTGTATGGCATAATTTTTTATAAGGGGCACTACTCTGTGTGGTATGTGTTATAAGGAGTACTATTGTACTGTGTGGCATAACGAGAATGGGATCTGTGTGTCACTAACTGAATGGGCTCTACTGTGTGGAGTAACGTGAAAAAGGGGCACCACTGTGTAACGTAATGTGACTAAGGGGCACTATTGTGCGGTGTAATGTGAATAAGGTGCATTACTGTGTGGTGAAATGTGACTATGGGACACTACCTTGCGGTGCAATGTGACTAATGGGCACTACTGTGTGGTATAATTTGAATTATTGATACAATTGTGCGGTCACGACGCAACCACGCCGTTTTTTGTTTTTCGACGCGCGCCTATGGCGCGCACTCTTCCTGCTGTAGTTGTGGATGGTGTCACCAATTCCCTTTATGTACATAGTGCACAAAATGTGTACTTATGGCTCAGCTTTGGTGTGCACAGCTGTATCATCCTCTGTGTTCAGCACCCCTGCCCTAAAAAATTCCTACAGTGAACGTTATCTAATCCTCTACAACTGCTAAGCTAGGGCTTGGTCAATTGGGAAAATGCCTTCTCCACCAGCTTTACCTAACAGAACCAACCCAATACCAAATATCTAACTATGGCACACGTTTGAATCCCCTGCATGATTTGCTCTGCTGTGTGTGTATTTTAATGTAGAGAATGATGTATACGTGTATGTTGTTCTAATAATTAGTATATTTGTAAGAGCATAGACTATGAAGTGGGAGGAGTCAGGAATAGTAACGGGAGGAGTCTACGTCTGGGGCCAGATGCTGACGCTTAGGTGGGCCTGTGTGCTTTAAATGCCAGGGCCTATTTTTAGTCCCAGTCCGGCCCTGCTCTTATAGTATAAATAAGCTATTATAAAGCAACAGAACAGAGTAGAAAGTATGTCCACCCCAAGCTCTCTCTTCTCAAAAGGATAAAGCCCCCCCCTTCCTTTGTTTTCTAGAAAGGTAACAGCTGAGCTTTTTGGAGCTTGTTAAAGTTAACATTTTACAACAATAACACCCTTTTCGCAGAATGTGTGGATTAGAACTTTTCATAAATAGGATCCAAAGCTGTTTTACTATTAGGATATTTAATTCTTAAGGTAACTGTTACCTGCAACATATTCCTGATTTTTCGATTTAAAAACGTATTGATTTACCACCACTATACAAAGTTGGAAATGTGTGTGCAGATGGTGGTTTGGCAGAGTTTATGTACACACCAGCAGGATGTGTGATTAACCCACGGATAATTTCAGTGTAGCTTAACAAGGCAGAGTGATTTATTGAGCAAATGACAGTATAGCCGTACTCACTGTTACACTGGTTAAAGAGCATTAAGCAGAGCAGGGTTCAGACAAAGCACCAGCCAGTGACTGTCTCTTGAATGCGGTAGCGGTCTGGATGCTGGAACAGAGGTATTGGGAGTAATAGGTAGCAGGACTCAGGAGGTAAGGGGAGACATCCATCTCCCACTACAGTATGTCACTGAGGGGCCTATTCATGATAACTAAAAATTCTCTGGAGGTAATTAGGTTTAGAACTCGCATGGAGTTCTACCCAATTACCAGAGGAATTCATCATTCCTCCTCCCCATAACTATCTATTCCGAAAAGCTGTCATTTTTGCGATGTCAGCTTTTCGGGAAATAGATACTTTTTCCTCTCTACACTAACTTACATCCGTAAAAGCAGCGCATGCACAGCACTGCCTACAGCTGCGGTAATTCTGTCTCATAATACATAATACAGAATTTTCTGAATTTGATGAATAGCATAATTTCCATATCCCCATACTAATGTACTAATGTATGGGGAGTGTGGAAATTAACGCAGGGGGACTTAGCAAGGAGATATCAGTGATATCTCCGGTGTTAAGTGCCTTTGTGAATACTAAAATAACGGTAATTAAGGAAAATGTCCTTGAAAACGTTATTTCAGTGTTGATAAATAGGCCCCTCATACACAGTAACAAGAGGGGGGGAAGCATGTGCCGTATCCATCTTGGTGGGGGAACAAAGTGTCATCCCCTTTGGAGCCATTCAGTAGCGCTCTCCAATTCTAACATACAACACAAAGGTCAGGGGTAGAACTATATTAGGGCAGGAAATGAGGCAGTTACAGATCCCGGAGGTGAAGAGAGCACGCAATGGGGAGTTAACCCCACCTCTGGGGAAAAAGTTTCCCCCTGAATCCCTTTAAACTGCCCCCATCTAACCTTCACCTACTTCACCTTCCCTTTAAACTGCCCCGATCTAACCTTCACCTACTGCAGCTTCTGAGGCCCCCACTGAGTGAACCATACATGAGAGCTGGGAGGGGGGCCCAGGAAATGAGAATGTCATTGCTGGACCACTACTAAAATTGTGCTATAGGGTCTGGAAATATACTATTCCACCTTTGACAAAAAAATCATTATTGTCAGTTTATTCCCCTGACTACCTTATATAGTTTGTCAGATACACCCACGAGTAGAGTGTATATAACAGTTACCTACAGTAACATGCAGATTTCCCATCAGTCTGCATTAGAGATGAGCGAGTTCAGTTCCCTGAGAACCGAACCCACCCGAATTACGGGGATCCGAGACGGCTCAGATCTGAAAACGAGGCAGAACGTCATCATCCCGCTGTCGGATTCTCGCGGGTTTTGGATACTATAAAGGTCCCGCGATTCGCCGCCATTTTTCATTCCGGCTGTGGAGAGTGAAGAAGGAGGTAGCTGGGAGCTATTGCTGACGCTGTGCATAGGGGCTGGCTACTGTTGTCCATAAGGGCTGGTTGTTGTCTTCTATAGAGGGGCTGGCTGGCTGTTGTCGTGTCCATAGGGGCTGGCTGGCTGTCGTTGTCCAGTCCATAGGGGCTGTCTGGCTGTCGTTGTTCTGTCCATAGGGGCTGGCTGTTGTACTTGTCCTGTCCATATCGGCTGGCTGTAGTGCTGTGTTGTCCAGGGGGGGCTCTGTCCTTCAGGGTGCTCCTCACCCACCCCCAGTGTGAAAAAATAAAATAAAATAAATAGTGTTAGCCACACTTGTCATCAGTGCAGGGGTGCTGTGCTGCTGTTTGTTAAGGGGCTGCTGCCTCTTTTCAGGGGTTCACCCCAGTGTTAAAAAAAAATATAAACAAATTTTTTGTGTGGCGTGTTAGCCACACCTGTCTTCGGCGTAGGTGTGCAGGGGTGCTGTGCTGCTGTTTGTCAAGGGGCTGCTGGCCAAAAATTAAAAAAAAAATTTGTGTGCCTGTCACGGTGTCAGCCACACCTGTCTGTCACTGTCATCGGTGTAGCTGCGCAGGGGTGCTGTGCTCCTGTCTGTCGAGGGGCAGCTGCCCAAAATAATAAATAAACAATTTTTATTGTGTGCATGTCAGCCACACCTGGCTGTCACTGTCATCGGTGTAGGTGCGCAGGGGTGCTGTGCTGCTGTCTGTCGAGGGCTGCTGCCCAAAAATAATAAATAAACAAATTTTTTGTGCATGTGTCAGCCACACCTGGTTGTCACTGTCATTGGCGTAGGTGCGCAGGGGTGCTGTGCTCCTGTCTGTCGAGGGGCTGCTAGCCAAAAATAAAAAAACTATTTTTTTTGTGTCCGTGTCACGGTGTCAGCCACACCTGGCTGTCACTGTCATCGGCGAAGCTGCACAGGGGTGCTGTGCTGCTGTCTGTTGAGGGGCTGCTGGGCCAAAATAATAAATAAACAATTTTTTTGGTGTATGTGTCGGCCACACCTGGCTGTCACTGTCATCAGCTTAGGTGCGCAGGGGTGCTGTGCTCCTGTCTGTCGAGGTGCAGTTGCCCAAAATATAAATAAACAAAAATTTTTGTGTGCATGTCAGCCACACCTGTCATCATTGTAGGTGCGCAGTGGTGCTGTGCTCCTGTCTGTCAAAGGGCTGCTGCCCAAAAAATAAACCAGTTTTTGTGTGCGTGTTAGCCACACCTGTCATCGGCGTAGCTGCGCAGGGGTGCTGTGCTGCTGCCTGTCAAGAGGCTGCATGAATATTGCAATTAACACTTTTTCTTTTAAGTTTTTGGGTTACAAAAAGTTGTTGTTTTTTAAATCTCATCCTAACAGCTTAGATAGTTATATGCTCTAAAAAACTAAAGCCTATATTTATTTACAAACCTATATAGAGTGGACATCCTAGATTCTAAAACTGTTCTATTTAAAAACGTAAACAAAAGCAAAGTCTAGTGTGTTATAGTGTGTTATTATGATGTTAGAATGTAGAAAGCCAAAAATTGGGTGGACGACACATGGCTGATTGATCAACCATGGCGACTGAATTAGTGTCATAAGGAAGAGGAGGCTGCAATCTGGGTGTCATGTTATGAGTTGGCCATATGGGGTATGTTGCTGTTAAGGGATCAGGCTGGTTATCAGTGGACACATTATTATAGTTGTTGTTATTTGGGTTGCCATCTCCTGAATGGTGTTTACCAACTGACAGAGACTACCTATCAGCTCAGGCATAGACACTTCCTGAGGAACAGAGCTCTGTTCTCTGGGGGAAGCCAAATAGATGGGAGCCCCTGTTCCAACATCTGAAGCTCTTCTCTCTCCACATCATCTATAATAGATGGAAAAAAATGTCAATGGGGACATCTAGCTCCTCCTTCTGCACACTGCTTACCCTTTTTGGACAGGAAGTCCAAGATGGATGGTTTGGAAGAAGAAGGCCAAGCAACATATGAGGATGGTCATTATCAAGACCTGGTCCCCCAGTGAGTGTAGTTTGGGAGGTATTGATTGGCATGCAGTCAGCAGAATAACAAAGGCCTCCATGTTGTCTGTGCTCACTATTCCGTATTTCTGTTTGCGATTCAGGTAGGCATAAAGTCGACTACAGAACATAGAATCAATGAATGTCTTAGTGCATTCAGGCCAGATACGATCCGTGAATTCCCAGACAGATTCCAGACAGATGAATCCTTTGCTTGTGATAATCTTTGGTAATTCCTGGCAAAGGTGGGTGTTATAGCCAGACACTTTGAAGGCTGCATCTTTTAACTGCTTTATAGAAAATATGTGAATGAAACCTTTCCACACTGCAGAACATGTTGGAGAAATCCCTGGAAGTTCAGCACCAAGAGCATCTTTTTTCATGTTTTCTGAGGCCTCTCCTGACTGTGAAGAAAGATTCTCCACACTGTAGTCTTCCATTGTGACTTTTTAATGGTGATTTCAATGTTGTCCACTGGCTGAGATCCATCTCATCTGAGGGTTGGGTTTTCCCCATGCAAATGAGACAATTCACATCCAGAAGGTGATTCTTATGTTTAGCCATGGTGTCAGTCTCTCTTTTGGTAGAATTTGCACAATCTTGGTCTTGGGGGCACCATGATGAATCAGACTGATCCTCCAGGGTAAACATCTGATCTGGTGTTGTATCTATTTCTATCAAACCTTTGTGTGTGAGTAGTCATCTGCCGCTTGTGGTGGAGCTCTTTTTCTGCTTTCTAAATGATCTCCAGACACAACGTAAAACTTAAACCTTAAACTGAAATGTTACATTTAATGCTCTGTTCCGCTTGTTCACATATCTAAGAAGTTGACAGTGGGAACAACCGCAATTTGAAGGCCAGTAACTAACTCTGTTTTTTTTTATGTCCCTGTACAGGCTGGGAAATTCCTTTACAGAACACAAGGTTTGTAAAGGATTATCTAAGGCAATTGTTTATCTACTTTTGGAAAGCACACTTCCTGTTCCTAGTCCGCTTCTGGGATGAAAAAAATCCACTCCCAGCAAGCAGGCATGGAGCTCAAGAAAGAATTCCCAAGACACAACGTAAGACTTAAACCTTAATTATGAAATGCTGCATTTAATGCTCTGTTCCGCTTGTTCATATATCTGATATTGTTAAATGGACAGTGGGAACAACAGCAGTTTGAAGGCCACTAACTAAATCTGTTTTTTTAATGTCCCTGTACAGTTTGGAAAATGCCTTTACAGGTTTGCAAAGGATTATATAAGTCAATTGTTTTTTGGAAGCACTTCTTCATGGTCTCCTTCTGGGATGAAAATCCACTCCTAGCTGCAGAAGCAGGCGCAGGATTCTCAAGAAAGACACAACGTAAGGCCTTAAATCAGGGGTAGCCAACCTCGGTCCTCGAGAGCTCACATTTTCCAGATGACCTAGCTGGTGCACAGGTGTATTCATTACTCACCAAAACATTTAGAAAGATCCACAGGTGGAGTTAATTATTATAGTTCTGATTCTGTGAAGAGACCTGAAAAACATGCACTGTTGGTAGCTCTCGAGGACCAGGGTTGGCTACCCCTGCCTTAAATCATAGATCTTACACTTGTCCACATATCTGTGCTGGTTAAGGGGCACTTTGAGGCCACAAACTAACTATGTTTTTTTAATGTCCCTGTACAGGTTGGGAACTGCCTTTATAGAAGGTTTGCAAAGGATTATTTAAGTCAATTGTGTATTTTTTTGGGAAAGCAGTCTTCCTGGTCCCCTTCTGGGATGAGAAAATCAACTCCCAGCAGCAGCAGCCATGCTCAAGGATTCTTCTGTGGCAAGGACTGATGTGAATGTATAACATTTTTTTTGTAAATGCTTCCTCCCCTCCCCTTCTCCCTCATAAATTTTCTTTGGAATCAAAAAACTAAATTAAATTTACTACCAATCAACCCTTCCTGTCCCTGCCCTGCCTTCAACTACATACATACTCCAACTCCCTCAGGCCTCTCTGGAATAATTAAAGTGTTTCCTGATGTGCCATGTTTGAAGTTGAACTGCCATGTGTTTGTGCCGCCCACTGCTGCAGCTTAGCTTAGTCATCCAGCTAGCTTGGTGCAAATTTTGGGCCTAAACTAGATGAAATCAATATTGTGAGCTGGTCAAAATTGACTGAAAATGAGTGGAAATAAATGTTATTGAGGTTAATAATACTGTAGGAACAAAAAAAGGCCCATTTTATGTAGAGATGAGCGGTTCGGATTCTGTGGAATCCGAACCGCTCCAAACATAGGGGATCCGAGACCACCTGTGTTCCCCGCCTGACTCGGATCATCTTTCGGGGCCGAATGGCAGCCGTCTGATGTCGGATTCTCGCTAGAGAATCCGACATCAGGGCTCCTATTGTGTAGGGCAGACTGCTGTGTTAGCGGTCTGCCCTACACAGAACAAACACACAGCCGCCAGCGGCAGCTGTGTGTTTGTTACAGCAGCCAATGAGAGTCACACAGACTCTCATTGGTTGCTGCACAGAGGGAGCCGGCTGGAGCTCACTCCTCGGCGCGTGGATGCAGAGCGGACGGCGCGGGAGCGGGGATTCAGGTAAGTTTTTAATTTTTTTTATGTATGTAAGGGCTGGGGGCGCTACTGGGGGGCACAGCTCCTGGGGGGCACAACTACTGGGGGGCATACTACTGGGGGGGTCTGCTACTTGGGGGGGCATACTACTGGGGGGCCATTCTCCTGGGGAGCTTGCTACTGGGGGGGCATACTACTGGGGCGCCATACTACTGGGGGGGGCCTGCTACTGGAGGGGCATGCTACTGGGGGGGTCATACTACTGGGGGGGCCTGCTATTGGGGGGCATAATAACGGGGCCATGCTACTGGGGGGGCCATATTACTGGGGGGACCAGCTACTGGGGGGCATAATACTGAGTGCCATACTACTGGGGGGGCCTGCTACTGGGGGGGCATACTACTGGGGGGGCATACTACTGGGGAGGGCCTGCTACTGGGGGGGCCTGCTCCTGGGGGGAATACTACTGGGGGGCCCGCTACTGGGGGGGTCTGCTACTTGGGGGTGCATACTACTGGGGGGGCCTGCTACTGGGGGGCATAATACTGGGGGCCTGCTACTGGGGGCCTCTACTGGGGGCCATACTCCTGGGGGCCATACTACTTGGGGGGCCATACTAATGGGGGGGGCCTACTACTGGGGGGCATACTACTGGGGGGGCATACTACTGTGGGCATTGTGTAAAAGAGGCACTGCTGTGTGTCGTAACATAAATAAGAGACACTACTTTATGGTGTAATGTGAATCAGGGGCACTATGTGCTGAGTAATGTGAATAAGATTGTGCACTGTGACTCCTTGGGCCGTAAACAAGTACTGTGATTCTGCTGGCCGTACCCCACTGGGTGGGTGCACTACTTTTCATTTCTGCCACTGCTGTGTGACAATGTGTCATAGATGTGCTTTATACTGTGGTTTCTGTGTCATTGTGCCGCTGCTTTGTAGCTTAGTAACCAGTCAGCTCACTGCAACCTTTGGCAAATAATGTTGAAAACAATATTATAAGCTGTGAGGTGTTCTAAATTGACTGGAAATTAATGTTATTGAGGTTAATAATACTCTAGGAAGAAAAAAAAGACCAATTTATGTGATTTTAGTTTTTTTTGTCAATTTCTGTGAAAAAATCCAAATCCAAATCCAAAGCTAGTCACCGCAGTTTGGCAAATCCAAATCCAAAGCCGGACGACGAATTAGAACCAAATCCAAATCCAGCAAAAATGGTCCGGCGCACATCCCTAATTTTATGTGATTTTAGCTGTTTTTATGATTTTTTAAGAAAAAAAATCCAGATTCAAAACCAAAATCGAAAAACAAAACACGGAGGTGAGGTTTTGGCAAAACCAATCCAAATCCAAAACCAGTGTAGATCCAGATCCAAAACCAAAACACGAGGGTCAGTGCACATCTCTAGTCTCCATAGGCAAACGCAGGGGGGAAACCCCCTCCCCAGCCCAAACCATGATTACCACAATAGAAATAGCATATAATTCTAAAGCTGCATGTTTTTAAGATCCCCTCAGTGTAACAGATGAAATAATTAGCACCATCTGTTGATCTTTTAAAATGTGTGAGCCAGTAATGAATATACTTGTGCAACAACTAGGAGATTTGGAAAACATGCTCTGTTAGGGATGCACTTATAAAGACCATTTATAGGGTCAGTTATTAATTCTGTATAATACATTATAATAATACACTATCCAGTACATTAGGAGACCAATATGTCCTATATGTCGAGGGCAGTGCTACAGTAGGTTATTCTGCTGTTCGCCCAGACTCCTGAGATTGCTCAAATGATCTGGAATCAGGGCATCAGGTCAGGCGGGATGGCCTTCCTTCTGCATCTAATTGCTTACTGTGATCGCTGTTCCTGTATATGTCAGAATTATTACATACACTAAGTACAGTATACTTCGTATGACATATATTATAGCTGGTTAACTGCTGATTATGGCCTCTTCATGGACTGGCCACAATTGTTGCTCTAAAATTAAGCATTTGGAAACCCCTCTCTGGAAAACCTGCGTTTGCCCCTGGTCTCCTAACCAATTTCAACGCAATGGACAGCATGGGAGTTCTATTAACCTTCCCCTGGTGTTTGGAGAGGGTTTGGTGTTGAGGGCTTTAGGATGTTTTTGTTTTTTCTAACACCCCACAAACCGCCCATACAAAAATCTTTTTTACAAAACAACCTGGCCTGGCTGATATATCCTTATCATACAACACATTTTATCCCTGAGATCAGGAACCATGCCAGTTTTCCTCACTCATTTTCAAATTTTCGTGACGAGGGCCACGTTCTATAATTTGCACATTTTTAATTTTTATTTTGGTGCGAATTCCAGTCCGTTGTTCTTTGCTGTACACACAGTGGGGCCTGTAGTTGCTCCTACACCGACACATGGTGTCAGTTTTTAAAGTTATGGGCACTTATGAAAGTCCATTTATAACTGTTGAGGTATGTAGGTAGACTGCCTCAAACACAGAGGAAAATTCATAAGTACTTTTGAAATCAGACCCAGTTATGGCAGCTGGGAAACGAATGAGGCCCAATGTGAGCGGGGAGCTTTGTCCTCCGGTGGGTCACATTTGAAAATAATGAATTCAGTAAAGTGGGGTCACGTTTGAGAATATGAATCCTCTCTGTGAGCTATAGACAAAATCTACTGCAAATGTGTCCGGCATCCACGCTGCTACATTCTCCAAATTCCACAGCGCTCCAACAGTGAGGTATTATTCTGTCATCCATCATATGAAGCCAATAACTAACTGACAGATTCAAAGACTGGATCCAGTTTCCGAGCTACCTATGGCTGCAGATACGAGTGTCAGCCTTGCGCCCACATTTCTAGCACTACCAATGGATGCAGAGACTGCATATTACCAGGAGCACTGTTTCCATTCAATCTCTCATCTATACATAGGGGGTATTCAATTATCGCCGATGATTTCATTTTCGCCTATTTCAATTATCCCCGTATTCAATTTCAAAAACTTTTCGCAACTTCGAAAAGTCTTTGTTAAAAAACGCAGATAAGTTACACCATGTTTTACATGGCGAAAAAAAGTGCAGAAATGGGGTTTAGGGGTGCAGGCTTAAAAAAAATAGCCTGCACCCCTGGGAATAGCCCCTAAAAACGAACTGTGTCAAAAAAAGTTTAAAAAAAAATAGGGACACCCCATAAAAATTATTTTAATTTTGGGGGAAAAAAATTAAATGGGGAACAGTGTTTAAAAATAGCGATATAGGTTCAGTTGTATTCTGTAAGTATGCGGCTGGTGTTTTCTATAATAGGCTATTAGCGGCAGGTGCATTTTTGCAGAATTTTTTTAAAATAAGTTTAGGGACTTAAAAATATGCTAGTACACATTTTCATGTACCCCAAATTTGATGAGGCCACTTTTTAAAATGAAAAAAATGCTAATAAAAATAAGTGCTCTTCTGCATCACTTCTTTAATGTCGGGATAAAAACACCTGCCGCGGCTATTTAAAAATGTAGAACACATTCTGCTGGGCTAAACGGGGGTACCCACTGTGATCCCCCATGTCTGAATATCATTAGGGGGTCCCAGGATTAATTCCCGAAAATTCACCTATTTTTCCTGATACTTACCTTTCCGCAGGCTCCTGTTTTCGCCGACTCAAATTGAATACGGGGATAAAGCGGGCACGCACCCGATACTTTATCCCCAGAAAAGCTCCAATGTTCTTATGATACAGTATTTAGGTTCGTATTCAATCAGGGAGCGAAAAGTACTGTATCATAAGAACATTGTGTCCGTCTCTGCAAGTTGGCGCAAAAAAATGACTGAACCGATCTTCATGAAAAACTTTTGGTAAAAGGCTCGTCCGGGAGAATCTGACACTGCGCATGTGCACACAGTGGGCCTAATTCAGACCCGCTCGCGAGCATAGGATGAACGCAAGCGGGTCGATGGTGCCCTAATGGCAATGCACACGACGGAGGGAGCTCTGTTGTGCGCATGCGCGAGACCCGCATAGCGACAGCCAAGCTGTCGCTCCGGGTCTCGCACCAAAGGGGGCGTGCTGTCGATGGTGACTGACAGCACGCCCCCTTTGGTTGGCGTGCCGGGGGCGTGGCTGCCAGACGGAGGCATTCCCATGGGAACGCCTACCGTCTGGGTCCGGCCCCACTGACATCACTAGTGATGTCAGTAGGAGTGATTTTGGCTCTGATAGAGCCAAAATCATTCCAGGGCTTGTGGCCACGAGACCCTACCGCAGGGTCTCGTCGCAAGTCCGATGGTCTTGACCATCGCGACCATCATCATGGACGCTCGCATAAGCTGTGGGTGGTAACCCACAGCTATGCGAGCGTCCAAGAGGCCGCTCCATTTTTAGGTAAGAGGGCCCTGATTCCGAGCGAGCGCTCTGGTCAGAGCGTCCGGCTCTGAATCAGTCCCAGTGTCAGATGGGGGAGCGGGCCGGAGGATGTCGGAGAGGTACTGTGAAATCTCGGTCATTGTGCTATTACTACATACTGTAGCAACAATTCATAAAATTAGTGCAGTTTCAACATTATTTTATGAAGAAATAGTGCTTGATAAATAGGTGCATAAATAAATGCGCTATTGTGCGTGCACGGCTTTTGGTCGCGTTCTTTCTCCGTTCTCCTTCATAGTGAGAGAAGTGTGTCAGAGTGTCACATCCATAACGGAGGCTGTATATACATTCAAGACACTGCTAGATTGCTGCGTTTATAATATTAACCCTGTGCATACCATAGCTCCACATGCCTGCTGTTACTGTGTACACCCTCCATACTGTATTACCTTTGTGTACAGTAACCTCCATTACACATCTGCTTATATCCATCCCTACCAATAGGTTCTCCTGATATTCATGTCTGAGACCCTTCAGTTCATTATATAATCACCTCTACCAGTGTCTCAGGTTCATATATACACCCAAGGGGGCCCGTGTGTAGTGGGCCCCTTCCTCTGAGCAGCAGCACCCCCTCCCCCCCCCTCCTCCTCCTCAGCCACACCGAGCAGCAAGTGGGTCCCTCCTCCTATGTGGCGCAATCTTCCCAGTGATATTCAGGGACATGGCACATGCACACAAGAGAGTGCAGGTTCTGGCACAGTGCTAGAGTCTGTGCTATCACTGTGCGGCGCCATCTTCCTGAAGATTTCACAGGGAAAATGGCACCGCAGAGGAGAAGGGACCTGCTTGCCAGCACAGGGAATTCCTCAATAGAGGACTAAAAGCAGGGGGGTTGGGGTGACTAGGAAACAACTGAGAGAGTGACAGTAATTAAGTCTTCCTATTACAGCCAAACCCAGGTTTGGCTAGACCTGCCCAGAGGCGCGGAGTCTATCCCACTTGGTGGTCTTCACTAGTGACCCCTCCTATTGGGATTTGGGTTTTACCGCACCAAGTGAGCAGGTCACGTCCCTCTGGACAGGTACATGGGAGTGGCAGGAAGACCAGGAAACAATACTAGAATGAGATAGCACTGGAAACACTAGGAATGTAATGACACTAGGAAACACTAGAAATGTAATGACACTGGGAAACACTAGAAATGAGAAGGTACTAGAAGTTACTGGACATGATCCAGACGCTGATTTGCTCTGGGAAACATGAGAGGTCCTGAGGCTGGCTTGCAATGGAAAGAAATATAATAAGTCCAGACACAGAATGTACTTCGAAACACCGGAGATCTAGACACAGCCTTGTTCTAGATAACACTGGAGATGCAGGCGTGGAGAACTAAACGGAACACTGGGGTTCCAATTAGAAAGATGCAGACTTGCTCTGGGAAACACAGGGAATGTACACACAGAGGTGCACTGGGAAATACTGGATATCCAGACGCAGGCACAGACACGGGAGAATGACACTTGGAGTCAGTACACAAATGTTATACTGAGTACATTCGCTGGTGATTCAGACGCAGGCAGACACGGGAGAATGACACTTGGAGTCAGTACACAAATGTTATACTGAGTACATTCGCTGGTGATTCAGACGCAGGCACAGACGCGGGAGAATGACACTTGGAGTCAGTACACAAATGTTGTACTGAGTACACTCGCTGGTGATTCAGACGCAGGCACAGACAAAAGAGAATGACACTTGGAAGTACACAGCTGCTGTGCTGAGTACGCACACTGGTGTAGAAGTTGTTAGACTGGAGTTTCAGCACAGAGACAGGTGCTGACATATACACAGGAGAATTAGACACTGATTAGTGCTGGAGTTTCAGCTCAGAGACAGGTGCTGACTAACACAAAGGAGAATTAGGGGCCTATTCATCAACACTAAAAGAATGGTTTTAAGGACATTTTCCTTAATTACCGTTATTTTAGCATTCATGAAGACACTTAACACAGGAGATATCACTGATATCTCCTGTTCAAATCCGTCTGCGTTAATTTCCACACTCCCCATACATTAGTACATTAGTATGGGGATATGGAAATTATCTTATTCATCAAATTCCGAAAATTATGTATTTTCGGCATTTGATGGTGTTACTATACGCCAGTCTCAGGTGGCGTATAGCGGGTTAAACTTACCTGCTTTCAGCATCAGAAGGTCCTCCTCGGCTCGCTCTGTCGCTCCCTGGTCCCTACTCCAGCTCCAGCTGCAGCTCTGACTGTGTTCTCCTGGCAGAACACAGTAAAGTTAAAAAAAAAGTTTTTTTATTTTTTTAAACTTTACTGTGTTCTGCTGGTAGAACACAGTGTCAGAGCAGCTGCCGGAGGCGGCTGCAGTGGCCAGGTAGGTGGGGGACAGGGAGGTGAACAGAGGGGAGGAGGGGGGAGACACAGAATTACCGCAGCTGTAGGCAGTGCTGCGCATGCGCTGCATTTGTGAATGTAATGTCGTATGCACAGTACTGATTACAGCTGCGGTAAGTTAGAGCAGACAGGGAAAAGTATCTATTTCCCGAAAAGCTGTCATCACAAAAATGACAGCTTTTCGGAATGGATACTTATGGAGAGGAGGAATTATGAATTCCTCCGGTAATTGGGTAGAACTCCATGCGAGTTCTAAACTTAATTACCTCCATCGAATTTTTTGTAATGATGAATAGGCCCCTAAGACGCTGATTAGTGCTGGAGTTACAGCACAGAGACAAGTATTGAAGAAATCACTGGAGGAGTCTGATCCTGAGAAACACTGGAAAGAGTTACTGAAAATAAACAGTATAAAGCTAGGAGTGAATTCAGACACTAGGATAAAACACTGGTAGGAAAGAACGTGGATCTTGGAAAGCTGCAACAGCTAGTAATCACGGTCACTGGAAAAGCGACCTTGAACAGCAGCTTCCTATTCCTGGAGTCAGATTAAGTACCCTTAAATAGTTGGTCATTGGATCAGAAGATCAGCTGAGTAACCTCAGGGCTGTCATTGGGAGAGACTAGTCAGGTGACATGGACCAACATGGCTGTGCCCATGCCCGCCACCACGGGAACCAGGACGCATGCATGGAAGCCCTAGCAGACACCGGGGAGAATAGTCAGCCCACCAATCATCTCCACCCCTGGCGACTGAACACCTAAGCTCAAGGATGCTGGTGCAGTGGTGAGTAATGGCCGATCCCAGGCCACATCCAGATGAGTAAGTATAATCTGGGTGCAGGGTGTGCAGTGCGTAACCCCCTGGCAGCACCTAGGGTGCCGTGTGCACTGCACATCCTGCACCCATTATAAATACGACTATGCAGTGTCTCACTACTATGATCTGTGTCACAATCTGTAGCTGATGAAATCCAAGCAGCGAAGAGCTGGAAGATAAATGGATGTGTTGTAAATAACTGTAGCCTCTCCTGAAATTGGGGTCCCAAACATGGGTCACCCAAAAGTCTACTGTTTTTTTGGTGATGTACTGTACATAAACATGCCTTTTAACTATTGCTGGTGTTCTGCATGTATATATATATATATATATATATATATATACATATATATATATATATATTAGGGGTGTGCACCGGCCACTTTTCGTGTTTTGTGTTTTGGTTTTGGATCTGGATCTTTCTTCGTGTTTTGGATCTGGATTGGTTTTGCCAAAACCACCCTTCCGTGTTTTGGGTTCTGGGTTTTGTGTTTTGGATCTGTATTTTTTTTTAAAAAAGCATAAAAACAGCTAAAATCACAGAATTTGTGTGTTTTTCTGCTCCTATGCTATTATTAACCTCAATAACCTTAATTTACACTCATTTCCAGTCTATTCTGAACACCTCACACCTCACAATAGTGTTTTTATATCCAAAAGGTTGCACCGAGGTAGCTGGATGACTATGCTAAGAGATACGAGTGGGCGGCACAAACACGTGGTCCATCTAGGAGTGACACTGCAGTGGCAGACAGGATGGCAGTTTGAAAAACTAGGCCCCAAACAGTACATAATTCAAAGAAAAAAAAGAGGTGCAAGATGGAATTGTCCTTGGGCCCTCCCACCCACCCGTATGTTGTATAAACAGGACATGCACACTTTAACAAACCAAACATTTCAGCGCCAGGGTCTGCCACACGACTGTGGCTGAAATGATTGGTTCGTTTGGGCCCCCACAAAACAAGCTGGCAATTAATCTGTCCCTGCACAAACTGGCTCTACGGAGGCAAGATGTCGTCCTCATCCTCCTCATCCACCGATGCGTCACCCTCTTCAGTGTTGTGTACTTCCTCATCCTCACAGAGTATTAATTCGTCCCTGCTGGAATCCACAACCACAGGTCCCTCTGTACGTTCTGAGGCTGGTCTCCCTGGAAGAGTTGAAAATTCATTTTATGAACATCATCTTCTCCACATTTTGTGGAAGCAACCTCCTACGCCTTTCGCTGACAAGGTTCCCGCTGCACTAAACACTCTTTCGGAGTACACACTGGAGGGGGGCAACTCAGATAAAATAGAGCCAGTTTGTACAGGGACCTCCAAATTGCTTCTTTTTCCTGCCAGTACAGGTACGGACTGTCTGACATGCCTACTTGAATGCTGTCACCGATGTAATCCTTTAACAGACAGACGCACGCTTGTCGCTGCTGCTTTAAGGATGCAGGCACAGCTACAGCCCACACATTTCACAAAGACAGAAAAAAAAGAAGAATATTTTTATTGTTTGTGGAGCACACTTTGAGGGTTACACCACCCTTTAACAGACAGACGCACGCTTGTCGCTGCTGCTTTAAGGATGCAGGTGCGGCTACAGCCCACACATTTCACAAAGAGAAAAAAAAAGAAGAATTTTTTTATTGTTTGTGGAGCACACTTTGAGGGTTACACCACCCTTTAACAGACAGACGCACGCTTGTCGCTGCTGCTTTAAGGATGCACGTGCGGCTACAGCCCACACATTTCACAAAGAGAAAAAAAAAGAATAATTTTTTTATTGTTTGTGGAGCGCACTTTGAGGGTTACACCAACCTTTAACAGACAGACGCACGCTTGTCGCTGCTGCTTTGAGGATGCAGGTGGAATCTAGACGGGATTTGGAATCCCACTGCACTAATGGCGGATACCGGACGCACGTCTAACACCAACATAGCAGTCAGGGCCTCAGTTATACGTTTTGCTTCAGGATGACTGCTGTCGTACTTCATCCTCATCGCTAGGGACTGTTGGAGGGTCAATTGTTTAGTAAAAGTAGTGGTGTTCCTACTTCCTCTCTGGGATGATGAACAACTCCCAGCAGCAGCAACAGCACTAGGAGGAAGTGGTTCTTGATCTTTCCCTATTTTATTTTTATTGGCGAAAGTTTGGTCCTCCATTTATGTTATATTGATATATACGTGTGACTAAGGCGCACACAAACACAGAAAATATTTTTTTATTTTTGCTGGAGAGTAGTGCACTTTGTGGGTTACACCACCCTTTAAGAAATGAGCCAGCCGGCTCTTTACTTATGGGACACAGGCGCACGCTTGGCACTGCTCCTCTGTTGATGCACGTGCAGCCACAGTGCACACAATTCACACACAGAAAATATTTTTTTATTTGGTTTGGAGTGTAGTTTGGGGGTTACAGCACCCTTTAACGGTCAAGCCAGCCGGCCCTTTACTTATGACACAGGTGCACGCTTGGCACTACTTTGTTGATGCACGTGCGGCTACTGCGCACACAGTTCACAAACAGAAAATATTTTTTTATTTGGTTTGGACTGGAGTGTACTTTGGGGGTTACAGCACCCTTTAATGGTCAAGCCAGCCGGCCCTTTACTTATGACACAGGCGCACGCTTGGCACTACTTTGTTGATGCACGTGCGGCTACTGCGCACACAATTCACAAACACAGAAAATATTTTTTTATTTGGTTTGGACTGGAGTGTATTTTGGGGGTTACAGCACCCTTTAACGGTCAAGCCAGCCGGCCCTTTACTTATGACACAGGCGCACGCTTGGCACTACTTTGTTGATGCACGTGTGGCTACTGCGCACACAATTCACAAACACAGAAAATATTTTTTTATTTGGTTTGGACTGGATTGTACTTTGGGGGTTACAGCACCCTTTAACGGTCAAGCCAGCCGGCCTTTTACTTATGACACAGGCGCACGCTTGGCACTACTTTGTTGATGCACGTGCGGCTACTGCGCACACAATTCATAAACACAGAAAATATTTTTTTATTTGGTTTGGACTGGAGTGTACTTTGGGGGTTACAGCACCCTTTAACGGTCAAGCCAGCCGGCCCTTTACTTATGACACAGGCGCACACTTGACACTACTTTGTTGATGCACGTGCGGCTACTGCGCACACAATTCACAAACACAGAATTTTTTTTTTTTTTATAGCACTTGGGGGGAGCACCCCTGACGGACAGAGCACCCCCTGGACAACACTACAGCACCCCTTTAGGACTGGGACACTGCACAGGACTTTGGAGTGGACACAGCCCCTATGGACAACTGACTGCACAACACAGTCCAGACAGCCCCTATGGACTTTGAAGTAGTGGACACAGCCCCTATTAACAACAGCAGCACAGCACAACACAGCCAGCCCCTATAGACTTTGAAGTAGTGGACACAGCCCCTATGGACAACAGCAGCACAGCGCAGCACAGCACAGCACAACACTACTCTGCACTACACTACACTACACTATACAGCCCAGCCAGTCCTAACTCCCACCCTCCCTCTTCACTGTCCACAGCCGAGTGAGAAAATGGCGCCGACGCGGGTACCTTATATAGGATCCAAAACCCGCGAGACCCGGAAGGCGGGATGATGACGTTTTGCCTCGATTTCAGATCCGAGTCAGGCGGGAAAAGTCGAGCCTGACTCGGATCGGCCTCGGATCGGGAGGCTCGGGGGGGTTCGGATTTCAGAAATCCGAACCCGCTCACCCCTAATATATATATATATATATATATATATATATATATAGTCAGCTAATGACGAAACGCGTTGGACCTGTCCTGCAAATGATCCAGCTAAATTCGGAGTATTGCTGGGACTTTACCAGGGTCGGGAGAGACAACGGTATGATCCGAAGACATCACAGCTGCATCCTGGGCTACGGTTGTGAATTGCACCTGCTGTTATTATTTTTGATGTAAGTGAGCACTAATTTTATTGCTATTGTTTGACAAATATACTCACTGGTAGCCCTCCATCTTTTTCATGTGCTGAATTGTTGGGAAAGAGATTCATGGCATACTTGCTGAAAACAGACACTATACTTAATTATATTTGGGACACTAGATTTGGTGCATGTTCTTTTTCTGTATGTAATGCATAATCATACTCCCGCTTTAACCAAAAGTTAAATAAACTTAAATGATCATTTAAAGAGTTTGTTGCTGTTTTGGCTATTTCTAAGCTATTGAGGTATTGAAACAACGTACAGTAAATACCGGCTTTGTCCCACCATGTGAGCGGCATAGCTTTACCAGTTACTGTTCTCTACTTGAAGAAATGGAATGTACTTGTGTCTCATTAATTGAATTCCTAATTGCTGTAAAGCAGTTGCAAACTTCACAAATGAATACTCTCCCAATTAGCGTTGAATAAATTGCGGTTTCAGCCGTACTTGCAGTATAAATGCTCTGTTCTTCTTGTCTAGGTCAAAGTATCCTTTTATTAGCCGTTGAATTGAGTTGGCATTGCAGCAGGTTGTATTTTATAAGGAACTCCAGCTGCCTAAGAACACCAACACCACCCAATGCTAATTTCCTATTCTGTTCCAGGTTTATAGGTTGTATTTATGATCTGCCAAATCCCAGAGAGGGGGCTGGGGGCACTCTTACTGAAAACAGTCCCTTACTATATAGCCAATAAAACAGTAAGAGCATAGGCAAAGCAAGTGAGCTGTCAGTATGCTGTATACTGACCATAAAACACGCAGCCTTGACACGTGAAAGTGAAGGCTCATAAATTATAATTCTGTGTGTGGTGGGCAATTAAGGAGAGAAAAAAGAGAGAAGTTGTCAGTCACAGGCTACAGAGTATAGTATTTATAACACCTACAGTACAGTGCATACAGTATACAGTAAAAGCATTCCTTTTGTCATTAGGCGATTGTGGGTTATGTCACCTTTAAAGGCCCATGTGAGTATCACTGTACTTCACATCCAGTTATCAGTCAAGACTTTGTTTTCACGTGTAATGTATTTTTTCTGTGATCCAGACTGCCTAAAGTTTATAGGCAACGTTATTCACAGGCATTAACATTTTTTTAGAATCAAAAACAAAAAACAAAAAAGTTCCAGCGCTTCCTTCTAGGTCAATATAGAAAATGTATTTCCTTCTTGTAGATACTTTTTTTTAAATTAATTTTTATATGAGTATTCTCTTTTTTATATGATGTGATTCTCCTCTCTTTACACAAGAGTTGCCACCAGGCATACTGTATGTCCAGTGGAATGAAGGTAGCGCTGGAACTTTTTAGTTTCTGTTTGTATTTTTGTGGATATAGAGTTTGTGACCTCTATTAATATTGTTCTAGCTGCATCCAGTATTTCAAGCGCATGTTTCTATACAGTTTTTTTGGATTAACATTTTTTTTTGTTCTTTAAATCCACGACCCCGCAACGCTATTCACAGGCTAATTTTATTGTCTGTGATTTATTTATTTTCTTTCATGCCCTTTGAACACCGATCCCACCATAAAGAATAACTAGGTGACATTGGAAAGCTCGTATACTGTATTTATTGGGGAAATAAAAAGATACTGTATCGCCGCTGGTGTTGTTTATCTCACAGTCTTGTGTCATGGAAACTAAGATACAAGTCCAGGAATGATGATGTTCGTCCGTGCAAGATGACGTTTTGCCTCTTTCTGAGTTCCGTTTTTTTGGAGGGAAAAATCCGAACTCCACGTGCAAACTCGAACCTATCCGAGCCTGCACATCCCTAATATATATATTAAAAAATATTGGACCACCTGCCTCCTAGTTGGAAATCTTAGTCCCACTCCTATGACTGCTGTAAAAAATAAAATGGGATATATTTATGAAATTGAACTTTTGACACCTCAATATCGTTGCACAAAGCCTCTGTACTCTCCATCATCGTATTCCTTCCCTGTTGCATGAATTCCACGTTCCTCTGTTTGTTCCATGGTCTCTATCTACACTGTTGCTATGCATCGCATGAGAGGCGCTCCCTCCCCCCACCTGTTCATCTTTTTTAAAATAATACTTTTGCCATCTCTAATTTATGTCGTCTTAGACTACCTACAGTGTAATTGGTTTTGTCTTCCTCCTTTCTTTTTGTCGGCATTGCTGCCATGTGTTGGCCCCCGAGAGGCGGTACCGTTGTTGCTGCTCCATGGCACCTGCATGTGGCTTGCAGGGAATCCTGGAAAGGCACCCTGCAGTTAGTAGCGCTACTTCAAAGCCACCCAGACCGCGCCAGGCAGGGAACCTGCAGCCTGTGGAGTATCCTTAGGCATTTCCGGGCAATGCTTTACTTCCTGGAGACAGTAACCCGGACCCCAAGACAGGACGTCATGATATCATGGGTTTAAGGGGCAGGGCCAGCACAGGGCGCACTACTGCCCTGTTATGGCTCTGTTGATATTACCTTTTGTACAGCTGAAAGCAGAGTTTCCCACAGTTGGTTCTCAAAGCACCCTAACAGGGCCGACACGAGGCATGTTCGACCAGTGCAGTCGAACAAGGGCGCCACCCCATAGAGGACGTACCCCTCCCAGCTATTCTAGACTTCAGCGCAACACATCTGTTTTTCGTGCACTTGCCCTGCTGTTCCACCCGCGGGATGAAGAGTCACACGGACGCCCCAGGAGAAGAGGAATGAATGCCGCGCGCATACATGACCGGGCAGCCCAGCTACTGATGTAGTGCTGGGCTTGCCCCCAGCCTGACATTAACGGGAGGCGTGCAATACAGGCACGCCCCAAAATAACATAATGTTGGTGGCGTGGCCTACGGTAATTAGGCCACACCCCTATTTCGGTCGCGTGAGTAAGTGGCGGCTATTACCTGTCCTGCACAGGGCGCGGCTCCCCCAAAGATGGTATAATCAAATTGACTGACGTCACCTGTGTTAAGCATGGATATCCTTAAAACCTGGACTGTTAGGGTGCCCTGTGGACCGTGCCCTGTGGACCGAGTTTCCGAACCACTGGCTTAATGCCTTTAATAAAAATAAGTTAGGCTTATATTAAACGATTATTAACTTTTTTTATTGGGTTCAAGATGAGCGTCTGGTAAAGTAATTTTAACTTATGTATTTGAGAACTGGAGAAGTTTTCTGACATATATTAATTCTAATAATAATGATTCTATTATGAACTCTTACATTCCTACGTACAGTACAGTAACTTTAAAGCAGCAATCCTGTTAAAAAAACAATGAGGTGTTTTTTTTTTTAACATAAATCACTGTGGCGGGCAATAAGAAGAATCTTGGTATTTACCTTTCGCCTTGGTTTGTTTCTTCAGGCTCTTATTTATCACCAGTCATGTATTTATCACCAGTTATTTATATAGTGCTAACATATTCTGCAACGCTTTACAGAGAATATGTCAGTCCCTGCCCCAGTGGAATTTACTATCTATATATGTACACACACATACACACTAGGGTTCATTTTTGTTGGGAGCCAATTAACCTACCAGTATATTTTTGGAGTGTGGTAGGAAACCGGAGTACCCGGAGGAAACCCACACAAGCACAGGGAGCATATACAAACTCCACACAGTTAGGGACGTGGTGGGAATCAAACCCACTCAGTGCTGTGAGGCAGTAATGCTAACCGTTACACCAGTGATTCCCAACCTCGGTCCTCAAGGCACACTAACAGTCCTGGTTTTAGTGATATCCATGCTTAAGCACAGATGGTTAAATCAAAACAACTAAGGTACTAATTAAGTCACCTGTGCTCAACTATGGCTATCCTTAAAACCTGGACTGTTGGTGTGCCTTGAGGACCATGCTTGGGAACCCCTGCGTTACACCATCTGTGTATGACATAGGACACCTGTTTCAGGAGTGAGTCCAGATACTAATGATGACAGCTGCAACTGCAGAAAGAAATATAGTGGGTGGGATGGGCTTCCACAGGCAGATGTTCTGATTGCACAGGCGGATTCTCACATTTGCATAAGCTAGTTGTGCAGGTAGGTTAACTCGGCCATACAGAACAGCGACCGCAGGTGCATCCAACTCAGTATCGACGCTCTCTCAATAGGGGTTTCGGGAATATGCACATGCTAATCTCAGCCTTCACTTTGTGCTCCCCGGTGTGATGGAGTGTACAAGCAGTGAGGCACTTTCAGGCTGCGTTGGTCTGTGAATGTGCGATGACGATTGGTCCGTGCATGTGCAGTAGGGGTTTTCGAGACTTTTCACGCATGCGCAGTAGTAAAACATTGCTCAACTGCATAAGTATTGGGACTGCCTCTGAATCAGGCCACAGTACATATTTGAGATATTACTCGTACTTAGGTTTAACTAACATTTCCATTCAGGGGTCTATGGGCCTGATTCAGACCTGGTCGCTAGCAAGCGGCCGCTCGCTGCTGCCGATGTTCGGTAATCTGCGCATGCGTATGCATCGCAGTACGCTTGCGTGAACTACTCATAGCGATCGGGAACCGCTCGCTCACCCAGCAAAGACAGCCCAGTGTAATGAGTGACAGGACAGGTCGTTTGTGGGTGGTAACAGGGGCGGGGCAGTAAAAACGGGGGAGTGGAGGTGCGAACGCAGGCGTGCCTGAGTGTTTCAACGCCGTTTCTGAGGCGTGCATAATTAACAGGCAGCTTCATAGTACACGTCACTTGCCTTTTTTTTTACACTGAAATCCCAGCAGTGCTTGCGGTAGGGTAAAGGCAACCACAAGCGCTATGATCGCTTCCGATGGTCCTCTCTGTACCAATGCTTTAATACACTTCCTGGGTATGACGTGCGCTAGTGGGCGTCTCACCATACGCTAATGGGCGTCGGCATACACAAAGTAATCGCTTGCCAAAACATAGTGGGCGTGCTTATGCCTTGCCGAGTGAGCGCCTGCCATGCCGTCACTTAGCCGAATTTACATACGCCATACTTGCCTACTTTTGAGAAAGCATTTCAGGGAGATCGTGATAGCAGCACCTATGAGCGCGGCGGTAAAGTGGGCGTGTACTGCTACATCTGAGAGGCGTGTCCTAAAATTGATTTACATCCACATGTAAATGAGCCCCAAAGCGGTTAGTAAGATCTGCATGTTGATGAAAACAACTCAGAAAATACTTGTAACCATAGGGATCATTGGGGGAGATGTATGAAGCTGTGGAAAGTGATAAAGTGCAGAGTGATAAACGACCAACCAATCCGCTCCCACCTGTCATTTTTCAAACACAGCCTGTAACATGACAGTTGTGAGCTGATTGGTTGGTCGTTTATCACTCTGCACTTTATCACTTTCCAGAGCTTCATACATCTGCCCCAGTGTGTCTTATAACCAATGCAGGGAAATTATACTAATGATCCCAATTGAATGTACATATCTCTGGTTTTTCTTTTATATAACAATGTCATAATGGGGGTAATGTGAAATGAGGGAGATTGGTAGACCCTTCAGGGAGACAGGGAGATTGCTGCTGTTTCATGGAGTCTCCCTGACAATGAGGGAGAGTTGGCAAGTATGACATACGCAGGGAGCGAGCAGCCGCATCTAGTGATCAGGTCTGAATCAGGCCCTATGTACTAAGCCTTGGAGAGAGATAAAGTGGATGGAGATAAAGAACCAACCGATCAGCTCCTGACTGTCACTTTACAGGCTGTGTTAGAAAGTGACAGTTAGGAGCTGATTGGGTGGTGCTTTATCTTCATCCATGTTATCTCTCTCCAACACTTAGTGCATAGACACCAAAGTGAGTTATTTAAATGCTTCTTGCTGCATTTCACTGCTTCACTGCTTCTGATAAACATCAACATTGGCGCATATATATATATATATATATATATATATATATATATAAAAACACAGATTGTTTTGCAATTGTATATGTGTCTACAGCACATTCATAAACACTATGGAGTATATCCCATGGCTAATTGGTGCGCCAGACCTATTCAATTAGCGGGGATTCCTTGCGTGCGAGTCCCTGAGACCCCGCGAGTGAATCACCGCAGTCGGACTTTACCTCGTAGGTCATGGAGGTGCGAGGTAAACTATGCGTAAAAACTACCAAATCGGGCTCGCGCGCGGGGAAAAAAACACATAGACTCCGCAGTTTCCGTGGAATCAGTGTGTTTTCGCACGCGAGTCACGATTTTTCGGCACGGGAAAAAAGCTATTTTATTGAATAGCTTTTCCCCACGCCGCGGGGATTTTGGCCGGCAATTAGTCACGGGGTAAACCCTGCGGATAATTGAATACCTGACTATGCGGTTTCAATATATTGATGGCTTCGTTTTAGCTGGTAATAAAAGATACACCGCGCACACCAAAATGGTAGCATATTATCAAATGGGGAATATATTTAATACAATGGACATCTGTAATTACATCCTTTCTTTAGGTTAAGATGTCTTTTTTTGTGAGCTTTCCCTTTTAAAGTTTAGATACTAAGCAGTGATTGGTCCACCCGCTGTTTTATAATACTATATCATTTTTCTGATTACTGTCTTCTGCTTACACTTTCAAGTAACACACTCGTTTAATAATCCTATAATTCTTTCTGAATGGAGCCTCTGCAGCGTTTCATTATGGCTATTAGTCATACAGCAATTTCACACAGAGTCTTTGGCGCAGAAGGTCATCCATACATAAAAAATAGCACTTTCACATTCTGAAAACAAAATTCTTCGTCACAGCTAGCAGTAACACCTAAATACACGGTGATTGTTTTCAAACAGAACACTAACACATAATGATTGCTGATTTAAAGGTATTGCTGGCCTTAGATAAGCTACCGTAAATGAGCATAGCTGTAGCAAATATTATGATTCTTGAACATGGTAATAACTTCTCTCATGAATGTAATTACCGCAGTGTTTACATTTTAAGTAGAGAAGTGCGCCGGACCATTTTTTGCTGGATTTGGATTTGGCTCTGATTCGTCTTCCGGTTTTGGATTTAAATTTGAATTTGCCAAACCGCTGTGACTGGTTTTGTATTTAGATTTGCATTTTTATTTTTCAAAAGTTGACAAAGAAATGCTAAAATCACATAATTTGGGTCTATGTTTTGTTCCGGGAGTATTATTAACCTCAAACTGCATGGATCACAGGGCTTATGGAGGCACATGAAGAAAGGGCACTAGGATAAAGCGCACCAAACAGTACAAACAATAGAAGTTAACTATATATATTTTTATATTCTTTTTCTGTTTTTGAACTTGCAGCTCGGGTCAAACTGCATGGATCACAGGGCATATAGAGGCACGTGAAGAAAGCGTACTAGGGTAAAGCGCACCAAACAGTACAATTTAGCAGAGTACAGCACAGCATAAAGCAGCGTGCCCCCCAGTTAGTTTATATACAGTACAGTCACTTGTGAGTCCGGAGTCTCAGCACAGCCAGTAAAGCAGAGTATAGCGCAGCACACAGATGTGTGCAGTGTGCCCCCTATATACAGTCGCTTGTCACAACATAGCAGTCAAGGCCTCAGTTATCCGTTTTGCTTCAGGATGACTGCTGTCATACTTCATCCTCCTCGCAAAGGACTGTTGGAGGGTCAATTGCTTAGTAAAAGAAGTAGTGGTGCTCCAACTTCCTCTCTGGGATGATGAACGACTCCCAGCAGCAACAGCAGCAGTGGCAGCAGTAGGCGTAGCAATGCAGGATCCTCCGGAGGAATCCCGGATAGGAGAGGAGTCAGTCATGCCAGTGACATGGCCTGCAGGACTACTTCCGATCCTGACTGAGGAGGAAATTGACGAGGAGGGAGTTGACAGTGTGGTTTACAGGCGCTTGGATACAACAGGACAAAGGGATTTAGGTGTCCTTTGACTGCTTACAGCCACAGTTTCTGAACTTGACAGTAACTTGACAGGTGACGTATAAGGGAGGATGTTAGGTGGTTAGCGTCCTTACCCTTACCTATATGGCAAGACAGCTGTTGTCCGAATTTGGATAGAAATATTTCCAGATGTAAGAGGTGGATTTTTTGGTATTCTGCCCAGGCATGACCGTGATGGGTTTTTTCATCTCACGGACAACAACTGTCACCCCTGGTACCTGATTTAAACAAACCACATCACCATCAGAATCCTCCTCGCCAACTTCCTCCTCAGTGCCAGCTACACCAATATCCTCATCCTGTTGCACTTCAACAGTGACATCTTCAATTTGAATATCAGCAACTGGACTATGGGTGCTCTTTCCAGCACTTGCAGAGGTTGTGCAAATGGTGGAAGGAGCCACTTGTTCCCGTCAAGTGTTGGGAAGGTCAGGCATCGCAACTGCCAATACACTTGGACTCTCATTGGGGATTTGTGATATCTTCTTAGAATGCACAGTTCTTTGCTGTGCTTTTGCCAGCTTAACTCTTTTCATTTTTCTAGCGGGAGGAGGAGGGCTTCCATCATCCTGTGAAGCTGAACCACTAGTCATGAACATAGGCCAGGACCTTAGCCGTTCCTTGCCACTCCGTGTCGTAAATGGCATATTGGCAAGTTTACGTTTCTCCTCAGACAATTAAAAAGTAATTTTGGGGGTCATTTTACTGAACTTTGGCTTTTGGGATTTTACATGCCCTCTACTATGACATTGGGCATCGGCCTTGGCAGACGACGTTGATGGTATTTCATCGTCTAAGTCATGACTAGCGGCAGCAGCTTCAGCACTAGGAGGAAGTGGTTCTTGATCTTTCCCTATTTTATCCTCCAAATTTTTGTCCTCCATTATTTTTATGGAGTGAATAACCCTTGTAAAAATGATTTGGATGAAGGGCAGCGTACACCAAACAGGGTAGCCCCTGTAAAAATTATTTGGATGAAGGGCAGCTTACACCACACAGGGTAGCCCCTGTAAAAATTATTTGGATGAAGGGCAGCGTACACCACACAGGGTAGCCCCTGTAAAAATGATTTGGATGAAGGGCAGCTTACACCACACAGGGCAGCCCCTATAAAAATTATTTGGACTGAATATACAGCACAGGACAGCACCACTGGACTGGACAGCAGAGCAGGTCACCACCAGATTGATACAGCAGCACAGCACCACTGGACTGGACAGCAGAGCAGGTCACCACCAGATTGATACAGCAGCACAGCACCACTGGACTGGACTGGACTGATACAGCAGAGCAGGTCACCCCCAGACTGATACAGCAGCACATCACCACTGGACTGGACTGATATAGCAGCACAGCACCACTGGACTGGACTGATACAGCAGCACAGCACCACTGGACTGGACTGATACAGCAGAGCAGGTACCCCCAGCCAAGACTGAAGCAGCAGCACATCACCACTGGACTGGACTGATGCAGCAGAGCAGGTTGATACAGTAGAGCCACTTTCCCACAGACACTACACTACACGTCCTCTCACTACACTCTCCATGACTGGAGTGAAGATGGCGAGACGGGAGGCGCGAAATGTGCAAAGTCCAGGTCTTGCGAGAATCTGACACCAAGATGATGATGTTTTGCCTCATTCCGGGAACCGAGGCCGGCGGGAAAACCCGAGCCGGACTCGGTTCCCGGATTGGATCGGAGGGGTTTGAATTTCAAAATTGCGAACCCGCTCATCCCTAATACAAACAATAGTGCATTATCCTAAAACAATACAAACAACCTAAGGGGCAGGGGCCTCTTTATAATGGGTGCAAGGTGTGCAGGCACACACCGCACACCATGCACCCATAGTTAATTATACTTACCTTTCCGCAGATTCTGGTGTGCTGCTCCACAGGGCCGGAACGCCGCTGCAGAGCGGCAAAAAATCATGGCTTCGGCATGCGCAGTAGATTCTGGCATGAAACCAGAATCTGTTGCGCTCAGTGCGTTGACAAAGAGGAGGGGGCACAAATGGAGGCTGCACACGGGGCCCCCTCCACTCTTAAAATGGCCAATGCTAAGGGGTAAATTCACTAAGATTTGTGTCCTACCGAGATTGCATTCCTGTGCAATTTTCCCCTGATTTTGCAACTCGGAGATTTACTAAAGGCAAACACGAGTGCAAAAAAACTATCCGGCACAGAAATAGACATCCAAACATGCAAATAGAAGTCAATAGACCATCGAGCCAACACGCAAGTACTTTCCATAGTCAGGAATACATCTCATGCCTCCGGGAGCAGTGCCATTTGTGCAGCTCAGGTGGCTCTGGACAGTGCTGCAACTCCTGGTGCTGGCACCCCGCCCTCTGCTGTGCGCAATGTCATGTGCTCAGGGGGCGTGGTCAGCACAGGGTGTATTGTCCTTTGTTACTTTCCATCTCCAGAAGTCCTCACAAGGTGATTACTATGCATAAATGAGCATAGCCGCTGATTATTCAAGTCATGGCAGAATTTAAGTAGCAGACGTGAACATAAAACTAACAAACAAAACATTTGCTAGACGATCATGAACTAGTAGGAGATACCTTTTCAGTAACATTATTTAAAAAACTATTTATTCCCTGGGAAGACACTTTTTAAAGCTATTTTTTGCAGGCTCGTTCGGCCAAAATCATTGAGCTTGTGTAAAACATTTGTGCTTACACAAGGGTAATCCAGAAACGTGGCCGGCGGCCCTCATAACACCCGTTACATACAATTTCACAGATTGAGAGTCCATGCTGGAGCTCAATGATCTGTCAACTCTCACTTGTGCTTATAGGGAAAGGTTTATTATCAGTTATTTATATAGCGCACACATAGAATATTTGCCACACACACAAAGGTTAATTTTTGTTGGCAGCCAATTCTCCTACCAGTATATTTGTAGTGTGGGAGGAAACCGGAGTAGCCAGAGGAAACCCACGCAAACATGAGAATATACAAACTCCACACAGTTAGGGCCGTGGTGGAAATGGAACCCAGGACCTCAGTGCTGTGAGGCAGTAATGCTAACCATTACACCAACCGTGTATGACATTTGACCTATAGAGATCCACTCTAAAGATGCCACAAAAAAAGCGAAGTGAAGAGCTCTGAAAACAATCTGAAAGGGGAATCATCTGAGAAAATAACTTTACCCCAGTCGTCAGCAGTCCAATCCCTGTACCTTTTGCAGAATATCAGTCTGTCCTTGATGTTTTATCTGGAGAGAAGTGGCTTCTTTGCTGCCTTTTTTGACACCAGGCCATCCTCCAAAAGTCTTCATCCTGTGTCATACCAACAGTATAGCATCCTGAGACCATCCATGTGTGGGGTTGCTTCTCAGCCAAGGGAGTGGCATCACTCACAATTTTGCCTAAGAACACAGCCATGAATAAAGAATGGTACCAAAACATCCTCCAAGAGCAACTTCTCCCAACCATCCAAGTACAGTTTGGTGAGGAACAATGCCTTTTCCAGCATGATGGAGCACCTTGCCATAAGGCAAAAGTGATAACTAAGTGGCTCGGGGAACAAAACATTTAAATTTTGGGTCCATCGCCAGGAAACTCCCTAGACCTTAATCCCATTGAGAAATTGTGGTCAATCCTCAAGAAGCGGGTGGACAAACAAAAACCCACATTATCTGACAAACTCCAAGCATTGATTAGGCAAGAATGGGCGGCCATCAGTCAGTATGTGGCCCTGAAGTTGATTGACAGCATGCCAGGGCGAATTGCAGAGGTCTTGAAAAAGAAGGGTCAACACTGCAAATATTGACTCTTGCGTAAACTTAATGTAATTGTCAGTAAAAGCCTTTGGGCTCTATTTACTACAATCCGCATATTGAATGCGGATTGTAGTGTGATATTACCGAGTGAATTCGCATTGCGAATTCAGGCAATATCACAGGGATTTACTATAAATCCCTTGCATGGACAGAGCTTGTGATAAAGCTCTGTCCCTGCGGATCCCATCCGCACTCTAGTCGTGGTATTTTCTGAAAAATACAGCGACTAAGAGCCCGCGCATGCGCCAACCCACCGTCGCTGCTACCCCCCACCGACGCTAAGCCCCACCCCCCACGATCACGGACCCCCCACGACACCCCCCCCACGACCCCCCCTCCCTTCATTACACTTACCTGCATCCTCCTGGCCTCCGGTGATCTTCTCCGGGCTTCCCGGTCAGGTGATCTCCCATACTGCACTGGGACCCGATCACCTGATGACCGGGCAGCAGTGCACTGTGGGAGACCAGATGACCGGAGAGGAGCCATCACCGGAGGCCCGATCACCGGTCCCTGGATTCAGGTAAGTAAAAAAAAAATGTTTCCAAATTTTTTTTCTTTTTTTTACAGCAATCAGCTTGCGGTCTGTTTAGACCACATAGCTGACTACTGGTACCCGGCTCCCGCCTCTGCTCTCCCCATTAGAGCAGAGTGGGAGCCTGGTAACCGGGGGAGACCCTGGATAACGCCACCTCCAGGTGGTGTTATTATCACAGGGCTTCCCCCGGTATTTTTTTACAATTTATTTTTAGTAACTCTGGTCGGATCACATTTCCCATTACAATTATGGGAAATGCGATCTGCTTTACTAAAAATAAGTGATACTTAGGGGTTGGAGTAGAATTTTACTAATTCTACTCCAATTGCCCTGTAATAACTATAGGTGATACTAAAATAATGTGAAAAGGGTGTGAAAACACCCTTTTTCACTTTATTTTAGTAAAAATAATGTTAATAAATAGAGCCCTATGACACTTATGAAATGCTTGTAATTTTACTTCAGTATACCATAGTAACATCTGACAAAAAGGTCTAAGAACACTGAAGCAGCAAACTTTGTGAAAAACAATACTTTTTGTTTTTTAATCACCCTAATAAGTATTATGGGGGAAGGAGATGTATCAAGCCTTGGGGGTCTATTTACTAAGCCTTGGATGGAGATAAAGTGAATGGAGATAAAGTACCAACCAATCAGCTCCTGTCATTTTTCAAGCACAGCCTGTGACATGGCTGTTAGGAGCTGATTGGCTGGTACCTTATCTCCGTTCACTTTACCTCCATCCAAGGCTTAGTAAATAGACTCGTTGAGAGAGATAAAGCAGAGTAGTTGCCAAAAGCAACCAATCAGCTTCTAACTGTCATTGATATAACGGAACCGAGTAGAACCGAGCCTGCACATCCCTAGATATAACACAGTCTCTGAACTGGCAATTAGAAGCTGATCGGTTGCTTTTGGCAACTACAGTACATCTCCCCCTTAGACTTGTCTGTTGTGACAGATATTATAGTGCACTAGAAATGGGGGCAAATCTGTTGTTTGCTATATCCAGGGATGGAAAGCACATGTAACATTTAGGAGCTATTGAAACAAATCTAGGAAAAAGCTTATTATTTACTACGCAGGGAAAAGCTAATGCTTATGCAAGCGCGAACCAGTGCCGCTCGTTTGTTTACACCATCCGCCTAACCCGGCAAGTATCTGTACTTGCACAATCCATACTTGCCTACACTCCCGGAACGGCCGGCAAGAGAGGGCAAGTCTCCCGGAACAGTCGCCACCCGTGCTCCCACCCTCCAAACCCCCACCCCCCTGCAATCACCCACTTGCTGAGTGAAAGTGGGTGGTCTGGGTGGTTATGGTGGTGCGATTTGCTCTAAATCACGTCATTATAGCCCAGCCTTCTGCTTTACATTATCAGTAATCTTGCCATTGTAAATTGGGGGGTGGGGCTTCCATGCCCCCACACCGCCCGCCATTGCCACCCCCGCGCCCCCTGCTGCACCAGCCAGGCTGGGCCCTCCCGGAGGGGCCAGCCAGAAAGTCGCCAAGTATGGCACAAACCCCATGCTACGTACATAACATACAGGCCTCCTTTCCTTGTATGCATGACTCAGAATCACATGGAGCTTTTCATACACTCCCATGACACTCCGACAACACAGGGTGGTTTAGTGAGATCACATTGTTAGGTTTTGTCCATCCTTGAACTATTCATGTTGTTTGGAGCAACTTACTGCAGATCAGTTCAAGAATGAGCCGTCCATGACACTTGGAGGTCTATTTACTAAGCAGTGTTAGGAGACATAGTGAAAAGTGATAAGACAATCAGCTCCCAACTGCCATCTCACAGGCTGTGTTTGATAAATGACAGTTGGGAGCTGATTGGCTGGCACCTTATCACTTTTCACTCTGTCTCCTAACACTGCTTAGTAAATAGACCCCTTGACATTAGAAGAAGTGTATTCTGTTGGAGCATGGTAATAGCTATTGGTATTGCTTGAGAAGGTACACTGGAGGGACAGTAGGTGGCGCTGTTCCATAGATGGTGACAATGTACTATATACTGTAGTATTGAACAAACATGTTTATTATATCACTCCTCATTAAGTTATGCTATGAATTTTTACCGTTTACGAGTCACAGTAAAGTTTAAGCCACAATACTTCCTGTATGATGATGCATCTTCTGAAACAGATTCATCTGTAGGTGTTATGTGCCTGCCACATATCCAAGCCTACTCTTTTTGTTTCACTTGGATCTGCCATTGCCATATTATACTACGGAATCGGTTTGAAATACTGATGGCTGAATAACCGCCGGTTCTCATACTGACGCCGGAAGCCCGAAGGGAGGATATCCCGACAGCGGCTCGTAAGTATGCTAATCCTACCCTGTCCCTCCCCTAACCCTCCCTTGGTGGTGCCTAACCCTAAACCTCCCGGGGTTGTGCCTAAACCTAACCCCCCATTCTCGCACACTAATCCTAACCCTCCCGGGGCGGGGCCTAACCCCCCTTTCTCTAGCCTAGCCCTAACCCTCCCCGAGGGGGTGTGCCCAACCCTATGTCCCCCTGGGAGTGTCTAAACCTAACCCTCTCCCCCGCGACTACAACCCAGCTATCCATGGCTTACCTCGTTCGGCATGCCGGCCATCGGGATTCCGACGCCTATCTTTAGTTCCAGGTCGGGAGTCCATTGTCGGGATTCCAACGGCCGGCATTAACCGCATCCCTATATTACAAGATAGCTTGTTTTGTCCTCCGTAGTTTATTCTGCCCCGACATGCCTGGAATTAGTTGGCCTTTCATTAGTATCTATGTGTTTGGGGGGTGGGGAGGTGCCTTAGGATGATGGCTTTTGCCAATGTGAATTCAATTATTTTAATTGGGAAAGGTTGAAAATGTGGTTAGACATACTGGCAATCCAGAACCTGACAAAGAATGAAAGTGTATGAGCCAATTGTGATCATGTCCATGGTTGTGGCCAAACTGAACAAAGATTTGGGGCTCTGTTTACTACAATCTGCATTTGTAATGCAGATTGTAGTGTGATAGGTAATATCACAGGGATTTACTAAAAATCCCTTGCAGGGACAGAGCTTGCGATAAAGCTCTGTCCCTGCGAATCCCCTCCGCACAATTATCACGGTATTTTCGCAAAAAATACCGTGACAAGTGCCGATGCATACACCGACCGACCGCCGTTAAGCCCCGCCCCCATTGCTAAGCCCCACCCCGTGATTGCGAACCCCCCTCCCTTAATTACACTTACCTGCAGTGTTCTGTTCTCCGGTGATGTCCTCCGTGGCTCCAGTCAGCTGACATCCCATATAGCACTGGGACCCTGTCAGGTGATGACCGGGACCCAGTGCAGCATGGGAGACCAGCTGACGGGAGGAAGCACATCACCCGAAGCCCCGATCACCGATCCCTGGACTCAGGTAAATTTTTTATTTTTTACTTTTTTTTTGTCATTTTTTTACAGTGAATCAGCGTGTGATCTGTTTAGACCACCCAGCTGGTTACTGGGGCCAGCTCTGGGCTCTGCTCTGCCCGTTAGAGCGGAGCAGGAGTCTGATAACCGGGGGAGACCCTGGATAACGCCACCTCCAGGTGGCGTTATTATAACAAGGCTTTCCCACGGTATTTTTTCATAATTTATTTTTAGTAGCTTGCAGACAGATCACATTTTCCATTATAATTATGGGAAATGCGATCTGCTTACTAAAAATAAGTGATAATTAGGGCTTGGAGTAGAATTTTACGAATTCTATTCCAATTGCCCTTTAGTAACTTTAGGTGAAACTAAAATAATGTGAACAGGGTGTGAAAACACAAAACACCCTTTTTCACTTTATTTTAGTAAAAATAATGTTAATAAATAGAGCCCCTGGTCATTTACCAAACAGTCTGAACAACCAGAATTCCCTTTAAGTGGGGAGGTTGAATCCACATTATTATTTTCATAATTTACAGGTTAATACTACAGTACATACACAAATGTAATTTGGAAACAGATATGTGACGTGTATGGTGTCCCTGCTCAGGAATAGAAATCATGGGGCCAGGTACACCCATTTCTAATAGGGGCCCCCTATCCCTGGCAGGTACAGGCCAGTCACTTGAGAGTCTGCCTTACCAATATGTGGGTTCTCTACAACAGGAGAACCACTGATGACATTGTGATATTGTTCCTCTCTGGGCAGATGGTGACTTTACTCTGTATTCACTAGTTGAAGACGCCTATTTGCATAGGAATATAACCAATGTCATCGTCATATAGCAGAGGTTCAACCAGCTAATACATACTGTAGTAACCGAAGTTTTGGTGCAGGGCAATATGTGAACTTCTTTGATCAAACATTTTTATATTATTAAACTGTATTTGCCAATTTGGTAGCATTTTTTCAGTAATGTTTCTTTAGCATTTAGGTTACTGTCCCTTAGTCTTTACTTTCTAATCCTGCCAGTTGTGGATAATCCCCTCTTGTATCTCTCCAGCCCCAGCCCCCTGTGCCTCTCCAGCCTCATTCCCCCAATGTCTCTGAAGCTCGTTTCTTTCTCTCCAGCCATAGTCTCCTTCTGTCTCTCCATACCAAGACCCCTTCTGTCTCCCCAATCCACATAATCCCTCCAGCCCCACAGTGTCCCTCCAGCCCCCACAGTGTATCTCCAGTTCCCTTCTGTCTTTTGAGCCATAGACCCTTCTGTCTTTCCATCCCCAGAGAACTTCTTTCTCTTCATCCCCAGCATTTCTCCAGTACCCACAGTGTCTCTCCAACCCCCACAGTGTCTCTCCAGTCCTACAGTGTCACTCCAGTCCTACAGTGCCTATCTTGCCCCTACAGCATCTCTCCAGCACCCACAGTGTCTTTTCTGCCCCCACAGTGTCCTTCTAGCCCCCAGTGTCCCACCAGCCCCCACAGTGTCTCTACAGCCCAGCCACCAGTGTCTCTAGCCCCCACATTGTCCTCTCCATCCCCAGTCCCCAGGGTCTCTCTACCCTCCAAGTGTCTCTCCAGCTCTCACAGTCTCCCTCCAGCCCTAACAGTGTCTCTTCATCCCCCACAGGTCCCTCCAGCTCCCACAATGTCTCCCAAGCCCCCATAGTGTCTCTCCAGTCACCACAGTGTCTCTCCAGCCCCCACAGTGTCTGTTCCAGCCCCCACGGTGTCCCTTCAGCCTCTATAGTGTCCTTATACTCCCCCACAATGTCTCTAGCTGGCAGTCCAGTCACAGTTCTGGTTTGCAATTCACTAACACTGTCATCTTATTAATTGTTTACATTTTCTTATATATTTTTATTCATTGGTAGCCAGCACAAGCAATTGTCACAGAACCATGGTGTCACACCAGCACGTGCAGATGTCACACCACTATGGTATCACACCAGCAAGAGCAATTGTCACAGATTCATGGTGTCACACCAGCAAGAGCAGTTGTCACAGAGCCATGGTGTCACACCAGCAAGAGTAATTGTCACAGAGCCATGGTGTCACACCAGCACGAGCAATTGTCACAGAACCATGTTGTCATACCAGTAAGAGCAATTGTCACAGAAACATGTTGTCATACCAGCAACTGCAGTTGTCACACCACCGTGTTTAAATAAGCAAACAGAAGTTCCAATGCAGAAAATTAAAAATTAAAATAGTCCTATGATTGTAGGTGAGAACTGTTTTTCTGTATTAGTAAATAAATAATTAAAAACATAACATAAATAAATTAGTGACAATGAAGTCTAATATACCTTCCATGACCACAACACTGGCTTTTGGCTATACACAATCCTGACAGAAACATACTGTATGCACATATTTTGGTAATTTTTAGTGTCACCAAACTAATATTGAGTTTCAAATAGTTTTCCAATGAACTGTTTTATATTTACCGAGCAAGATCCAATTTGTAATCACATTTTCGATTTCCAAGCTTCCTTCCAATTCCGTTCCTCATTTTCCATTCGTCATTCCAATCCCCAGTTTGTCTTTATTATTTAATTTTTTTCACTGTAATCGATCACAGAGAAAATGCAGAAAATGGCGGTTTTAGTAAAACATCTTATAAGATTTATTATAGAGTGATACAAATATTTATGATAACCCTTGGCAGCCAGGCTTACTATGTTTAGTTCATAGTATGTTATATTTATTAATTTCTTAAAGGCGATTTCCATTTTTCCAATGTTTGGAATTGCGTTTTGGAATTCCAACAAACATTAATCTAAAATATTACTTACTGTACTTGGGGTCCAAAGTTCCTCCCAGTCATTATCTGTCGATGCTCTCTTTGCTTCAAGGCGTCCTTTTCCAAACAGACACTATATGGCTGGGTAACCATGTGGAAACACTAGTATCCGCATATTTTAGTGACTGGGCCAGACAGTGCTTGTTCTCGGAACCCTACTCCATCCTATGGCAAGGAGTTCCAGGGATGCAAAGAGGGATCCGAGCGGATCCCTTCGCCGTCTCCTCCCTACCTCCCTGGCGGCTGTGCGCATGCTGTGACCTCGGGTCACGCATTTGTAGCCAGGACAACGGGGAGGAGGTAAGTAACGCAGCTACATATGTAGCTGTGATACTAACCGAGGGGACAGCTGCTTTTCGGAGCAGCTGCCCCCGCCCCAGAGCAATGATGAAATGCTCCGGTGTCATGGTTCCCCCGCTGTGAGTTGGATACTTAAGTATCCCTCGCAGCGAGTTCAATACTTCATCATCGGAGGCCATACGGTCGATGATGAATAGGTCCCAGAGCCTTGTTGATCAGCAGGAGTATTTGCTGATTGCGGCATAAAATGTAATTCCCCTCTCTGAGTCCATAAACTATTAGCAGGGCAAAGGCAGAGTGATCAGTTATAGTACCTGTGTGCTGATGTTACTATGAAGTGAGAAGCAGATTGTGCTGAGTGCAGCAGATCTTCAGAAGAATTCGTTCACCAGGGTATAATATATCTGGCCAGAATGTGAGAGGCAGTGAATAGGTATATAACGCTCCCGGCCCCCCGGAAAAGTAGGCAGGTCTCCCGACTTCTCCAGTCCCCCCGCAATGTAGCGCTAAACCCCCGCTGCGGAGGGGCTGATGACGCGATTCGCGTCATCATAACCCCGCCCCCTGCCTCGCAATGCCGGAAATATCGGCATTGTGTAGCGGGGGTGGAGCCTAAATGACGCGATCGTGTGGCTCCACCCCCAAACCCTGCCCCTAAACACTGGTAATGCATCTGGACACGCCCCTCTATAACGGCCCCGCCCCCCTGCTAAACCGACCTGGCTGCTTCCTCCCGGAGGAAGCAGCCAGGATGTAGGCAAGTATGCATCAGGTAGAACAACAGGTAGCATATGACTTAGGGATATCACAGATGTAATGGCGGTAGGCAGGGCCACCATCAGGGGGGGACAGCCGGGACTACTGTCCCGGGCCCAGTCACTTCGATAGAAAAGGGGGCCCCCCCCATCTACCTCCCCCCTGCCATCACTACTACCGGTCTTGTGAAAGGGGCTTCTACTTTAATGTTAAAGGGTCCCCCCATCTGCCATAGCCGCTATTGCCTTGCCGTCGAGGTGAAAGGAGCCCGCTGTCATAGAGATCCATCCCTGCTGACTGTCCCCGACTCCCTCTTTGCAGATGTACAATAAAGTTTAGCTGGCGCGCGTGATGTCATGACGTCACCGGGCGCCACTGAAGGAGAAAGAGGAGCCGCGGCATGACCTGAGGAGCAGCAGTCTGGCACAGAAGAAGATGGGTAAGTAGATTGATAGGCAGAAGGGGGCTGGAAACAGCGTGCTGGAGAGAAAGAAGTTCTGTCTCTCCAGTACGCTGTTTTCAGCACCCTTCTGTCACAGAACATAACTTTATTACTGACATAGACCTATTATACACAATATACATCTACCAGCAGCCTCTTATTATTCCTGTGCAGCAATCCCTCTATTACTCCGTTCATGTCTTACCTGTAGCACTAAATACATTTCAGCAGCTTGCAACTGAACATACAGTATATGGGCCCCAATGCCTGCTATTTGCAGACACTGAAGCACCCAACCTGATTTTCCTTTAAAATTAATTGTCACTTTTAATGTAGAAATTACTGTATAATGCTAAAATAGCACTGTCCCTGTATATCATACTATGTATATATATATATATATATATATTAGGGGTGTGCACCGGCCACTTTTCGTGTTTTGTGTTTTGGTTTTGGATCTGGATCTTTCTTCGTGTTTTGGATCTGGATTGGTTTTGCCAAAACCACCCTTCCGTGTTTTGGGTTCTGGGTTTTGTGTTTTGGATCTGTATTTTTTTTAAAAAAGCATAAAAACAGCTAAAATCACAGAATTTGTAGGTTTTTCTGCTCCTATGCTATTATTAACCTCAATAACCTTAATTTCCACTCATTTCCAGTCTATTGTGAACACCTCACACCTCACAATAGTGTTTTTATGTCCAAAAGGTTGCACCGAGGTAGCTGGATGACTATGCTAAGCGACACGAGTGGGCGGCACAAACACGTGACCCATCTAGGAGTGACACTGCAGTGGCAGACAGGATGGCAGTTAGAAAAACTAGGCCCCAAACTGTACATAATGCAAAGAAAAAAAAAAAGTGCAAGATGGAATTGTCCTTGGGCCCTCCCACCCACCCTTATGTTGTATAAACAGGACATGCACACTTTAACAAATCAATCATTTCAGTGCCAGGGTCTGCCACACAACTGTGGCTGAAATGATTGGTTCATTTGGGCCCCCACAAAACAAGCTGGCAATTAATCTGTCCCTGCACAAACTGGCTCTACGGAGGCAAGATGTCATCCTCATCCTCCTCATCCACCGATTCCTCACCCTCTTCAGTGTGTACATCCTCATCCTCACAAAGTATTAACTCGTCCCCACTTGAATCCACCACCACAGGTCCCTCTGTACCTTCTGGAGGCTGGTCTCCCTGGAAGAGCTGATAATTCATTTTGATGAACATCATCTTCTCCACATTCTGTGGAAGCAACCTCCTACGCCTTTCGCTGACAAGGTTCCCGGCTGCACTAAACACTCTTTCGGAGTACACACTGGAGGGGGGGCAACTCAGGTAAAATAGAGCCAGTTTGTACAGGGGCCTCCAAATTGCCTCTTTTTCCTGCCAGTACAGGTATGGACTGTCTGACATGCCTACTTGGATGCTGTCACCGATGTAATCCTCCACCATTCTGTCAATGGTGACAGTATCATATGCAGTGACAGTAGACATGTCAGAAATTGTTGCCAGGTCCTTCAGTCCGGACCAGATGTCCAAACTTGGTCCTGCCTGCCCTGCATCACCGTCAGCGGGTTGCTTAGGATACCTAAGTTTTTTCCTGGCAGCCCCAGTTGCGGGAGAAAATGAAGAAGGAGCCGTTGACGTGTCACGTTCCGCTTCAGCTGACAGTGTGTTCACCAGCAGGTCTTTGCACCTCTGCAGGCTTGTGTCGGCCGGAAAGAGAGACACCACATAGGCTTTAAACCTAGGATCAAGCACGGTGGCCAAAATGTAGTGGTCTGATTTCAACAGATTGATCACCCTGGAATCCTGGCAAAGCGAATGAAGGGCTTCATCCACAAGTCCCACATGCCAAGCGGAATCGCTCCGTCTTAGCTCCTCCTTCACTTTCTCCAGCTGCTTCTGCAAAAGCCTGATGAGGGGAATGACCTGACTCAAGCTGGCTGTGTCTGAACTGACTTCACGTGTGGCAAGTTCGAAGGGCTGGAGAACCTTGCACAACACGGAAATCATTCTCCACTGCGCTTGAGTCAGGTGCATACCCCCTCCTTTGCCTATGTCATAGGTGGATGTATAGGCTTGTATGGCCTTTTGCTGCTCCTCCATCCTCTGAAGCATATAGAGGGTTGAGTTCCACCGCGTCACAACCTCTTGCTTCAGGTGATGGCGGGGCAGGTTCAAGAGTGTTTGCTGGCGCTCCAGTCTTCGGCACGCAGTCGCTGAATGGCGAAAGTGGCCAGAAATTTTTCGGGCCACCCAAAGCGTCTCCTGCATGCCCCTGTCGCTTTTCAGAAAATTCTGCACCACCAAGTTTATTGTGTGAGCAAAACATGGGACGTGCTGGAATTTGCCCAGATGTAATGCCCGCACAATATTGGTGGCGTTGTCAGATATCACAAATCCCCAGGAGAGTCTAAGTGGGGTAAGCCACTGGGCGATGATTTCCCTCAGTTTCTCTAAGAGGTTGTCGGCGGTGTGCCTCTTACTGAAACCGGTGATACACAGCGTAGCCTGCCTTGTAACGAGCTGGCGTTTCTGAGATGCTGCTACTGGTGACGCTGCTGCTGTTGCTGCGTAAGGTGATACATCTACCCAGTGGGCTGTCACAGTCATATAGTCCTTAGTCTGCCCTGTTCCACTTGTCCACATCTCCGTGGTTAAGTGGACATTGTGTACAACGGCATTTTTCAGGACACTGAGGACACTTTTTCTGACGTTTCTGTACAGTCTCGGTATCGCCTGCCTAGTGAAGTGGAATCTAGACGGGATTTGGAACCGGGGACACACTACCTCCATCAATTGTCTAAATCCCACTGCACTAATGGCGGATACCGGACGCACGTCTAACACCAACATAGCAGTCAAGGCCTCAGTTATACGTTTTGCTTCAGGATGACTGCTGTCGTACTTCATCCTCCTCGCTAAGGACTGTTGGAGGGTCAATTGTTTAGTAAAAGTAGTGGTGTTCCTACTTCCTCTCTGGGATGATGAACGACTCCCAGCAGCAGCAACAGCAGCAGCGGCAGCAGTAGGCGTAGCAATGCAGGATCCTCCAGAGGAATCCCGGATAGGAGAGTCAGTCATGCCAGTGACATGGCCTGCAGGACTACTTCCGATCCTGACTAAGGAGGAAATTGACGAGGAGGGAGTTGACGGTGTGGTTTGCAGGCGCTTGGATACAACAGGACAACGGGATTTAGGTGTCCCTGGACTGCTTACGGTCTTAGCCAAAGTTTCTGAACTTGACAGTAACTTTTTATGAACGCGCTGCAGGTGCCGTATAAGGGAGGATGTTCCTAGGTGGTTGACGTCCCTACCCCTACTTATTTCACCTTTACATATGGTACATATGGCAAGACAGTTGTTGTCCGGATTTGGATAGAAATATTGCCAGACCAAAGAGGTGGAATGTTTGGTCTTCTGCCCAGGCATGACCGTGATGGGCTTTTTCATCCCACGGACAACAACTGTCTCCCCCGGAGCCTGATTTAAACAAACCACATCACCATCAGAATCCTCCTCGCCAACTTCCTCCTCAGCGCCAGCTACACCAGTATCCTCATCCTGTTGTACTTCAACAGTGACATCTTCAATTTGCATATCAGCAAGTGGACTGTGGGTGCTCCTTTCAGCACTTGCAGGGGGCGTGCAAATGGTGGAAAGAGCCACCTCTTCCCGTCCAGTGCTGGGAAGGTCAGGCATCGCAACCACCACCACACTTGGACTCTCCTTGGGGATTTGTGATATCTTCTTAGAAAGCACAGTTCTTCGCTGTGCTTTTGCCAGCTTAACTCTTTTGATTTTTTTAGTGGGAGGAGGGCTTCCATCGTCATGTGAAGCTGAACCACTAGTCATGAACATACTAGGGATCGACCTTAGCCGTTCCTTGCCACTCCGTGTCGTAAATGGCATATTGGCAAGTTTACGTTTCTCTTCAGCTGATTTAAATGTCTTTTTCAAGGTCATTTTCCTGAACTTTGCCATTTGGGATTGTATGTGCCCTCTACTATGACATTGGGCATCGGCCTTGGCAGACGACGTTGATGGCATGTTATCGTCTATGTCATGACTAGTGGCAGCAGCTTCAGCACTAGGAGGAAGTGGTTCTTGATCTTTCTCTATTTTATTTTTATCGGAGAAAGTTTGGTCCTCCATTTATGTTATATCGATTTGATATATACGTGCGGCTAAACACAGAAAATAATTTTTTTTTTGGTTTGGACTGGAGTGTACTTTGGGGGTTACAGCACCCTTTAACGGTCAAGCCAGCCGGCCCTTATGACACAGGCGCACTCTTGGCACTACTTTGTTGATGCACGTGCGGCTACTGCGCACACAATTCACAAACACAGAAAATAATTTTTTTTTTGGTTTGGACTGGAGTGTACTTTCGGGGGTTACAGCACCCTTTAACGGTCAAGCCAGCCGTCCCTTTACTTATGACACAGGCGCACGCTTGGCACTACTTTGTTGATGCACGTGCGGCTACTGCGCACACAATTCACAAACACAGAAAATAATTTTTTTTTTGGTTTGGACTGGAGTGTACTTTGGGGGTTACAGCACCCTTTAACGGTCAAGCCAGCCGGCCCTTTACTTATGACACAGGCGCACGCTTGGCACTACTTTGTTGATGCACGTGCGGCTACTGCGCACACAATTCACAAACACAGAAAATAATTTTTTTTTTGGTTTGGACTGGAGTGTACTTTCGGGGGTTACAGCACCCTTAACGGTCAAGCCAGCCGGCCCTTTACTTATGACACAGGCGCACGCTTGGCACTACTTTGTTGATGCACGTGCGGCTACTGCGCACACAATTCACAAACACAGAAAATAATTTTTTTTTGGTTTGGACTGGAGTGTACTTTCGGGGGTTACAGCACCCTTTAACGGTCAAGCCAGCCGGCCCTTTACTTATGACACAGGCGCACGCTTGGCACTACTTTGTTGATGCACGTGCGGCTACTGCGCACACAATTCACAAACACAGAAAATAATTTTTTTTTTGGTTTGGACTGGAGTGTACTTTGGGGGTTACAGCACCCTTAACGGTCAAGCCAGCCGGCCCTTTACTTATGACACAGGCGCACGCTTGGCACTACTTTGTTGATGCACGTGCGGCTACTGCGCACACAATTCACAAACACAGAAAATAATTTTTTTTTGGGTTTGGACTGGAGTGTACTTTCGGGGGTTACAGCACCCTTAACGGTCAAGCCAGCCGGCCCTTTACTTATGACACAGGTGCACGCTTGGCACTACTTTGTTGATGCACGTGCGGCTACTGCGCACACAATTCACAAACACAGAAAATAATTTTTTTTTTGGTTTGGACTGGAGTGTACTTTCGGGGGTTACAGCACCCTTAACGGTCAAGCCAGCCGGCCCTTTACTTATGACACAGGCGCACGCTTGGCACTACTTTGTTGATGCACGTGCGGTTACTGCGCACACAATTCACAAACACAGAAAATAATTTTTTTTTGGTTTGGACTGGAGTGTACTTTCGGGGGTTACAGCACCCTTTAACGGTCAAGCCAGCCGGCCCTTTACTTATGACACAGGCGCACGCTTGGCACTACTTTGTTGATGCACGTGCGGCTACTGCGCACACAGGGCCTGATTCAGACCCACTCGCGAGCGGCTGTACGCTCGCAAGTGGGTCGACGGTCTGCACTGAGCATGCGCACGACGGAGGGAGCTCCGTTGTGCGCATGCGCCAGACACGACGAGCGAAGGACTTTCCTTCGCTCGTTGTGTCCGATCAAAGGGGGCGTGCTGTCAATGTTGATTGACAGCACGCCCCCTTTGGTGGGCGTGCCGGGGGCGTGCCTCCCTGACGGGGGCGTTCCAACGGGAACGCCTCCCGTCAGAAGCCGGCCCACTGACATCACTAGTGATGTCAGTGGGAGTGATTTTGGCTCTGATAGAGCCAAAATCACTCCGGAGCTTGCGGTTGAAAACCTCAACCGCAGGCTCCGGCTCGCAATTTCGATGGTCGCGATGGTCACGACCATCGCGGCCATCAAAATGCACGCTCGTATAGCCTGTGGGTGGTGACCCACAGCTATACGAGCGTCCAGGAGGACGCTCCATGAAAAAGGAGCCCGGCCCTCATGCAGAGCGTGCGCTCTGCTCAGAGCGTACGGCTCTGAATGAGGGCCACAATTCACAAACACAGAAAATATATTATTTTTTTAGCACTTGGGGGGAGCACCCCTGATGGACAGAGCACCCCCTGGACAACACTACAGCACTCCTTTAGGACTGGGACACTGCACAGGACTTTGGAGTGGACACAGCCCCTATGGAGAACTGACTGCACAACACAGTCCAGCCAGCCCCTATGGACTTTGAAGTAGTGGACACAGCCCCTATTAACAACAGCAGCACAGCACAACACAGCCAGCCCCTATGGACTTTGAAGTAGTGGACAACAGCAGCACTACACTACACTACACAGCCCTAACTCCCACCCTCCCTCTTCACTGTCCACAGCCGAGTGAGAAAATGGCGCCGACGCGGGTACCTTATATAGGATCCAAAACCCGCGAGACTCGGAAGGCGGGATGATGACGTTTTGCCTCGATTTCAGATCCGAGTCAGGCGGGAAAAGTCGAGCCTGACTCGGATCGGACTCGGATCGGGGGGGCTCGGGGGGGTTCGGATTTCAGAAATCCGAACCCGCTCACCCCTAATATATATATATATATATATATTCTGGAGGCATATCATTGCCTCCAGAATATATATATTGTGTGCACCTTGAAGTGCGTACAACTTTGTATTTCGCTGTATAGCGCCATAAGGAGAGGTGTGTGGCTGCATTATGTGTGAAGGGGGAGGGGAGGGGGGGCCTACCTATTGAAGTCACTCCCGGGACCCACAATTTCTGTTGGCAGCCCTGGCGGTAGGTATAACATATGGATTGTGGCAGCCTGGAGCTCATGGTATCGCTGGACGTTATAGTGCACCGGGCGTTATCGCAGCACTGGCACCAGCAGATGCTAGCACTGGTGGTTAGTGGACTACAGTGGTCAGTGGTGGTATAGTGTACTTGCAGGTAATACAGCAGCACTGCTAAGCTCCAAAGTGGTCAGAGTCTCCTGGATTCGACCATGCAGAACTCCAAGGAGGTACAGACACACAGGGACACCATGCATGCGCAGTAATGCATGTCAGGAGTCGGACCTCTCTTGCTGAGCTCCAACAGGTCCTGGTGACCGCCGGCACAGTCCTACCTGTCAGATGCTGATGGGAGGCAGCAAAGTAGCACACTCCTTCCAACATGGCAAACATAGGTCAACCTGCCAGAGAAGTAGGCACAACAGACTCCAGATAAGTAATGTTCTGCAAACACGTATACCTTACGGAACTCCACCTAATACATGCTCGCTTATTTTACTATTTTGCAGTATTTGTTTCACACAACCTTACAATGTGCTTCTTATTTCTAGGCTGTTAGCACTGAAGAATGATCGATAGTACCTATACTTGCTGACTTTCCCTGGATATCAGGGCAACTTCCTGAAATGGTGGTGATCTCCCTACAGCCGGACAGGCTGGACACAACACAGTGATGATGTCATCACTTCCCCCCCTCCATGGAGGAAACAGTGTGAAGGAGAACAAGGAGGATGTGTACTACAAGAAAATGTCAGCCACTCTCCAGCACACTGTAGACTACATGAGTGACTAAGGGGCCCATTTATCAACGATTTTTATCATATGCAACAAGCTTTAAAACTCATTGCGTATGATAAATGGTGCTCCAGCCAATCGGCTCCAAACTGTAATTTTTCAAACAGATGTCAGTTGGGAGCTGATTGGCTGGAGCACCATTATCATACGCAATGAGTTTTAAAGCTTGTTGTGTATGATAAAAGTCATTGATAAATGAGCCCCTATGTGCCCATGGATGCGTGATGAGTTACAGGCAACTTGTGCCCAAGGAATTGTGCTGAGTTACTGGAGATGTGTGCTCCATGGATTACAAGTTATGTGTGATGAGTTTTATGAACCCAATGGAAAGATGAGATAGGGAGCCAATTAAGATTGTAGGAAATAGTGATGTTAAATTTTAATGCACAGTCCAACTTATGGTAAAACATCTCTTATAACTGGGTTCATCATGGACTAAAAAGCAGATTTATTGGCCATCTCTGCAGGGTCTTTCTGCAACCATTGCATTGCAGATTTATTTTTAACTCACAATGCAGTGTGTGTAGTGTACTCAGGCCCCTGGGTACAGAGAGGGGTTGGGCATGAAACCCGGCCAGGGCCAGATTAACAATGTGGCGCATGGAGCTACAGCTGGAGCATGGCAACAGCATGGAGCTAGCATGGAGCTGGAGCAATGACATGTTGTCATTGTCATGACAACATGATGTTGACTGGCCATCTTCTCTCCACACGGTCAGCCATAAATCATAAGTAGTAAAATTGTATTTCTATTTACCTCACAAAATTAAGCATTTTTTTTCTTCTACATATTTAGGGAGATATTGGGGATGAGAGTATAGGGGGGTACACGCCCACATGGCACTGGCCACACCTTCTCTGCCCTGAACCCGGCTGTCAGGATGCCGCTGTTCAGAATACCGACAGCGGCATCCCGACAGCCAGAATCCCGACACCAATAGGAACTAACAGTAAGTGTTTTCCTAACCCTAACCCTTCCTCCCTGGTGCCTAACCCTAACTTCCCTCCTAGTGCCTAAGCCTAACCTCCCCTTCCCCGCACCCTAAACCTAACACCCCCTTCCCAAGGCCTAAACCTAACCTCTCCCCAAGTGCCTAAACCTAACCTCCCCCTCCCTGCATCCTAATCCTAACCCTCCCCGGTGCCTAACCCTAACCCCGCACCCAAACCTCACCCTAACACCCCGATACTTACCTTCGGGATGCCGATGGTCAGGATACTGGTGCTGGGGTTTAGACCGTTGGCATCCCGCACGCCAACTACATCCCACAGGGAGCCCACACCGCACACCTTCCGCCCATATCCTATACTTTCTTCTCCATTGGTGCCACTGTATTCACAGGTGTAGTCACCGGGAAATGGTCATTATCCAGAAGATATGTGCAATAGAGAAACCAGAGGGAAATCGCTCTAGCGCCAGTTTCCCTGAGTTATGCATAGTCGCAGCAGACATTAGCATGGTGCCAAAGCTTAATCTGTGCATGCCCTGGCAAGAGAGGGGGGAGCCCCAGGGACTGCACACGGGCATCCTCCGCTCTAAATGTGCCCCATTGCGCATGGTTTGCAAAACTGAAATACTTGGTACAAAACATTGCTTCCTATAGCCAGGGCCATCGCGAGCTGAACTGGGCCCTGGTGATAGGGGGCGTTGCCACATCCTGGGTGTGTGACCTCACCCCCTCTAAAATCTGAATACTATGCACAGCTCCGCTACGTTCTGCAAGGGGGGAACTTTGTTCCCCTCAGTAGCTAGCCCAGGGCCCCCGCTGTGACTCTCCTCCAAGCCCAGGCAAACAGTACCTGCGCCCCCCCATCCCCCACTCCACAAGTCAATTTCATGACACGTCTCCCAGACGGAGCAGTTCACGCTGTATTCAGCGCCGCATGCATAGACGTTACTTTCACAGTCTCCCTGAAATGCTCATTCAAAAGAGGGTATTTATAAGAACAATAGGTTAAAGCGCAGAAACAGTTTATGGAAAAACTTTTGTTGAGTGCTCGTTTCCATTTTCACTCCTACAATTACCGATTCATGTGATCTGATATTTCTGTACTGTTCCTCGAAACTTAACATTTAAGAATGGGCTGCAGTCAAAGGAGATTTTTAGAAAGCGAAGTGACGAGAAAATTGATATTTCAGCATTAAAAACACAAAGGGCAACAATTCTTCTGTGATTTAATACATCTCATCGATTCATGTAATGATAGTATGTTATTGATTAATCCCAGGTTGCAAATACAGATGTGTCCACACATACACCTATCCTGAAATTGCACCAAATAGCCAAATTGGTGTGCCACGCACTTTGCAACTTAGCTACACCGAGCGTCCCGCCAGAGACTTTGCCACAAAATATGTCATTAATTAATTAGACAAAAGCACAATGCACGGGTACCCTGGACCAAACTTGCCAACTTTCTGGCTGCCAGGTCAGCACAGCGGGGGGGATGTCTCATCATAGATGGGCGGTGCAGGGGGGCGTGATGATATGATGGTGTCATCGTGGCCCAACCCCCTGCTATACAATGCCGGGATTACTAGCACTGTAAACCCGGGGAGGGGGGTTGTCTACGATGATGTGATTCAGCACGAAACACGACACAGCATGCCCGGACCACTCACTTTACTTGGAACCAGGACACTTGAATGCTCTTCCATATGGCCGGGAGTAACACCCGAGGTTTGGGAGCCTCCTGGCCATTTCAGGAGAGTAGGCAAGTGTGCCCTTTGACACAACTGCGCGCAACTGTGATGCATACCTGGGTGAAAAAAATCAGTACGAGGGACCCACACAATGCCTCATTCCACGCAACACTTAATCTGCAACTTTATACTAATTCCTTTGCAACAAAAATACTAAATGCTAAACATATAGGTCACTATAAGCAACGTTTTATGCGGCTATGTAGCAATCTCGCATGGCGCAAAAATGGTGGTGCACTGGTGTACGAGGACACATCTGTAACAGAAGTAAAATTGAAAACTCCTATCTGAACAGAGAGATCAGCACATCGTCTTGTTAAATGACAGGAGTTACAGATTGAGCAGTCTGTGTTGGATTGCTTGGCACACTGTGGCAAAGGATTAACTGCAGAATTCCTGCCACAGCGTGATAAGTTGGCGCGTACAGTGCACCAACAGGTGATAGTAGTAACACAATGCTGAACTCCAGCAGTGCAATTATATTGCTGCCTGTTTGGAGTGAAAACACAACCTAGTAAAGCTTCATTTGTACAGTACTTCAGTTTTTATATCTCCATGTGGCACAATCACAGTTTCATTTTAAACAAAATACTCACACAGCTCAAATTGATGGGAAATATTATTATTATTGAGGCAGTTTTGGCTTAAAAAAAAAAAAGAAAAAAAGAAAACAGCGGCCCAGTGTTGAAATTCTGATAGCACTGAAGCATACTTGTCCATTGTCCGGGAAGGTCCAGGAGACTCCTGAAATTTCGGGTACAGTGGGCAAATCCCATGCAACCCGCAGGCCAAGCGTGAAGTGGGCAGCTGCGGGTCTTGATGATGTGATTCACTATGAAATGTGTCATCATGGCACTGTCCCTAGCATTGCAAAAGCGGGAATTTCGGCAAAACATCACAGGGGACTGGGGCATCATTGATGCGATTTACATTTTACAGTGCTCTGTCCCCCTTCTGGCCACCTGTCTCCGTTTGCGCATGCGCAGTACAGGGAAAATGGCCGCCGCGGCCAAATTCCCAGTGATCTGTGCATACACTATAGACTCTGGGCACACTCTGGTGCCCAGAGTCTATAACTCCGGCGCTGGCCGTGCACAGCTCAGTGCGCTGCCGGCCGCCGGGGGGAGAGGAGGGGCCCGTATCGGAGACTGCACACGGGCCCCGTCCTCTCTAGAAACGCCCCTGCTCAGGGCCCCATTTGCAAACGAAAAATAACCCCTTTAATGCTCACTAAAGGGGTTATGCCAGGTTTCTGTATTTAGTAAACAGCGGTAATCTTAGATTACCGCTGTTTTTACAGCATCGCTCTCGCGAACTTCCGGGTCTCCGTGTCATGCACAAATGTTCAGACAGACCGTCGCGCATGCGCATAACACTGGAGGCCCGTCGCTGGCAGTTAGGCTGCCAGCAGCCCAGCACAGGACCTCACCGAGGACTTCGACTTCGCGGGACCTCGCCGGAGGGGTAAGTATTACTAAATGCCTGTGGAATTTCGTTTGTATCACAGCGATACTAAACGAAAATTCCCGCTGGTATTTCGTTTAGTTTGTAAATGGGGCCCTCTGTATGGGATAGGGAAGAATGCATACTGTATATATTTTTAGGTGTTGTCATAAAAAAATATAGTATCTGGGGGTATATTTAAGGTCGATTTTGTTTGATTTTGTATTTCAAGGTCTAAATCACACATTTACTAACAGATGATTTTTGAATCAGCTTTCTCAGCCCCGGAGCAATGATGAATTGCTCCGCGTCCGCGGCGAGTCAGAGTGTTAATTATCGGGGTCTGTTCGGACCTCAATAATTAACATCTTGAATAGGCCCCCTAGAGGTATATTTATTAAAGTGCAGGTTTTTAGAAATGCCCATAGCAACCAATCAGATTCTACTTATGATTTATCTAGCACCTTCTAGAAGATAATAGCTAGAATCTGATTGGTTGCTATGGGCAACATCTCCACTTCTAAAAACCCGCACTTTAGTAAATTTACCCCCTAGAGTGAAACCAGCTTGTACTATCCTGCAGCAGACAGAAGCTGCTTCTGTATCACATGATGGACAGAAGTTGCACTCCTAGGCCCTGCTGGCAGACAGCATTGTCTCTGTGTATGATATTTCCTCCTATTGGAATGTTCAGATTACATCCTGCCAAGGAGAACTATTTTCTGTCATTCACAATTAAGTTATTTTCTAGTTGTTTAGTTCACAAATAAAAGCCAGTCTTCATTTTAGATGCCTCAGCCAGCTGTGCATGGCCAAATCACACACTGCAGTACTATAAGACAGGTACTCTGGGGTCAATTCAGTTAGGCGCAACTTTGTGTCCGCAAGTAAGTGCAGCTACTGTACATGCCGCACTTATGGTACCACCTGACTTGCAGATTTTCGTTCGCAGACCATAGTGCTGTATACAAAAATCCACAAGTCCGAGCCGCCAGGGGGGCAACTTGCGGCCGCCATTGGTAGCATTTTCACTCGCCCCCCCTTTGCTCCTAATTGAATTTACCACTCTGTGGGTTAAAATTTACTAAAGTGAAAGTTTTTAGAAGTGGAGATGTTGCCCACAGCAACCAATCAGATTCTACTGAACATTTATCGAACACCTTCTAGAAGACAATAGCTAGAATCTGACTGGTTGCTATGGGCAACATCTCCTTTTCTAAAAACTCTCACTTTAGTAAATATACCAATGTGTATCTTTCTCAAAATAGCAAATGCTGATTTAAACATATAACTTTTTCATTTTTACTTTGTATCCCTCAATTGATGATAAATAATTTTACATTTACATCACAATTACTATTTTATATTATGCTATGTAAAGTCTTCCACTGATTAAAGAAATATTCACAATTCTGCCCAGTAAAGAAAAGGGCCATGGTAATATCACCTAGGAGGAAATGTTGGGTAATAAATGATTAAAAAAAATAGTTTATTTGCTGACAAGATGAACCATCGGTGACAGCCAGCCTATGTTGCAGAGGTGTGCTCTCCTGCACTGTCTCTGATCTCCCTACAGTGACTCCGGATGGGAGATCAATTCCTTCATCTTATATTGCAGAACGTTATCCAGTGTAGAAATCAACTGTGAATTGTCTCCTATCCTCAAACCTGGGAGTATATATTTACTAAGTTGAGCCCATAGCAACCAAACAGATTCTAGCTATTATCTTCTAGAAGGTGCTAGATAAATTATAGGTAGAATCTGAGTGGTTGCTATGGGCAACATCTACACTTTTAAAAACCTGCACTTTTAGTAAATATACCCCCTGATATGACCTCAGGGGCGGTATAAGAAACTGGGATGTATAGCATTAGCAACCTTAGATTATTGTTCATTTGAAGTCTCCATTTTATTTAAAAGTACAAAGTAATCCTACGGAAATGAGTCTCAGAACTAGACTCCCAATTCATCTTATTTTTGTAGTTGGGTCAAGCTTCCTATCAGAGGCGTTTTAAGAGAGGAGGGGGCCCGTGTGCAGCCTCCGTTTGGGCCTCCTCCGCTCAGCACGGTAGATTCTGGCTTCATGCCAGAAACTACTGCGCATGCGTGGGGCTCTGGGAAAATGGCACCCACGCCTGATTTCTCAGGGACATCTTTTCTGCATGTCACCGGGAAAATGGCCGCTGCCAATTTCCCAGTGATATTTTTTGCAGCTCCGCAGCGCCAGTACGGCAATGCGGAGCAGCACACCGGAGTCTGCGGAGAGGTAAGTTTTTATTAACTATGGGTGCAGGGCCGGTGTGCCCTGCACACCTTGCACCCATAATAAAGATGCCTATGTATGACGTATTGCGGTAAAGATCAGGAGCAAAAAGCAAGGATTGTTAAGGTCAGTTATTTAAGATGTCCATTGGTAGATTGTAGGGTTACCTGATCGTGTAGGGCTGTGTTTTGTTAATGCAGCTTGGATGTCCACTTTATCTGTACATGTGAACTGTTTTCCTGATTGCCTGTCAAGGAGAATAGGTGGCATGTTTACTGACTGACTCACACCAAAGACTTGTACGGAGCCAGTTATTAGATCCTATAATTTATATTGATGATGTGTACGAGCCCTAAGGGTCTAACTATATACACTATGCAATTTTTCGGTCGAACCAGAAAATCGGCTCAATATTTTCTGCAGGTGGAAGCTCCCGATATCGCCGGTACACAATAAACAATTTTTGTTAAAAACCTGTAGATTTTCAGGTGCATGAATCAATTTGCATACAGATGTGTCCTCTTGCATCCTTGGCACAAGATTCAAAAATACGTACGCATCACGCCATGCGATTTGCTGTGGCTGCGTGCAGCACGTTACGCCACGCCACGTGCTGCATTTGCACCATTAAATCCTATGGGGTCGCTGGTGGAAACGCAGTACAGTACCCATAGTCCCATACATAGCACGATTTGCCGCACAAGTGGCAAAGATGCAACTGGTGTATGCTCACTCACAAGGATGATGAGGTAAACATTAAAATTGGAGGTAATAGGGTCAGATTATCGTGACTGCCCACACACTACACCATATCGAGGACCTTTTGAGCAATATCTTTTGGTCAGTCTGACTGATTCCATAAGCGAAGCTGATCGTTTATAACCATTTTTAAACCGTTTTGTCGGTGTTTGGCCACTCATGCCTACAACAAAAAGACAGCCCGATCACCCAATTATTTGCAAATTGGTCCAATAATTGTATCGTGTTAACCTAGCTTACCAATTAACACCTGATACCGTTCTTATACCTAAATTCTGGGCCTGACCCAGAGATTGGAACAGGGCGCCTGATTCAGAGCCGCTTGTAAGCGGCCGCTCGTTTGCTCCGAGCGATGTTCGCACAACTGCGCATGTGTATGGGTCGTAATGTGCATGCGCCAACCAGACAGTGCGATGGGAAATCGAGCGCTTGCCAAATAGCGAGTGCCTGCTAATTTGAGTGACAGGATGAGGCGTTTGTGGGTGGTAACAGGGGAAGGTGCTTGAAAACGGGGAGTGGAGATCCTAACGCAGGCGTGCCAAACGGTCAAAACGGGCGTTTTAAGGGTGTGCATAATTAACAAAGCAGCGTCATCGACCACGTCACTTGGTTGTTTCTTAGCCTGAACTGTTCGCATGATTGCGGTAGGAAAATCCAACCACAAGCACTGCGAGCAGTTCAGACGCCTTTCGATGTACTCGATTAATCAAATAAATAGCGGAGATGACGTAGGATGCAAGCGGCCAGGGGGCGTCTTTACAAAATAGCGAGCGCATGTTTCGTTCGCTCGCTCAGACATAGAGGCGTCAACAAACCGCAAAGAGCGAGCGCTCAATTTAAATAGCCGGCCTCTTTTTCTGAACGAGCGAGCGCAAATAGCGTCCGGCTCTGAATCAGGCCCAGGGTTCCAGACCGATTCAAACCGAGAATTTAGCCGGCGCTGACCTAGGATATTCCAGAGTTGGCGCCGTTCACACCGGAGCCGGGTCTGCAGTGACTCGGCTCTTCCGACGTGGAAGTGGACACTTGGAGATGATGTCATCTCCAAGCGCCACTGAAGCCGGCCAATCGGTCGGCATGCGGCGCGCTCCAGTTGATCGTGACCCTGAATGTGCCCTTTACACTGCAGGGTTTCACTGGTTATTCCCGTGTTAAACCCTGCAAGTTACCTGAGTTGGATTGCCGGGTCACTCGACCTGGGATTCCAACCCTGTCCCCTTTTACACCAAGGAGCTACCCGCATAGGCAAACGCAGGGGGGGTTTCCGTGTGCCTGGAAACCCCCCTCCCTAGCACACACCATGACCACAATAGAAATAGTAATATAATAGAATGTTACTAGTGCTGCATGTTCTTCTCAGTATCACAAATGAAATAATTAGCACCACCTGTGGATCTTTCAAAATGTGTCAGCCAGTAATAAATATACCTGTTGTCGAAGCTGGATAATTGGCTGAGACAAGATCAGTTTAAATTTGAATCGCGGCGACGCCATCTTGCGACTGGCCGCAAAACGCCATCTTGGAAATGAGATCGCAAGACGCCATTTTGCGAATGGCCGCCAAAGCGCCATTTTAGATAAACTCACATTTAAGTACATATGGCGATATTACTATTAGCACCATGCGATTGCATCTTTCATCATTTCTCATATACACAGTAATACGCACAATTGCGCTATTAACTAGTCGCATATTAGCGAATGCATAAATTCCTATATGAAAACACCATTTAGTAGCTAAATGCGCACGCACCCGCACCAAGTTAACTAGCGTCTTTATATCAAACCCCGCATACTCACACATTACATATTCACATACAAGATTTCATAAGCTTTAAGGTATAAGATTTAAGATTGTTCATTTAGTATAAATGCTATGAAATAAAGATTGTTTGGTAACTAGGGTTTTATACATGCTAAGAAAGACGTGTTTGGTTTCTTACTGATACGTACTCTTTCAACAGAATTCCGGTACTATCGGTGTGGAGATCGCATCATGCATTCTCAACTTATGGACCGCAGAGACTTCAAGCAACAAAATGTATAACTGTTAGGATTTTGCATGGGGGCGGGAGGGCAGAGAACCCCAGTTGTTAGAGGCTGGGTGAGTCTATTTGAACCAGCCTGTTAAACTCTCTGTAACAGATGCTTCCTCCCTGGGAACCAATGACATCAGCAACAAACTTCTCGATTGTCCGGTCTATTCTGGGGGGGTATAAATATGTGTGCTCCAACACTGGGTCTTTAGTCTTCGTGCTGAATGCTGATAGACGAGGGGTTTCTTGCTGAGGCCTAACATCTGGTCCGGAAGCGCTGCGTATGTATACTGTACTTGGGTCTGTATAATTCCTTTGCACCGAATTGTGTCTGGATCAATAGCGTGTATCTGACTGTACTTTTACTTGAATAATACTTGTGCTTTGGAACCACAGATTCCAGGTCTTAAGTCTTTATTTACTGTATGACTACGTACGCAAATTAGTGTCATCTTTAGAAGGTATAGGCAGGATATTAGAAGGTATAGGCAGGATATTAGAAGGTATAGGAAGGAGTGTAAAGAGGTTCTGATCCAGTATCGTTAGTTGGGGGCTCGTAGTGAAGTCACTTACCTTCTCACATGGTACATACGTCTATCGATATTTCAGCAAAGGGTGGAGTGGCCACATGCAGGGTTTACCTGCAACCGCTTTGTGCTTAAAGATCGCTATCCGTCTCCGTGTGAATCAAGGAAGCTGACTAGAATCCAGGGACAAAAGAGGAAAAAGTTTGTTTTCCTCTGTTGATAGAACCTTACGTTTAAAGGGGTGCCGCAGTACTGAGTACGCGGCTGAGTCGCAGGTTTGCGCACAGCAAAGACGCACTTTTGTGTACTCAGCTAAAGGTTGTCATGTGGTAGCCGCATTATTGTGTATGAGACTGGTCGCACAATAGCGTATACGTACTTCCGGTTGTGCTGCCACGTGTTTTAGATAAAGCCATTGAGGTTTACATTTTTCAATTATTATCAATATCTGGGTTAACGTGTATTTTTCTGCGCAGGAAAAAAAAAGTGTGTAACAGTGAGTGTTTGTTGGTAGGGGTAACTTGTTCCCTACAGTTAAAGGTACCGTATGACCTTTAAGGGCTAAGTGCTAGCCGCTCGGTAAGCAGCTTTATCGTTCTATACAAAGTAGCAGGTGTACATTTTGTCTTTGTTGTAGAGAGGTGCGTGGAAGTGGCCGACATACAAACTTCCATAGGTGTGGAAGTTGCCTTTCTAAATCGTCCGCCAACTTAAATCGTCCACAGGTAAGTGAAAGTATCTTGATTGTCTTTCACCAGTTTAAATCTTCATTGAAAAGCATAGGATTTTGTCTCAGAATGGGAGCCGCGCAAACAGTAGAGATGTTAGACAATGATGTGCTGCTAATGGAGGCGCCGATCGGATCGCCTCGTCGTATTATGCATACTAAGTACGGTACTTATGCGATAAGGTATTGTGATGTATGGTTTAAAATGACAATGAAGAGTGTTAGACCATTTCCTAGAATTGGTAGTTTTGATAAAAATGTATTAGATAATGTCCGGGATCACATCAGTCTGATGCGCTCCTGAGAGAAAAAGGTTAAATATTATGAATGTTTAAAACTGTGGCAGCATGAAGGGGATGCGTGGCTTAAAAATGTGCAAATGACGCAAACTAGCGTCGCAAGCACATTGCCAGAGAATACATCTGCAACGCTAAATTGCAATACGGGCGAGCCGCAAAATGGCGCGCACATGCGGCAAGGTATCTTTGTGGAGAGTATTGCCAGCAGTTCACGCTCACCTCCCCCGCCTTATGTGGATGGAGGTGCAAGTACAGTTACCAAAAATACTCATAAAAATGTAACAAGCAATTTGTACCGTTTCTTAAGCAACCATAAAGAAAATGTTTATGATGTGGATGATGAGCCTATTGTAATGTCTGCCATTTCCCATGCTGTGCAGATGATTGATGCTGCATCACCACAATCACGAGTGGTGCCGCCATCTCCATCGGTAACAGCAAGGGAAGTATTAACACCCTCTGCACCCGTAGAGGAAGTTGTTCATACCATATGCAGCAGCAGCAGACTAAACCCCCAGCCAGGTAACCAGGTCAAAGGTAGCAGCGCTACCGGTCTGCATCCCATTCGGACAATAACCATTCCAAAAGGAAATACAGATGCGAACAGTATAGTGCCCACGAGGGAAGTGGTAATGCATTGTCCTTGGACAAGAGCAGAACTAAATTCCATCATAAATGATTTCCCCGATCCCAAAAAGGAACTAGCCATATGTCAAAGATTTTTGAGAAAATTGGGTAGTTCACATGAGCCCACTAATAAAGATTGGCGTGTGGTGTTAAGGGCCTGCCTACCACGCAATACCGACGTGACAAAATTTATCACGGATTGTGTATTGGATGGTGACGTTCCCTTAACCGACCAAGTAAACCAAGGTAACATTTCCCGCATTGTAACTCAATTGGGTATATATTTTCCAGTAGTAGTTAACTGGAACAAAATTTTCACCATTAAGCAAAAGGAGAGTGAATCTGCAGAAGTTTATTGCGACCGGGCGCTGCAGGCTATCACCCAGTACACTGGGATAGAGGATATTAAAGATAGCACTCACCACAGGCGAATTATAGTCACGGTACTCGTGGACGGTCTGAAAGAGAGTTTAAAAACCCCGGTGCAGACCTCACAGCCTGGCTGGCGGGGACTCACAATAGATACCCTCATAGAAACCGCCATCGAACATGATAAAAACATCTCAAAGAAGAGAGAAGCCCAGAGCGAAAAACTAATGGCTGTCAGTATCCAAGCTCTGGAGGGAATGACGGTAACATCACAGCCAACAGACACACTTGCACTTGCACACACACTTACATCTGAACAAGTATGTGCCCTCACTAACCCCACGCAACAACAAACACAACTCTATCCAACTAACCCGATACAACCACAGGTCCCATACTACTCTCAAACTTCTTATCCCCCACAATACCCTTACCCTCCCTATCCTTACCCATATCCACCACCTTTACCCTCTGCTCATACCTCACAACAACACATGTCTTCACCCGATCCACGAACATGTTTTAACTGTAAACAAACAGGACACTTAAGTAGAAACTGTACAGTAAAAAGAGTAGGAACCCCAAGTCAGGGAAGACCTGGATATCCTCATAAGGGATATGCACAGAGACCAGCAAATGTCCAACAGGCACCAGCTCCAATTGTGGCCGTAAATGCTTTATTGGAGAATGGTAGCCAATGCTAGGGGTCAGGTCATACCTGTAGTCTACAGATAGTCAGGTTAACGGGAAGTACTAGGGAAGAACTGGTCATGATGGTTGATGTAGCTGGTACGGAATATCCTTTTCTTGTAGACACAGGGGCGACCAGGTCAGTGATAAAATCTCCCGTTAATTTACAGGTGACCAACGAGACAGTACCAACAATGGGTGTAACAGGTAAAGTGGAACATTATCCTTTAACAAAGTCCACAGAGGTTACTATTGGGCCGTTGCATACCAGGTATTCATTCCTCCTGGCTGCTGCGGGTCCTACTAACCTGCTGGTAAGAGACTTGTTATGTAAGATGGGATGTGTTATATACTGCACCCCTGATGGTGTATTTTTAGATATCCCAGAGAGAGTTGCACACGAGGTGTGGGATATATTGAACACTCCCCAAAGGATAATGTATCACTCTACAAGTTTAAATTAAAATCCATCCCAGGTAGATGAAATTTTGTCCCAAATTCCAGATTCCCTTTGGACTAAGGATGGACAGGACACTGGATTAATGGCAAACGTAAGCCCTGTAATGGTAAGTTTAAAAGGCGGTAGGCAAGCTCCAAAAATTCCCCAGTACCCACTAAAACAGGAGGTAGAATTAGGGGTTTTTCCAATAATTGAGCGATTATTGCAACAGGGAATTATAGTTCGTACAGCTAGTATAGCCAACAGTCCCATTTTTCCAGTGAAAAAGAGTGGTGGGAGGGGTTATAGGCTGGTACAAGACCTTAGAGGTGTTAATAAGGTGGTAGAGAGCCAATTCCCTGTAGTGCCAAATCCAGCTGTCATTCTGATGCAGATCCCACCAAACGCAACCCATTTCACTGTCATTGACCTCGGTTCTGCTTTCTTCTCTGTGCCTCTCCACCCTGACTGTCAGTATCTATTCGCATTTATATACAGAGGTTTACAATACACATGGACACGGTTACCCCAAGGTTTCATAGACAGCCCCAGTATCTTCTCCCAGGCATTGCACGACTGTTTACAATCTTTCCAACCTGCCAATGGATCTGTTCTAATTCAATATGTGGACGATTTATTGCTATGTTCTGACTCGTTTATGTCATGTTTAAATGATACTAAACTTTTGTTACTTCATCTCTCGCATACAGGACACAAGTTGGCTAAGGACAAACTACAGCCGTGCCAATCCAGAGTAAAATATTTGGGACACTGCCTAACCCAGGGTTTACGACATCTTACAACGGATAGAATCCAGGCCATACAAAACCTGACACTGCCACAGAATCAACAGCAAATTCGTACCTTCTTGGGAATGTGTGGATACTGTAGAATGTGGATGCCATTGTTTTTCTATTTTGGCCTTACCTTTACAGGAATTAGTCTCTTCCTCAAAGCCCGATCGTGTCGTACACACAGAGGAATCAGAGCAGGCTTTCCTTAATCTTAAGGATAGTCTGACAAAAGCTCCTGCATTGGGAATACCTGATTATGAAAAACCTTTTGATTTGTATTGTACGGAAGCTGATGGTTGTGCTGCAGGTGTCCTTACACAAAAACATGGTGATGCCAGTAGGCCCGTAGCATACTACAGTGCCCAATTGGACACTGTGGCAAGATCACTCCCCACCTGTTTGAGAAGTGTAGAAGCTACTGCTCTATTGGTGAGTAAAAGTGAGGATGTAGTATTGGGTCATGATATGATTGTCTACACTCCCCATGCTGTATCTGCTCTGTTGAACTCAGCTCAAACCAGACACGTCTCTTCAGCTAGGTTTACCAAATGGGAACTAGCTCTAATCGCACCCGCAAACATTACTGTTAAACGTTGCAGCACGCTGAATCCAGCAACGTATTTACCATATGTACAACATGATGTACAAAGGATGGAAGGAGAGGAGTTGCTGGCGGGAGGTAAGTTCAGCAGACATAATGATACGCACGATTCTATGACATATCTGAATCAGACCTTTACTGCTAGACGTGACATACATGACACACCTTTAGATAATGTGGATGTGACCTTTTATACGGATGGGAGTTGTCATAGACAAACAGACACAGGTGAATTATGTACAGGTGTGCTGTTGTAAATGACACAGACATCATAGAAGCTAAGCCTCTTGGTCTTTCTCACTCAGCCCAGGTGGCAGAGTTAGTACCACTAACTAGAGCGTGTGAACTGGCAGCAGGCAAATCTGCTAACATTTACACTGACTCGAGGTACGCGTTCAGGGTGGTGCACGATTTTGGGGCTCTATGGCATCTAAGAAATTTTATGACAGCAGCAGGCACACCAGTTGCACATTCCTGACATATAAAACAGCTTTTAGGAGCAATCCAACTGCCCAAAGCGGTGGCAGTAATTAAATGTTAAGCCCATACATGTGAGGATGATCCGGTGTCACTGGGCAACAACAGAGCCGATGAAGCTGCAAAATGGGCAGCAGGGTTAAAAATGTTTTCTCCAACTGAAAAAATTATGGGCCTGATTCAGAGCCGGATGCAATTAGCGCTTGCTCGTCCCGAAAATAGGGGTGGCTATTCAAATGAACCGTTCGCTCTTTGCATTCTGTTCACGCCTCTAGGTCTGAACGAGCGAACAAAACTTGCAGTCGTTTTTTGGAAAAATAGGCCCCCTGGCCGCTCGCATCCTACGTCATGTCAGCTATTTATTAGATTAGAGTACATCGACCAGCGTATGAACTGCTCGCAATTCTTGTGGTTGGTTTTTGCTACCACAATCTTGCGAGCAGTTCTGGCTATAAAATAACCCAGTGACATGGTCAGTGACGCTGCTGTATTAATTATGCACACCCTTAAAACGCCCGTTTTGACCTTTAAGCACGCCTGCGGTCGGATCTCCACTCCCCGTTTTCAAGCACCTTCCCCTGTTACCACCCACATACGCCTCTTTCTGTCACTCAAATTATCAGGCATTCGCTATTTTGCGAGCACATGAATTTCAGCCGCACTGACTGGTTCGCGCATGCGTATAACAATCCGTACGCATGCGCAGTTGGCCAAACATCGCTCGGAGTGAACGAGCGGCCGCTTACGAGCGGCTCTGAATCAGGCCCTATGTCTTTCCAAACAATTGATATGCTGAAATTAATTGAGATGCAAAATTTGTGTTCAATTCAGGAAAAATCCATTTGGAAGTCCAAGGGATGTGGGCAAGAGTCCTCCGGGCTCTGGAGGGACGGACAAGGTAAGCCAGTAGCCCCCAAGGCATATTACCCCAGCCTGGCTGAGGCAGCACACGGTCTGACTCATCTGGGTAAACAAGGTATGTGCAAGTTGGTGAGGGCATACTGGTGCGCACCAGGTTTTTCTTCACAAGCAGAAAAGATAGCAATGTCCTGTCTGACCTGCTTGAGAAAGAACATAGGGAAAGCGATCCTTACCGAACCGTCCCACATTCCACCGACTGATGGACCTTTCCAGGTGATACAAATTGATTTCATCCAATTACCACCCTGCAGGAACCTTAAGTATGTATTAGTGTGCACAGACGTATTTTCTAACTGGGTTGAGGCCTACCCAGCGGCCACTAATACTGCGTTTACTGCCAAGAAAATAGTTCAGGAATTTGTATGCAGGTACGGTATCCCTAAAATCATCGAGAGTGATAGGGGTACTCATTTCACAGGTGATATTTTTCAAAATATGTGTAAGCTGCTGGGTATTAATAGCCGACTTCATACCCCCTACCGACCGCAAGCCAGTGCCAAGGTAGAGAGGATGAACGGGACTATTAAAAATAAGTTAAGTAAAATCATGGCAGAGACTGGACTAGGATGGCCAGAAGCGTTACCTTTGGTCCTACATAGCATAAGGACCACTTCTAGACCTCCTCTGAATCTGTCCCCATTTGAAATATTGTTCGGTAGACAACCTCATTTGATCATAAGTCCACAGGAAGACCTGAAGGGTAACAATGAGGTAACTGTAAAGTATCTTATATCAATGAGTAAGCAGTTAAAGCAACAGCAGCAGAAACTGAAATTGTTGTCTAATGATATGCCTGAAACTGAATATGTAATGATCAGAAATTTCTTGCGTTCAGGTTGTTTGACTGATCGGTGGGAAGGTCCGTACCAGGGGCTGCTGACGAGTACTACATCTTTGAAGGTGGCCGAGAGAGATACCTTGCCCCATTCCACTCACTGCAAAAAGGTCAATCAACCGGTGGAGAAACAAGTCGGAGACAAGGCTGATAGTGTGGACCTGTCGCTCGCGAGCTTGTTCCGGGAGGATTGAAAAGGTTGTAGTGAGATACTTGCAGGTTTTGTTGTGGCAATGGACGGGCCTGCTGTGTTCATTTTCATATTCTCTTTTAGAGTGTTCACCATCTTGGTCGGTTCAGGGATATCCAGTTTCTGTGATGGGAGACCGATCGAGGAAATGGGAGCTGATGGCAGTGCTGATGGAGTGGAGTCAGGAGGAGTGCAATGCCAATCAGGGGAGTGTCTGACCAATCTTAGTACTGTTATTGTTAAAAGGGCTGTCATTCCGGATACTCGGGGACAGTGTGGAGGTTTATCGTCTGAAGATTCCTGTATTTGTGAGCTATGTGGGTCCCTAGTTGATGAGAACTGTATCCAACGGTGCCCTACTGGGGTGGGTATCCTTTAGAGGATTATCATAGCATGGTAGGCAAAGTGTTAAATCAAACTGATTGCTGGGTGTGTTCACATGTGCCACAGGGACAGCATAATGTAGGGTTGGTGCCATTTCCACTGAATATCATGGAAATTTTAGAATTACAGAAAGTGAAAACATTGGATGGAAAATTCCTCTCTTCCAAACCACCTCATTTCAAACTCTATCAATTCCAAGTAGATAGATTAATTTTGTGTTTAAACATAACCAACCCCAATAAAGCCGGGAGTTGGGAAGTGACGGGGAATAATCAGATGATGACCTTCTCACAAAGAGCTGATGAGTCCATAAACCATGATCTGTTACGCTCAATTAAATCTGGTGGGAAACCTTTAGGTATAGGTATACATTGAGTTCCATCAAAGAAATTATTGGTAAGGTGCCAAATGGTTATTGTGCTAAAATAATACAGCCAGAAACTTGCATGTACCAGATGGAAGAACCAGAAATAGGATTCTTTGCAAGGGAAATGTGCCTAATGATAATGATGCATATCATTCCTTATGTTCTCCCTGATAATGTATATTTCATATGTGGAAGAAAAGCGTATAAATGGCTCTCCCCGAGTCCCGAAGGTTTGTGTTACCTGGGAAGAGTAGTCCCAGAAGTTATGACCCTCACACATGTTGAAATGCTTGGTATACATAAAAACACACCGTCACCATATCTTCACACACAATATGAACACAGAGGCAAAAGAAATATGATACCTGGTGACGTGCATAAAGCCACTCAGTTAATCAGTGAGACAACTGGCTTTCAAGTTTTAGTTGCACTGGATCCCACCAGGATTGCTCGGGGTACATTAAATTTTAGGTATATTCAGAACTTGCTAAATTGATAGATAATATCACCGAGATGTACGATGACACATTCAGGTATACAGGGAGAGAATTGCAAGCTTACAAGAAAGAACTGGTGCAACACAGGCTAGTGTTGAATTATTTAACTACTGTTACTGGAGGGTATTGCGTAATGTTAGCTACCCAGTTCAGAGTAAAATGTTGCACCTATGTCACCAATGATACCAGCGACCCCAAGGAGGTGATAGTCCAAAAGATGGATGAAATTCTGCAGCTAAAATGGGAGTTTCGTAAGAACCATAATGCTTCAGTGGCTGAAGTGGGGGAAGAGATAGAAGGATGGGTTTCATGGTTGAACCCAGTAAAATGGTTCTCAGATCTAGGGGAATGGGTTCAGGAAGTGATTGCTAGCATAGGCAAATTCTTGATCCTTATACTAATTGTCATCATAATAATTGGCATATGTGTCCGGTGTGTTCCTATTGTATTGAAGTGTGGAAAATGTAAAAATAGAATAAAACGCAAGAACGAAACTATGATGGTGGTCAGTAATGACAATATGAATACTGAGGTAAATATAGAACTGCATTACAACCCTGAACTAGGAAATACCATCATTTGATGTATTATATTTAGACGTGCATAGAATGTATTATTGAAATGTTATTTTTAGAACACCTCAGATAATGTAAAGTCTCAATTCCCCTTCAAGACTGCTTTTATAAGACTGGTGCATTCCCACACCTTTCACATGATCTTCCAAGATCCGTGGTGTGCGTATAATAGTAGTTTTATGTCCCCACCCAGAGACACATTATTGATGGATTAAGAACCACCTTGTGCCATCCCATAATAATACTAAATAATATGTAAATGTAGGCCTAAATTAAATTCAAAAAGTAGATTGTGACAGCATGTTGTTTGCTATCAAAGGGTGGACTGTCGAAGCTGCATAATTGGCTGAGACAAGATCAGTTTAAAATTGAATCGCGGCGACACCATCTTGCGACTGGCCGCAAGATGCCATCTTGGAAATGAGATCGCAAGACGCCATTTTGCGAATGGCCGCCCAAGCGCCATTTTAGATAAACTCACATTTAAGTACATATGGCGATATTACTATTAGCACCATGCGATTGCATCTTTCATCATTTCTCATATACACAGTAATACGCACAATTGCACTGTTAACTATTAGCGAATGCATAAATTCCTATATGAAAACACCGTTTAGTAGCTAAATGTGCACGCACCCGCACCAAGTTAACTAGCGTCTTTATATCAAACCCCGCATACTCACACATTAGATATTCACATACAAGGTTTCATAAGCTTTAAGGTATAAGATTTAAGATTGTTCATTTAGTATAAATGCTATGAAATAAAGATTGTTTGGTAACTAGGGTTTTATACATGCTAAGAAAGCCGTGTTTGGTTTCATACTGATGCGTACTCATTCAACAGAATTCCAGTACTATCGGTGTGGAGATCGCATCATGCATTCTCAACTTATGGACTGTAGAGACTTCAAGCAACAAAATGTATAACTGTTAGGATTTTGCATGGGGGCGGGAGGGCAGAGAACCCCAGTTGTTAGAGGCTGGGTCTATTTGAACCAGCCTGTTAAACTCTCTGTAACAGATGCTTCCTCCCTGGGAACCAATGACATCAGCAACAAACTTCTCTATTGTCCGGTCTATTCTGGGGGGTATAAATATGTGTGCTCCAACACTGGGTCTTTAGTCTTCGTGCTGAATGCTGATAGACGAGGGGTTTCTTGCTGAGGCCTAACATCTGGTCCGGAAGCGCTGCGTATGTATACTGTACTTGGGTCTGTATAATTCCTTTGTGCCGAATTGTGTCTGGATCAATAGCGTGTAACTGACTGTACTTTTACTTGAATAATACTTGTGCTTTGGAACCACAGATTCCAGGTCTTAAGTCTTTATTTACTGTATGACTGCGTACGTAAATTAGCGTCATCTTTAGAAGGTATAGGCAGGATATTAAAAGGTATAGGCAGGATATTAGAAGGTATAGGAAGGAGTGTATAGAGGTTCTGATCCAGTATCGTTACTGTGCACCAACTAGGAGATGTGGAAAACATGCACTGTTAGGGGTGCACTGCTATAGACCATCAATAGGGTTAATCATTAATACTGTATAATAATACACTATCCAGTACATAAGGAGACCAAAATGTACATATACAGTATTTCCAGGGCAGTGCTAGGTTCTTCTGCTGTTCCCCCAGACTCCCGGTTTGCCTCCATGCTCTGGAATGATGCCAACATCTGATATAAAAACATTCTGCTAATGCTGGCCATACACGCTACAAGTATCGGGGCGATCCGCCTAATATCGGCGGAACGCCCCGATAATTGTAGCGTGTGGGGGGGCGACCGAGGGTTAAATATTGCTCGGTCGGGCATGCCGGATTGTCCAGCATGCCCGTCCAATGCGATATTTCCCGGTAAAGTGTCGGCCGCATCGGGCAGTGTATGCCCAGCCGCGGCTGACAGACAGACATTTCCTGTGTTCCTTCCTACGGAAGGAGCAGGGAAATGTCTCCTCCCACGGGGGCGGAGCGCAGATGTCGGGCTGATACACTGCGAGAGAAATCTCACAGTGTATTCCGGCGACATCTGCGGCTGGCAGGCTGCCAGATAAAATGTCTGTCGGACTGACAGACATTTTATCTGACCGTGTATGCCCAGCATTAGACAGGATGGACCTACTGCCGCATCTAATGGCTTACTGTGATCGCTGATCCTGTATATGCTGGAATTATACAACACAATATACTTTGTATGTAACATATTACAGCTGGATAAGTGCTAATTATGGCCCTCATTCAGACCCACTCGCAAGCGGGCGCACGTACGTTAGGCGTACGTACAAAAATATTTAAATTCAATGGCTCGCTCGTATTTTCGTTCGCATCTAAAATTCCTCCCTAAACTCTGACGACCCCTCCTCTAACTAACGAGCGTACGAAATAGCGAGCGTACATCCCCGAAATGGCTTGAAAGGAACGCACGCACACGTATAAACAGGAAGTGGCCTTGTCAGATGTCGATTACCTGCTCCTTTATTCTGCCTACCTCCATCAATCGTATCATGCCAATCAATGTATCAATTAGCTTAATTGTTTTTTTTTTTTCAACACAATGCAAGAAACTTTACTCTTGTCCGTGTTTGTGTTTACCCGCAGAATACGTACGGATGAAACATTCGCTTTTATTGTTCAAAAAACATGTGAACCACAATTAAACAATTGTACTATTGCTGTGGATCCCCGCATATTTCCCTGGGTTGATTTCTTTATTTAAATTTGCTTACGCATGTCACTGCATCAAGCCTATCATAACTCTCCAGAGATTTCTGGCCCTGTCGAACACATGACTCATACACTAACCAATAGAATTGCTACTGTTAATTTCCAAAATACATTAGCCAATCCGAAAATTTTTACACACTTTATCAAAAATGATTTTTACGAAAAACACCATTGCCATCATGAGAGCCTCCGCATTCACCAGGCGTGAGCTGCTGGTGCTTACGGAGGTCATGGATCGCCGGATCACCAGCCAGCCTCAACCCATGACCAACCGGCAGAAGCGCTCCGCGTATGCGGAGGTACGGTCCCGCCTGCGGTCCTTCGGCTCACCCCGCAACATCGGGCAGCTGGAGCGCAGGTGGTCCGACCTGCAACGGCGAACGCCCCGCTTGCTGGCATGCTTTCGCATGCAGATCCTGGCAAGTAAGTGTTATGTATTGTGGTTTTAATGTTTGTGTTTGTGGGGCAAACTGCGTGTGCATGTTTTCCTGTCTGTTCTATTTATTATTTGTACTCATATCTGCGTCTGCATGTTTTCCTGTCTGTTCTATTTATTATTTGTACTCATATCTGCGTCTGCATGTTTTCCTGTCTGTTCTATTTATTATTTGTACTCATATCTGCGTCTGCATGTTTTCCTGTCTGTTCTATTTATTATTTGTACTCATATCTGCGTCTGCATGTTTTCCTGTCTGTTCTATTTATTATTTGTACTCATATCTGCGTCTGCATGTTTTCCTGTCTGTTCTATTTATTATTTGTACTCATATCTGCGTCTGCATGTTTTCCTGTCTGTTCTATTTATTATTTGTACTCATATCTGCGTCTGCATGTTTTCCTGTCTGTTCTATTTATTATTTGTACTCATATCTGCGTCTGCATGTTTCCCCTCTATTTCTGTTTTTTTAATTCTACTGCTATTTTTTTATATTTTATTTTTTTTAGTTTGGTTGCCCGGATTTGTCCATAAACTAAACGCAATTTCTTTGACATATTTTAGGGGGACAGCCAAGACTCCGCCGTCACCGTCCGGCCAGACGGCGTTCCCGCCCACTCTCCCCAACCCCCAGCCAACACTCCACCCCAAATCTTTCCCCTATTCCCCACTCCTCCCCATCCTTCCCAGACCCTCTCCCGGAAATGTCGGGCCTCCTTCCCCTCCGTCCCACTTCCCCCTCTCCTCCACCCACCCCTCTTCCAATTACCCCCTACCCGGAGTCCAGCATAACTCCGCCCCATTCTTTGGGGAATGACGGATCCTCCGAGGAGGATCATGGAGGTTTGGCCGGAGCTCCCGTTTTGACTCCCGGTATGTTTTTTAAATTTTTTTTTTAAAGCACAAACTGTTTGTATGTAATCATGTGTCGTGCCTTTCTTCGTGTTTTTGTGGCTTGACTTTTGTTGATTGTGAAGGTTTGCCTTTACCTCTTCCTGGTGATTTAAGCATACACATATCATACCTGTGGGAATTTGTACCTAGGCCTTGTATTTTTGCCAGCCCACCCTTTTTATTTTTGGTTTTGGGTTTAGGAGTGATTTGGTTTTTTTTTTCAATTTTTCTGTGGATTCCCTATTGTTGTATTAACCCACACACTTTTCTCACCCACAGAGGAACAGAGGCGTCGGCAAGAGGTGGCGGATGTTGTGGGGCAGATGCGCCAACATGTAATCGGCCTTCTGGTGGCCCTCGACCGGCTGTCTGGCCTCCTTCGGCATTAGTTTTTTTTTTTTGGTTCTATTTTCCAATTAAATTTATTAAGACAAATATACGTTGTGGCTCATTTTTAAAAACCAATACCAAGATAGTTTAGCCTGACATAAGTAGACTGTTCCTGCAAGGATTTCCCTTTTTTAAAAGTTAGATTGTGTTTTGTCTTTGTATGTCAAACAGACACCAGAAACACATAACAGTAACAATGTCATTTCCCTTTTTGGGTGTAGTGTCAATTACATATTTCTACATTTTACAGGTTCCTACTTGGTGCGCAAGCTGCTTAGGCCAATCTTACAAATCCCAAGGTTGGGCCAGGCTTCCTTTTGGTGTGGATTGGGAAGCTGAAAACATATTTCAGTTTTGCTCAACTGGCGTCAGTACTGGTTTACCCCTTAGTCAAATGTAACTTGTGTTAACCTGGTTACACTTGCTGTTAACGTCCCAAAAAGGAAGACCATTTCACTCTTCAAACATTTATTCACAACATAACAGAGAAAACAAAGTGGTCACTCCCAAAAAAAATACACAGTGATAAATTCAAATACAACACATACCAAGAAATAATTAAATAAAAACACAAAATCAAGAACTGGTTGACGAAGGACCATGCCAACATGATTCCACAAACATGGCGTTGCGATATGGGTTCCAGAATATATGCCCAAAAGGACCAGATCCAGGTTTGGTAAGGGTAGCAGGAAGTAGTGAGCGTTGGAGTGCCAAAGATTATGTGAACAAACAGAAGATGGTGAGAAAAATATAAATAAATTAGATGTTCGCCAAAAAACACAAACACATTAGGTATAAACACTGGAGTTTTGTTCAAACTTACCTAAAAAATCTGGCCACCACATCATCGCGTATGGCCCCCCCACATACTGACCTTCGACCAACCTCGGGGGGGCCATCCTCAGGTAAGGCATCCTCTGGCTGCATTGGGACACCACTCCTTATGGCAATGTTGTGAAATATCCCACACAGGACCACAATTTTCGACACCATATCCGGCACATACATGAGCTCGCCACCAGAGCGGTGGAGGCATCTGAATCGGCCTTTTAAAAGGCCGATACAGCGCTCCACCACTTGCCTGGTGGCTGTAAGTGCGGAATTATACGCACTTTGTGGCCCTGGTGTGGGAGCCAAATAAGGAGTGAGCAGCCAGGACATGCAAGGGTATCCACTGTCTCCTGTGAACAAAAATAGACCACATCAGGAACACTGTGTATCAAGCTTAACATTGTTATGTACTAAAGGTCTCCACTTACCCAGAAGCCACGCATCACCAGCTTGTAGGTTGGTTAATTTCTGCCATATCCCTGATTGCCGGATGACGAAGGAGTCATGAGCACTTCCGGGTAATTTAGCATTCAGGGACAGGATCTGGAGGGAGGCATCACATACCACCATTACATTCAGGGAGTGATAGTGTTTCCTGTTTCTAAATATTGCCTCCAGCCGTGCTGGAGGCTGAAGTGGTATGTGAGTACCATCCACAACCCCTATGATGTGTGGGAAGCCAGCTATTTGGTAAAAATTGGCCTTGGCCACACTAAGGGCACCCATATCCAAAGGCATTTTAATAAAATGATGGAGGTGCTTGAAAAGTGCCTCCATCACTGCCCTCAGGATCCGGGAAAAGGAGGATTGTGAGATGCCCGCCACTATTCCCACCGTTGTTTGAAACGATCCTGAGGCACAGAAATGTAACACCGCCATAAATTGCGTCAGTGGTGGTATTGCTGTTGGACTGTCAATTTGCCGCTCAAGATCACTTTCTATTAATGAGAGAGTGTCTATGATGATTTTGGGAGGTAGACGGTAGCGTCTTAAAACCTCATCATCGGGCATTCCAAAAAGGGTGACACGTGTTCGAAATATCTGGGGCCTTGCATGCCTACGATGCCTACGCCTGGGACGAGTTTGAGGTTGGTCGTCTTCCGGGAGCAGGGCCAGAACAATTCGCCCCAGATCTACCTGAAATTCAAAGTTTACAATGTAAGGCTTTTGACCCACCCCAAAAGTTACAAAAAACAACTTAGCTTTCTGATACCATCCATAGCTGCTTACATGCCGGGGTATTGTCATGATACGTATAAACTGTAAAAAAGCCAACAATGAGACTTCAAAAATTTAGAGGGTGTTTTTTTTTTTTTTAAATTGTTGCAAGCCAACACAGAAAATAGCGGAAACACACATTTGGCCATCGATGAAAACGACATTGCACACCGTACATCAAATAGGGTTCAAATGGACCCAAAAAATGGAAAAGGGAAAAGCAAAACTGGATTATATGATGAATAAGCCGTCAAAAATGCGGTAATTAATTCGCAAATGCAAGTCACTACACCAACAGTCAAAAATGCGGTAATTAATTCGCAAATGCAAGTCACTACACCAACAGTCAAAAATGCGGTAATTAATTCGCAAATGCAAGTCACTACACCAACAGTCAAAAATGCGGTAATTAATTTGCAAATGCAAGACCAAAAATGGACTTACCCAACTCGAATATATAAGATTTCCCCAAAAAACTTCTTTGGGTCCGAAAACCAAAAAAAACTAAAAAAGATGAAATGAGTGTTAAACAAATTAACGAACCACAAAACAGAAGAATACACCAATTGGCCACAAATTTGACTGCACAAAACTTACCAAATCAGGAAAGGATGTGGAAAAAAAGAAAAAAATGCGAACGGAAAAACCAAAGAAATGTAGCAAAAACAAACAAAAAACCAACTCTGCCAAATCCTCCAACCGCAAACAACAAAATCCAAACCACTTAACCGACAACACTCCAACAACCCCACCTCGACTCCACACACACCAAGCCATAAATAGTGTTTATATTCCCGCACAAATTAAGGATGAATCATAGGGACGCACAATCAATGATGCGGCCGCAAACTAAGGACACATGTATAAATACGTCACGAAATCACATAGAATTTCTGGATGATTTCATGCTGGAAGCAGAGACATGGCTTCAAACCAGGGAAACAATGGTCAAAATTGCGGCGGTAAGGCCTTCATGCATTTTGTGTCAATGATTCTTTTAAAACATAATATTGTGCAAGTTGTGAAGTGGCTAAATCTGCATATTTACCCAAATAGGTGAGGAGGATGACATGGAAGAGACTGCTGGCCCCAGTCAACCCGCCAAAGCTGGCAAAAAAAAAAGGCAGCCACATTTCACAAGCAAGGAGATGGAGGTTTTGATCCAGAAGTGCGTTGACATCCTGCCCCAGGCAGCCAGGAATATGAGCCAAAGCCAGAAGTGGAGAATGTGGGAGGAGGTCGCCGTTGCTGTCAATAGGGTGGGTGATTATGTCCGTCTAGCCCGGGATGTCAAACTGCGGTAAGTAAACACTTTCCCATCCTATAAACAAACCCCATTGTAAAAAAAAGGATAATGGTTCCAAATTCATTCCACAGATGGGCAGACTTCAAATATCTTCTCAAACAAAAACTTGCCGACAGGGCTAGGCATGCAAGGGGGACAGGTGGGGGTCCCACCCCTGTGTCATTGGAGTTGACAGACTTAGAAGAGATGGCACAGGGGTGTGTGCAGGCTGTGGAGGTGTTTGGCGTGTCCAACATGGATACGGACATGCCAGACTTTGCGGCTCCTCATGTTGGCCAAGGTAAGTCTTGTGATGTCACCAACTCAGAAATGCTATTGTGCCAATATGTAGATTCTAATGTGAGTCTTTTCTCCAATTTCCTAACAGAGACAGAGGCGGATGAGTCTGCTCCAGAGGGGAGCCTTGGCCGCAGAATTTCTGCTGGCTCTGCAGGGGAGGAACCAGTACATCCGGCTGAGGACCCTGCAGAAGCCAGTCCAGGGCGTGCCCCCTCGCAGGCAGTGGGCCTCCTCACAGAACTCAATTTTAAATCGGATTGCCATACGGAGATTCTGCAGAGGATGGACGCCAGTCTGATACGGGTGGCTGAGGCCCTGGAGCAAAATGCTGCGGCCAACGTGACCATTGGTCAGGCCCTGGCGGAAAATACCAGGGCCAACATCCGCATCGCCGATGCCCTGGAGCAGCTCGTTCGCCAGCACATGGTGGAGCCGACCTCCCTTCCTGCCGGAACATCCAGATCCTCCACCTCTGGCACAACATCAGCCAATCCTCCAAATGTGCCTAGCCCTGTGCCTAGTCCAGAGGCCACAACATCTGCCTCTGGACAGGCCAGCCCGATGGCATCCCGGACCCGGTCTGGCGCCCACCCTCACCCAGCCAAACGGGCGAGAAAACGGTGACAGCAATGGCGACTTTTCCCACACTCCTTCTGTGCTTGGCTCATATTCCTTTCTGGTCAAAACTTCCCTCTCCTTTCTTGTGAAATGTTTTTAAATTTTGTATTTACGCTTATGTTAGTTTTTTTTTTTTTTGGATCAAATATCTTGGCCACAAAAAAAGGCAACAAAATATTAGGCCAATTTGTTTGTGTGTAAACAATAAATTAAAAACAAAACACTGACATTGTATTGTGACATTATTGTACAAATGGGTTACATTTAATCCTGGCCTTAAAGGCAAAAACTGACCCTCTTTAAAAAAAAAAAAGGCCTCTTTAAGGAACGTTTAAAAAATCACATAGCGATGCAAATTCCACAGTAAACCAAAAAAAAGGGGAGCTAATTAAAAGATGATGACATTATTGTTACAATAGGCCATAACCACCAAATTGTGGCCAAAATAAAACCCCAAAAATGTACGCTAATTGATTGTGTAATCATGACATTAGCAGCTCTGATTTCCACCTGCGTACGCTTTTGTGCTATCCCAATAAACTGCTTTCCAAACACATACCAAGCCGGATTTCAATCCAACACTAATTACTTTACTGACCAGCCGCGATTAATCGCTGCACCATCGTGGAGTCCCGGGACGGAGGAGAAGGCCATCGCCAATGTGGTCGAGTAATCCTGACCCTAAGCTGTGCGAGCATTTTGAAGGGAAAGCGGATGTTTCAGTGACGTATGAGACGGTCCGAACACATTTGACGTTCGCATCTGCTAATGTATGTACGCCCCAAAAACGCCTCGCCACGCCTGCGTTTTTTCATCTCCACCCCCGTCAACACCCAAAAACGCCCTGTTCTGTCAATCACATTTGACATGTCACTTCCTGTACGCTATTTTAGGAACGAGAGAAAAAAAGCTCGCAATCTGCCGTACGCACATGCGCAGTGTAACACCGACGCATGCGCGGTTAGTCAACATCGGAACGCAACGAGCGTACTGTTGTTAACGTGCGGCTCTGAATGAGGGCCTATGTCCTCTAATTATGCCCCCATGGACTGGCCACACTCGCTCTAAAACAAGCAGTTGGAAACCCCCCCTCTAAAAATCCTGCGTTTGCCAGTGACCCAGGTTAACCCTGCAACAACCCGGGTTTTAGTTCTGTGTAAAAGGGGTATAATTCAGATAGCGTTTAATCCACTAGCCTTCAACACCAGCACTACTGCTTTTAGTTTGAAGAGACCTAGGGACAGCACCTATATTTTACATGTATTTATAGCAGCCATATTTAGTTACATTCACAGAGGGGTTTGATGAGATTGATTTTGGAGGCAGCTGTACAGCTTAGATTACTGGCACCCTGGAACGTAAACCACCAAAAATGTTTGTGTATTGCAGATCAACAGTATTTAGCTGCCTTTGATGCTAAAACCCTCCAAATCATATTATATGATTACATACAGACCTTTGGATACTTTTGAATTCATGAATATAGTGGCTGTCAAAATAGTTGCATGATTTGTTTTTATATATGTTAGGCTTTGAGACTTTATTTCCCTACATGTGCTGTTTCACTGTCATATGTAGTGGCATGTGTTATTTGGTATAAGAACTTAACGTGCACCTGTGTTTATATGGCTTGTAAAGATATGCAAAATTGTGCACGCACACACATATTATATATACAGTATGTAGATAAATATACAGTGGTTGAAGCACTGACAGTACTTTGGGCCTGATTCAGAGCCGGACACTCTGACAGAGCGCTTGCTCTGAATCAGGGCCGGCCATCTGGTTTTTTCGAACGGCCCCCTGGCCGCTCGCATAGCTGTGGGTGACCACCCACAGCTATAGCGAGCGGCCATGATGATGGTTGCGATGGTCAAGACCATCGCGACCATCGGGCTTACGACGAGACCCATGTCAGTGGGGCCGGCCCCAGACGGTAGGCGTTCCCATGGGAATGCCTCCGTCTGGACAGCCACGCCCCCGGCCCGCCCACCAAAGGGGGCATGCTGTCACGCAACACGCATAGCGCTCGCGAGCGGGTCTGAATCAGGCCCTTTGTCATACCGGCACCTCTCTCTACTATACTGTATGTCTAACTTATCGCTTGGTAATTAGTTACCACATACAAATTTGCCTCCAATGCAGAAGTCTTAAGGGGCATACACACAAGACAATGGCCCTCATTCAGAGGCGGTCGCAAGAAGCGATCGCTCTCTTTGAATGAGGGCGGCCTCCTGGTCGCTAGCTGTCGATGTTGCCCAAGTGCGCATTCGCACGACGGAGGCGGCTCCGTCGTGCGCATGCGCGAGACCCGAATAACGACGGCCAAGCCGTCGTTATAGGTCTCGCACCAAAGGGGGCGTGCTGTCGATGATGATTGACAGCACGCCCCCTTTAGTGGGCGTGCCGGGGGCGTGGATGCCCAGACGGAGGCGTTCCCATTGACATCACTAGTGATGTCAGTGGCAGTGCTTTTGGCTCTGATAGAGCCAAAAGCACTCCAGGGCTTGCGGCAGACGAGACCCTACCACAAGGGTCTTGTCACAAGCCCGATGGTCATGATGGTCTTGACCATTGCGACCATCATCTTAGCCGCTCGCTATAGATGTGGGTGGTGACCCACAGCTATGCAAGCGGCCAGGAGGCCGCTCCAAAAAGTTAGAGGGACGGCCCTGATTCAGAGCGAGCGCTCTGTCAGAGCGTCCGGCTCTGAATCAGGGCCTGTAGGCCTGATTCAGAGCCGCTCGTAAGCGGACGCTCGTTCGCTCCGAGCAATGTTCGCACATCTGCGCATGCGTATGGGTCTTAATTAGGGGTGTGCACCGGCCACTTTTCGTGTTTTGTGTTTTGGTTTTGGATCTGGATCTTTCTTCGTGTTTTGGATCTGGATTGGTTTTGCCAAAACCACCCTTCCGTGTTTTGGGTTCTGGGTTTTGTGTTTTGGATCTGTATTTTTTTTTAAAAAAGCATAAAAACAGCTAAAATCACAGAATTTGTAGGTTTTTCTGCTCCTATGCTATTATTAACCTCAATAACCTTAATTTCCACTCATTTCCAGTCTATTCTGAACACCTCACACCTCACAATAGTGTTTTTATGTCCAAAACGTTGCACCGAGGTAGCTGGATGACTATGCTAAGCGACACGAGTGGGCGGCACAAACACGTGACCCATCTAGGCGTGAAACTGCAGTGGCAGACAGGATGGCAGTTTGAAAAACTAGGCCCCAAACTGTACATAATGCAAAGAAAAAAAAGAGGTGCAAGATGGAATTGTCCTTGGGCCCTCCCACCCACCCTTATGTTGTATAAACAGGACATGCACACTTTAACAAACCAATCATTTCAGCGCCAGGGTCTGCCACACAACTGTGGCTGAAATGATTGGTTCGTTTGGGCCCCCACAAAACAAGCTGGCAATTAATGTGTCCCTGCACAAACTGGCTCTATGGAGGCAAGATGTCATCCTCATCCTCCTCATCCACCGATTCCTCACCCTCTTCAGTGTGTACATCCTCATCCTCACAAAGTATTAACTCGTCCCCACTTGAATCCACCACCACAGGTCCCTCTGTACCTTCTGGAGGCTGGTCTCCCTGGAAGAGCTGATAATTCATTTTGATGAACATCATCTTCTCCACATTCTGTGGAAGCAACCTCCTACGCCTTTCGCTGACAAGGTTCCCGGCTGCACTAAACACTCTTTCGGAGTACACACTGGAGGGGGGGCAACTCAGGTAAAATAGAGCCAGTTTGTACAGGGGCCTCCAAATTGCCTCTTTTTCCTGCCAGTACAGGTATGGACTGTCTGCCATGCCTACTTGGATGCTGTCACCGATGTAATCCTCCACCATTCTGTCAATGGTGACAGTATCATATGCAGTGACAGTAGACATGTCAGAAATTGTTGCCAGGTCCTTCAGTCCGGACCAGATGTCCAAACTTGGTCCTGCCTGCCCTGCATCACCGCCAGCGGGTTGCTTAGGATACCTAAGTTTTTTCCTGGCAGCCCCAGTTGCAGGAGAAAATGAAGAAGGAGCCGTTGACGTGTCACGTTCCGCTTCAGCTGACAGTGTGTTCACCAGCAGGTCTTTGCACCTCTGCAGGCTTGTGTCGGCCGGAAAGAGAGACACCACATAGGCTTTAAACCTAGGATCGAGCACGGTGGCCAAAACGTAGTGGTCTGATTTCAACAGATTGACCACCCTGGAATCCAGGCAAAGCGAATGAAGGGCTTCATCCACAAGTCCCACATGCCGAGCGGAATCGCTCCGTCTTAGCTCCTCCTTCACTTTCTCCAGCTGCTTCTGCAAAAGCCTGATGAGGGGAATGACCTGACTCAAGCTGGCAGTGTCTGAACTGACTTCACGTGTGGCAAGTTCGAAGGGCTGGAGAACCTTGCACAACACGGAAATCATTCTCCACTGCGCTTGAGTCAGGTGCATACCCCCTCCTTTGCCTATGTCATAGGTGGATGTATAGGCTTGTATGGCCTTTTGCTGCTCCTCCATCCTCTGAAGCATATAGAGGGTTGAGTTCCACCGCGTCACAACCTCTTGCTTCAGGTGATGGCGGGGCAGGTTCAAGAGTGTTTGCTGGCGCTCCAGTCTTCGGCACGCAGTCGCTGAATGGCGAAAGTGGCCAGAAATTTTTTGGGCCACCCAAAGCGTCTCCTGCACGCCCCTGTCGCTTTTCAGAAAATTCTGCACCACCAAGTTTATTGTGTGAGCAAAACATGGGACGTGCTGGAATTTGCCCAGATGTAATGCCCGCACAATATTGGTGGCGTTGTCAGATATCACAAATCCCCAGGAGAGTCTAAGTGGGGTAAGCCACTGGGCGATGATTTCCCTCAGTTTCTCTAAGAGGTTGTCGGCGGTGTGCCTCTTACTGAAACCGGTGATACACAGCGTAGCCTGCCTTGTAACGAGCTGGCATTTCTGAGATGCTGCTACTGGTGATGCTGCTGCTGTTGCTGCGTAAGGTGATACATCTACCCAGTGGGCTGTCACAGTCATATAGTCCTTAGTCTGCCCTGTTCCACTTGTCCACATGTCCGTGGTTAAGTGGACATTGTGTACAACGGCATTTTTCAGGACACTGAGGACACTTTTTCTGACGTTTCTGTACAGTCTCGGTATCGCCTGCCTAGTGAAGTGGAATCTAGACGGGATTTGGAACCGGGGACACACTACCTCCATCAATTGTCTAAATCCCACTGCACTAATGGCGGATACCGGACGCACGTCTAACACCAACATAGCAGTCAAGGCCTCAGTTATACGTTTTGCTTCAGGATGACTGCTGTCGTACTTCATCCTCCTCGCTAAGGACTGTTGGAGGGTCAATTGTTTAGTAAAAGTAGTGGTGTTCCTACTTCCTCTCTGGGATGATGAACGACTCCCAGCAGCAGCAACAGCAGCAGCGGCAGCAGTAGGCGTAGCAATGCAGGATCCTCCAGAGGAATCCCGGATAGGAGAGTCAGTCATGCCAGTGACATGGCCTGCAGGACTACTTCCGATCCTGACTAAGGAGGAAATTGACGAGGAGGGAGTTGACGGTGTGGTTTGCAGGCGCTTGGATACAACAGGACAACGGGATTTAGGTGTCCCTGGACTGCTTACGGTCTTAGCCAAAGTTTCTGAACTTGACAGTAACTTTTTATGAACGCGCTGCAGGTGCCGTATAAGGGAGGATGTTCCTAGGTGGTTGACGTCCCTACCCCTACTTATTTCACCTTTACATATGGTACATATGGCAAGACAGTTGTTGTCCGGATTTGGATAGAAATATTGCCAGACCAAAGAGGTGGAATGTTTGGTCTTCTGCCCAGGCATGACCGTGATGGGCTTTTTCATCCCACGGACAACAACTGTCTCCCCCGGAGCCTGATTTAAACAAACCACATCACCATCAGAATCCTCCTCGCCAACTTCCTCCTCAGCGCCAGCTACACCAGTATCCTCATCCTGTTGTACTTCAACAGTGACATCTTCAATTTGCATATCAGCAAGTGGACTGTGGGTGCTCCTTTCAGCACTTGCAGGGGGCGTGCAAATGGTGGAAAGAGCCACCTCTTCCCGTCCAGTGCTGGGAAGGTCAGGCATCGCAACCACCACCACACTTGGACTCTCCTTGGGGATTTGTGATATCTTCTTAGAAAGCACAGTTCTTCGCTGTGCTTTTGCCAGCTTAACTCTTTTGATTTTTTTAGTGGGAGGAGGGCTTCCATCGTCATGTGAAGCTGAACCACTAGTCATGAACATACTAGGGATCGACCTTAGCCGTTCCTTGCCACTCCGTGTCGTAAATGGCATATTGGCAAGTTTACGTTTCTCTTCAGCTGATTTAAATGTCTTTTTCAAGGTCATTTTCCTGAACTTTGCCATTTGGGATTGTATGTGCCCTCTACTATGACATTGGGCATCGGCCTTGGCAGACGACGTTGATGGCATGTTATCGTCTATGTCATGACTAGTGGCAGCAGCTTCAGCACTAGGAGGAAGTGGTTCTTGATCTTTCTCTATTTTATTTTTATCGAAGAAAGTTTGGTCCTCCATTTATGTTATATCGATTTGATATATACGTGCGGCTAAACACAGAAAATAATTTTTTTTTTGGTTTGGACTGGAGTGTACTTTGTGGGTTACAGCACCCTTTAACGGTCAAGCCAGCCGGCCCTTTACTTATGACACAGGCGCACGCTTGGCACTACTTTATTGATGCACGTGCGGCTACTGCGCACACAATTCACAAACACAGAAAATAATTTTTTTTTGGTTTGGACTGGAGTGTACTTTCGGGGGTTACAGCACCCTTTAACAGTCAAGCCAGCCGGCCCTTTACTTATGACACAGGTGCACGCTTGGCACTACTTTGTTGATGCACGTGCGGCTACTGCGCACACAATTCACAAACACAGAAAATAATTTTTTTTTGGTTTGGATTGGAGTGTACTTTCGGGGGTTACAGCACCCTTTAATGGTCAAGCCAGCCGGCCCTTTACTTATGACACAGGCGCACGCTTGGCACTACTTTGTTGATGCACGTGCGGCTACTGCGCACACAATTCACAAACACAGAAAATAATTTTTTTTTGGTTTGGACTGGAGTGTACTTTCGGGGGTTACAGCACCCTTTAACAGTCAAGCCAGCCGGCCCTTTACTTATGACACAGGCGCACGCTTGGCACTACTTTGTTGATGCACGTGCGGCTACTGCGCACACAATTCACAAACACAGAAAATAATTTTTTTTTTGGTTTGGACTGGAGTGTACTTTCGGGGGTTACAGCACCCTTAACGGTCAAGCCAGCCGGCCCTTTACTTATGACACAGGCGCACGCTTGGCACTACTTTGTTGATGCACGTGCGGCTACTGCGCACACAATTCACAAACACAGAAAATAATTTTTTTTTTGGTTTGGACTGGAGTGTACTTTCGGGGGTTACAGCACCCTTAACGGTCAAGCCAGCCGGCCCTTTACTTATGACACAGGCGCACGCTTGGCACTACTTTGTTGATGCACGTGCGGCTACTGCGCACACAATTCACAAACACAGAAAATAATTTTTTTTTTGGTTTGGACTGGAGTGTACTTTCGGGGGTTACATCACCCTTAACGGTCAAGCCAGCCGGCCCTTTACTTATGACACAGGCGCACGCTTGGCACTACTTTGTTGATGCACGTGCGGCTACTGCGCACACAATTCACAAACACAGAAAATTATTTTTTTTTTGGTTTGGACTGGAGTGTACTTTCGGGGGTTACAGCACCCTTAACGGTCAAGCCAGCCGGCCCTTTACTTATGACACAGGCGCACGCTTGGCACTACTTTGTTGATGCACGTGCGGCTACTGCGCACACAATTCACAAACACAGAAAATAATTTTTTTTTTGGTTTGGACTGGAGTGTATTTTCGGGGGTTACAGCACCCTTAACGGTCAAGCCAGCCGGCCCTTTACTTATGACACAGGCGCACGCTTGGCACTACTTTGTTGATGCACGTGCGGCTACTGCGCACACAATTCACAAACACAGAAAATAATTTTTTTTTTGGTTTGGACTGGAGTGTACTTTCGGGGGTTACAGCACCCTTAACGGTCAAGCCAGCCGGCCCTTTACTTATGACACAGGCGCACGCTTGGCACTACTTTGTTGATGCACGTGCGGCTACTGCGCACACAATTCACAAACACAGAAAATTATTTTTTTTTTGGTTTGGACTGGAGTGTACTTTCGGGGGTTACAGCACCCTTAACGGTCAAGCCAGCCGGCCCTTTACTTATGACACAGGCGCACGCTTGGCACTACTTTATTGATGCACGTGCGGCTACTGCGCACACAATTCACAAACACAGAAAATAATTTTTTTTTTGGTTTGGACTGGAGTGTACTTTCGGGGGTTACAGCACCCTTAACGGTCAAGCCAGCCGGCCCTTTACTTATGACACAGGCGCACGCTTGGCACTACTTTGTTGATGCACGTGCGGCTACTGCGCACAATTCACAAACACAGAAAATATATTATTTTTTTAGCACTTGGGGGGAGCACCCCTGATGGACAGAGCACCCCCTGGACAACACTGCAGCACTCCTTTAGGACTGGGACACTGCACAGGACTTTGGAGTGGACACAGCCCCTATGGAGAACTGACTGCACAACACAGTCCAGCCAGCCCCTATGGATTTTGAAGTAGTGGACACAGCCCCTATTAACAACAGCAGCACAGCACAACACAGCCAGCCCCTATGGACTTTGAAGTAGTGGACAACAGCAGCACTACACTACACTACACTACACAGCCCTAACTCCCACCCTCCCTCTTCACTGTCCACAGCCGAGTGAGAAAATGGCGCCGACGTGGGTACCTTATATAGGATCCAAAACCCGCGAGACTCGGAAGGTGGGATGATGACGTTTTGCCTCGATTTCAGATCCGAGTCAGGCGGGAAAAGTCGAGCCTGATTCGGATCGGACTCGGATCGGGGGGGCTCGGGGGGGTTCGGATTTCAGAAATCCGAACCCGCTCACCCCTAGTCTTAATGCTCATGTGCCAACCAGTCATTGCGGTCGGAAATCGAGCGCTCGCAAAATAGCGAGTGCATGCTAATTTGAGTGACAGGATGAGGCGTTTGAAGGTGAAAACAGGGGAAGGTGCTTGAAAACGGGGAGTGGTGATCCGAACGCAGGCGTGCCAATGATCAAAACGGGCGTTTTAAGGGTGTGCATAATTAACAAAGCAGCGTCATCGACCACGTCACTTGGTTGTTTCTTAGCCTGAACTGTTCGCATGATTGCGGTAGGAAAATCCTACCACAAGCACTGCGAGCAGTTCAGATGCCTTTCGATGTACTCGATTAGTCAAATAAATAGCAGAGATGACGTAGGATGCGAGCGGCCAGGGGGCGCCTTTACAAAATAGCGAGTGCATGTTTAGTTCGCTCGCTCAGACATAGAGGCGTCAACAGAACGCAAAGAGCGAGCGCTCAATTTAATTAGCCGGCCCCTTTTTCTGAACGAGTGAGCGCAAATAGCGTCCGGCTCTGAATCAGGCCCTGTGTTCTAATTTATAACAAAGTTGTGTGATGGGGTTGAGGTCAGAGCTCTGTGCAGGCCGGTCAAGTTCTTTCACACCAAAACTCAGCAAACTATGCTTTAATGGCCCTCGCTTGAGAAGCATTGTCAAGCTGAGACAGGAAAGGGTTTTCCCCACACTGTTGCACAAAGGTGGAAGAAGGCAATTCTTTAGAATGTCTTAGTATGTTGTATTTACAATAGCTGTCCCATCACTGGAAATTAGGTGCCCTGACCAAGCCATGAAAAATAGCTCCAGGCCATTTGTGCCTGAAGTGTTCTCCTGGCATCTGACACACCCAGATTGTCCATCAGACTGCCTAACGTTGAAGTGAGATTTGTCACACACTCCAGAGAACCGACTTCCACTGCTTCATAGTCAAATGACGTTGTGCTTTAGATGGAGCATGATCAGGAGAAAGCAAAGAATCTGACATAGTGCCAGAATTTTAGCTCTTTCCTAGGCTGGCACCATATTTATGAAGACACATGGTACTGCCAGAAGCAAGTTGGGGGGAGTGGGGGCATGCTGCACACACAGGATGTGTTGTCCACCTTGACGCATGGGCCCATGTGCACCGCACACCTTGCACCCATTATATACTGTTTACATCACTGGTTTTGGGTCTCTTCATGATCTCCTAATTTTATTCATGGCTCACTTAACTTTTATGCATTTTAACTGTTACAGAAATTGGCCCTAACTGATTCTATATATATAGTATCTTGTATATTAAAGGAAATGGTTGAGCTCAGTTGACTTCCATTGTTAGATTTGCCAGAATGTACAGAAGGTGAAACTATAGCCACCTTATTACTATTATATATATATTGTGATAAGGTCGGGGTAGATGGACACCTCCTTCCACACAGCAGCCAGGAAACAGCACTCCGGTCGTGGATTTTTGTGCAAGCTGGTCGGTGCCGGTTTTTATTGTGCAATATCAATAATCAAATAAACAAAACATAAAATAAACCCTAGCCCGGCTGGGCACTAACTAGACCGTAAGTTCCCTCACTACAGAACACTAAATAAGTCCACATCCACAGTACCTTCTAGTTTGTAGCCAACAGTGTCTCAGAGCGAGCTAACCTGCGAGCCTGCTCTCCCAGGTATGAGACACTCAGCCCTAACTAAACCAAGCATAAATCAGCCATTTCCAGGTGTAAGCCCTAATGAGCCTGCTACCAGGCTGAAAGGTCCAACACCTAGAGTGGCCTGTGGATGGAGCCCTCCCTCTCCTCACATCTGGCTTTTCACTAAAGCCGACACTCAAACCTGTTTGTAACACAGACTTCTCCTGGGGGCTAAAACACATAGGACAGTACTCTGGGACACACATAGAAGCCATGCAAAACTGTTCCAGTGCTTCTATCACATATTTTGTTTCGACCTGTGGGGCGGAACAACTGCAGCCCCCAAGCAATGCATGCATGACAAAGCGTCTGCATTGGCCAGCTGGCTTCCTGGCCTGTGTTCTACTGCGAACTTAAAGGATTGTAACGCCAAGAACCACCTAGTTATTCTCATTGTGCTATCTTTGTTCTCTGACATCCCCTTCAAAGGGGCATGGTCAGTGATCAATTTGAACTTCCTTCCCACCAAGTAGTACCTGAGAGTTTCTAATGCCCACTTTATGGCCAATGCTTCTTTCTCAACCGTAGCATAGTTTCTCTCATGTACATTTAATTTTCAGCTTAAGAAAAAAATCGGGTGTTCTTCACCCTCTTTGCTTTGGGACAGGATCGCTCCTATGCCTACATCTGATGCATCAGTTTGCACAACAAACTCTCTGTCAAAATCAGGGGTCATCAGAATTGGTTGGGTACATAATGCTATTTTTAACTCCTGGAAAGCCTTCTCTGCTTCAGGACCCCATTCCACCATGACTTTCTGTTTGCCTTTGGTAAGGTCAGTCAGTGGGACTGCAATGGTGGCAAAATTGGGTATAAACCTCCTATAATACCCAGTGATCCCTAAGAAGGCTCTCACCTGCTTCTTATTCAGGGGTCGTGGCCAGTTTTGTTTTGCCTCAATCTTATTGAGCTGTGGCTTTATCAAACCTCTGCCAATGGTGTACCCAAGATACTTTACTTCTTCCATCCCTAGACAACACTTTTTTGGGTTGGCTGTCAAACCTGCCTTATAGATGGAGTCCAACACTGCTTGTAAGGCAAGTGAGACTGCCAATCCGGACTGTGAATGACCACATCATCCAGATAAGCAGCAGCACACTGTCTATGGGGCCTTAGAATCTTATCCATCATTCTTTGAAAGGTAGCAGGTGCCCCATGTAGCCCAAAGGACAACATCTTGTATTAAAACAACCCCTCTGGTGCAGAAAAAGCTGTCTTTTCTTTGGCATTCTCAGTTAACGGCACTTGCCAATACCCTTTGGTTAAGTCAAGAGTAGTTAAATATCTGGCTGTTCCCAGACTTTCAATTAGTTCATCCACCCTAGGCATAGGGTAGGCATCGAATTTTGACACACTGATTATCTTTTGGCTTCTGGTAACCTATAGGGCTTTAGGTTAACCTTAACCCCTGGGTCAGTGATTATGTCATGTTTAATGTCCATGGTTTTCCCTGGTATGTCAGAAAACAGCACCCTATTTCTGATCAGAAATTCCTTAACTTCCTGCTGTTGACTGGCTGACAGTTTTTTTGCCACTGTCACTTCAGGTACCACGGGCCCTGGGTTTACTGGAGGGGCTCAGGCGGCTGACAGTGCTGCTCTATCCTTCCAGGGTTTTATAAGATTTACATGGTATATCTGTTCTGGCTTTCTTTTCCCCGGCTGGTAAACTTTATAATCGACCTGCCCCACTTTTTCAAAGTATTCAAGAGTCCTTGCCATTTAGCCAAAAGTTTACTTTCTACTGTGGGAACCAACACTCTGTCCCCAGGAGCAAAGTTGTGTAAGTGAGCATTGCGGTTATATACCCTCTGCGGTGCCTACTGGGCCTGTTCCAAGTGCTCTCTTACTATCGGCACCACAGCAGCAATTCTTTCTTGCATTTGGGAAACATGCTCAATAACTGTTTTATATGGACTGGGCTGCCCCTCCCATGTCTCTTTGGCAATGTCAAGTAACCCCCTTGGATGTCTCCCGTACAATAAATCAAAAGGGGAAAACCCTGTGGAGGATTGGGGAACCTCTCTTATGGCCAACAGCAAATAAGGTAACAAGTAATCCCAATTTCTACCATCTTTGGCCCTCATTCAGACCCGGACGCAAGTGACCGTTCGTACGTTCGGCGTACGTAAAAAAATATTTAAATTCAAGCACACGCTCGTATTTTCGCTCGCAGCCAAACATCCTCCCCAAACTCAAGCGACCCCTCCTCTAACTAACGAGCGTGCCAAATAGCGAGCGTACATCCCCGAAGTGGCTTGAAGGAAACGCACGCACTAGTACTACCCGGAAGTTGGACTGTCAGATTTCGATTAACTGCTCGTTTATTCTGCCTACCTCCCTCAATCGTAACATGCCAATCAATATATCAATTAGCTTAATTGGTTTTTTTTTGTTTTTTTTTTACACAATGCAATAAACTTTATTCATGTATGTGTTTGTGTTTACCAGCAGAATACGTACGGCTTAAACATTCGCTTTTAATTGTCCAAATACATGTTAGCCTCAATTAAATAATTGTTCTATTTGTTTTTCAGGCCGCATATTTCCCGGAGTTCATTTCTTTATGTAAATTTGCTTACGCATGTCACTGCATCAAGCCTATCATAAGTCTCAACAGATTTCTGGCCCTGTCGAACACATGACTCATACACTAACCAATAGAATTGCTCCTGTTAATTACCCAAATACATTAGCCAATCATAAAATTTGGGTGCACTTTATCAAAAATGATTTTTTTGAAAAACACCATTGCCATCATGAGAGCCTCCGCATTCACCAGGCGCGAGCTGCTGGTGCTTACGGAGGTCATGAATAGGCGGATCACCAGCCAGCCTCCACCCATCACCAACCGCGAGAAGCGTTCCGCATATGCGGAGGTACGGGCCCACCTGCGCTCCTTCGGCTCACGCCGCCATATCGGGCAGCTGGAGCGCAGGTGGTCGGACCTGCAACGGCGAACTCCCCGCTTGCTGGCATGCTTTCGCATGCAGATCGTAGAAAGTAAGTTTTATGGATTGTGGTTTTCATGTTTGTCTTTGTGGCCCTAACTGCATGGCCATGTTTTCCCTGTATTTCATATTTATTCATTCTCCTCATATCTGCTTTTTTGTTTTTTTTGGGGTGGATTTGAAATTGTTTTGTGGCGCGGATTTGTGTTGAAACTAACCACAATTTGTTTCACATCTTTTAGGGGCCCAGCGAAGACTACGCCGTCAGCGTCCGGCCAGACGTCGATCACGGCCACTCTCCCCAACCCCCAGCCAACACTCCAACTCCAGTCATTCCCCTATTCCCCACTCCTCCCCAGCCTTCCTAGACTCTCAGCCTGAAATTTCGGGCCTCCTTCCCCTCCGTCCCAATTCCCCCTCTCCTCCAACCACCCCTCTTAGAATGACCCCCTCCCCGGAGTCGGTCATTACCCCGCCCCGATCTTTGGGGAATGGAGCCACCTCCGAGGAGGATGATGGAGGGCCTTCCGTAGCTGGCGTTGGGTCTTCCGGTATGTTTTTCTTAGCGGTTTTTTATCGACACAAACTGTTTGTATGTAATCATGGGTGGTTCCTTTTTTGGGGTTTTTTGGCTAAACTTTTGGGGATTTTGGCGATTGCCTTTACCTGTTACTGCTGTTTTCCACATACACATATCACACCGGTCGGAATTTGTACATAGGCCTTGTATTTTTGGCCTACACCATTTTAGTTTGATGAGTTTTAATGCTGTTTTTTTTTTTTTTTTTGGTGGAGTTTGGTTTTGGCTTTTTTTTAAATGTGGTTTCACTATTGTTGTATTAATCCCCACACTTTTCTCACCCACAGAGGAACAGAGGCGTCGGGCCGAATTATCCGCCTGTGTGGCCCAGATGCACAATATCATCGGGGTACTGGTGGTCCTTGACCGTATGTCGGTCCTCCTTAGGGATTAGTTGGGTTTTTTTGGCCCATTATGTAAATAAATTGTTATTCTTGAAGTAACGTTCTGGCTCATTCGTTTTTTCTAAAGCACAGATTGTTTACCCTGACATAAGTAGACTGTTCCTGCAAGGATTTCCATTTTTTTACACTAAGAGTGTGTGTTGTATTTTTATGTCAAACAGCCACAAGAAACACCTAACAGTAACAATCTGATTTCCCTTTTTGGTGTAGTCACAATTAGATATTTCTACATTTTACAGGTTCCTAGTTGGTGTGCAAGCTGCTTAGGCCAATCTTACGAAGCAAAATGATTGTACAGGCTTCCTTTTGGTGTTGGTTTGGACCCTGAAAAAAAATTAAATTTTAGCTCAACTGGCGTCAGTACTGGATTACCCCTTAGTCAAATGTAACGTGTGTGAACCTGGTTACACTTGCTGGTAACATTCCAAAAAAGGTACAACATTTCACTCTCAAAACATTTATTATCAACATAACTGAAAAATCAAAGTGGTCACTCACAAACAAAACACACAGTGATAATCTCAAATACAACACATACCAAAAAAAACACATCACAAAACAAAAAATCAAGAACTGGTTGACGAAGGACCATGCCAACATGATTCCACAAATATGGCGTTGCAATAAGGGTTCCAGAATATATCCCCAAAATGTTCACATACAGGTTTTGTAAGGGTAGCAGGAAGTAGTCATCGTTGGAGTGCCAAAAATTATGTTAAAAAACAGAAGATGGAGAAAAAAATTATCAAAAAATTAGATGTTCTCAAACAAACCCAACCACATTAGGTATCAACACTGTTTTGTTTTTTTTCCAATAATTACCTAAAAATCTGGCCACCACATCATCGTGTATGGCCCCCCCCACATACTGACCTCCGACCAACCTCGGGGGGGCCATCCTCGGGTAAGGCATCCTCTGGCTGCATTGGGACACCACTCCTTATGGCGATGTTGTGAAATATCCCACACAGGACCACAATTTTCGAAACCATATCCGGCAAATACATGAGTTCGCCACCAGAGCGGTGGAGGCATCTGAATCGGCCTTTGAAAAGGCCGATACAGCGCTCCACCACTTGCCTGGTGGCTGTAAGTGCGGAATTATACTCACTTTGTGGCCCTGGTGTGGGAGCCAAATAAGGAGTGAGCAGCCAGGGCGTGCAAGGGTAGCCACTGTCTCCTGTGAAAAAGAATAGTCAACATCAGGCTCACTCTGTATAAAGCTTAACATTGTTATGTACTAAAGGTCTCCACTTACCCAGAAGCCACGCATCACCAGCTTGTAGGTTGGTTAATTTGTGCCATATCCCTGATTGCCGGATGACGAAGGAGTCATGTGCACTTCCTGGTAATTTTGCATTCAGGGACAGGCTCTGGAGGGAGGCATCACATACCACCATTACATTGAGGGAGTGATAGTGTTTCCGGTTTCTAAATATTGCCTCCAGCCATGCTGGAGGCTGAAGTGGTATGTGAGTACCATCCACAACCCCTATGATGTGTGGGAAGCCAGCTATTTGGTAAAAATTGGCCTTGGCCACACTAAGGGCACCCATATCCAAAGGCATTTGAATAAAATGATGGAGGTGCTTGAAAAGTGCCTCCATCACTGCCCTCAGGATCCGGGAAAAGGAGGATTGTGAGATGCCCGCCACTATTCCCACCGTTGTTTGGAACGATCCTGAGGCACAGAAATGTAACACCGCCATAAATTGCGTAAGTGGTGGTATTGCTGTAGGACTGTCAATTTGCCGCTCAAGATCACTCTCTATTAATGAGAGAGTGTCTATGATGATTTTTGGAGGAAGACGGTATCATCTTAAAACCTCATCATCTGGCATTCCAAAAAGGGTGACACGTGTTCGAAATATCTGGGGCCTTGCACGCCAACGATGCCTACGCCTGGGACGAGATTGAGGTTGGTCGGCATCCGGGAGCAGGGCCAGAACAATCCGACCCATATCAACCTGAAATGGCAACATTGGAATGTCAGGCTTTTTACCCCACCCATTAAAAATAAATTTTACTTAGCTTGAAAATAACATCCATTGATGCTTACATGCCGGGGTATTGTCATGATATGTTGTAACTGCAAATAATCACAACAAAAATATACATTTTATGCTGGCCATGTCATTTTCAAAAATTTAAGCAAGAAAAAACAGAAAAGGGGACACACACACATTTGGGCAAAGAGCAAAACGACGTTGCGCACACTACGTCAAATTGAGGCCAAATGTAAGCAACCAATGCTCCCGAAAAAACACAAACAATTTTAAGGGATGAATAAACATTTCACAAAGCGCTAATTAGTTCGCAAATATAAGTCACAATAGTAAGTAGTAAAAATGCGCTAATTAGTTCGCTAATACAAGTCACAATAGTAAGTAGTAAAAATGCGCTAAGTAGTTCGCTAATACAAGTCACAATAGTAAGTAGTAAAAATGCGCTAATTAGTTCGCTAATACAAGTCACAATAGTAAGTAGTAAAAATGCGCTACTTAGTTCGCTAATACAAGTTACAACAACGCCGCGTAAATACAAATTTAAAAAACTCAGAGTTCGATTTTGCAGAAACAAACGTTACATGTGTAAGGCCAATCAAAGTTGCATAAAGACAAACAAGAACATTTCCAAAACAGTTTAACAAATGAACTTACCAAGAGATAATATATAAGAATCCGGAACAAAATGTCTTTGGGGCAGAGCCAAAATAAAACCTAAGAGAGATGAAATGACGGGAAAAACTTATTAGAAAAATCGACACCAGAATGAGAGACAAATTGACCCAAAGTTAGACTTCCCCAAACTTACCAAACCTGGCAACGACCAAAAAAATTAAAAGGGAAAAAAAACAAACGGAAATCAAAAAAAGAATAAATCCAAAAAAAAAACTTCAAAAAACGCTATCTCCTACACCAGCCAACAATCAACTCCAACCAACGTAACCTCCAACATTCAATAAACGCCACCTCGATTTGAGACGCCCCAAGCTATAAATAGTGTTTCGTTTCCCACACAAATTAAGGAGGGATCATAGGAACGCACAATCAATGATGCGGCCGCAAAATAAGGACGCATGTATAAATACGTCACGAGACAAAAACACAATTCTGGTGTATTTCTTGTTTGAAGCTCACACATGGCTACAGACCAGGGAAACAATGGACAACAGTCAGGCGGTAAGTATTTCATGCATTTTGCCTCAATGATTAATTAGAAACATAATATTGTGCAAGTTGTGAAGTTGACAATTCTCCAAAATTACACACATAGGTGAGGAGGATGACATGGAAGAGGCTGCTGGGCCCAGTATTCCGGGCAAAGCTGCCAAAAAGAAAAGGCAGCCACAATTCACAAGAAAGGAGATGGAGGTTTTGATTCAGAAATGTGTGGACATCCTGCCACAGGCAGACAGGAATATGAGTGCTAGCCAGAAGTGGAGAATGTGGGAAGAGGTAGCCGTGGATGTCAATAGGGTGGGTGATTATGTCCGTCTAGCCCGGGATGTCAAACGGCGGTAAGTAAACACTTGACCACCCTAAAACCAAAAACCAAATAAAAAAAAAGTAATGGTTCCAATTTCATCCCACAGATGGGCCGACTTAAAATATCGCCTGAAGCAAAAACTGGCGGACAGGGCTAGGCATGCAAGTGGGACAGGTGGGGGTCCCACCCCTGTGTCATTGGAGTTGACTGATTTAGAAGAGCTGGCACAGGGGTGTGTGCAGCCTGTGGAGGTGTTTGGCGTGTCCAACATGGATACGGACATGCCAGACTTTGCGGCTACTCATGTTGTGATGTCACCAACTCTGAAATGTTATTGTGCCAATATGTAGATTCTAATGTGAGTCTTTTCTCATTTTTCCAACAGAGACACAGGCGGATGAGTCTGCTCCAGAGGGGAGCCTTGGCCGCAGAATTTCTGCTGGCTCTGCAGGGGAGGAACCAGTACATCCGGCTGAGGACCCTGCAGAAGCCAGTCCAGGGCAATCCCCCTAGCAGGCAGTGTCCCTCCTCACAGAACTCAATTTTAAATCAGATTTCCATACGGAGATTCTGCAGAGGATGGACACCAGTCTGGTACGGGTGGCTGAGGCCCTGGAGCAAAATGCTGCGGCCAACGTGACCATTGGTCAGGCCCTGGCAGAAAATACCAGGGCTAACATCTGCATCGCCACTGCCCTCTAGCAGCTCGTTTGCCAGCACATGGTGGAGCCGACCTCCCTTCCTGCCGGAACATCAGGATCCTCCACCTCTGGCACAACATCAGCCAAACCTCCAAATGTGCCTAGCCCTGTGCCTAGTCCAGAGGCCACAACATCTGCCTCTGGACAGGCCAGCCCGATGACATCCCGGACCCGGTCTGGCACCCTCCCTCCCCCAGCCAAACGGGCGAAAAAACGGTGACACCATTGGCTACTTTTCCCACACTCCTTCTGTGCTTGCCTCATATTCCTTTCTGGCCAAAACTTCCCTCTCCTTTCTTGTGAATTGTTTTTAATTTTTGAATTTTCGTTTACCCAAAAATGATTGTTTGCACAATTAATAAATATTGTGGAATGAACACTGCCAAAAATGTTTGAGTTAAATATGTGTTGTTTTTTTTGTGGGATACCAATAAATTTACCACAAATGTACGACTTTGTATTCTGACATTATTGTAAAAATGGGTTACATTTAATCCGGGCACACAAGCCAACAACGTTCAAACTAAAAAATTACACATTGAAAAAAAAGGGCTCGTTAAGGAACGTTTAAAACATTACCTAAGGAGGAAAAATCACCTTGCAAACACAAAATGAGGGACCAAACCTAAACATGATGACATTATTGTTACAATAGTCCAAAAAGAACACATTGCGGCCAAAATACACCCCCACAAATGTACGTTAATTGATTGTGTAATCCAGACATTAGCAGCTATGATTTCCACCTGCGTTCGGTTTTGTGCTATCCAAAAAAACTGCTTTCCAAACACATACCAAGCCGGTTTTCAATCCAACACTAATTGAGTTTCTGACAAGCCGTGATTAATCGATGCTACATCGTGGAGTGCCGGGACAGAGGAGAAGGCCATCGCCACTCTGGTCGAGTTATCCAGCCCCTAAGCTGTGCGAGCATTTTGAAGGGAAAGAGGATCATCCAGTGACGTATGAGTTGGTACGAACACATTTGACGTTCGCATTTGTTAATGTATGTACGCCAAAAAAACACCTCGCCACGCCTGCGTTTTTCCATCTCCACCCCCGTCAACGCCCCAAAACGGCCTGTTCTGTCAATGACATTTGACATGTCACTTCCTGTACGCTATTTGACGAACGAGACAAAAAAAACTCGCAATCTGCCGTACGCACATGTGCAGTGTAACACCGACGCATGCGCGGTTACTCAACATCGGAACGCAACGAGTGTACTGCTGTTAACGAACGGCTCTGAATCAGGGCCTTTGTCCACTACTTTCCTTAGCATGTGATTTAAATTTTTATTAAACATCTCAACTAACCAATCCATCTGGGGATGGTACACAGAGGTTCTTAACTGATCAATTTTAAACAGGCAGCATAACTATTTCATGATTTTTGACATAAATGGGGTACCTTGGTCAGTCAGGATCTCCTTAGGTATTCCCAACCTGCTAACGACATGGACTAATTCTCTGGCAATGGTCTTGGTTGATGTATTGCGTAATGGTATCGCTTCCGGGTACCTAGTAGCGTAATCCATTATAACCAGAATATATTGATGGCCGCGGGCAGATTTCATTAACGGCCCAACCAAATCCATAGCTATTCTTTCAAACAGACCCTCAATAATGGGTAACTGAACCAGGGGACTTTTGAAGTGTGGCCTTGGAGCATGATACTGACATTCAGGGCAGGATGCACAATAGTCAGATACCTCTTTATGGACCCCGGGCCAGAAAACCTCTGCATAATTCGATCAGTGGTTTTCTCTACCCCTAGGTGGCCTGCCGTTATATGACCATGGGCCAGATCTAACACTGTTCTTCTGTATGCTTTGGGAACTATTAATTGTTCCACAATGTCTTCCCCCTTCTTAGTCACCTGATACAACAAATCCAGACATACTGCCATGTGAGGATATGACAAAGGACTATCGGGGTCTATGGGTTTACCATCGATCACCTTGACATTCTTCCTGGCTTTTTCCAGAGTAGGGTCATTTAACTGCTCCATGGCAAAAACCTTCTGACCTCTAAATCAGGCAGATGATCAACTGGCTCAATAACACTTCCCACCTCAGTGGGAGGCACATCACTTGGCCAGCCACCATCATGCTCCACATCCTATAGTTCGCCAATCATACTAGAAAAAGGGAACATCTCTGACTCTGAAGAAACTTCCTCTGCTACTATGCCAGTAACCTTCTCAAACGAGTCAGGATCGGTTTTCCCACAACTTCCAGAAGTGAGCAAAGTCTCTCCCCAATATTGCATCATACATTAAGCCATGTACCAAACCCACAGAGACTATCGCGGAACCACATGGTGTCTCGATGTTCACTTCTGCAGTAATATAATAGCGAGTGTCCCCATGTATGCAGGTCACAACAGTTTTCCCCTTATGATTCAAGGGGTTCCAAAGACAAAGAAAAAAGTGGAGTCTTTTACTACAGTGCACCATTATATCAGTCCACATTAATCATTCCTTAATTAAAACATGTTAATCTTAATTTATATTCAATTAAAATTATGACATTTAGGGTTACCACAACTGGCGAAAATATTTAAAATAAAAATCAAGGTTCAGGAGAAAATAGAAAAATGTGAATGAAAAAATGAAATATAGTGTATTTAAGACTTATATACACCGCTGGTTGTTTATTACTATATCCTTGTATGATTAAATTGATACTACAATGTATAACTTAATATGAATTTAATAGTATATGTCCATTGTTATTTTATCTGTGATATTCATATGGAGAGGGAATGTTTATATGCAGCAACAATAATGTAACAGTTTACGTTACAAATAGATTCACAATGTAACAATTCAGTAGTAGCAGTCTCAGTTTAGTTAATTTGTTAACAGTTCACATTAGTTTGTTTGCGGCAGTCTGTTCATACTATAGTAACACCGCTAATATGTCCTGAGCTAGCTAGCTCCATGTGATTCCCATTTGGCTCATCAGTGGTTGATCTATTGATGATAATGCCGTATCACTGATTAATAGGATTTGTATCTAAATGATCTAATAATTTCTCAACCTGCTGCAGTATATAAACATTTCAATCACATGAAAACATCTTTGTATTCATTAAATGCAACCAGCGGTATATGTATATAAACGCCGACACGCATTTCGCCTGGCTGCTTTATCAAGGCATCAACCTGAGTGATCATATCCGTCCTCATTTATCCCCCAGGTCAGAAGCTAATTGGATCATTCAAATGCATTACTGCCACCCAAATTCATTTATTTATTTCTACTCACTAGTATAGTTTCAATTCTTAAAAATATGACACCACCATATTCACTTCATTTGATATATTTGCACATCTATGTTAAGTTTGTTTTTGTAGATTTACACAATCATTAATTTTTTTTTTTCATCATTTTTTTACACTTATTTTTTATTATTAATTTTTTATTAAATACTTTTTACACGTATTCACTAATATTTATTATGTAATATTGATTGGGTTTTTTCCTTTTAATCTTTAAATGGTTATATTGATAATTGTTGAACAATAAGGTATATTACTGTGTATGTGTTTATATTTCAAATTCAGATAATCCACATATATTACATCTGGGATAATAGGAGATAGTGATGATGTAAACTAATTCGTCCCTAAATAATTAATAACGCAGGTATTATATGTTACTAATATTCATATATATATATATATATATATGGTCAACAAACTAATGTAATACATAGACTATTTCCTGGTTTATGATGTATTTGATCTATTGCAGATAACGTCATAGTATTAGCATGAGGGATATGTGAGCTGTATAGTAATTAATGTTATTACATCGGCAATAGACAGGAATAGGAGACAGTGGAACCAATAGGAATTTGGGCAGCAGTAATGCATTTGAATGATCCAATTAGCTTCTGACCTGGGGGATAAAGGAGGATGGATATGATCACTCGGGTTGATGCCTTGATAAAGCAGCCAGGCGAAATGCGCATCAGCATTTCTATACATATACCGCTGGTTGCATTTAATGAATACAAAGATGTCTTGATGTGATTGAAATGTTTAAATACTGCAGCAGGTTGAGAAATTATTAGATCATTTAGATACAAATCCTATCAATCAGTGATACGGCATTATCATCAATAGATCAACCACGGATGAGCCGAATGGGAATCACATGGAGCTAGCTAGCTCAGGACATATTAGCGGTGTTACTATAGTATGAACAGACTGCCACTAACAAACTAATGTGAACTGTTAACAAATTAACTAAACTGAGACTGCTACTACTGAATTGTTACATTGTGAATCTATTTGTAACATAAACTGTTACATTATTGTTGCTGCATATAAACATTCCCTCTCCATATGAATATCACAGATAAAATAACAATGGACATAAACTATTAAGTTAAACATTGTAGTATCAATCTAATCATACAAGGATATTGCAGAAGGTGGATGATTGGCTGAGATCAGATCTTTAAAAACATCTGAAAACACCATGTTTGCGTTGTCTGCATGATGCCATCTGGCGTAGTCAGTATAATATCATTGTGTAAGGCGCTATTTTGCTTTGTGTACATTTGCCATGTTACTGCACACTGTTAAAGTCTTAACATAATAAATGCGAATGGATACACATATGTATTTAAAGACTTTATATATATTTAAATATGTAAGGTTTGGCCAGTGCCGGGAGACAAGTCTTGTGGACATGTCTGTGACTAGTAATTGAAAAACACACACATACTGTGAGGTGCAGACGAGTGATTTGAATGAACCATTGTCTTTAAGTCTGACTATCATTGTATGCCTAAAGGAACTAGTACTTACATTCCAAATAGGCTAGAAAGGCCTTTGATTACATTGTGATTCCATCAAGAATCTGCTGGCCATCTCTGATCAGAACAACTCCATTGTCTGTCATTTTTGAACTTAGTTCAGACAGAAGTAATATCAATAATACCAGTTACTGAATAAAGCTATATATACAGTATATATATATATATATATATGTATATATGTAAATCCATGACACTGATGCACATATATATATATATATATATATATATACATACACTTAAACAATCGCATGTGTATCCACAATGCGTGCACACATATACACAGTTGCTATTGTAAATATAAACACACACACAGCACATGTTTGCGCTGTACACAACCCCTGACACAGCGCACTTTTTACGCTGCGTGTAGACGCACAACGCATACTTACATATAATCAGAAATATACACTCACTCATAAAAGGTTCCTTTACATTAAACGTAATATTAGAGGTTTTAGTAGCATATAATTATGTTGTGAAATGTATGTATATGATATTTAAGGTATACAACATGGTAGACATGGCATGTTTTGTACTATACTGACACCCTGTTTATTTCCAGATAATCAAGTTTATCAGCGAGGGAGTCGTATCTTGCGTTAGATGGTTATGGATCATAGGAAATTATTGGTTAGAATGTATACTCTGTATGTAGTGTCTTAAACCAATTAAAGAAAGACAATGGAATCTCAAGAGACTGTGGAGAATTGGGACATACCCCTAGTGAACTGTCCTATGAACTACAAAGACCAAGAGCAAGAACCAATGGAATTATGTGTCTGTCTACATTGTTGTTATCATGATCTGTTAGGGTATATAGCCTGTGTCCCGGTTCCAGTCAGTAGCCATTCTTCTTGGATGACCACAGGCTTCTGGAGTGACGACTGTGTTTACTGGGACCGGTGTGCATGCGTATGTATCAAGCTGTACCTTTTGTATTTAATTGTCTTTGCGCTAATTGTGATAGATCATAGCGTGTAACTTACTTTTTGTTGCAATAAGAACTTTTTGTGCTTTGGAAACACAGTTGGGCTGGAAAGCAATTATTTAAAGTGCGACAGGTAACGCTAAATAGCATCTTGCGATTATTTCGGAGTAACAACAATACGGTATTCATAATATAGTAATAAATAACCAGCGGTGTATATAAGTTTTAAATACACTATATTTCATTTTTCTGTTTTCTCCTGAACCTTGATTTTTATTTTAAATATTCTCGCCAGTTGTGGTAGCCTCTAAATGTCATAATTTTAATTGAATATAAATAAAGATTAACATGTTTTAATTAAGGAATGATTAATGTGGACTGACATAATGGTGCACCATAGTAAAATACTCCACTTTTTGTTTTGTCTTTGAAATACATATGCATAGAGTCTGTGGTAGCACATTAATAATAAGGATTCATTGAAACAAAACATTCCAGTGATATATTACGGATAAGATTGTATTATCCATTATAAACAATACTTTCTTAATGTGTCAGTATTATAAATTATAATATGAATTAAAAAAAAATACATTACTAGTGCGGGATCATAAACTCCCTTTTTTTTGTATGGCTTCAACGGGTTCACCAGCTCATCTTTCATAAGTGTCCCCAGGCTACCAGAATCTAACAGGGCCTCTACACGGTTGCCTTCTACAGTGGGTACACACATGTGCTTATCAGTCTCAGCCTGCTGGTCAGCCGTACAGGCTGGCTGTGCAAAGAAAGACCCCCTGCGTTATACATGAGCAGTATCACATTGCATAGGTTCAGAGGTAAGTGAACAATTAGCTGCAATATGGCTGAAGGCACCTCATCCGAAACATTGAATCATATTATTATCTAGTCTGTTACGGCCTGGCTGGTCTGTCTCCAGCTTCCACACCCTCAGTCTTAAGTACATTCCATCACCCAGCACCCTTCTCCCCTGGAACAGTCTTACCAGTGTCGATGGGAGTTCGCCGGTGCATCATAAAAATTAATAAAAAAATAAAAAGAAAGAAAAACCAAAAACAACTAGCTTTTTTCTTTTTATGTTTTTTATATTTTTCTAATGTTACATTATGTCGGTGTATCTAGTTGTTTTTGGTTTTTCTTTCTTTTTATTTTTCTCATTATTGGTTGTGGTTATTTTGTCACATTTTTATATTATGGTCCCTACAGGATCAGGTGACGGTGATACTGTTGTTGTGATGTAGCCCTGATACCCTTGCACGCGCCTTTGATGTGTGGATGCTGGCATTTTGGTTGCCTTGGTTTCCGTAGGTGACGTAAGTGGGGAGTGTTTGTACTGCGGGACGCGGCTAGATGACGTCACTACTTTGGATTTGCGGCAGGGCCCTGCCGCGATGCAATCCTGATATCCCTGCATATGTCCCTGTGAGTCTGGAACTGGCTTCTGCGTTGCCTTAGTTACCACACGCGACGCGTGTGGAGAACACGTGGGCTGCGGGACGGAGCAGGATGACATTGCTTCTTCTTGTGAGTGGCGCCTTTTCTCAGCACATGGTGAGTGTTTGTTTCCTATTTAAGTGTTTTTATGTTGTATGTCTTTGTTAAGCCTTGAGAAAAATCCTCTGTGCAGGATTGAAACGTTGGTACGCTATTAAAATGACCTAAATAGGTTGTACTTTTTCTGATCATTTGCAAGTCCTACGAGTGCCACCTGTTTTAGGGAAGGCAACGAGGCAATTTCTTCCTTATTACTGTGGAGTGCCAGTCATGTGGTAACTATATATATATATATATATATATATATACATAAAGCTCCAAACACCTTGCAGTGTCCTTTTTAATGAGCAGGTGCATTTATGCGATTAGGGGTCAATTTAATTATCCATAGAATGTGGGTGCGATGTGTCACAATGACGATGTGTGTATATTTGCCGTATACGGCACCCACTTCAATGCGGCTACATCACAGATTTTTTAGTGCACCACTATGGCAGTGAGCAAAAATGACTGATGCGGGCTTCATGCAGGATCCACGCCCTAGAACAACTACCAGCAAGTTGCAGGTAGTTGAGCCGATCCCTTAATCCGCTTTTCATACATGCCTGAAAGCAACATTTGAAACCACATTAAAGCTAGGATGAATGTGTTCTTAATGGCTTTGCTCCCACTAATGTGCTCTAAATGACTTTACGCACGTTACCAGTACAGCCATTTGTAAAGGTAAAAAATATGGAATGTGCATGAAAAACACATAAACTCACTAACACTGTATTCTGTATATTTACCCAATATTACCAGCGTCACTAAATAAACCTTCTACCATATAATAATGGAATAAAGACACAAGGCACTGCTAATCACAGATTCACGATTATTGGGAACCTGGGCGTGCGCAGGACCATTCTGCGCATGTGCAGAACGACTCCTGCATGATTGTACGCAGAGCGGCAGCAGACTGTCAGTGGTTGACAAAACGGAGGCGTGTCGCCGTTGTTAGGGGGGCGGGAAGAGGCCAGGATCTCCATCGGCACGAAAATATTTCCTGGCCTCTTTTCCTCATCTGCGATGGCCAGCCTGCGTGACACCGTGACCCTGTGGTCACTCAGCCGGCCGAGGATCACGCAGATGACTCGATACTGCATTCATGGACGCAGTTCTGATCATTATTACATACAGGAGGCGCAACGCCCCCTGCCGTATTAACATAATTGCAGGGACGGAATTGCGAAGCTGCTTGCGTGCAGCTTTGCAATTCCGTTCACTGCTGAACTAAGCGCACAGACAACAGAGCTGGCGTTTTAAAAATGAATGTCAAATTTTATTGACCAATTTGTGATGATAAATTATGATGATAAATTGGTGGCGGCATTTAAAGAATGGACTTGACAAACATTGAACCACACAAATCAAACATTGGTGTTACACTCGCCAAATAAAGAACCCGCCCGTCCAGGTCATGTAGTCATTTCTCGTTCAGTACAATTTGCCTATGTAGCTTGCATCATAAGCAGGAGAGCGCACCCATTAATCATAAACGAAACTCCGCCACAGGGAGGCCTTCACCGAAGTGCCGCCACCAAAACAAAAACAACAACAACCAAAAACCTGCTACACTGAACGAAATCTTCAACAAAAATATCCAACCCGACGTTGTTGAGATGGACTCCATCAGGTCAATATATGTAGGCGTCTTTCTAACAATTGATTTATGATCCAAAACTAAACACGACACTGCCGCGTTGACCTTCTGCATGTCTGTAGAAATAAACTCCTCCTAGAGTAGTCCTTCAGTTCCGCTCACAGTATATACTGTACCCTTTAAAAATCAGTAGCCGGTGTCTCACAAGGCTGTAGGTCTAAGAACACAGAACATCAGAACTAGAAATTAAGGCCCTAAATTCAGAGCCACTCGCAAAAAGCAAGCGCTCGCTCTGAATCAGGGCGGCCGCTTTTTAAAAAAATAACGGCCTCCTGGCTGCTCGCTAAGCTGTGGGTGACCACCCACAGCTCTTGCGAGCGGCGAGGTGATGGTCACGATGGTCACGATAGTCGTGACCATCGCGACCATCAGGCTTGCGACGAGACCCTTGTGGTAGGGTCTCATCTGCCGCAAGCCCCAGTGAACTTCCGGCTCTAATAGAGCTGGAAGCTCACTACTGACATCACTGGTAATAGGGCCACCCACAAACGCCTCCGTTTGTCCAGCCACCCCCCCCCACCGCGCCTACAAAACGGGGCGAGTTGTCGATCAACATTGACAGCCGCCCCGTTTGTAGCGAGCCCCGGAGCGAGTGAATCTTTCACTCGCTCCAGGGCTTGCGCACGCGCAGTGAGCATGCGGTGCGTGCACACTGCCCGGCCTGCCCGGCCTGTTAGAGCCTGCCCGGCCTGTTAGAGCCGAAATCTCTCTGCGGCTTGCGGCAACGAGACCCTACCACAAGGGTCTCGTCGCAAGCCCGATGGTCGCGATGGTCTTGACCATCGCGACCATCTTCCTGGCCGTTCACTATAGCTGTGGGTGGCCAGGAGGCCGTTCTAAAGAAAAAAATGGCCCGGCCCTGATTCAGAGCGAGCGCTCTGTCAGAGCGACCGGCTCTGAATCAGGGTCAGAGTTCCTATCCGGCAAATGGAGATGACACAGTGGGCAGTGTGAAGTAGGCCATGATCAAGAGGTCTTGTTTTCTCTTTCCTGCAATGGCATACTGAGGAGACATTCTTAGATTTCAGACAACCTACAATTGTGAAGTCCTATTTCCCATTCGGCCCCTTGTGGTGCTAATTAAACAACCTACACACATAAATGTAAACATTTCAGCCTGCTGGGGATTTTCTATAGCTGAACATACATATCAGCTGATACAAATGAAACATATATACAGTGGATCACATAGATCATAACACATAATGTTACTAATAGCATGGTAAGTATGCCCAGTCCGATAAAAAATGGACTTTATCACTACATCATACATGCAATTAAGTAAACGACAAACAAGACAGAGAAATGGGTTTGTGGATTAAAGTGTAGGTAAACGGACCCAGGGCCGGATTATAGGGAGGGCGACATGGGTGGTCGTCCCAGGGCCCCCACACATAAGGGGTTCCCCCATACTGTCCCCGGCCGGACGGCCCCTTCCCCAAGATTAACTGTTTTTAAGGGGAATTTTATCGGTACCGCCTGCCGCTGCCCATGATTAAGCTCCGCCTCCTCCGGCATTTTGCTCCGCCCCCTTCTGCTGCTGCTGGCCTACTGCCTCTGAAGTAAGCAATAATGTTTATATGTATATGTGTATGTGTCTATGTCTATGTGTGTGTGTTTATATTAGGGGTGAGCGGGTTCGGATTTCTGAAATCCGAACCCCCCCGAGCCCCCCCGATCCGAGTCCGATCCGAGTCAGGCTCGACTTTTCCCGCCTGACTCGGATCTGAAATCGAGGCAAAACGTCATCATCCCGCCTTCCGAGTCTCGCGGGTTTTGGATCCTATATAAGGTACCCGCGTCGGCGCCATTTTCTCACTCGGCTGTGGACAGTGAAGAGGGAGGGTGGGAGTTAGGGCTGTGTAGTGTAGTGTAGTGTAGTGTAGTGTAGTGCTGCTGTTGTCCACTACTTCAAAGTCCATAGGGGCTGGCTGTGTTGTGCTGTGCTGCTGTTGTTAATAGGGGCTGTGTCCACTACTTCAAAGTCCATAGGGGCTGGCTGGACTGTGTTGTGCAGTCAGTTCTCCATAGGGGCTGTGTCCACTCCAAAGTCCTGTGCAGTGTCCCAGTCCTAAAGGAGTGCTGTAGTGTTGTCCAGGGGGTGCTCTGTCCATCAGGGGTGCTCCCCCCAAGTGCTAAAAAAATAATATATTTTCTGTGTTTGTGAATTGTGTGCGCAGTAGCCGCACGTGCATCAACAAAGTAGTGCCAAGCGTGCGCCTGTGTCATAAGTAAAGGGCCGGCTGGCTTGACCGTTAAAGGGTGCTGTAACCCCCGAAAGTACACTCCAGTCCAAACCAAAAAAAAATTATTTTCTGTGTTTGTGAATTGTGTGCGCAGTAGCCGCACGTGCATCAACAAAGTAGTGCCAAGCGTGCGCCTGTGTCATAAGTAAAGGGCCGGCTGGCTTGACCGTTAAGGGTGCTGTAACCCCCGAAAGTACACTCCAGTCCAAACCAAAAAAAAAATTATTTTCTGTGTTTGTGAATTGTGTGCGCAGTAGCCGCACGTGCATCAACAAAGTAGTGCCAAGCGTGCGCCTGTGTCATAAGTAAAGGGCCGACTGGCTTGACCGTTAAGGGTGCTGTAACCCCCGAAAGTACACTCCAGTCCAAACCAAAAAAAAAATTATTTTCTGTGTTTGTGAATTGTGTGCGCAGTAGCCGCACGTGCATCAACAAAGTAGTGCCAAGCGTGCGCCTGTGTCATAAGTAAAGGGCCGGCTGGTTTGACCGTTAAAGGGTGCTGTAACCCCCGAAAGTACACTCCAGTCCAAACCAAAAAAAAATTATTTTCTGTGTTTGTGAATTGTGTGCGCAGTAGCCGCACGTGCATCAACAAAGTAGTGCCAAGCGTGCGCCTGTGTCATAAGTAAAGGGCCGGCTGGCTTGACCGTTAAGGGTGCTGTAACCCCCGAAAGTACACTCCAGTCCAAACCAAAAAAAAAATTATTTTCTGTGTTTGTGAATTGTGTGCGCAGTAGCCGCACGTGCATCAACAAAGTAGTGCCAAGCGTGCGCCTGTGTCATAAGTAAAGGGCCGGCTGGCTTGACCGTTAAAGGGTGCTGTAACCCCCAAAGTACACTCCAGTCCAAACCAAAAAAAAAATTATTTTCTGTGTTTGTGAATTGTGTGCGCAGTAGCCGCACGTGCATCAACAAAGTAGTGCCAAGCGTGCGCCTGTGTCATAAGTAAAGGGCCGGCTGGCTTGACCGTTAAAGGGTGCTGTAACCCCCAAAGTACACTCCAGTCCAAACCAAAAAAAAAATTATTTTCTGTGTTTGTGAATTGTGTGCGCAGTAGCCGCACGTGCATCAACAAAGTAGTGCCAAGCGTGCGCCTGTGTCATAAGTAAAGGGCCGGCTGGCTTGACCGTTAAAGGGTGCTGTAACCCCCGAAAGTACACTCCAGTCCAAACCAAAAAAAAATTATTTTCTGTGTTTGTGAATTGTGTGCGCAGTAGCCGCACGTGCATCAACAAAGTAGTGCCAAGCGTGCGCCTGTGTCATAAGTAAAGGGCCGGCTGGCTTGACCGTTAAGGGTGCTGTAACCCCCGAAAGTACACTCCAGTCCAAACCAAAAAAAAAATTATTTTCTGTGTTTGTGAATTGTGTGCGCAGTAGCCGCACGTGCATCAACAAAGTAGTGCCAAGCGTGCGCCTGTGTCATAAGTAAAGGGCCGGCTGGCTTGACCGTTAAAGGGTGCTGTAACCCCCGAAAGTACACTCCAGTCCAAACCAAAAAAAAATTATTTTCTGTGTTTGTGAATTGTGTGCGCAGTAGCCGCACGTGCATCAACAAAGTAGTGCCAAGCGTGCGCCTGTGTCATAAGTAAAGGGCCGGCTGGCTTGACCGTTAAAGGGTGCTGTAACCCACAAAGTACACTCCAGTCCAAACCCAAAAAAAAATTATTTTCTGTGTTTAGCCGCACGTATATATCAAATCGATATAACATAAATGGAGGACCAAACTTTCTCCGATAAAAATAAAATAGAGAAAGATCAAGAACCACTTCCTCCTAGTGCTGAAGCTGCTGCCACTAGTCATGACATAGACGATAACATGCCATCAACGTCGTCTGCCAAGGCCGATGCCCAATGTCATAGTAGAGGGCACATACAATCCCAAATGGCAAAGTTCAGGAAAATGACCTTGAAAAAGACATTTAAATCAGCTGAAGAGAAACGTAAACTTGCCAATTTGCCATTTACGACACGGAGTGGCAAGGAACGGCTAAGGTCGATCCCTAGTATGTTCATGACTAGTGGTTCAGCTTCACATGACGATGGAAGCCCTCCTCCCACTAAAAAAATCAAAAGAGTTAAGCTGGCAAAAGCACAGCGAAGAACTGTGCTTTCTAAGAAGATATCACAAATCCCCAAGGAGAGTCCAAGTGTGGTGGTGGTTGCGATGCCTGACCTTCCCAGCACTGGACGGGAAGAGGTGGCTCTTTCCACCATTTGCACGCCCCCTGCAAGTGCTGAAAGGAGCACCCACAGTCCACTTGCTGATATGCAAATTGAAGATGTCACTGTTGAAGTACAACAGGATGAGGATACTGGTGTAGCTGGTGCTGAGGAGGAAGTTGGCGAGGAGGATTCTGATGGTGATGTGGTTTGTTTAAATCAGGCTCCGGGGGAGACAGTTGTTGTCCGTGGGATGAAAAAGCCCATCACGGTCATGCCTGGGCAGAAGACCAAACATTCCACCTCTTTGGTCTGGCAATATTTCTATCCAAATCCGGACAACAACTGTCTTGCCATATGTACCATATGTAAAGGTGAAATAAGTAGGGGTAGGGACGTCAACCACCTAGGAACATCCTCCCTTATACGGCACCTGCAGCGCGTTCATAAAAAGTTACTGTCAAGTTCAGAAACTTTGGCTAAGACCGTAAGCAGTCCAGGGACACCTAAATCCCGTTGTCCTGTTGTATCCAAGCGCCTGCAAACCACACCGTCAACTCCCTCCTCGTCAATTTCCTCCTTAGTTAGGATCGGAAGTAGTCCTGCAGGCCATGTCACTGGCATGACTGACTCTCCTATCCGGGATTCCTCCGGAGGATCCTGCATTGCTACGCCTACTGCTGCCGCTGCTGCTGTTGCTGCTGCTGGGAGTCGTTCATCATCCCAGAGAGGAAGTAGGAACACCACTACTTTTACTAAACAATTGACCCTCCAACAGTCCTTAGCGAGGAGGATGAAGTACGACAGCAGTCATCCTGAAGCAAAACGTATAACTGAGGCCTTGACTGCTATGTTGGTGTTAGACGTGCGTCCGGTATCCGCCATTAGTGCAGTGGGATTTAGACAATTGATGGAGGTAGTGTGTCCCCGGTTCCAAATCCCGTCTAGATTCCACTTCACTAGGCAGGCGATACCGAGACTGTACAGAAACGTCAGAAAAAGTGTCCTCAGTGTCCTGAAAAATGCCGTTGTACACAATGTCCACTTAACCACGGACATGTGGACAAGTGGAACAGGGCAGACTAAGGACTATATGACTGTGACAGCCCACTGGGTAGATGTATCACCTTACGCAGCAACAGCAGCAGCGTCACCAGTAGCAGCATCTCAGAAATGCCAGCTCGTTACAAGGCAGGCTACGCTGTGTATCACCGGTTTCAGTAAGAGGCACACCGCCGACAACCTCTTAGAGAAACTGAGGGAAATCATCGCCCAGTGGCTTACCCCACTTAGACTCTCCTGGGGATTTGTGATATCTGACAACGCCACCAATATTGTGCGGGCATTACATCTGGGCAAATTCCAGCACGTCCCATGTTTTGCTCACACAATAAACTTGGTGGTGCAGAATTTTCTGAAAAGCGACAGGGGCGTGCAGGAGACGCTTTGGGTGGCCCGAAAAATTTCTGGCCACTTTCGCCATTCAGCGACTGCGTGCCGAAAACTGGAGCGCCAGCAAACACTCTTGAACCTGCCCCGCCATCACCTGAAGCAAGAGGTTGTGACGCGGTGGAACTCAACCCTCTATATGCTTCAGAGGATGGAGGAGCAGCAAAAGGCCATACAAGCCTATACATCCACCTATGACATAGGCAAAGGAGGGGGTATGCACCTGACTCAAGCGCAGTGGAGAATGATTTCCGTGTTGTGCAAGGTTCTCCAGCCCTTCGAACTTGCCACACGTGAAGTCAGTTCAGACACTGCCAGCTTGAGTCAGGTCATTCCCCTCATCAGGCTTTTGCAGAAGCAGCTGGAGAAAGTGAAGGAGGAGCTAAGACGGAGCGATTCCGCTCGGCATGTGGGACTTGTGGATGAAGCCCTTCATTCGCTTTGCCAGGATTCCAGGGTGGTCAATCTGTTGAAATCAGACCACTACGTTTTGGCCACCGTGCTCGATCCTAGGTTTAAAGCCTATGTGGTGTCTCTCTTTCCGGCCGACACAAGCCTGCAGAGGTGCAAAGACCTGCTGGTGAACACACTGTCAGCTGAAGCGGAACGTGACACGTCAACGGCTCCTTCTTCATTTTCTCCTGCAACTGGGGCTGCCAGGAAAAAACTTAGGTATCCTAAGCAACCCGCTGGCGGTGATGCAGGGCAGGCAGGACCAAGTTTGGACATCTGGTCCGGACTGAAGGACCTGGCAACAATTTCTGACATGTCTACTGTCACTGCATATGATACTGTCACCATTGACAGAATGGTGGAGGATTACATCGGTGACAGCATCCAAGTAGGCATGGCAGACAGTCCATACCTGTACTGGCAGGAAAAAGAGGCAATTTGGAGGCCCCTGTACAAACTGGCTCTATTTTACCTGAGTTGCCCCCCCTCCAGTGTGTACTCCGAAAGAGTGTTTAGTGCAGCCGGGAACCTTGTCAGCGAAAGGCGTAGGAGGTTGCTTCCACAGAATGTGGAGAAGATGATGTTCATCAAAATGAATTATCAGCTCTTCCAGGGAGACCAGCCTCCAGAAGGTACAGAGGGACCTGTGGTGGTGGATTCAAGTGGGGACGAGTTAATACTTTGTGAGGATGAGGATGTACACACTGAAGAGGGTGAGGAATCGGTGGATGAGGAGGATGAGGATGACATCTTGCCTCCATAGAGCCAGTTTGTGCAGGGACACATTAATTGCCAGCTTGTTTTGTGGGGGCCCAAACGAACCAATCATTTCAGCCACAGTTGTGTGGCAGACCCTGGCGCTGAAATGATTGGTTTGTTAAAGTGTGCATGTCCTGTTTATACAACATAAGGGTGGGTGGGAGGGCCCAAGGACAATTCCATCTTGCACCTCTTTTTTTTCTTTGCATTATGTACAGTTTGGGGCCTAGTTTTTCAAACTGCCATCCTGTCTGCCACTGCAGTTTCACGCCTAGATGGGTCACGTGTTTGTGCCGCCCACTCGTGTCGCTTAGCATAGTCATCCAGCTACCTCGGTGCAATGTTTTGGACATAAAAACACTATTGTGAGGTGTGAGGTGTTCAGAATAGACTGGAAATGAGTGGAAATTAAGGTTATTGAGGTTAATAATAGCATAGGAGCAGAAAAACCTACAAATTCTGTGATTTTAGCTGTTTTTATGCTTTTTTAAAAAAAAATACAGATCCAAAACACAAAACCCAGAACCCAAAACACGGAAGGGTGGTTTTGGCAAAACCAATCCAGATCCAAAACACGAAGAAAGATCCAGATCCAAAACCAAAACACAAAACACGAAAAGTGGCCGGTGCACACCCCTAGTTTATATGTATATATATTAGAGATGTGCGCCGACTCTCGTGTTTTTGTTTTGGATCTGGATCTCCCCTGGTTTGGATCTGAATCTGGTTTTGGATTTTTTTCCTTGGTGTTTTGTTTTCGGTTTTGGTTTTGGATCTGGATTTTATCTTAACATTTCATAAAAACAGCTAAAATCACATAATATGGGCCTGTTTTTATTCCTACAGTCTTATTAACCTCAATAACATTTATTTCCAATCATTTCCAATCAATTTTGACCACCTCACAATATTATTTTTTCATCTAGTTAAGGTCAAAAGGTTGCATCCAGCTAGCTGGCTGACTAAGCTAAGCGACACAGTGGGCGGCACTAACATGTGGCAGTTAAGCTTCCAATTTTCTACACAGATACAGGACCTCATTCAGAGTCGGTCGTTGCGGCCGCATGGTCGTAAGGTAAAAGGGTCCGGATATGCAAATGAAGCGCTCGCAAGTTGCGTCGTTAAGATGGGATCATTAGCTGGACGAGCGAAGGGAGGATGCGGCCGTAAGACTAAAAAAATGTCCCCTTCTCGTCCCCATTACACGTCATCTCCGGGCATATAAGGATTAATCGAGACCATCGGGAACCATCGGAGCTGCTCATAGAGCTTAAGGTTGACCATACCTTCTCTTAAGCACTACGATCAAGTCAGTGTTAAAACTTCCCATGTCACATGTGCCATGACACTACTTAGCCAATTATGCACTCCCATAAAACACCGTTTGCATAGTCAGGCACGCCTGCATTCGGATCTCCACTCCCCCACTCACAAGCATCTTCCCCTGTTACCACCCACAAACGCCTCATCCTGTCACTCAAACTAACGACCTGGCCAAGTGGAAGGAGAGAGCAATTTCTGATTGTAATAGCTAGTTTGCGCACGCGCATTGCGAATTGTACGCATGCGCAGTTTAGCGAACATCGGTGGCGTATGACCGTGCGGCCACAACAACCGACTCTGAATGAGGCCAACAGTGTGTTATAGTGTGGGTTTTATACACCAATAGTGCACTTACTGTGACAGCAGTGTCAGCAGAGCAGGGTTGCTGACGGTGTCCTCAGTACTTGGGATGGCAGTGCTGTGGTGCTAGCAGTGTCCTCAGTGCAGGGTACCGGCGATGTCAGCAGAGTGGGGGTGCAGCAGAGCAGGTGTGCCAGCGGTGTCTTCAGTGCAGGTTTGCTGACTGTGTTGGCAGTGCGTGGGTTGCTGACGGTGTCCTCAGTACATGGAATGGCAGTGTGGGAGTGCTGGCTGTGTCCTCAGTGCAGGGTACCGGTGGTGTTGGCAGAGCGGGGGTGCCAGCGGTGTCCTCATTGCAGGTTTGCTGACTGTGTCAGCAATGCAGGGGTGTTCCTAATGCAGGGTGACGGCAGCATGGGGGAGCCAGTGGTGTCAGCAGCAGGGCTGCCGGCGGTGTCAGCAGTGGGGGTGCTGACAGCTGGTGTGTTGGCAGCAGGGGGTGCCGGCAGCAGGGTGTGCCGGCTGCGGGAACTAGCACCATCTTCTTTTAGTTGTTTTTTCCCTGCATTCAACGGACTTAATGCTGATTGGCTGAGAGCCGTGACAGACACCTCTGTCAGCCAATCAGCGCTTTGCACATTGAAGGCAAAGGGATTTTCAAAAACGGCAGCTCAAGGCAAAACCTCGAGATCCGACAGCAGATCAAGAGGTTTTGCCCCGGGAGAGGGATTCGGAGCAGACAGGGAGATTCGAGTTTTGCTTGGTGCTTGGATCGCTCCGGATCCCTGAATTTGAATTTCGGGTGGGTTCGGTTCCGAGAACCGAACCCGCTCATCCCTACTATATATGTTTTGTATATATATATATATCCAGACCTTCCAATAAACAGAGGCACTCTGAGACTGGTAAAGCAACAAGCGTGTAATGGAAACAGACACCAACGTTTCGGGACCAAACGTGTCCCTTTGTCAAGGCATACAAAAATGAAAAATAACTAACCTTAAATACACAGAAGAATCCCGCCATGCGTGTAACACCGTGCATCAGGAAATCAGAGACCGCTTCCCCAGTGACGTCAGGGCGCCGACTGCGTCCCGTTGCCATAGCAACGTTTACCCAGTACGGAAGCCCTGATAAAACAAAAAGATGTAAGGCAAAAACAAGAGTGCCATAAAAAATACAAAGTGCTCTAAACTAAACAAACGTGGATCACCGTGAAGTGTGAAAGATAAGAGTGATTGATCTGAGGAGCATGACAGAAACATATGAAGATGTAACAACTAAGTCAACACCAAAGTGTGCAATTATAGCCAATACCACTAAATCCCAGCACGTATAAATATAGTACAAATTACAATCAAAACAACAAGTTGCAAAACATATTGTGTACGAGTGGGGCAAAGTAACAATGGAAGCACCAAGGAACCTATGAAGTAATTAATGTGTGTTATAAATACTTAATTAATGAACAGTGTGTGAATCAAGAAAAAAATATATATAAAAAATTATATAGAAGGTAAGATGCCTAAGGTATGGCAAAAACATGTGTGTGAACAAAATCCTAAACTGTGTATGTGAAAAATAACTATAAGATGCCATATATACGGCAATAAATCAAATCGTGAAATGAGTGAGCCTGTGTAAAGATCTACATGTGCTTAAAACATACACTGTATTGTAGAACTGAATGGTTCTCCATAAGGAAAACTCATAATTCCTATGTTGTAAAAAGCAACTTTCAGAATTAATTAAAAACATTCCATTGGATTTGTTCATTTAATCCCTTCGGATTGATTGTATCCAGGTTAAAAATCCAGCGTGCCTCCATCCGTAACAATTTGCCTGCGCGATCTCCTCCTCTCAAACTTTTAGGAACATGATCAATCAATTGATGCTTGAAGTCGCTCAATTTGTGCTTCTTTTCGGCGAAATGTCTAGCCACTGGTTGTTCTGAAATTTTACCTGCTAGGGCAGACTTGATGGCAGACCTATGTAGGGCCATTCTTTCCCTGGCCGTACGGATGGATTTACCTACATAGGCCAGTCCGCATGGGCATAGAATGAGGTACACTATATGAGTGGAGGTGCAGGAAAGGATGTGTTTAATGTTATATATTCTATGCGAGTGTGGGTGCTGAAATGATTGACCCACTATCATATGGTTGCATGTAGTGCATCCAAGACATTTGTAACATCCAGGTTTCCTGCCCAAAAATCCTGCATTACTGGGAGTTGAAGAACTCTGCTCGAAGCCCGTAATATCGGTGTGTACCACAATTTCCTTTATGTTTCTGGCTCTTGTGTAACAAGTGAGAGGTTTTTTATGTCTGAAACAAGGTAAATTTCTGTCAGTGGAAACAATCGGCCAAAGGGCTCTTGTAGCTCTGGGAATAACAGCCACCATCCAGTGGCTTTGAAAAAAGGTCTCCCTAGGTCCCAAATGATCAGGGAGGCCAGAATTACCAGCAACCCTGTGGAGTTAGAACCAGCCTTGGATAAGGTGGTGAGTAAATTCCTTGAGAGAGGTTACGAGTTACGACCCTCGTTTATTGGCACAACACAAAATGGAAGTTCTCAAAATTCCAAGGGAAACGTTACTCGCACCCAGTCTCAGAAATATGAGGGAGTGCATCCCTTTTGTGAACGAGTATAATTCTTCCAGTGCAGTTATTCCCAGAGCTACAAGAGCCCTTTGGCCGATTGTTTCCACTGACAGAAATTTACCTTGTTTCAGACATAAAAAACCTCTCACTTGTTACACAAGAGCCAGAAACATAAAGGAAATTGTGGTACACACCGATATTACGGGCTTCGAGCAGAGTTCTTCAACTCCCAGTAATGCAGGATTTTTGGGCAGGAAACCTGGATGTTACAAATGTCTTGGATGCACTACATGCAACCATATGATAGTGGGTCAATCATTTCAGCACCCACACTCGCATAGAATATATAACATTAGACACATCCTTTCCTGCACCTCCACTCATATAGTGTACCTCATTCTATGCCCATGCGGACTGGCCTATGTAGGTAAATCCATCCGTACGGCCAGGGAAAGAATGGCCCTACATAGGTCTGCCATCAAGTCTGCCCTAGCAGGTAAAATTTCAGAACAACCAGTGGCTAGACATTTCGCCGAAAAGAAGCACAAATTGAGCGACTTCAAGCATCAATTGATTGATCATGTTCCTAAAAGTTTGAGAGGAGGAGATCGCGCAGGCAAATTGTTACGGATGGAGGCACGCTGGATTTTTAACCTGGATACAATCAATCCGAAGGGATTAAATGAACAAATCCAATGGAATGTTTTTAATTAATTCTGAAAGTTGCTTTTTACAACATAGGAATTATGAGTTTTCCTTATGGAGAACCATTCAGTTCTACAATACAGTGTATGTTTTAAGCACATGTAGATCTTTACACAGGCTCACTCATTTCACGATTTGATTTATTGCCGTATATATGGCATCTTATAGTTATTTTTCACATACACAGTTTAGGATTTTGTTCACACACATGTTTTTGCCATACCTTAGGCATCTTACCTTCTATATAATTTTTTATATATATTTTTTTCTCGATTCACACACTGTTCATTAATTAAGTATTTATAACACACATTAATTACTTCATAGGTTCCTTGGTGCTTCCATTGTTACTTTGCCCCACTCGTACACAATATGTTTTGCAACTTGTTGTTTTGATTGTAATTTGTGCTATATTTATACGTGCTGGGATTTAATGGTATTGGCTATAATTGCACACTTTGGTGTTGACTTAGTTGTTACATCTTCATATGTTTCTGTCATGCTCCTCAGATCAATCACTCTTATCTTTCACACTTCACGGTGATCCACGTTTGTTTAGTTTAGAGCACTTTGTATTTTTTATGGCACTCTTGTTTTTGCCTTACATCTTTTTGTTTTATCAGGGCTTCCGTACTGGGTAAACGTTGCTATGGCAACGGGACGCAGTCGGCGCCCTGACGTCACTGGGGAAGCGGTCTCTGATTTCCTGATGCACGGTGTTACACGCATGGCGGGATTTCTTCTGTGTATTTAAGGTTAGTTATTTTTCATTTTTGTATGCCTTGACAAAGGGACACGTTTGGTCCCGAAACGTTGGTGTCTGTTTCCATTACACGCTTGTTGCTTTACCAGTCTCAGAGTGCCTCTGTTTATTGGAAGGTCTGGATGAAAGTATGCACGGAGGGCACCTGAGCAATTGATGGAGGAGGGAGAGTGCCGGTCCATAGGAGATTTTATATATATATATATATATATATATAATATATATATATATATATTAGGGATGTGCAGGCTCGGTTTTACTCGGATTTACTCGGTTCTTATCGGATTTATTATATTGGCTATCCAAAACACATGATAGGCGATATCCACTAAAATTTCGTTTTGAGATCCGAGTAAATCCGAGCCTGCACATCCCTAATATATATATATATATATATATATATATATATATATATATTAGGGGTGAGCGGGTTCGGATTTCTGAAATCCGAACCCCCCCGAGCCCCCCCGATCCGAGGCCGATCCGAGTCAGGCTCGACTTTTCCCGCCTGACTCGGATCTGAAATCGAGGCAAAACGTCATCATCCCGCCTTCCGGGTCTCGCGGGTTTTGGATCCTATATAAGGTACCCGCGTCGGCGCCATTTTCTCACTCGGCTGTGGACAGTGAAGAGTGAGGGTGGGAGTTAGGGCTGGCTGGGCTGTGTAGTGTAGTGTAGTGTAGTGCAGAGTAGTGTTGTGCTGTGCTGTGCTGCGCTGTGCTGCTGTTGTCCATAGGGGCTATGTCCACTACTTCAAAATCCATAGGGGCTGGCTGTGTTGTGCTGTGCTGCTGTTAATAGGGGCTGTGTCCACTACTTCAAAGTCCATAGGGGCTGGCTGGACTGTGTTGTGCAGTCAGCAGGGCCGGCCCTAGCCCAAATTTTTTGGTAAGCGAGTATATTTTTTGGCGCCCCCCTATGCAGTGCCCCTTTTACAGTGCCCCCGGTAGTGGTCCCCCCTATGCAGTGTCCCTTATATAGTGCCCCCAGTAGTACCCCCCCCATGCAGTGCCTCCAATAGTGGTACCCCTTATGCAGTGCCCTTTAAACAGTGGCCCCAGTTGTAGTTCCCCCCCTATGTATTGCCCTTTATATAGTGCCCCCAGTAGTGGCCCCCCTTGTAGTGGCCCTAGTAGTAGTCCCCCCTCTTGTAGTAGTCCCTTCTTGTAGTAGTCCCCCCATTGTTGTGCCCCCAGTGGAGGTTCCCCCCCTATGCAGTGCCCCCAGGGTGACAGCATTAGGTGACAGCATTAGGTGACAGGGAGAGGGTGATAGCATTAGGTGACAGGGAGAGGGTGACGACAGGGAGAGGGTGATAGCATTAGGTGACAGGGAGAGGGTGACAGCATTAGGTGACAGCATTAGGTGACAGGGAGAGGGTGACGACAGGGAGAGGGTGACAGCACTAGGTGACAGGGAGAGGGTGACAGCATTAGGTGACAGCATTAGGTGACAGGGAGAGGGTGACGACAGGGAGAGGGTGATAGCATTAGGTGACAGCATTAGGTGACAGGGAGAGGGTGACGACAGGGAGAGGGTGATAGCATTAGGTGACAGGGAGAGGGTGATAGCATTAGGTGACAGGGAGAGGGTGACGACAGGGAGAGGGTGATAGCATTAGGTGACAGGGAGAGGATGACAGCACTAGGTGACAGGGAGAGGGTGACAGCATTAGGTGACAGGCAGAGGGTGACAGCATTAGGTGACAGGCAGAGGGTGACAGCACTAGGTGACAGGGAGAGGGTGATAGCATTAGGTGACAGGGAGAGGGTGACAGCATTAGGTGACAGGGAGAGGGTGACAGCATTAGGTGACATGGAGAGGGTGACGACAGGGAGAGGGTGATAGCATTAGGTGACAGGGAGAGGGTGACAGCATTAGGTGACAGGGAGAGGGTGACGACAGGGAGAGGGTGATAGCATTAGGTGACAGGGAGAGGGTGACAGCACTAGGTGACAGGGAGAGGGTGACAGCATTAGGTGACAGCATTAGGTGACAGGGAGAGGGTGACGACAGGGAGAGGGTGATAGCATTAGGTGACAGGGAGAGGGTGACAGCATTAGGTGACAGCATTAGGTGACAGGGAGAGGGTGACGACAGGGAGAGGGTGATAGCACTAGGTGACAGGGAGAGGGTGACAGCACTAGGTGACAGGGAGAGGGTGACGACAGGGAGAGGGTGATAGCATTAGGTGACAGCATTAGGTGACAGGGAGAGGGTGACAGCATTAGGTGACAGGGAGAGGGTGACGACAGGGAGACGGTGACAGGGAGAGGGTGATAGCATTAGGTGACAGGGAGAGGGTGACGACAGGGAGAGGGTGACAGGGAGAGGGTGATAGCATTAGGTGACAGGGAAAGGGCGATAGCATTAGGTGACAGCATTAGGTGACAGGGAGAGGGTGACAGCATTAGGTGACAGGGAGAGGGTGACAGCATTAGGTGACGGAGAGGGTGATAGCATTAGGTGACAGGGAGAGGGTGACAGCATTAGGTGACAGGGAGAGGATGACAGCATTAGGTGACAGGGAGAGGGTGACAGCATTAGGTGACAGCCATTGCATGACAAATAGAAAGTAATTAAATTAAATTGACTTATGGTGCATACACACGATCAGATTTTTCCTTCAGATATGAACGATAACGATTTAAAAATCGTTCAGTCGTTCATATCTGAAGGAAAATTGTTCATATCTGACATGCCTGAACGATGGACGATCAACGATGCGCATTCCCGTTTGTCAGATAACGATTTCTGATATCTGATGTGTTTGCAGTCAGACTTGGACGATTCCATTCATTTTAATGCAGTCAAAAATCGTTCAATCGTTCAAATCGTTTAATCGTTCAATCGTTCATCTGACAAATCTGACAAGTCTGACAAATCTGACCGTGTGTACGCTCCATTACCTGGGGCCAGAACTGCAGCGCGTGGATAGCTCTTCCCCTTCCTAACTCTGGAGTACTCACTAAACGCCGGGGACGGAGATCGTGACGTCAGATGCGTCCAAGCAGTAGCACAGAGAGAAGAGGAAGCTGGGGATGGAGGGGAGGAGCTAAGGAGAGGGGAGAGCGAGGCCCCTCCTCCCCCTCCAGCCGGGCAAAGACTCCTGTAAGCTGAGTCACTCTGGAGGGGAGGAGCTGATGGGAGAAGAGAGTGGCCACTCCTCTCCCTCCGGCCGTCCCTGGCCTGTCATTAATGAACGTGTGGGCCAGTGTGAATTACAATGAGTCACACTGACTCCTCTTATGCCGCTGCGCAGCCAGCCACAGCTGTTCAGGCAGCGGCTGTGGCTAGCTGCGCAGCGGCATAAAAGGAGTCAGTGTGACTCATTGTAATTAATTTCCGGCATCTTTGGGGGACAGTGGCGGGACTCTGCCGCCCTTATAACTTAGCGCCGTACGCGACTGCGTACCTGGCGTAACGGCCGGCCGGCCCTGGCAGTCAGTTCTCCATAGGGGCTGTGTCCACTCCAAAGTACTTTGCAGTGTCCCAGTCCTAAAGGGGTGCTGTAGTGTTGTCCAGGGGGTGCTCTGTCCATCAGGGGTGCTCCCCCCAAGTGCTAAAAAAATAATATTTTTTCTGTGTTTGTGAATTGGGTGCGCAGTAGCCGCACGTGCATCAACAAAGTAGTGCCAAGCGTGCGCCTGTGTCATAAGTAAAGGGCCGGCTGGCTTGACCGTTAAAGGGTGCTGTAACCCCCAAAGTACACTACAAACCAACTAACAAAATATTTTTTCTGTGTTTGTGAATTGTGTGCGCAGTAGCCGCACGTGCATCAACAAAGTAGTGCCAAGTGTGCGCCTGTGTCATAAGTAAAGGGCCGGCTGGCTTGACCATTAAAGGGTGCTGTAACCCCCAAAGTACACTCCAGTCCAAACCAAAAAAAAAATATTTTCTGTGTTTGTGAATTGTGTGCGCAGTAGCTGCACGTGCATCAACAAAGTAGTGCCAAGCGTGCGCCTGTGTCATAAGTAAAGGGCCGGCTGGCTTGACCGTTAAAGGGTGCTGTAACCCCCAAAGTACACTACAAACCAACTAACAAAATATTTTTTCTGTGTTTGTGAATTGTGTGCGCAGTAGCCGCACGTGCATCAACAAAGTAGTGCCAAGCGTGCGCCTGTATCATAAGTAAAGGGCCGGCTGGCTTGACCGTTAAAGGGTGCTGTAACCCCCAAAGTACACTCCAGTCCAAACCAAAAAAAAAATTATTTTCTGTGTTTGTGAATTGTGTGCGCAGTAGCCGCACGTGCATCAACAAAGTAGTGCCAAGCGCGCGCCTGTGTCATAAGTAAAGGGCCGGCTGGCTTGACCGTTAAAGGGTGCTGTAACCCCCAAAGTACACTCCAAACCAAAAAAATATATATTTTCTGTGTTTGTGAATTGTGTGCGCAGTAGCCGCACGTGCATCAACAAAGTAGTGCCAAGTGTGCGCCTGTGTCATAAGTAAAGGGCCGGCTGGCTTGACCATTAAAGGGTGCTGTAACCCCCAAAGTACACTCCAGTCCAAACCAAAAAAAAAAATATTTTCTGTGTTTGTGAATTGTGTGCGCAGTAGCTGCACGTGCATCAACAAAGTAGTGCCAAGCGTGCGCCTGTGTCATAAGTAAAGGGCCGGCTGGCTTGACCGTTAAAGGGTGCTGTAACCCCCAATGTACACTTCAGTCCAAACCAAAAAAATATATATTTTCTGTTTTTGTGAATTGTGTGCGCAGTAGCCGCACGTGCATCAACAAAGGAGCAGCGCCAAGCGTGCGCCTGTGTCCCATAAGTAAAGAGCCGGCTGGCTCATTTCTTAAAGGGTGGTGTAACCCACAAAGTGCACTACTCTCCAGCAAAAATAAAAAATATTTTCTGTTTATATATCAAATCGATATAACATAAATGGAGGACCAAACTTTCTCCGATAAAAATAAAATAGAGAAAGATCAAGAACCACTTCCTCCTAATGCTGAAGCTGCTGCCACTAGTCATGACATAGACGATACCATGCCATCAACGTCGTCTGCCAAGGCCGATGCCCAATGTCATAGTAGAGGGCACATACAATCCCAAATGACAAAGTTCAGGAAAATGACCTTGAAAAAAACATTTAAATCAGCTGAAGAGAAACGTAAACTTGCCAATATGCCATTTACGACACGGAGTGGCAAGGAACGGCTAAGGTCGATCCCTAGTATGTTCATGACTAGTGGTTCAGCTTCACATGACGATGGAAGCCCTCCTCCCACTAAAAAAATCAAACGAGTTAAGCTGGCAAAAGCACAGCGAAGAACTGTGCTTTCTAAGAAGATATCACAAATCCCCAAGGAGAGTCCAAGTGTGGTGGTGGTTGCGATGCCTGACCTTCCCAGCACTGGACGGGAAGAGGTGGCTCTTTCCACCATTTGCACGCCCCCTGCAAGTGCTGAAAGGAGCACCCACAGTCCACTTGCTGATATGCAAATTGAAGATGTCACTGTTGAAGTACAACAGGATGAGGATACTGGTGTAGCTGGCGCTGAGGATGAAGTTGGCGAGGAGGATTCTGATGGTGATGTGGTTTGTTTAAATCAGGCTCCGGGGGAGACAGTTGTTGTCCGTGGGATGAAAAAGCCCATCACGGTCATGCCTGGGCAGAAGACCAAACATTCCACCTCTTTGGTCTGGCAATATTTCTATCCAAATCCGGACAACAACTGTCTTGCCATATGTACCATATGTAAAGGTGAAATAAGTAGGGGTAGGGACGTCAATCACCTAGGAACATCCTCCCTTATACGGCACCTGTAGCGCGTTCATAAAAAGTTACTGTCAAATTTCAGAAACTTTGGCTAAGACCGTAAGCAGTCCAGGGACACCTAAATCCCGTTGTCCTGTTGTATCCAAGCGCCTGCAAACCACACCGTCAACTCCCTCCTCGTCAATTTCCTCCTCAGTCAGGATCGGAAGTAGTCCTGCAGGCCATGTCACTGGCATGACTGACTCTCCTATCCAGGATTCCTCCGGAGGATCCTGCATTGCTACGCCTACTGCTGCCGCTGCTGCTGTTGCTGCTGCTGGGAGTCGTTCATCATCCCAGAGAGGAAGTAGGAACACCACTACTTTTACTAAACAATTGACCCTCCAACAGTCCTTAGCGAGGAGGATGAAGTACGACAGCAGTCATCCTGAAGCAAAACGTATAACTGAGGCCTTGACTGCTATGTTGGTGTTAGACGTGCATCCGGTATCCGCCATTAGTGCAGTGGGATTTAGACAATTGATGGAGGTAGTGTGTCCCCGGTTCCAAATCCCGTCTAGATTCCACTTCACTAGGCAGGCGATACCGAGACTGTACAGAAACGTCAGAAAAAGTGTCCTCAGTGTCCTGAAAAATGCCGTTGTACACAATGTCCACTTAACCACGGACATGTGGACAAGTGGAACAGGGCAGACTAAGGACTATATGACTGTGACAGCCCACTGGGTAGATGTATCACCTTACGCAGCAACAGCAGCAGCGTCACCAGTAGCAGCATCTCAGAAACACCAGCTCGTTCCAAGGCAGGCTACGCTGTGTATCACCGGTTTCAGTAAGAGGCACACCGCCGACAACCTCTTAGAGAAACTGAGGGAAATCATCGCCCAGTGGCTTACCCCACTTGGACTCTCCTGGGGATTTGTGATATCTGACAACGCCACCAATATTGTGCGGGCATTACATCTGGGCAAATTCCAGCACGTCCCATGTTTTGCTCACACAATAAACTTGGTGGTGCAGAATTTTCTGAAAAGCGACAGGGGCGTGCAGGAGACGCTTTGGGTGACCCGAAAATTTCTGCCCACTTTCGCCATTCAGTGACTGCGTGCCGAAGACTGGAGCGCCAGCAAACACTCTTGAACCTGCCCCGCCATCACCTGAAGCAAGAGGTTGTGACACGGTGGAACTCAACCCTCTATATGCTTCAGAGGATGGAGGAGCAGCAAAAGGCCATACAAGCCTATACATCCACCTATGACATAGGCAAAGGAGGGGGTATGCACCTGACTCAAGCGCAGTGGAGAATGATTTCCGTGTTGTGCAAGGTTCTCCAGCCCTTCGAACTTGCCACACGTGAAGTCAGTTCAGACACTGCCAGCTTGAGTCATCTCATTCCCCTCATCAGGCTTTTGCAGAAGCAGCTGGAGAAAGTGAAGGAGGAGCTAAGACGGAGCGATTCCGCTCGGCATGTGGGACTTGTGGATGAAGCCCTTCATTCGCTTTGCCAGGATTCCAGGGTGGTCAATCTGTTGAAATCAGACCACTACATTTTGGCCACCGTGCTCGATCCTAGGTTTAAAGCCTATGTGGTGTCTCTCTTTCCGGCCGACACAAGCCTGCAGAGGTGCAAAGACCTGCTGGTGAACACACTGTCAGCTGAAGCGGAACGTGACACGTCAACAGCTCCTTCTTCATTTTCTCCCGCAACTGGGGCTGCCAGGAAAAAACTTAGGTATCCGAAGCAACCCGCTGGTGGTGATGCAGGGCAGGCAGGACCAAGTTTGGACATCTGGTCCGGACTGAAGGACCTGGCAACAATTTCTGACATGTCTACTGTCACTGCATATGATACTGTCACCATTGACAGAATGGTGGAGGATTACATCGGTGACAGCATCCAAGTAGGCATGTCAGACAGTCCATACCTGTACTTGCAGGAAAAAGAGGCAATTTGGAGGCCCCTGTACAAACTGGCTCTATTTTACCTGAGTTGCCCCCCCTCCAGTGTGTACTCCGAAAGTGTGTTTAGTGCAGCCGGGAACCTTGTCAGCGAAAGGCGTAGGAGGTTGCTTCCACAGAATGTGGAGAAGATGATGTTCATCAAAATGAATTATCAGCTCTTCCAGGGAGACCAGCCCCCAGAACATACAGAGGGACCTGTGGTGGTGGATTCCAGTGGGGACGAGTTAATACTCTGTGAGGATGAGGATGTACACACTGAAGAGGGTGAGGAATCGGTGGATGAGGAGGATGAGGATGACATCTTGCCTCCGTAGAGCCAGTTTGTGCAGGGACAGATTAATTGCCAGCTTGTTTTGTGGGGGCCCAAACGAACCAATAATTTCAGCCACAGTTATGTGGCAGACCCTGGCGCTGAAATGATTGGTTTGTTAAAGTGTGCATGTCCTGTTTATACAACATAAGGGTGTGTGGGAGGGCCCAAGGACAATTCCTTCTTGCACCTCTTGTTTTTCTTTGCATTATGTACAGTTTGGGGCCTAGTTTTTCAAACTGCCATCCTGTCTGCCACTGCAGTATCACGCCTAGATGGGTCACGTGTTTGTGCCGCCCACTCGTGTCGCTTAGCATAGTCATCCAGCTACCTCAGTGCAACCTTTTGGACATAAAAACACTATTGTGAGGTGTGAGGTGTTCAGAATAGACTGGAAATGAGTGGAAATTAAGGTTATTGAGGTTAATAATAGCATAGGAGCAGAAAAACCTACAAATTCTGTGATTTTAGCTGTTTTTATGCTTTTTTTCAAAAAAATACAGATCCAAAACACAAAACCCAGAACCCAAAACATGGAAGGGTGGTTTTGGCAAAACCAATCCAGATCCAAAACACGAAGAAAGATCCAGATCCAAAACCAAAACACAAAACACGAAAAGTGGCCGGTGCACACCCCTATATACATATATATATATTATATATATATATATATATATATATATACTCACTGGACCGGCACTCCGCTATACAGAAAAAAACAATGCCCCTGTGCCATCTGCAACTAGTGTATAGAGAAATGGAAAATCAGTGGCACTTGGAGACTTGTAAACAAGTTTAATGTAATCCTTCACATTGCACCAACGTTTCGGGGATCACATGCCCCTTTGTCAAGGTAGATAGAGTAAACAAGAAAGAACAGATCGCTTACCTTATACCAAGAGAAGCCCGCCAAGTGTGTGTGACCGGACACCTGCCCGGGACTCCACGTGACGCAGCCGAAGGCCCACACTGAAGACGTCATCATGCTGTGAGTCACTGGTAGCCAAGGCAACCAGGACGCCTGCGCTAAGACGCGGCATGTCATCCTGGTGTGAAAGAAAAGTCAAGTGAAATAAGTTAGAGCCAATAGAAAAAGACGTGAAAAGAAAAACGCATAAAACAAAGCAGGTCATAATGTAGACAAAACATTAGCATAAAAGTTTACATCTGCTGGAAGCCTATAAAGAAAACAGGGACAAAAAGGGGAAAAAAAAGGAAGAATCAAAAAAAGAAAATGAAATAGCAAAAAACAGGGGAGGGGAGGGGGAGAGGAGGGGAGGGAAGAGAAAGGAAAATGAAACAACAGGAAAATGCAATGAAACAAAAGGAAAAGAAGAAAGGAGAAAGGTAAGAGGGAAAAAACCAAAAACACCTAGGCATGGCGGGTTGGAAAGAATACACAACTGATGCTGGGGAGGTCTTTGTGCAGATAAACATCGACTAGAATAAAGATACATGGAAATATCAAAATGCATGCAGGTCCAAGACGGAGAAAACGGATGTTAGTGGTGCAGGAACCTGAAAGTATTTGAGAAACAAAAATCAAGCTTGAAGGTAAAGACAATAATGTGATACTTCAATTAAACACGCTCCAAGTGATCTTCTTGTTGAGACCAGCTGGGCTGATGGTATTAAGATTGAAAATCCATTTTGCTTCAATTTGAAGGAGACGAGCTGCTCTATCTCCAGCTCTAATTGTCTTAGGCATGTGGTCTATGGCCATGTGTCTGAGGTCGGGGAGCGAGTGGTTCTTTTCGGCAAAATGCCTAGCAACCGGCTGATCTGAGCTTTCACCAGTGAGGGCTGCCTTCATGGCAGATCGATGCAGAGCTATCCGTTCCCTTATAGTCCTCATGGTCTTCCCTACATAATGTAGACCGCAGGGATAACTGATGAGATATATAATGAGAGAAGATGTGCATGTCAGGACGTGTCTGATATAAAAAACGCGGTCTGAATGAGGGTGTGCAAAAGTATGCCCTGCATCCATATGCTGGCAAGTGGTGCACCTCAAACATTTGTAGCAGCCCTGTCCCCTAGAGAGGAAGGTACCTGTGGAGTTGCTGTTGCTGGAATCAACGTTGGTAATATCAGCGTGGACCACTACATCTTTGATATTTCTGCCCCTGGTAAAGCAGGCTAAGTGCCTCTGACCTCTTAAAGAGGACAGGTCTCTGTCGGGTGGCACAATGAATAACCGCACTAGAGGTACTGTACTGGCTCTTCCAAGGAATTATCGCCTCAGGGTCCTTTTTCTTTGATATGAACAAGGAACTTCTCGGAATGTTTAACACCTCTTGTTTCTGCTTAGATAGAAGGGAAGGGTCATAGCCTCTCTGCAAAACTTTGCTGGCAATGTGGTCTAAACTTGCTGGTGTCGCTAGTGATCATTGCCACCCTGATCATCTGAGATTTAGGAAGTCCCTTCTTTAGTGTTAAAGGGTGGTGACTATTCGCTTGTAGCAGGGTGTTTTTGTCAGTAGGCTTAGTATAAATCCCTGTGCAGATGTGGCCATTAATGATGGAAGCTTGGACATCAAGGTAATATAGTGAATGTAAGCTGTACTGATATGTAAGCCTAATAGGCGAAGCTCTGGAGTTGATATTTGTCATGAGTGTTTTGAATTAATCTTCCCCGCCGGACCAGCCCTGAGAGATCTCGGCAAGTACCGAGATATTATCATCCGCCCTGTTGATAAGGGGGGAGGAATCGTCATCCAAGATTTGTCCGATTACAGAGACGAAATATGCCAGCAACTGGCTGTTACAGACACCTACCAGGCCCTTAGCAACATCCTACCATGGCTTACAAAAAAGAGCTGGACGATATCCTGTTGCGGGCTAAAAACAGAGGATTGCTTTCGGACCAATTATTGAAGTTACTATCCAAGGAACACCCTGTCATTCCCATATTATTCACGGTGTCAAAAATCCATAAGCAGATAGATAAACAACTAGGGCATCCGATTATATTGGCCAGAGATTCGCTGTATCAACCAATTTCGCAGTTTCTAGACATCGTTGTTCAACCACTGTTATTGAAACAACCTACCTTTATCAAGGACACCTCCAGTTTTCTCACTCTTTTGGAGGACTTGGGCCCTATTCCTGAAAAGACCCTTATTTGCGTTATGGATATCTACAGCTTGTACACATCAATCCCCCACAAAGATGAATTGGAAGCTATGAAGGAATTTCTGTGTATTGAAAAAGTTTCAAGTATCGACCATGAGTTCTTTTTACAACTACTTGAACTAACACTCACCAGGAATTATTTCCTTTTTGACGGGCGTTTTTCTCTCCAACTGACCGGATGCACGATGGGGAGCAATGTAGCCCCCTCGTATGCAAATATTTACATGTTCAAGGAAGAATGTCTCATGTTTTACAATGACGCAAAAGTGTCTAACCACATTATTATGTTTGCCAGATACATAGACGACCTGTTCATGCTCTGGTCTGGCGGGGAAGATGAATTCAAGACACTCATGACAAATATCAACTCCAGAGCTTCGCCTATTAGGCTTACATATCAGTACAGCTTCCATTCACTAAATCACCTCGATGTCCAAGTTTCCATCATTATTGGCCACATCCACATGGGGATTTACATCCAAGCCTAAACAAAAACACCCTGCTACAAGCGAATAGTCACCACTCTTTAGCCCTTAAGAAGGGACTTCATAAATCTCAGATGATCAGGGTGGCAAGGATCACTAGCGACACCTCTGAATTAGAAGCAAGATTAGACAACATTGTCAGCAAAGTTTTGCAGAGAGGCTATGACCCTTCCCTTCTATCTAAGCAGAAACAAGAGGTGTTAAACATCCCGAGAAGTTCCTTGTTCATATCAAAGAAAAAGGACCCTGAGGCGTTAATCCCTTTAAAAGCCAGTACAGTACCTCTAGTGCGGTTATTTATCGTGCCACCCGAGCCCTTTGGCCCATTGTCACCACGGACAGAGACCTGTCCTCTTTAAGAGGTCAGAGGCCCTTAGCCTGCTTTACCAGGGGCAGAAATATCAAAGATGTAGCGGTCCACGCTGATATTACCAACGTTGATTCCAGCAACAGCAACTCCACAGGTCTCTAGGGGATGGGGCTGCTACAAATGTTTGAGGTGCACCACTTGCCAGCATATGGATGCAGGCCATACTTTTGCACACCCTCATTCGGACCGCATTTTTTACATCAGACACGTCCTGACATGCACGTCTTCTCTCATTATATATCTCATCAGTTGTCCCTGCGGTCTACATTATGTAGGGAAGACCACGAGGACTATAAGGGAACGGATAGCTCTGCATCGATCTGCCATGAAGGCAGCCCTCACTGGTAAAAGCTCAGATCAGCCAGTTGCTAGGCATTTTGCCGAAAAGAACCACTCACTCCCCGACCTCAGACACATGGCCGTAGACCACGTGCCTAAGACAATTAGAGGTGGAGATAGAGCAGCTCGTCTCCTTCAAATTGACGCGGCTGGTCTCAACAAGAAGATCACTTGGAGCGTGTTTAATTGAAGTATCACATTATTGTCTTTACCTTCAAGCTTGATTTTTGTTTCTCAAATACTTTCAGGTTCCTGCACCACTAACATCCGTTTTCTCCGTCTTGGACCTGCATGCATTTTGATATTTCCATGTATCTTTATTCTAGTCGATGTTTATCTGTACAAAGACCTCCCCAGCATCAGTTGTGTATTCTTTCCATGCCGCCATGCCTAGGTGTTTTTGGTTTTTTCATTTTCTTTTTTTGATTATTCTTTTTTTTTCCCTTTTTGTCCCTGTTTTCTTTATAGGCTTCCAGCAGATGCAACCTTTTATGCTAATGTTTTGTCTACATTATGACCTGCTTTGTTTTATGCGTTTTTCTTTCCATGTCTTTTTCTATTGGCTCTAACTTATTTCACTTGACTTTTCTGTCACACCAGGACGACATGCCGCGTCTTAGCGCAGGCGTCCTGGTTGCCTAGGCTACCAGTAACTTAGCGCAATTACATCTTCAGTGCGGGACTCCGGCTGTGTCTCGTGGAGTCCTGGGCGGCGTCCGGTCACACACACTTGGCGGGCTTCTCTTGGTATGAGGTAAGTGATCTGTTCTTTCTTGTTTACTCTATCTACCTTGACAAAGGGGCGTGTGAGCCCCAAAACGTTGGTGCAATGTGAAGGATCACATTAAACTTGTCTACAAGACTCCAAGTGCCGCTTTTTTTCTATTTCTCTCTCTCTCTCTCTCTATATATATATATATATACACTGTATATATGTCTGTGTCTATATATCTATCTATATATATATATATATATATATATATAGACACACTATATATATATATGTATATATATATATATACATATATACACATACACACACACATCAGGCAGGCAGCCCAATGTTTGTGTGTGTATATATATATATATATATGTATATCTCTAAATATCTATTTATATATATATATATGTGTATATATATGGATAAATAATTAGTGCGCTTAATTCAGAATTTAGAGCAATACCAATGTCCAGGAAATGAGTCCCACAAGTGATTGCACAAACAGTGTCTTATAACCAATTCCTCACATATAAAAGTGGGATTGTGAAGCAGAGATCCTATATCTGAAATGGATCGGCGTCTTCCCCAATATAAGAACCCCCGAATCCAGCCGGGAACAACACTACAAAGAAAACAGAGAAAGGGGGCGCCACATCGTGCTTAAAAGTATAACAATATTTTATTGCAATCTTTGAAAATGACTATGCGCGTACCAGAACAAGCGGTCAGAGCCACCGCTAGCGTAAACAGCACAATAATAAGCAGAGGCAATCACCCGGTCTGTAACCTGGACATCTCCAAGGACTTCTCCGGGAACTGGTTCCTCTGCACAATCCAAATCGCCAAGCCACGCCACTACATGTTTCGTCGTAAGACTTCGTCAGGAGGCTGAATGGCGCTATACAGTCATCCTTTAAATAGCATCAATGCTCTCACATCTCTTAATTCATCACAACACTTAGGTGTGCCTTGTTACAATTAATTCTTTCAGTCTGCTCAAATGGCAACATACTATAAAATGTCTCATAGAAAACACATTAAAACTAATACAATACTAAAATGGCTTACTGCTATATTAAACAAACATTTATACATCTGGATCTCAGAATAATAATGCATACAGTGTTAATATATTACATAAAATGTGAAAAACAACATTAAAACACCTCAGATGTGAATGCAATCCTGCAAGGAAAAAAAAAAACAGTTAAAAAAATAAATAAAATAAAAATAAAAATGTATATATATATAGGCGTCCAAATGGTCCGGCACTCTTAACCCTCCAGGGTTTTAGTAGCCTCCGTGCCCTCCTTGTGTAGGATGGTGTATAGCAAAAGAAGCAGGCGACACTGGAGGTCTTAGATGAAGTACGTTTAATCCAATGTTTCAGGGCATATACAGCCCTTTTATCAAGGATACAAAAAGTTTATATATATATATATATATATATATTTAAAGTAGGGATGTGCAGGCTCGGTTTTACTCGGATTTACTCGGTTCTTATCGCCACTTTACCGCAAATTCGGATTTATTATATTGGCTATCCAAAACACATGATAGGCGCTAGCCAATAAAATGCCGTTTAAAGATCCGAGTAAATCCGAGTAAAACCGAGCCCGCTCACCCCTAATTTAAAGACACATGCACATAAATGATATAAATAATGTAACACTAAAGCAATCATCAAAAATACATAACAAAAGAGAAATAAATAAGAAAAAAAGTAGAAAGAAACAAAGGAATATAAAGACACAAGATGAACGGGGGGATCACCTGTATAATCTATTTTTTCTCAAATCGCTCATTGAAACCAGAGGGGGACAGAGTATTTAAGGTGATAATCCAAAAAGTTTCCTGTTATATCAATGCATTCTCCCGATCTCCACCTCTTTTATCCACCTTAATATGCTCTATCCCCATTAATCGTAAAGTTGAGGGGCAGCTATTCTGACATTTTTTAAAATGTCTTGGTAAACTATGATTATCTACCTTATTTTTTAATATTTCGCAGATGCTCAAGAATTTTTATTTTCAAAGGCCTTTTGTTCTTTATATATGTATGTATGTATGTAGGTATATATATATATATATATATATATATAGAAACATGCATAAAGATGGGCACTCTCAGTACTGAAAAAGTGAAAACATTTTTATTGAAGCTCACATATTCTTCAAGCGATAATCAGGTCGACGTTTCAGTCCTCCTGGACCTTTGTCAAGACATAGAAAATCCAAACTGCACAGACACCACCAAAGACAGGTAGCTTCACAGTCACACCAGACCAGCCTATATACCCCTCCCAAATGCCAATAGAAAGCACATGCGTAACAACCAATCAACCATAATTAACGTAGCAACAAGCAAACACATACCAAATATGTTAAGTCAGTCACAATCACTGTAGTATCCACCTCACCGGCTTAGGTTAATCCACATATGGACTATGGATATGGAGCCCAACTTGACTTAACCACTTAATAAGCGTGGAACGCACGGAAGCCGGAAATAATACAAAACATCCGGCATAGCGCCGGAGCTCACCACCGCAGCATGTGTCAGCTGCGTCATAGCGCATTGCCCAGGTCGCGGAATCAGGTCACGTACCACGTGATCCACAGGGACCAATGTGGAGCGAGCAAGGCCTGCGTTCCACACACCCGGAACGCAAGCCAAAGTCCATACAGCATACACTAAGAAGTAGCACATCACCGCAATCACTATGGGCGGCGTCATTTCGTGTCACGCACAACCCAAACCAAGGTAGCGCCTCACGTGACCGAACGTGACCTGATGAGACAAAACACAACTATGTTCCACTAACCTGGAGCGCAAGCAGGAGGCGGGCATAAACAGGCTGATCGGGGGTGACTGCAAAGCCACAAACAACCACAGACATAAACACATCAATAAAATGCATAGCACATTAGACATATCTAATATACAAAATCCAAGAATAGTATAACAATTATTGACCCGTAAGGGGGACATAGAGTACTACAACCCATACTACCAAAGTACATATATATTGATCAAATAATAATAAACAAAATCAATACTGATAATAAATCTATTAAACCAAAAAAAATGAACAAAGTAATAATATCCTTATTTATAACATAACATAATAATACCCATCACTAATAAATGACACCAGTCCACAGATTCACGGGCCCAGATCAAAAAAACTAATGAAAAAAACTAATAAAAAAAATAAAAATGACTTATTTAAGAAAAATATAATATGGCATATACTCATTCAATCCACGTGGAGCAACAGTATCCAACTGAAAAATCCAGCGCGCCTCACGTTTTCTCAAGAGCAACTCTTGATCCCCACCGCGCATGGGCTTAGGTACAGTGTCAATCAGCATACATCTCAATGTCGATGGAGGATGCTTGAAATCCAGAAAATGCTTTGCCACCGGTTTATCAGAACTAAGAGTCTGAAAAGCAGAACGGATTGATGAACGATGGTTATCCATTCTTTCACGAAATGGTCACGTTATCATTCCGATGTAGTATAACCCACGTGGGCATGTAAGAAAATAGATCACAAAATCCATGGTGCATAACAACTTGTGTCAGATAGTGATCCTCTTGCCGCTATGTGGGTGTGGGAAGTGCGTGCCCACCAGCATTGATCTGCAAGTTATACAGTTTGGGCACTTAAAACACCCCACCTTGTTACTAAGTAATCACTGCTGTTGGTGTCCACTTGGTTGCCTAGTTGGGCGTAACAGTAATTTTTGGAGGCTTGGCCCCCTACGGTAGGCCATCACAGGAGGTTTACTGCTAATGCCCTTGAGGACAGTATCAGATGATATAATGCCCCAGTGTTAACGAACAGACTTCGCACTGTAGTGTGACGCCAGATCAAATGTACTTGGGTAAATCATACGTGTGGAATCCAATGGATGCTTTATAGTGGTTTGTGCATTTCTGAATCTAGCCTTCTTAAGACATCTACTGATAACATTCAGCGAGTAACCTCTTTCAACAAAATGATCACTCATTCCTTTTAACTGTATTTCCATGTGTGATTGCATAGTATTGTTCCGCAATACTCTCATGAATTGAGAGATAGGTAAACTCTCCTTGAGATTACTGGGATGATGGCTGGACGAGTGCAATAACGTATTACGGTCTGTAGTTTTACGAAGAAGGGTAGATTGCAACTGGTTATCCTTCCAAAAAATGGTTACATCCAAAAAATTCATTGCATCTTTATTGATCTGGGCCGTGAATCTAATGGGACTGTTGAGTGCATTCAGGTTGTCAACCATTAAATGAAAATCAGGCTCAGTACCACGCCAGATGAAAAAGAGGTCGTCAATATAGCGTTTATAATGGCAAATCTTATCTCCATACATAGGCAATATGTGTTCCTGCTCGTAAAGACTCATGTACAGATTCGCTTACGACGGCGCAAGATTAGATCCCATCGCCATCCCCGCTATCTGCACATAGTATTTATTGCCATAAGTGAAATGATTTTTAGTAAGAAGAATTTCAGCCAGTTCTAGGAGAAATTGTATAGGGGGACCTACATGGTTGCCCCTACTTAATACAGTTTTGAGTGACTCTAGACCCTCCTTATGTGGAATCACAGTATATAAGGACGTTACGTCCATAGTGGCCAGCCAGTATTGATCACAGAGGTCAGTCAATGTAAGGGTTTTGCCAAGAAAATCAGATGTATCTCTAATATAACTTTCCATAGACGTCACATGCGGTTGTAGGAAACTGTCTAGAAACATCGCCAATGGCTGAAGGACTGATCCACGAGCAGATATAATGGGACGGCCAGGCAGGTTGGTTAAGGATTTATGCACTTTAGGCAATAAATATAGTATAGGACATAGAGGATGTTCAACCTTCAAAAACGTGGCTATGTCCACATCCAACCAACGGTGTTCTACAGCCCGGTCTACCACATGATCAACCAGTTTTTTCACATCATACATAGGGTTGCATAATACTCGTCGATAGGTGCTGTCATCATCAAGCTGACGGCGCGCTTCAACATCATACGCCCCCCAGTCTTGAATGACCACAGCACCCCCCTTATCAGCCTGTCTAATAACAATTTCATCATTGCGTATCAACGAGCTCAAAGCCCTTCGCTGTTCACTATTAAGATTGTCATAATTTCTATGTTCAACAAACATAGAAGGCTTTGAGCTTTGAGCTCGTTGATATGCTGATTGACACTGTACCTAAACCCATGCGCAGTGGGGATCGAGAGTTGCTCTTGAGAAAATGTGAGGCGCGCTGGATTTTTCAGTTGGATACTGTTGCTCCACGTGGATTGAATGAGTATCTGCCATATAATATTTTTCTTAAATATGTCATTTTTATTTTTTTCATTAGTTTTTTTCATTAGTTTTTTGATCTGGGTCCGTGAATCTGTGGACTGGTGTCACTTAATAGTGATGGGTATTATTATGTTATGTTATAAATAAGGATATTATTACTTTGTTCATTTTTTTTGGTTTAATTGATTTATTATCAGTATTGATTTTGTTTATTATTATTTAATCAATATATATGTACTTTGGTAGTATGGGTTGTAGTACTCTATGTCCCCCTTACGGGTCAATAATTGTTATACTATTCTTGGGTTTTGTATATTAGATATGTCTAATGTGCTATGCATTTTTTTGATGTGTTTATGTCTGTGGTTGTTTGTGGCTTTGCAGTCACCCCCGATCAGCCTGTTTATGCCCGCCTCCTGCTTGCGCTCCAGGTTAGTGGAACGTAGTTGTGTTTTGTCTCATCAGGTCACGTTTGGTCACGTGAGGCGCTACCTTGGCTTGGGTTGTGCGTGACACGAAATGACGCCGCCCATAGTGATTGCGGTGATGTGCTACTTCTTAGTGTTTGCTGTATGGACTTTGGCTTGCGTTCCGGGTGTGTGGAACGCAGGCCTTGCTCGCTCCACATTGGTCCCTGTGGATCACGAGGTACGTGACCTGATTCCGCGACCTGGGCGATGCGCTATGACGCATGCTGCGGTGGTGAGCTCCGGCGCTATGCCGGATGTTTTGTATTATCTCCGGCTTCCGTGCGTTCCACGCTTTGCAACGCAACGCGACAGTCTCCCACTTATTAAGTGGTTAAGTCAAGTTGGGCTCCATGGCCCTGATTCAGAGCCGGACGCTCTGACCAGAGCGCTCGCTCTGAATCAGGGCCCTCCTCCATTAAAATGGAGCGTCCTCCTGGACGCTCGTATAGCTGTGGGTCACCACCCACAGCATATACGAGCGTCCAACAAGATGGTCGCGATGGTCTTGACCATCGCGACCATCGGGCTTGCGAATGAAACCCTGTGGTCGGGTTTCTCAACCACAAGCCCTGGAGTGATTTTGGCTCTATCAGAGCCAAAATCACTCCCACTGACATCACTAGTGATGTCAGTGGGGCCAGCTTCAGACGGTAGGCGTTCCCATGGGAACGCCTCCGTCTGGTAGGCACGCCCCCGGCACGGCCACCAAAGGGGGCGTGCTGTCAATCAACATCGACAGCATGCCCCCTTTGGTGCGAGACCCGCAGCGATGGAAAGTCCTTCGTTTGCCGGGTACGCGAATGCGCACGACGGAGCTCCCTCCATCGCGCGCATGCGCAGTGGGGAACATCGACCCACTTGCGAGCGCACTGCCGCTCGCGAGTGGGTCTGCATGACCCCCCATATCCATAGTCCATATGTGGATTAACCTAAGCTGGTGAGGTGGATACTACAGTGATTGTGACTGACTTAACATATTTGGTATGTGTTTGCTTGTTGCTATGTTAATTATGGTTGATTGGTTGTTACACATGTGCTTTCTATTGGCATTTGGGAGGGGTATATAGGCTGGTCTGGTGTGACTGTGAAGCTACCTGTCTTTGGTGGTGTCTGTGCAGTTTGGATTTTCTATGTCTTGACAAAGGTCCAGGAGGACCGAAATGTCGACCTGATTATCGCTTGAAGAATATGTGAGCTTCAATAAAAATGTTTTCACTTTTTCAGTACTGAGAGTGCCCATCTTTATGCATGTTTCTATATTTTGGTCCACTAAGCTGGCCTCTAATGGAGCACCTCATTATTATTTAATATGCTGGATGTGCTGTTTCCCATTTGGATTATATATATATATATATATATATATATATATATAATATATATATATATATATATATAAAACTTTTATTGATAGGGGCCCCAACACATTTATTGCCCAGGGGCCCCCACAGACCTTAATCCAGCCCTGACCATACCTGAGGCAAAACTTAAAAATACGGGTTATCTATAGTGAATGCAGGGGGTACGGCTACTAAGGGGCGACATTTTCATGCTCTATGCTTTGACTGCCGCTGGCTGCACCTAGCTCGCTTAGCCCCTTCCCAACAGAACTCTTTGAACCTGAACTCGACAGTGAGGAGGAACTGACGCACCAACTTCAAACATGACCCAGTGGACAGACCAGTCTTTCCAGATGCACTGGACAAAGATTGTCTTCGCGCATCTCAATATGCTTTTTTTATCATATATATATATAATATATATATATATATAAATATATGTGTGTGTGAAAAATCCCTTTGTATAATGATATATTATAGTCATTCTCTGATCACTGCTGGTGCCAGAATTCATGAATGAGCCACAATGAGTTATAATGATATATAATGAGTACCATCACCTCTTGTTTCTGTATATTTCCTGTGTCTCTTTATACTACAGATCACCTCCTCTGCACATACTGTACAGAGATAGGCTTCCTAAGCTTGGTTACAACAGATCAGAAGCCACTTCTACAAACATAGGGCCTGATTGAGAGGTGTACACTATGCAGAAGGCAACGCAGTTGAGCTATTCGCAATGTCTCCATCATCGCAAGTTCCTGAGCAGACCACTGCGACTCATGGTCGTTCCTGGGTGGAGTCAGGGAGGTGGGGGAAAGTGTTTGGAAAATGAGGCCGGTCCGTGGGCGTGTTATGGGCGTTACAAATGTGTGTCTGCTCTCGCAGCTGCATTCCCAAATGCAGGAAAGCCGTCTCAGAGGCCATTTTTAGAGAGAAATTGACCCAGAATCTGCACAGCCCGGGACTTACTCAATCAGTCAATGTGCGTCCAATGGTACTTCAATGATGGTGTGTTATATATACAAATGCAAAAGCAGAAGACATAGCTTAAGTCTTCAACACATCTAAGATTTGAAGAGGCTTATTATATTAAAGTTACCAATTCACCATGTGCCTGTCAATAATTAACTACTTTATAATGAAAGCCACACGAATTGAACATCTTAATGCCTCTCTTCCTGTTAATTAATTGGTCCCAATAACCAAAACAGTGCATCACCATGCCACATAGCAAAAGTTTGGAGGGGAAATGGCAATGCAGCTTAGGATTTCCAGGCCACGTGTTCTACTCTCAATATGGTAACCTGGGGGCCACGTCTGATCATGCCCCACTGAATGCACAAAAGAATCATCCGCGCTTTTTAAAGTTCGGCCACTGTTTGCAATCTAAAGGCCTGATTCAGAGTTGGGAATAGAGAGAGATCTCTCTCAACTGATCATCTTGGTGAAGCCATGCTGCACTGCAGGTGGGGCAGATTTAAAATGTGTAGAGAGATTTAGATTTGGGAGGGAGGTGTCCAAACTGACATCAAAATTGTAGAGTAATAATGAAGCTGTGCAGTATTTGTGGGCTACATGTAAAAGCAGCCAGTATTTACCCTAGATGCAAAATAAAATGTATGTATTTACACCCCTTGCATTGCAACATGGTTTGTCCAGGTACACAGTTAAGTGCTATCTCTCTCTCTATTCCCAACTCTGAATCAGGCCCTAAATCCGCTTTTTCTTAAGCATTTCATAGTATATCACTGACTCTCGTCAAACGATCGTACAAGATTAACTTGACATTTGGCTCATGAGTTTTATTTGTTAAAATATTTTCCTTACCAAGTCCATGTCCTATCTTTAAGGAGCTTTCTTCAGACCTGACCATTTCCAATATGCACGTTACAATAAGTTTCCTTTTAATGGACAAAATGTTACGTTCTCCTAAAGCTCAAATGTATATAGTTCAGTGCTTAACCAGTCAGTCAGTGGTTTTCATTTTTCACTCCAGTGTTATGATGGGAGGAAAACCAAACAACAGGCTTCTCTCCTGGAAGTGAAGACGGTGCATTAAGACAAGGCAAACGTAAACATTGAGACGTAAACTGTGTATTTTTCGAGTAAACCTCACCAAGACAGAACACAGAGAGCGAACGGTAGCCTGTGGCTTGAGGGTAAGGTCTACATAATGGCTAGCTCCTTGCTTTAACAGCTCATTATTCTTCACAAAGAGGGTGAAGACTCCGCTGCTCCAAATCCATCCAAAATAAACGTATGTATACAGTTATTCTAAAAATCTGAGACTCAAAGAAGCTACTTTTGTTGTTTTTTCTGTCTTCAATCTCCAAGCTGGCATGAAAGATGAAGACAGGTGTCATTCCTCAAACGAGCCTTGTGGTTATTAATTTAAATTATTACAGAATGGAATTTTCCATCCCTTACTTAAAGATGGATAAATGAACAAAAGCTCTAGGTCTTCTGCCTGTTCCTCCTTGTTTACTTAAGACTATTCTGTTTACCTTTCCCCTAATGCTCGTCTTTCTTTATCATTTTCTGTAAATGTGTTAGGAAGACTCTCGAATGGATGAGTCTTAGCGTAGATATGTAACATACCACCCAAGCACCAGAAGACAGAGCTTGTTTCGCAGAAGTTGTTCAGACATACAGCGTTCCCTCATTAGTCTCTGCTTTCTAATCTCTGCTTTTTTTGCCAAGGCCGAGACATTCATACATTTATATTTTTGAATGTTCTACTGGAAAATGATTTGAGGAAAATCATCTTCTTTCCAGTTGGACTGATGGCAGTCACGACAACCTTGGCTACTGGAAACTTACTGATCATTTTCTTAACTCATTCACTGGCATTGGAGGTACAGTAGTGAGTTTTACATTTTAGCACAATGTATTAGACAGTTTGATATCAAGGAGCCTATTCATCATCACTTAATTTTTACAAAAGCAGGTGAAAATGAACTGCAAATTGAGTGTTAGGGCCATTCATCAAGAAGGTAAAGCAGGAGATATCACAGATATCTCCTACTTTCCTTCCTCTGGCGGAATGGCCCGCTGTCCCCATACACAAGTATCACAGATATCTCCTACTTTCCTTCCTCTGGTAGAATGGCCCGCTGTCCCCATACACTAGTATCACAGATAACTCCTACTTTCCTTCCTCTGGCAGAATGGCCCACTGTTCCCATACACAAATATCACAGATATCTCCTACTTACCTTCCTCTGGAAGAATGGCTCGCTGTCCCCATACACAAGTATCAATGATATCTCCTACTTACCTTCCTCTGGCGGAATGGCCCGCTGTCCCCATACACTAGTATCACAGATATCTCCTACTTACCTTCTTCTTGCGGAATGGCCCGCTGTCCCCATACACTAGTATCACAGATATCTCCTACTTACCTTCCTCTGGCGGAATGGCCCGCTGTCCCCATACACAAGTATCACAGATATCTCCTACTTACCTTCCTCTGGCGGAATGGCCCGCTGTCCCAATACACTAGTATCACAGATATCTACTACTTACCTTCTTCTTGCGGAAAATATAATATTTTCAGAGCTTAAGTGCAGGAGCATTCGCCATCTCCGGACTCGCAACCCGCTCTTCCCTATGCTAAAGAGTCCCAGGTTGCGAAGTGGGATCTTTTTGGATTCTTCCATCCCTGTCCGGCTCCTTCCGCCGGATGTCGGGACTCTTATGCGACCTGTAGGTCACGCATGCGCACTAGCGTCGCTGCTCCTAAAGGAGCAGTGAGAAGATTCATTGCTCCAAAAGGAGCAGTGATACACTTTGGGGAGACAGCATGGGAGTGAACTGGCGCTGAGTCCCGGTCTCTGTGCCTTATGTAGAGGCGAACTCTCACAAGAATCCGACACCAGGAGGATGACGTTCGGCCTTGCAGTGGGATCCGAGTCAGGCGGGAACTCGGTTGGACTCGGATCCTTGCTGTTCGGAGCGGTCCAGATTTCACAGAATCCGAACCGCTCATCCCTAGTTATTTTACTCAATTGTCATAACCAAAATCACTGACAAGTTATATATGTACATCGGAGCTGACTCTAACACTCTGACACTAAAACGGTTTTCACACAATCGGCCGATGTTTGCAGATATGCGTATGCGAAGGAGCCGAACTGCGCATGAGCACAACAGATCCTGCGATGTCGCTCGCAGTGCTCAAAACGTCGCAGCATGATTGACATGATGCTGACGTTCGGGGGCGGAGACGGAAAGCATCCCAGCAAACAAAGGCGCGTCGGCCCTGTTTTGTAGCCGTGCCGAAACCAGTAGCTGAGTCCTTGGACTCAGTGTCACTGGCTCGGTACCGTGATTTCCCCAGACATCCTGAGTAACCTGAGAGTTACTCAGATGCCCGATGTTCGCTGGCTTGATCCGATGCCGCAGCAGATCACAGAAGCCGGCAGTGGCCGCCTTTTAACTTGAGACTCCTGCGCCTTTTGCATAATTTCGCACAGCCACTGTGGACAAAGATGCAGCGCCTGAGCCTTTAGCGAATCAGACCCACATGGGGTATATTTTCTTGAGATGTTGCCAACAGCAACCAATCAGATTCTACTTTTTATCTAGCACCCTCTAGAAGATAATAGCTAGAATCTGATGGTTGCTATGGGCAACATCTCCACTTCTAAAACCCATCACTTTAGTAAATATATCCCACAGTTCTGTCACTTACTTTGAATGTCTTCATCTGGAGATTTGTTTAGCGCCATACAAGGACGAAATGACACCACACAGAAAATCACTTAGCACTTTCTTAAAATGATGGATGGGAAAAAAAACATGACTGAGTATGTGGTATATTTCCAGACATTAAAGTACAGTTCCACTGATGACTGTGCGAGACCTAAATGCTTACAAATTATTTATTGCGCTCTCTGAATAAAACTGTTGTATGGAGAAATATTTATTCACACTTCATGAACCAATGAGTGTTACGGTAATATTTAGTAGCTGCGAAAACAAACATCTTGCTCTGCTTAACGCTTGGCTTGGAATGTATGATTATTCTTTAACCCCTTACTGACCAGAGGGAGTCAGCTCCCTAATAACCCTTACAAGTTTTATTTTTTTATGCTTCGACGGGAATAGATGTTTTATTTGCAAATTTTTTGCAAATAAAAATTCTTTTTGATGTGTTTTTGGTGCCTTTTTAATTAATTATCTTTTTTATTTCATTGCCAACAGACTGGTAAAAATGTACAAGAAAAATAATTTCCCTGAAGTCTTCCAATATTTACAAATCCGTCCTCATACACTGAGGCTTCAGTCTTGCCAAACAGCCTCTCTTAGCCTGCCAGGTCCTGGGCAACCCGGCAGCGCCGAGTGTCTTTGCCTCGCAAAACGGGCATCTTATTCGCACTAATACAGTAAAACAACAGGTAGGGGTAAATTTACTAAAGTTCGATCTGGTATTCGATTTTCTGAATCTATAAAATCGACTGAAATCTAATTGAAATCGAACTGCTAAATCCCTTAGCAAATCCCTCATTTACTAATATTGAATTTTGCATTCGATTTTCAAATCTAATTAGATTTTGGTCGATTTTAAGAAAGGATTTGATGTTGAAGGACTCGGCCTGGGCTGACTAGCGGTCAATGGTAATGCTTTGGCTGGGGGACCCGGTGATAGGGTTTCCCTGGCTGTGGCATTACCCCCCCCTGCTATTTTGGAAATTACAGGGGAACCCTACGCATTTTTTCCCCTGTATTTGCAGAACCAGGACCGGCTCAGAGCCTGGTGCTGGTTGTGCTAAATATTAGCGAACCCTACACATTTCCATTCCGTGTGTACACATTGAGCAACGTAATGAATGACGGAACGATCCCTTGTTCCATCCTTCGTTACCTGGAACAGCACCACATTCGATATCGTCCGGTGGGCGTACAGCACAGCAGACAAGACGATATCGCATGCATTACTGCGGGAGCACGCAGATAGTCTGTACACACTATGCGATCTGCACAAGGGTTTTGGATGGTGGCAATACAGGCTGCAGTTGGGTCTCTGGGCCTTCTTCTGCTGAACACAGATTCCCGACAATCTGGAATCTGCGCAGGTACCTGACCCGTACTGTGTATGTGCAGTATGGGTCCTGCATGTTCGCATGCAAAACGGTGGCAGACTGACAGTGATTGACAGTCTGCTGCTGTTTAGGGGCAGGAGGCAGCAACGCCCTCCATTTCACAAACCGGAGGCATGTCACCACCCTTTGGGGGGGGGGGGGAAGATAAAGGCCAGAGAGGCACTTTCCCTCATCTGCGATGGCTGGCCTGCATGACACCATGCTCACTCAGCCAGCCAAGGAACACGCTGAGGATCCGTTGCTGCGTTCATGGGCACAGGTCGGATCATTAATTCATGTAGGAGGCGTGACGCCTCCTGCTGCATTAACATAATTACAAGGACAGAATTGCAAAGCGGCTTGCGTGCAGCTTAGCAATTCCGTCCACACCTGAATCAGGCCCTCTGTGTGCACAGATGGGGACCTTGCAGTATAGCTGTATGTTGCAGCACTATTATATAGATTAATAGTAGCAATGTCTATCAAACCTGCTAGTTGTAGTAAATGTGCTTCACTCATCAAATACAAGATCAGAGGAAGGGCACAGCTTCCCCTCCAGAAGGTAGAGGTACGGCATACACTAGAACACTGCAGCTGGCTGTGGCACTACAAGTTCCAATCTCTCTGTCTTAACTGCAACTTGACTCTCATGATTTTCCGTAGCCTTATCTCTCTGTCTCTTTTGGCTCTGTAAGGAGGGGAGGACACTCTCTTCCCTCCTGTTTTCCCAGGTCTCTCTCTGGCATCTACTTCTCTGTCACCCCAGAGCAGGTCTTTCTCTCATGTCTGTTACCTCAGGCTCCTTCTAACTGATCTAACGGTCGCACCTCAGACGCGTGCTGCTGCTTCCAGACTCTTCTAAGTCATGTGATCCGCAGTTGGCTGACCACTCCATGACCCACTCCTCTTCTCATGCTTTTGCGGCCTTTCTCCTGGGGTGCGCAGTTTCTGACAGCTGATGCTCCCTTGCCTTCAATAGCGGCAGCTGGACTGGGACAAAGGTTAAGTCATACCTCACATCTGCAGGGTATCACATAAACAGTGCTTGGGGCATTGATGGGATCACTGTCATCTCAGCTGAGTTGAGTTGTCTGTTGGGCTTTCTGACAGTTTGTTACAGAAAGCATAGGCGACTTTATAATGGGTGCAAGGTGTGCGGTGCATATGGGCCCCTGGTTCCAGGGGGGCCCACACAGCACACCCTTCACCTATAGTTAGTAATATACTTACCTCTCCGCAGATTCGGAAGTGCTGCTCCTTAGCGCCGGACCGGCACTGCTGAGCATAAAACACTCGCTGGGAAAATGGTGGCGGACATTTTCCCAGTGATCTGCGCATATGCAGAAAAGATGTCCCCGGGAAAGTAGGCACAGGCACCATTTTCCCAGAGACCCATGCATGCGCTGTAAATTCTGGCATGTAGTGCCACTGACAGAGAGGAGGGGGCGCAAACGGAGGCTGCACATGGGCCCCCTCCTCTCTTAAAACGCCCCTGACAGGAAGCTTGACCCACCTACAAAAAGAAGGTGAATTGGGAGTCTAGTTCTGAGACATTTCCTTTTTACTTCTACTTTTAAATTAAATAGATAGTCTATATGCCCTATGGTAGGCAGGCAATAGCCTGAGGCCCTGGTGAGTGGGCATTAGGCCCAGTCCACACTTTAGTAGCAGATAGGTAAGGGGGGGTCTCCTTAATCACATTATGCTACACAGTAGGGCACAGAGGGGCTGTTACCTATCTGCACTTTAATGTGAATAAGGAGCTATACTGTGTGGCATAATGTGTATAATGGGCACTACTACTGTGTGGCATCCTGGATATAAAGGATGCTACTACTGTGTGGCATACTGGATATAAAGGGCACTACTACTGTGTGGCATAATGTGTATAATGGGCACTACTACTGTGTGGCATACTGGATATAAAGGGCACTACTACTGTGTGGCATACTGGGTATAAAGGGCACTACTACTGTGTGGCATACTGGGTATAAAGAGCACTACTACTGACAATCTTTGGGATGCATATTGTCCCGGTTTCACGAGGAGCCGAAGGGCAGCTGGTTGGGGGGCGGCGGGCATACGGGCAGCGGGCATGCAGTTTAAATTTTGCACTGGACCCGAGCCAGCAGCCCATGAGAAGCAGACGCAACACGCCAATCATGGCTCGCCGCGTCATAGCTCCTCCCAAGTGAAGCCTGCAGTGACTGTCAAACAAAGAAGACGGCTGATGAAGAAGGAAGACTGACGACGAATGAAGAAGGAAGATTGGCCGCACCAGCCCAGTGGCGGAAGAGAGTAGATGAGGACCGGAGACTGCTGTAGGTGGTGGGAAGGAAAAACCTAAACAAAGCTCCCCACTGCAGCCTCTCCCAGCTTACGGGTAGACGGCCTTGGTCATCAGTAATTTACCCCCCTCCCTAGACCAGCAGGTGTCGGGCATTAGGCCAGTGGATGCAATCAGACCTGCGGGGCATGCTAGGTGGGCAGGGGGCCAGTGCCACAAGTATAAGTGACTCTGTGCATTAAGCCCAGTTCACTTTACATGCCCTATGGTAAGCAGACAATACCTGAGCCCCTGGTGAGTGGGTATTAGGCCCAGTCCTCTCTTTAGTGGCAGATAGTCAAAGGGGGGTCTCTACTGAGTGGCATACAGCTCCTTAATCACATGATACTACACAGTATGGCCCCCCTTACCTATCTGCACTTTAATGAGAATAAGGAGCTATACTGTGTGGCATAATGTGTATAAGGGATACCACTGCTTGGCATACTGTGTATAATGGGCACTACTACTGTGTGGCATACTGGGTATAATGGTACTAGTACTGTGTGGCATATTGGGTATAGAGGAAATCTACTACTGTGTGGCATACTGTATAATGAGCACAACTACTGTGTGGCATACTTGGTATAATGGGCACTACTAATGTGTGGCATACTGTGTATAAAGGGCACTACTACTGTGTGGCATACTGTGTATAAAGGGCACTACTACTGTGTGGCATACTGAGTATAATGGGAACAACTACTGTGTGGCATACTGGGTATAATTGGCACTACTACTGCTTGGCATCCTGTGTATAAAGGGCACTGCTACTATTTGGCATACTGTGTATAAAGGGCACTAATACTGTGTGGCATACTGGGTATAAAGAGCACTACTACTGTGTGGCATACTAATTATAATGGGCACAACTACTGTGTGGCATACTGGGTCTAATGGGCACTACTACTGTGTGGCATACTGGGTATAAAGGGCACTACTACTGTGTGACATACTGTGTATAAAGAGCACAACTACTGTGTGGCATACTGGGTATAATGGGTACTACTACTGTGTGGCATACTGGCTATAAAGGGCACTACTACTGTGTGGCATACTGAGTATAATGGGCACAACTGCTGTGTGGTATACTGGGTAAAATGGGCACTACTACTGTGTGGCATACTGTGTATAAAGGGCACTACTACTGTGTGGAATAATGGGTATAAAGGGCACTACTACTGTACTGTTGCTCTGAGGGCTTGCATAGGGCCCTGGTGCCGTTCCTGTGCTGAGCTGGTGGCGCAGCATATTGTATTTTTTTGTTTTACTTTTGTGGGAGGGGCATGTGCCTGTGGAGATACTTTTCTTTTTTGTAAGGAGGTATGGCCATGCCTCTTTACATTAGATCATGCCCCCTTTTCATTACCTGGCCCCAAACAGGCCCTCTATAGCCCTGGGTATGTAATTGTATTTGCCTGCTGTGGCAGGGTATTAGGCTATAGGATTCTTACTTAAGTGCACCCTGAATAGCTTCGTCATCTGAGTACCATAGCTTCCATCAATCCTTAGCTGGGCAGCTTTAATAGGCCTTTATATTGTACATCATTGACTGAGAGCTGGGATATTTAAAATCAACTCTCCACCATCAACGGCCTTTCAGTGTCTTCTCTCCATCAATTAGCTCTGTGGCCATTTTTCTTCAGCAATGTGAAAGCTCTAATTTCAACAGTCAGGAAGTATAGAGGAAGATGGGATGAAGATGGGATGGACATCGGAAGCCCTACATCGAATGGTTGCCGGGCTTCCGACATCAAGCATTGACGACTAGCTATGGCATCATAGCCATACGATGGTATAACCATCGATGGTTACACTGTGCACATGCGCAGAAGCAGCCAGTGCTTTGTGCACATAGAATGAGCTGAGGACACTACTTCAGATAGGCATCAGAAAGCAGCATCCCATGGCTGGCAAGTATCGTAAATCTGGCATAAGATGGAAAAAGTACTTATATCAGATTGGGAACATCGATGGTTGCTAATCAACGGTTGCCAATGTCCATCCCTAGAATGAGGAAATCACCCTTTAGGGCAGGGGAGGGCAGTAAGTGTTCCTCCAGCTGCTGTTGAACTACACATCCCAGCGTGTCCTGCAACAGTTTCAGCATGGTCAAATAGCAAACTTGAGGCCAGGCATGCTGGGATGTGTAGTTCTACAACTGCTGGAGGGCCGCTTATTGTCCACCCCTGCTTTAGGGTCTTGTCAAAATGCAATCCATTATACAACCTGTTATGTTAGTGCCCGAACCAGCAAACTATCTACTACTACACAATGATTAATACAGGTCATGCTTTCCATTTAGGATAAGAGGAAATGCACTGACCTGCGCTTTAAATAGGTGTTTTGCAGAAACAACATCATATTCATGTTGCTTCAGGGCCTGATTCAGCAAAAATCGCAATTGCTAAGCTGCAACGCAGCATCGGATACTCTGCGGAACATCGGCTTGCTAAGGTGACCCATGGGGCCACGCATGCCGGCCGCTGCAGATGAGAAGAAGAGGCCTGGAAATCTTCATCAGCCGATGGAAATCCTGGTCTCTTCCCTCCCCCCAACGGGGGCGACAAGCCTCCGTTTCAGGAAACGGAGGCCGTCGCCACCCCCTCCCCGCCCACAAATGGCAGCAGACTATCAATCAACGACAATCTGCTGCCAGTCTGTGTGCGAGATCTTAGACCCGTTCTGCACATGCGCACAACGGGTCCAGCGCCTGCACAGAAGCACTGCTGAATAAGGCCCGCAGTGTATTAGTCCAATGGTATCATCTTATTCATCAATACATTAATAATTCCGACCTAACACAATCCCATGATAACATAAGCGAAACTGGGGGGTGGTCTGGGGGTGCACAGGACCACCCATTAGCCCAGTTCGCTTTAAAAAAAAAATGGCCACAGGGGGGCTGTTACAGGCTTCTCTGCCCTTTACCTCCGCCCATAGTTCAGCCAGAATTTCCAGTCCCCCCCCAGTCCAGCCAGCCTTCCCTGCCCAGTCACCCCCCCAGTCCAGCCAGCCATCTCTACCCTGTGCCTCCCCCTAGTTCAGCCAGCCTTTCCTGTCCCCCCTAGTCCGCCAGCATTCCCTGCCCTGTCTTCCCCCCTAGTCCAGCCAGCCTTCCCTGTGTGTGTCCCCAGTCCTGCCACCCTACCCTCTCCCCCCCCTTCCCTCACCCTTGTCCAGCCAGCCAGCCATGCCCTGTGCTTCTACACTACTTCTACACTTACCCTTCCTTCTGGCTTTGTATGTGGATCCGGCTTTTTTAGTGTATTTTTATGTGGGGCTGATATATATATTAGAATCATTGTTGATTTCTATACATATACATATATATATATAGATTTTGGTTTTATGTGTGTGTGAATTTTACAGCAGTGTTTAAACTGGTTTATGCACCAATTGCTGTTCCCCCCCCTGGCAACTCTGCTCCATCCATCCCAGGGGGGTGGAGAGGGGCCCTGCCTATTTTGCCAGTACCGGGCCCCACAATTTCTGATGGCAGCCCTGTTGGTGCTGATTGCACAGGGGGCTGGGGGGAGGTTGGAGCTGACTGTCCTGTTAACACAGGGCTGGGGAATGACGCTAATGCACACTGGGGCCAGGGGAATGGGACAGAGAGATGCACTGGGACAGAGAGACGCACACTGGGGCAGAGAGACGCACACTGGCATCGGGGAAATGGGGCTTAGAGACACACTGGGGCTGAGAGACGCACACTGGGGTTGGGGCCTAGAGATAGAGAGGCATGGAGGCCTGGAGATAAAGAGACACAGAGAGCCTGGAGAACCACAGAGGGGCCTGGGGATGGAGACATTTGGGGTTCTGGGGTAACACAGGGGAGCCTGGAGAGACACAGAAGTTTGATCAGGGAAATTCACATTTCTCCTGCACAAAAGTTTCTGTTACTACAGTATATATTATCTGGTTATGATGATGACATGGGTTATATTTCTACGTAAACAGGCATCTTCCAGACAATGTGATCTCATACATGAATAGTGAATACCGGCTGAAGACGCTGCCCAGTGAGGCTCAAATTCCTCAGAGGTTCCCCGTTGCAGAGAAACCACCATATAGGTAAGAAAAGATTTTCAAACTGACTGGGGTCCTAAAAACCCGCCTAGGGGTGACACCAAAGTGACAGGAGCCGGGTTCTGCACTGTAGCATTAAATGCAGCACTCGGCTCCTGACAGTGTGAGGGAGCCGGCACTGCACAGTACTCACCCGTACTTCTTCCACACACCAAACCACTGGGGTTCGGGCTGCGAGGCCATTCCCACTTCTTAAGTGACAATGCCCCCTGTTCACAAGGCCACGCCTCCTTTTTGGCGGCGCACGGCCCTGCACCTGGTGACACCATGGGGAAGGATGCCACTGGTTTTTTTTTTCCAATATCTGACATGGTGCTAAAACTGGGACCACCCATTACCAGATCTCTATGCATGATAACTATTAACTGCTGTAGTCTTTGACAGCCCTGACATTAAATTGTTAATCGTCTTCCAAATGTGTAAGCAAACTTTTTCGCAAAATGGACCATGTACATCAGCGACCCTCCATTCCCATCCATCATTCCCTGTTACTGGACTCACTCTGGGATGTTTTACAGCTCTCAGTTCCCCCGATAAATCACTTCCACCAACAGCAGAACCCTCCAGGACCCGGGAGCCAGGTCTACACTATGGATTGTCAAATATGTAGAATTCCTTTCCATGCTCTCAGAAATATACTCTAATAACAGCTAAATCATTGCAGATTCCTATCTCCCTTTCCTGATGGAAGTGACTAAAGAGAAGTGGCTATGTGCTTTATCTCAAAGCATTTTACTTTTCCAAAATAAATTCCAGACTGGTTAACACTTTGTGCAGTAAAATCATAACGGGGAATAATGTTTGGAATAGGATTATTACATGCAACAGCCATTATATCTCAGGACACAGGTACTAATAATAGAATAGTTATTTATTATAACTGTTCTATGTTGATTTGGTAAAAAAACGTTGAGCACCGTGTGTCATGGGAGGTTTGTAATTCATCTCATTTTAATTTTTACAAACTATGATTTATTAAAGAGTCTGCTTAAGCAACCAAGCTTAAACTATTTTGACATGTTCCATTAGACAACCTGGGTTCCAGCTGGCACTGAGAGGGCTGGGACTCCTGTTAACCCATTTTTATGTTTATTACAAATGGAGGGGGTCCAAACTATCTTCTTGCCAAGGGCCCAATGGGGAGTGTTAGATAGGCTTTTAAAGAACCCATGCAGGGACAGAAGCACCGATAGGAATCCATCCCTGTGTAAAGGTAAATCGATCGCATAAGCATTTGCCAGCGGCCTTCGCAATACTGCGCATGTGTGGTCTGCTAACCGTGCACAAATGGTGAGTGCTGGGGAGGGATTGCACAGATCCTTCTCCTGATACTTGTTGTGATCTGTAGCCTATTGTTCACAATGACTAATGTAATGTCATCATCCGGAGCCAAGCTTGGCTTGATAAATTCGGCAACAAAGCAGCCCCATAGGTTTCTATGGGGACTACTTTTGCAGTCGAAAATGGGAAAACATAATATTTGCGGGTACACCACCTAAAAAAAAAGGGGAGTGTAGCATGCAAAAATTAATTGATTCATAGGCTACTATGTGTGGCAGCTCTTGTTCTTCTTTTTGACCTACTACCAGATTTGCTGCACTGAACAGGTGTATCTGGACAAGGAGGCTGCCACATAATCTATGTATGGAAGACTGCCACATAATCTATGCATTGTGACAGGGTCAGCATGATTCCACATGAAGTGAATGTGGAATGTCCAGATATCTCAGGTTTGGCAGAGCAAAAGCAGTAGGATTAAAGGGTCCAGTTCAGGTGTTGCCTCAATCAGTTGTCATCTAATTAATTAAATTGCACCTGTTATTTGTCTTTAAAGCTGCGTCAGTGTAGTTCCACAGGGATCCTGACGGTGAACTAGTTGCCCAGGTTATAGGCCCGAGGGTGACTAGTGTTAGGGATCCTGGATCTGTGAGTCCACTAAAGAACTGTATTGCTGTTTGGAAGGTTCTGTGTACCAGCCTGTAACATCTTGCCTATGAACAACTGAACTGTCTTGTATACCTGCCTATGGAGAGAAAATAAACTTCTGTTGGATTTTACCCGGTCTATGTGATTCTTGTCAAAGTATGTATCCATTGGTTTTCTGTCTCTGAAAACGGGATAAGTACACGATGCCAGCGGTCAGAATCCCAATGGCGGCATACCAACAGGGTTAGGATACCGACACCCCTAAAACATCCATTTTCAGTGGATGGATACACACAAATATTAAGGATCTCCTGAATGTACTATGGAGGGACCTCAGCAGCTATGTCCTCTGATATCTGCTGCTGTCCCTCCATTACAGACAGCAGGCGCAGCCCCCATAGGTTTTTATGGGGGTTGCAAAGTTGTCAGCTTTACGAAGCTCTGGAATGAACCCTCCGGTGATGCCTGCACCGGCTGCAGATGCACCAGACAGCAATGTAATAGCGTCACACTGACACACCGCTTCCAGGTCTTCACCAGGACGGGCTCTTATCGGAGCCCGTCTACTGGCAAAAGATTATTAGTAAATCCGAGTGAAAATATCCAATTTCACTTTGTGAATTTACACAAAAAATATTTTTATCACATCCATATTAAAAATGCAGATTGTGACAATTTATATTACCATTTAGATTAGTGGATGTCTAATAGCTTCCTGGTGTGTTGCTGGGGGTTCTGCAATCAAACGTCCCTAATCTATTGATTCGGATCTTATGCTTTCTCCACATATTCAAGGTAGTGCAAAAATAATCCAGTCTGCCACCAACAAGACGTGGGCTAGTTTCTTCCCAGCTCCCCAAGGAGCTGAAATAACATATAAAACACTATGGGCCTCATTCAGAGCCGCTCGCAAGATGCGATCGTTCTCTTGCAAAAAGGGGCCGAGTATGCAAATCAAGCGATCACTCTTTGCGCTGTAAGGACGCCCTCTATGTCTTAGTGAGCGACGGCAATTAGCGTAAGCTGGACTATAAAACCTCCCACCTGTCACTCGCAGCACACGTCATCTCCGGGAAGTGTCTGATTAATCGTGAACAGCGAGAGCCATCGGATTTTCTATGAGTAGTATCATTTTATAGTACTCATTGAAAATCACCACACTATTGGTTATAGGAGATATGAATTCTTCCTCACACAGGGTTCTCTGTAGCAACATTTCCCATACAAAAACAGTGCATAGAACCGTGTGTTGGAAGTACGTGGCAGTCATGTGAAGTGCTTGGGGTTGACATAACCTACCCCAACCACTGTGAGCAGTTCAGGCTAAAAAACCACCAAGTCACGTGTGCAGTGACGCTACTTTGCTAATTATGCACACCCATTAAACGCCGTTCTGACAGTCAGACACGCCTGCGTTCGCACAACCACTCCCCTGTTCACAAGCACCTTCCCCTGTTACCACCCACAAATGGCACTATGTGTCACTCAAAGCAGCGACCTGAAAGTGGCTTGTGAGCTACCATAATCAGATCGCAACGAATGCCTTGCGCACACGCACTGTGAATTATACGCATGCGCAGATGTACGAATATTGCTCCCAGCGAGCGAGAGTGCCCTAGCGAGAGACTCTGAATGAATGTCCCTATATTTGGGACTCTGTTCTGAGAATCTCAGTGCGTGTCTCCACTACTCTCTGGACCGGAGTTGAATTTTTCTTCTTAACTTAGAACCTGACGCTTTATTTTGCTCTCTATTATATCTTCCTTTAGCTTGACAGGATCAATGGCTTCAATAACAATATGGTGTGGATGGATTACAGCAAAGGGTAATGAGGGGTGAAATCAACGCCTAGATTGAAGATTTAAATTTAGAGTTTCGTTACATATTTCTTACCTACGAGGTTCGGAAGCTGGGTCAGTGCGAAATATTCTAAAAATCATGGACGATTCAGGAACGATTTGCAAATAAAATGACGACAGATCTCTGATGCTCCGTTGAATTTAAGAATTGGCTGAAACATTCTCCCCCATGTGGATAGAGGCCATAGATTGTACATACTATTCATTTATATTTATGTTGGCTTGGAATGAGGAACCATCACACAGAGAAAGAACAGACTGCATAATAATATATGAAGGTACAACAAAACGGCGACTCGCAGAATTAATGGTCGTATAAAACACAGTTTGGTGGATGCAGATTTGTAAATAAAATCGGAGTACTTTAGCCAAAAGAAACTAGTGCGGAAGAATTGCGTAAGTCCGCACATATACAGAGCTGTACGTATCTTGGGCTGCAGACATCACTGCATTGCACTTGGTTTAAGTCACAATCTTTAGTGTGTACTTGCTCCTTCTCTATACCAGACAAAAGATATGCTTCCTAGCAGGCATATGTATCATACTTACCGAGTTTCAGGCTGGCCCCTTGGTAGGTGTTCAAGGGGCATGGTGCAGCCAGATAGGAGGTCCAGGGGGCATGGCACCATAATAATATAATTGTGGTCCCGCCCTCCACTATACCAGGCTGTGACTAACATTGCAAAGTGGGGGGTGGAGCCACAATGACGCCTGTCAGTGCGAATTGCATCATGAAACCACCTGGAACAACACTTAACATGTAAAGTGGGGGGCGGCAGACGACCACATGCTGGATTCGGGAGACTTGCGTGCTCTTCTGGGATCCGGGAGTCTCCCACACGTCATGGGAGAGTAGGTAAGTAATCGTATATACGCTTACATGCTGGTCTGCATTGGCATCTTCCTATTGGCCAGGATGGCATTCTCCAGGGGCCCACACCTGTTGCCGCCTGACAGTGCCACTCGCAGCCAGTTCTGTCTGTCAAAAGTCTGTGCGGCTGCTGGTCTCTCAGTCAGAAGCATCAGCGCCAGACGACGAGGTGCGGGGGTGGAGGGGCGCAGTCCCGGGGTCTGCTTACTAACTGCCAGTCCCTTATTTTGCCAGTGGTGCTCAGGCCCCTAGATACACCTCAGTTGGCGTCAACACCCCCTTACCAAACTTTTCCTGTGTGATAATACTCCTTCAAATCTCATTCCACTGCTTCGGTTGTAAGTGTACATGTGTTCAGATGGGCGTGTGTGTCAGCCTCAGGGTGTTTAGTGAATGTAATGTTGGAGCAATGTTTAGCCTACGATACCCTATAAGTACTCCAAATCATTTAGTTCATCTAATAAAAAGTCAGGAAAATGTGGTGTAAAATGTTTGCAGCAGATGGGAACCAACGATTAATGAGTCCTGGGATTTTATTTCTTATATTTTGCCGTCTGTAATCCTGAATTTATAGACTTCGCTAGGGCCAATAAATATTGGTTCTTTATTCACCTTTTCTGGTGGTTTCTCTGAGCAATCACCATATTCTGCTGACCAGTAAAATCCTCCTCTCTGCAGTATAAACATAAAAAGTTAATTAGCTGTTTAACACAACACATAAATATTCTCCAGTAGAAATCCACTTGTGGGAGGCTGAACTTAATGACCCCTAGTGCTGATTATCTGCATGCTAATTAGGTCGTCAGGCTTTTCATTAGGCAGTAATAGGGATGCTCAACATCTTTGTTCTGTTAAAACAGGTGAAACAAAAGACACCTTATGTAAGTACATATTACACATTGTCATTGTGCTATTATTTCCCTTCAATATCGCACTCAAGGATCTTGTAGCCAAAAGATGAATATTCCAAACACTAAATATTTTCCAAACCACTATCACTTGAATGTTCTATTTACCCTTGTTAGGAAGGTGGTAAGGAATAGTAACTAGAGATGTGGGCGGACCCCCCCGTGTTTTGGGGAAACCACCCTCAAATATTCTGGTTCGGTTTTGGATTTTTTTAAAAATTATAACAATAGCTAAAATAATGTCATTTGGATTGGTTTACACGCAATCCAAAACCCGAGCTCCGTTTTTTAGATCCAAGATACGAACTTACGGGTAGACCGGAGCTGGGACATGGGTCGACTCGGATCCACAAGGCAGGGCCATAACTAGGGTAGTGCAACCAGTGCCATGGCACAGGGCAGGGGCGCTGTTTGGGCCTGTCAATTTTCCGGTTTATTATCATTCTCACTTGTAGCTTCCTCTTATTTTATCCCCAGCATCTCCTGGCCTCCCCTATCTCTTCCCTGGCCCTTCCCCATGAGGTCATGGCCCTTTTTCAGGTGCACTACATTATGTCCCTATTCAAAAAATGGGGGTGGGGGGGCTCCAATGCTCTCCCTGGCACAGGGTACCAAAAAGTCTAGTTACAGCCCTGCCCCAAGGTTCGGGTGTAATTGGTTTTCAGCAAAACCAATTCGCTCATCTCTAAAAGTCATGTCACATTGTCCCCTTTTCTTCTTCCATTGGTCCTTCAGCAGAGATGGCACTGGACACACGCCATATAGGAGATTGACTAGGGTGGCATTGCTCCAGTAGGGTGCCCAGTAGGCACGGCGTGCTGCTTCATTTAGAGAGCATCAGATAAAAACTTGCCTAGGGCATAAAATTGGTTAGGAGCGGCTCTGTTCTTAAGTGTTACCAAACATTAGCCTATCGGAACCAGCTGCTGCTTCTACGCATTGACATTTGGGCACAATATATTCTGCTATTTGCTTGTGGGTCCAACATCTTTCCCTGCACAGCCCTGATGCCAACAACAGTGAAGGGAAGCGGCGGCCATCATTCCAAGAAAATTGGAAAGTTTTTCTTGAATAATTATACTTACATAACTCTTTGTGGGAGAATCATTATAATTATGTAACTCTATGTGGGAGACTCATTATACTTATGTAACTCTATGTGGGAGATTCATTATGATTACGTAACTCTATGTGGGAGACTCATTATAATTACGTAACTCTATGTGGGAGACTCATTATAATTACGTAACTCTATGTGGGAGACTCATTATGATTACGTAACTCTATGTGGGAGACTCATTATAATTACGTAACTCTATGTGGGAGACTCATTATAATTATGTAACTCTATGTGGGAGACTCATTATAGTTACGTAACTCTATGTGGAAGACTCATTATGATTGCATAACTCTATGTGGGAGACTCATTATGATTGCATAACTCTTTGGGAGACTCATTATAATTACTTAACTCTATGTGGGAGACTCATTATAATTATGTAACTCTATGTGGGAGACTCATTATGATTATGTAACTCTATGTGGGAGACTCATTATACTAACTTAACTCTATGTGGGAGTCTCATTATAATTATGTAACTCTATGCGGGATACTCATTATAATTATGTAACTCTATGTGGGAGACTCATTATAATTATGCAACTCTGGACCTCATTCAGAGTCAGTCGCTGCGGCCACACGGTCGTACGCCACCGATGTTCACTAAACTGCGCAAGCGTAAAGTTCGCAATGCGCGTGCGCGCCGCAAACTAGCTGCTACGATCAGAAATTTCTCTCTCCTTGAACACAGCCAGGTCGGTAGTTTGAGTGACAGAATGAGGCGTTTGTGGGTGGTAACAGGGGAAGGTGCTTGAAAACGGGGGAGTGGAGATCCGAACGCAGGTGTGCCTAATTATGCGAACGGCGTTTTATGGGAGTGCATAATTAACAAAGTAGTGTCATGGCACACGTGACATGGGAGGTTTGTACACTGACCTGATCATAGTGCTTAAGAGAGGGTATGGTCAACCTTAAGCTCTACGACCAGTTCCGATGGTCTCGATTAATCCTTATTTGGCCGGAGATGACGTGTAATGCGTACGAGAAGGCGACGTAATTTTTGTCTTATGGCCGCATCCTCCCCTTGGTCGGCCAGCTAATGATCCGATCTTAAGGACGCAACTTGCGAGTGCATCATTTGCATATCCGGCCCCTTTTCCCTTACGACCGTGCGGCAGCAACGACCGACTCTGAATGAGGTCCTCTATGTGGGAGACTCATTATAATTACGTAACTCTATGTGGAAGACTCATTATAATTATGTAAATATGTGGGAGACTCATTATAATTACGTAACTCTATGTGGAAGACTCATTATGATTGCATAACTCTATGTGGGAGACTCATTATAATTACGTAACTCTATGTGGGAGACTCATTATAATTATGTAACTCTATGTGGGAGACTCATTATAATTATGTAACTCTATGTGGGAGACTCATTATAATTACGTAACTCTATGTGGGAGACTCATTATAATTATGTAACTCTATGTGGGAGACTCATTATAATTATGTAACTCTATGTGGGAGACTCATTACAATTACGTAACTCTATGTTGGAGACTCATTATACTTATGTAACTTTATGTGGGAGACTCATTATAATTATGTAACTTTATGTGGGAGACTCATTACAATAACGTAACTCTATGTGGGAGACTCATTATAATTTTGTAACTCTATGTGGGAGACTCATTATAATTACGTAACTCTATGTGGGAGACTCATTATAATTATGTAACTTTATGTGGGAGACTCATTATGATTACGTAACTCTATGTGGGAGACTCATTATAATTACGTAACTCTATGTGGGAGACTCATAATTACGTAACTCTATGTGGGAGACTCATTATACTTACGTAACTCTATATGGGAGACTCGTTATACTTATGTAACTCTATGCGGGAGACTCGTTATAATTATGTAACTCTATGTGGGAGACTCGTCATAATTACGTAACTCTATGTGGGAGACTCATTATAATTACGTAACTATGTGGGAGACTCATTATACTTACGTAACTATGTGGGAGACTCATTATAATTATGTAACTCTATGTGGGAGACTCATTATAATTACGTAACTCGATGTGGGAGACTCATTATAATTATGTAACTCTATGTGGGAGACTCATTATAATTACGTAACTCTATGTGGGAGACTCATTATGATTACGTAACTCTATGTGGGAGACTCATTATAATTATATAACTTTATGTGGGAGACTCATACTTATGTAACTATGTGGGAGACTCATTATACTTATGTAACTCTATGTGGGAGACTCATTATAATTATGTAACACTACTGTATGGGAGATGTATGAAACCTTCTAAGGAGGACAGGTGGAGGTGTTGGCCATAGCAACCAATCAGCTTATAGCTGTCATTTACCTAGTATACTCTATAAGATGATAACTAGAAGCTGATTGGTTGCTATGGGCGGGTGTGGTATGACTTGCCTACATTCAGAAAGATGACATTCAGAATGTCGACACCGGAATGTCAACAGTTTCTATCGACATTAAGAATGCTGACAGAGTCATTTGGGTAGACAACCAATATGTGGACAGGAATTTAGTTTGACGGTTAAAATATCGACACATTCAGAATGTTGACCTTTAACCTGTCAACACCAAAATGTTGACATATGTTTTCTTAGCCTATTTTAGCCTAACCCAACAATCAGCTAAAAAAAAACATATGTCCACATTTTGTTGTCGACATGATAAATGTCAGAATTTTAACCATGTCAACCTAAATGAATATTGGTAGTTGACCTAATGACCGCTTCAACATTCTGACTGTCGACATTCAGAATCTGTCGACCTGTTGAATGTCCCTATGGGCAGCACCTTCACTTGTAGACTTTAGAAAGTATGATACATCACTTTGTGTCTTAAAAACGGTCGGCGCTACCATTATGAGTACACAGGTTATCACCTACAGAGGGTGATATGGGGCACATACTACATTGAAGGAATGACAGTATGTAACTCATTTTAGAGTTTGATCCTTTCCTTGGCATTAGCTGAGCTTTGTGGCAGTCGCTCAAGGGTATTCAAATGAAACGCGTATGCCACCCTCATTGGCTGACAGTGTAGTAGAAATGGTGCATTTATTTGTTAAAATTAAGTTGAGCACAGTCTGTGGGATCTTTACTCTCCATAGTGGTGCTTCTCCTTGTCTGTGATAGGTTGGGATTTTGGCACAGCGCATTAGAGACTGGAGCCTATTAACCTTTCCCGGACTCGGGGCCTAATTCAGAGCCGCTCGTAAGTGGCCGCTCGTTCGCTCTGAGCGATGTTCGCACAACTGCGCATGCGTATGGGTCATAATGCGCATGCACAAACCAGTCATTGCGGTCGGAAATCGTGCGCTCGCAAAACAGCGAGGGGCTGCTAATTTGATTGACAGAATGTACCGTTTGAGGGTGGTAACAGGGGAAGGTGCTTGAAAACGGGGGAGTGGAGATCCATACGCAGGCGTGCCTAACGGTAAAAAGGGCATTTAATGGGAGTGCATAATTAGTAAAGGAGCGTCATCGACCACGTCACTTGGTTGTCTTTTAGCCTGAACTGCTCACAGTGATAGCGGTAGGAAAATCCTACCACAACCACTGCGAGCCGTTCCGATGCCTTTCGATGTTCCCGATTAATCTAATAAATACCGGAGATGACATGTGTTGCGAACGGCAAAGGGGCGTCTTTACAAAATAGCTAGCACATTTTTCGTTTGCTTGCTCAGACATAGAGGCGTCAACAAACCGCAAAGAGCGAGCGCTCAATTTAAATAGCCGGTCCCTTTTTTGGAACGACCGTCCGCAAATAGCGTCCGGGTCTGAATCAGGCCCTCTGTTCTTAGTACAAGTAATGTTGGTCATACATCTATAGCCCCGATTCACTGTTCTGCTGATCCAACTCGATTCGCCGATCCACGATCCAGTTTGTGGATCAGCGGCCTTCGATGATCGGCGAACCATCCGCAGATCGGAGAAATTTAACATGTTGAAAATCCCTGACTTGCCTATTCTGACCATTTTTGGGTCCAGATCTGGGAATCGAGATTTTTCAACATGTTGAATATCTCCAATTCCCAGACCCTGCGTTCGGCAGAACGGAGAATTGCAGCAATCAGTCGCAGCAGTGTGGGCCCCTTTACATGGTATGGCCAATCTATGCTGCTATAGTTAAGATGTTCTTAAGTTATGTCTAGATCAGCTACCAGTAGTTGCCAGAGGTCTCTGTTACTGTATGTTTCTTATACCACTGCTTGCATACAGAAACCTTTAAGTTCCATCCTGTATTTAAGAACAAGTGATTCGCTAACCATGAACAGTGTAGTGCAAACTTTGGGTGGTGATTCAGCTTCGGACGGATTTGCAAAGTTGCACGCAGGCTATAGATATGATGTATGCACGCAGGCTATAGATATGATGTATGCACGCAGGCAGCTTTGCAATTCCGTCCTTGCTAATATGCAAATGCAGCAGGAGGTGTATGACACCCCCTGCTGCATTTGCGGTCGCAGGATGGGATCACCATCACATCCATCAGTCGCAATGGTGGACGGCTGAGTAAGCCTCCCAATGTGCCCAACTGCTCCCGTCAGAAGATGCAACATTTTGCACCACCTGCAGGTGTCAGCACTGTACAGCTTGCCTGCCATGTTGCCCTTTTTGAAAGGAGATGAGGGAAAGACTTTCACAGAAATATGGCAGCAGGAGAAAAAAAATAATTTTCAGAGCAGCTCACATCACAGATTGGACCTGATTCAGAAGTGGGCGCAGCACCGATATGGGCGCATCTGACCAATGTTTTTAGTTCTGCGCATGCGTCCAAGTTGTCGTAGGGCAAGTTTCTATGGTGTACTGATTATAAACTACATCAGTTTCCATTTTAACAGGTATTCCTTTGGTTTGTAAAGGATCCTATAAACAAACATCAATAGTAAATATTATGGAGGCAATATTGTAATATTATATGACTATACACTTTCATTTGTCAGTGATTTAATAAACAAAATAGTATCCGAAAATGTCAGTTAAACTACTAGAATGGATTATGGGTACGTCAGTCGCAACTTTTTTTGGTTCGAGGAAACTCGAGCGATGCTAATGGGTTAAATAGTGGAACCTTTGTGCGAAAGAGAGAACATTAATTGACATAATCTTTAAATACCAGTTTGTCCTCACTATTCACCCTGCTAATCTGCTTATTCAGGGGGAATGGCACCCATCCAAAGCTTATACCACCATCGTTTCCAAAAACTCTTTGCAATAGGGTCTCTGTGGATCTATTCTTATCCATGCCTGTTCCCCCTCATTCTGTGTCTTTGGATGCCTGTCTGCCTCACAGTCTGGGGGCCCGTGTTTTGCTAATTTGTCCCATTCCCATGTGAAAAGGGGACTGACTGCTAGGAAGAAGCAGATATACTCAGACACGCACTGCAGCCCAGCTTTATTCACTGGGAGAGGAAATTAACTCATTGATGCTCCTTATTCAAATCCAGGTCAAACAGGGAGAGAAAAGGGCAATTACTCGTGAATTGCAGTATATTAGAGGGTCTTCCAGCCCAGTGAACCTTTTTTTTTTAGTAGTACTTGGCTATGGGCTGCTACAAATGCTAACAAAGCCACCCAGCTGGGCTTTATTATATTACCTAGGAAGCTATATACAAACAAATGCGAACAGTCCACTTTCATTTGCATATGAACGCTGTACCTCAATAGGTGCAGATGGAGCAACGCTGAGCGATCTGGAGGCTCAAGAGCGCTGGCACTGCACTTGGTCACGTCACAATATTCCCTGCCGCATTAACAATACAGTATCCACAATAGCCAACCCTTCTGATGATATCAATACATGGCTGAAATGCACAGGAAGATGTGTTGATGCAAAATAATGTAGTTAACATTTCAAGAGGGGCGTATACAGGACAGAAAATTAAAGGCATCTGTGGATCGGAAACATCTTTTTGTAAAAAACAAACAACAACTTTATTTATAGGGTGGGTTAAATAAAAAAACAAAGCAGGTAGAAAACATCTTTATTACAGACTAGGGGGTAAATTTACTAAAGGTCGATTTGAGGAGTGATTTACCTCTTCTCAAATCGACTCAAATCGAATGCAGTGAAAACCGTTTTTTCACTGCATTTACTATTATTCGATTCGTTTTGCAAATCACCCTTCAAAATGAACTGCAAATCCCTGACACGTTAGAACTGCTTCATGCTTTCACTTTCAGCATGAGCAGTTCGTTGTCACACAGATACATGCAGACATTAGTGAGATGCCTGCATGTATCTGCCTTGAAAAACTGTTGTAAAGAGTTAAAATTTAAAAAAAAAAATGTGAGGTCACTCCCCAAAACAGAACCGGCCCTGGACTGCTGAAACCCAGGTCTGGTTGACTAAGTACAGGGAAAAAATTACGTAGGGTCTCCCTGTACTCAGTACAACCAGCACTGGGCTATGGGAAGCAGGGCTGGTTCTGGATTTACAGGGAAAAAATTCCTGTAAATCACAGAACCAGCCCTGGACCCTTTCTAATGGGGGACTAATGCCACAGCCAGAGGAGCCCTATCACCGGTCCCTCCAGCCGCAGCATCAGCCCTGACCTCTAGTCAGCCCAGGCCAGGGATACCTGGGGAGTTGGAGACCCCTTCAAAAAAAGAAGTGATAAAACATTGTCTTTCCAGTAGAACTGCAGGTCCCAGCAAGCCTCCCCCGCATGCTGGTACTTGGAAAACCACAAGTACCAGCATGCGGGGCATTAAGGGCCCACTGGGACCTGTAGTTCAGCTGTAAAGAAATGTTGAAAGTAGGGGTGTGCACCGGCCACTTTTCGTGTTTTGTGTTTTGGTTTTGGATCTGGATCTTTCTTCGTGTTTTGGATCTGGATTGGTTTTGCCAAAACCACCCTTCCGTGTTTTGGGTTCTGGGTTTTGTGTTTTGGATCTGTATTTTTTTGAAAAAAAGCATAAAAACAGCTAAAATCACAGAATTTGTAGGTTTTTCTGCTCCTATGCTATTATTAACCTCAATAACCTTAATTTCCACTCATTTCCAGTCTATTCTGAATACCTCACACCTCACAATAGTGTTTTTATGTCCAAAAGGTTGCACCGAGGTAGCTGGATGACTATGCTAAGCGACACGAGTGGGTGGCACAAACACGTGACCCATCTAGGCGTGAAACTGCAGTGGCAGACAGGATGGCATTGAAAAACTAGGCCCCAAACTGTACATAATGCAAAGAAAAAAAAGAGGTGCAAGATGGAATTGTCCTTGGGCCCTCCCACCCACCCTTATGTTGTATAAACAGGACATGCACACTTTAACAAACCAATCATTTCAGCGCCAGGGTCTGCCACACAACTGTGGCTGAAATGATTGGTTCGTTTGGGCCCCCACAAAACAAGCTGGCAATTAATCTGTCCCTGCACAAACTGGCTCTACGGAGGCAAGATGTCATCCTCATCCTCCTCATCCACCGATTCCTCACCCTCTTCAGTGTGTACATCCTCATCCTCACAGAGTATTAATTCGTCCCTGCTGGAACCACAGGTCCCTCTGTACGTTCTGGAGGCTGGTCTCCCTGGAAGAGTTGATAATTCATTTTATGAACATCATCTTCTCCACATTTTGTGGAAGCAACCTCCTACGCCTTTTGCTGACAAGGTTCCCGGCTGCACTAAACACTTTTTCGGAGTACACACTGGAGGGGGGGCAACTCAGGTAAAATAGAGCCAGTTTGTACAGGGACCTCCAAATTGCTTCTTTTTCCTGCCAGTACAGGTACGGACTGTCTGACATGCCTACTTGGATGCTGTCACCGATGTAATCCTTTAACAGACAGACGCACGCTTGTCGCTGCTGCTTTGAGGATTCAAGTGCGGCTACAGCCGACACAATTCACAAAGACAGAAAAAAAAAAAGAATATTTTTATTGTTTGTGGAGCACACTTTGAGGGTTACACCACCCTTTAATAGACAGACGCACGCTTGTCGCTGCTGCTTTGAGGATGCAAGTGCGGCTACAGCCCACACAATTCACAAAGACAGAAAAAAGAAGAATATTTTTATTGTTTGTGTAGCACACTTTGAGGGTGTCACCACCCTTTAACAGACAGACGCACGCTTGTCGCTGCTGCTTTAAGGATGCAGGTGCGGCTACAGCCCACACATTTCACAAAGACCGAAAAAGAAAGAACAATATTTTAATTGTTTGTGTAGCACACTTTGAGGGTGTCACCACCCTTTAACAGACAGACGCACGCTTGTCGCTGCTGCTTTAAGGATGCAGGTGCGGCTACAGCCCACACAATTCACAAAGACAGAAAAAAGAAGAATATTTTTATTGTTTGTGTAGCACACTTTGAGGGTGTCACCACCCTTTAACAGACAGACGGACGCTTGTCGCTGCTGCTTTGAGGATGCAAGTGCGGCTACATCGCACACAAGTCACAAACACATTAAAAAAATAGTTTTTTATTTTTTGGAGCACTTTGAGAGTTACACCACCCTTTAACAGACAGACGCACGCTTGTCGCTGCTGCTTTAAGGATGCAGGTGCGGCTACAGCCCACACATTTCACAAAGACCGAAAAAAAAAGAACAATATTTTAATTGCTTGTGTAGAACACTTTGAGGGTGTCACCACCCTTTAACAGACAGACGCACGCTTGTCGCTGCTGCTTTAAGGATGCAGGTGCGGCTACAGCCCACACATTTCACAAAGACCGAAAAAAAAAGAACAATATTTTAATTGTTTGTGTAGCACACTTTGAGGGTGTCACCACCCTTTAACAGACAGACGCACGCTTGTCGCTGCTGCTTTAAGGATGCAGGTGCGGCTACAGCCCACACAATTCACAAAGACAGAAAAAAGAAGAATATTTTTATTGTTTGTGTAGCACACTTTGAGGGTGTCACCACCCTTTAACAGACAGACGCACGCTTGTCGCTGCTGCTTTGAGGATGCAAGTGCGGATACATCGCACACAAGTCACAAACACATTAAAAAAATAGTTTTTTATTTTTTGGAGCACTTTGAGAGTTACACCACCCTTTAACAGACAGACGCACGTTTGTCGCTGCTGCTTTAAGGATGCAGGTGCGGCTACAGCCCACACAATTCACAAAGACAGAAAAAAGAAGAAGAATATTTTTATTGTTTGTGTAGCACACTTTGAGGGTGTCACCACCCTTTAACAGACAGACGCACGCTTGTCGCTGCTGCTTTGAGGATGCAAGTGCGGCTACATCGCACACAAGTCACAAACACATTAAAAAAATAGTTTTTTATTTTTTGGAGCACTTCGAGAGTTACACCACCCTTTAACAGACAGACGCACGCTTGTTGCTGCTGCTTTAAGGATGCAGGTGCGGCTACAGCCCACACAATTCACAAAGACAGAAAAAAAAAGAACAATATTTTAATTGTTTGTGTAGCACACTTTGAGGGTGTCACCACCCTTTAACAGACAGACGCACGCTTGTCGCTGCTGCTTTAAGGATGCAGGTGCGGCTACAGCCCACACAATTCACAAAGACAGAAAAAAGAAGAAGAATATTTTTATTGTTTGTGTAGCACACTTTGAGGGTGTCACCACCCTTTAACAGACAGACGCACACTTGTCGCTGCTGCTTTGAGGATGCAGGTGGAATCTAGATGGGATTTGGAACCGAGGACACACTACCTCCATCAATTGTCTAAATCCCACTGCACTAATGTCGGATACCGGACGCACGTCTAACACCAACATAGCAGTCAAGGCCTCAGTTATACGTTTTGCTTCAGGATGACTGCTGTCGTACTTCATCCTCATCGCTAGGGACTGTTGGAGGGTCAATTGTTTAGTAAAAGTAGTGATGTTCCTACTTCCTCTCTGGGATGATGAACAACTCCCAGCAGCAGCAACAGCACTAGGAGGAAGTGGTTCTTGATCTTTCCCTATTTTATTTTTATCGGAGAAAGTTTGGTCCTCCATTTATGTTATATTGATATATATACGTGCGGCTAAAGCGCACACAAACACAGAAAATATTTTTTTATTTTTGCTGGAGAGTAGTGCACTTTGTGGGTTACACCACCCTTTAAGAAATGAGCCAGCCGGCTCTTTACTTATGGGACACAGGCGCACGCTTGGCGCTGCTCCTTTGTTGATGCACGTGCAGCCACAGTGCACACAAGTCACAAACACAGAAAATATATATTTTTTTGGTTTGGAGTGTACTTTGGGGGTTACAGAACCATTTAACGGTCAAGCCAGCCGGCCCTTTACTTATGACACAGGCGCACGCTTGGCACTACTTTGTTGATGCACGTGCGGCTACTGCGCACACAATTCACAAACACAGAAAATAATTATTTTTTTGGTTTGGACTGGAGTGTACTTTGGGGGTTACAGCACCCTTTAACGGTCAAGCCAGCCGGCCCTTTACTTATGACACAGGCGCACGCTTGGCACTACTTTGTTGATGCACGTGCGGCTACTGCGCACACAATTCACAAACACAGAAAATATTTTTTTTTTTGGTTTGGACTGGAGTGTACTTTCGGGGGTTACAGCACCCTTAACGGTCAAGCCAGCCGGCCCTTTACTTATGACACAGGCGCACGCTTGGCACTACTTTGTTGATGCACGTGCGGCTACTGCGCACACAATTCACAAACACAGAAAATAATTTTTTTTTTGGTTTGGACTGGAGTGTACTTTCGGGGGTTACAGCACCCTTAACGGTCAAGCCAGCCGGCCCTTTACTTATGACACAGGCGCACGCTTGGCACTACTTTGTTGATGCACGTGCGGCTACTGCGCACACAATTCACAAACACAGAAAATAATTTTTTTTTTGGTTTGGACTGGAGTGTACTTTCGGGGGTTACAGCATCCTTAACGGTCAAGCCAGCCGGCCCTTTACTTATGACACAGGCGCACGCTTGGCACTACTTTGTTGATGCACGTGCGGCTACTGCGCACACAATTCACAAACACAGAAAATAATTTTTTTTTTGGTTTGGACTGGAGTGTACTTTCGGGGGTTACAGCACCCTTAACGGTCAAGCCAGCTGGCCCTTTACTTATGACACAGGCGCACGCTTGGCACTACTTTGTTGATGCACATGCGGCTACTGCGCACACAATTCACAAACACAGAAAATCTTTTTTTTTTTGGTTTGGACTGGAGTGTACTTTGGGGGTTACAGCACCCTTTAACAGTCAAGCCAGCCGGCCCTTTACTTATGACACAGGCGCACGCTTGGCACTACTTTGTTGATGCACGTGCGGCTACTGCGCACACAATTCACAAACACAGAAAATTATTTTTTTTTTGGTTTGGACTGGAGTGTACTTTCGGGGGTTACAGCACCCTTAACGGTCAAGCCAGCCGGCCCTTTACTTATGACACAGGCGCACGCTTGGCACTACTTTGTTGATGCACGTGCGGCTACTGCGCACACAATTCACAAACACAGAAAATATATTATTTTTTTAGCACTTGGGGGGAGCACCCCTGATGGACAGAGCACCCCCTGGACAACACTACAGCACCCCTTTAGGACTGGGACACTGCACAGGACTTTGGAGTGGACACAGCCCCTATGGAGAACTGACTGCACAACACAGTCCAGCCAGCCCCTATGGACTTTGAAGTAGTGGACACAGCCCCTATTAACAACAGCAGCACAGCACAACACAGCCAGCCCCTATGGACTTTGAAGTAGTGGACAACAGCAGCACTACACTACACTACACTACACAGCCCTAACTCCCACCCTCCCTCTTCACTGTCCACAGCCGAGTGAGAAAATGGCGCCGACGCGGGTACCTTATATAGGATCCAAAACCCGCGAGACTCGGAAGGCGGGATGATGACGTTTTGCCTCGATTTCAGATCCGAGTCAGGCGGGAAAAGTCGAGCCTGATTCGGATCGGACTCGGATCGGGGGGGCTCGGGGGGGTTCGGATTTCAGAAATCCGAACCCGCTCACCCCTAGTTGAAAGAAACAAACACCTTACACAGTATAAGTTTAATACATACATACATACACACTCACACATACTCACCTATATTACCTCCAGTGGTCCCCTTGTCCAGTAGGCATCCATGGGTTAAAATAAGAAAACGAAAAACCCGACCATCGCATTAAGGAATATTTATTCTAACAAGAATGATTACTCCTTCCCGAATGAAGCGCACAGACTCAGCTTCCTCCTTTGAAGCTCCGTATCTGTGCATTCATTGACTGAAAGAGGTAGGCCCCGACTCTCAGCCAATGAACGGCTCCTCCATTGTACTCAATGGTGGGAGCCGCAGGGTAACTAAAGGGGTGCCCTGGAGAGGGAGTCCCCTATTTTTGAAGGGGTCTCCAACTCCCCAGGGATCTCTGGGCTGACAAACGGTCAGGGCTGATGCTGCGGCTGGGGGGCCCGGTGATAGGGCTCCCTTGGCTGTGGCATCAGTCCCCAGTTAGAAAGGGTCCAGGGCTGGTTCTGTGATTTACAGGGAGACCCTACTCAATTTTTTCCCTGTAAATCCAGAACCAGCCCTGCTTCCCATAGCCCAGTGCTGGTTGTACTGAGTACAGGGAGACCCTACATAATTTTTTCCCTGTACTTAGTCAACCAGAACTGGGTTTCAGCAGTCCGGGGCTGGTTCTGATTTGGGGGGGGGGTGACCTCACGTCCATTTTTTTCTAACTTTAACTGTTTACACTGATGTCTGCATGTATCTGTATCAATCCGACCTGCTCATGCTCAAATCGAAAGCATGAAGCAGGTCTATTGTATTGGGGAATTCAAGTTCGATTTGAAGTCTGATTTTGAGGTTGATTTCAAATCGAATGATAGTAAATAAGGGCTTTGTGTGTTGGGCTATGTAAAAGTACCAATGTTTTTCCGATGGTCGATTTAAGGCCGATTTGACTCAAAATTCGATTTGAAGTCCGATTTTACATTCGATTTGGCCTTTAGTAAATACCCAAAAGCAAAATCGAAGCCAATCGCACCTCAAATCACTCAAAATGCCAAATCGACCTTTAGTAAATTTACCCCTAGGTGTTGCCTGTGGCTTCGCCCATGATGAAATCACTTCTGGCAACGTTTGTTTTTATTTGAGTTGATTTAGTTGTATTGCTTTGCATAGGGGCCCTGCCACAGGAGTGACCCACGTGGCCAGCAGCGCTATACAGACTGGTGGCTGCAACACCTTCACCCACCACTCACACCAATGTCACTGTGTGCCCTGTGCACAGAATGCTATGTAACCTCTCCTATTCACCCACCACTCACACCAATGTCACTGTGTGCCCTGTGCACAGACTGCTATGTAACCTCTCCTATTCACCCACCACTCACACCAATGTCACTGTGTGCCCTGTGCACAGACTACTATGTAACCTCTCCTATTCATCCACCTCTCACATCTATGTCACTGTGTGCCCTGTGCACAGACTGCTATGTAACCTCTCCTATTCACCCATCACTCACACCAATGTCACTGTGTGCCCTGTACACAGACTGCTATGTAACCTCTCCTATTCACCAACCTCTCACATCAATGTTACTGTATGCCCTGTGCACAGACTGCTATGTAGCCTATCCTATTCACCCACCACTCACACTAATGTCACTGTGTGCCCTGTGCACAGATTGCTATGTAACCTATCCTATTCACCCACCTCTCACATCAATGTTACTGTATGCCCTGTGCACAGACTGCTATGTAACCTCTCCTATCCAAGTGACTGTGGGCCCAAAGCACCTCTCCCCCCCACCTCTTACCAGCCGTGCGCATGGTGCCGCACCTATCTCTTACACTGATGATGTCAATAAATTTTGTTTTTGTTATTGCTCAGCTTTAACTTAACAAAGTGCTGGTTATTTCTAGGAGTTTCTAGTACAAAATGATGCAGTTTTCTTGAAAATTGTTTACATTTTTTTGCGTCAACTTGGAATAAACACACAGACACAACATTATTATAGTGCATACACACGGTCAGATTTTTCTTCAGATCTGAACAATAACGATTTCAAAAATCGTTCAAAGGTTCATATCTGATGGAAAATCTGATATATCTGACATGTCTGAAAAATGAGCGTTCCCGATGGATATCTGACATCTGATGTGTTTGCAGCCTTACTTTATTAGTATAGATTGTATGATAGAACAGAAGTGAACTCAACTGAAGCTTTTGTGTCTACCTTTAGGCTACAGTTTATAGGCTCGTCTGTAACAAGTGTAATGTACTAATGTTTCTAAGTGGCTGGAAAGGGCATTACCTGCAGATATGCCCTAAAAAATTATACTGAGGGCCTAATTCAGAGGTGCACGCTAACTGCAAGCAATGGCAATATTCACACACCTGGCTGATGGTCATCGCCGGGAGATTCAGGGCAACTTTGGACGCAGAGAGATGCAATTTCGATGGGTATAAATTAACCTTAAGTTATCTTAGCGGTTCTCACACCTGTATGCCTGCCCCTCCCCTTTAGAATGTAAGCTTTTACGAGCAGGGCCCTCTACCCTCTTGTGCTTCTCCTTACTTTACTTTCATCTATTTCTTACTCCCCACTAGGGCACCTAACACTTGGTTACTGTGCTCTATGCTTATGTGGGTGCTATGGTAGCTAATGTAGCAATGTATATTATCCATGTCCTTGTCCTGTATTGTATTGTACTGTAAGTCACTGGTCAACCTATTTGTTAATGTACTATGTAAGGCGCTGCAGAACACTTGTGGCGCCATATAAATAAATGATAATAATAATAATAGTGAAATCTCACCGCTGAGCCGTCATTCGGTAGAGGACAGTACTAATGTCTGCTGGTCTGGGGTTTTTTCATTTTTTTGTTTTGCCAAGCCCGTGGATACCTACATGGAAAGAAGAGGACACGATCCACGAAGTATGGATTTTATTTTACAGGTACCCATGGATTATCTACTTGGAGAAGTGGACGTGATTGGCTTCAGGGATACTAGGTTAGTGGATGACTGATTTTGTGTGTGTGAGTGTGTGTGTGTGCGTGTGCGTATGTTTTAATAAACTTTTACTTTCACGGTGTGTGTGTACTGTGTTATATTTTTTATTACATTTGCAGTGGATCTACAGGTACCAGTGGGCCCGTAATGCCCTGTATACTGGTACTTGTGGTTCTCCAAGTACCAGCATGCGGGGGAGGCTTGCTGGGACCTGTAGTTCTACTGCAAAAGACAAGATTTTTAACTATTTCAATTGCACCATACAATACACTATCGACCCGGCAACCACCGCTCCAGGGTGCTGGGGATAGCCCCGGGTTATCAGCCTAGGGTGTCCTGGAGAGGGGGACTCCTTTATTGGGGGGGGTAGCAGTCAGGGGTAATGCTTTGGCCAGGGGACCCGGTGAAAGCGTTCCCCTGGCTGTGGCATTACTCCCCCGCTAGAAAAAGTTTGGTACTGGTTATGGAAATACGGGGGGACCCCTACGCTTTTTGTCCCCTGTATTTCCAAAACCAGAACCAGCTGATTACACTTGCATCTGTGTCTTTTCTCACAGGTGCTTGCCACATGGATCGCACTGATCTGTGTGGGCATCTGTGTCATCCATTACATCGTTCATCGTGCATACACACAGAATGATGTGATGACAAATTGTGAAAGACAGGTCGTGGTCTTTCTGCAGGTTGAAGAGATCAACGTCCATGATCAACGACCAGCGGGAGCGTGCATCGCATTATTATCGTGCCTACACACGGTACTTTATTAAAACTATTTGTCGTTCCAATCGGATGAAAACGGTAATATTGTTAAAATATCGTACCGTGTGTAGGGGCCTTAAGTAAGTTATATGGCACACCTCTCATATGTAGCTGTACATGTCCACTTTAATGTCGCAATCATAGGTGGTGCTTTCACAATCTCCCTGAAATGCTTTTTCAAAAGTAGGTGTTAGGATCTGCGCTTAGCAGATCATCTTGAGGGCAGCTCCCGGTCATAGTTACTACTGGGACACTGCATCATGTTTTGTCCTTGTTCCGGTTGTTGCAGGCAGCTGGAAATCCTGTCTTGTCTGTGTACAGCTCATAGCCTGTCATTCCTGCCTGTCTGTGTGCAGAATCAGCTGCACACTAGTTAATTGTCTTGGCTATGTGCACAGGCCAGGTGCATACTAGTCTGTTATTAGGGAGGCTTGCAGGGTTTTGCTCTGATTGGACCCTGCAACTGTTAAATTACAGCCAGCCCTTCACTCCATGCCGGCTATACTGACATGTTTTGTTAGTTGGTCTGTCCTCAGAAGTCTGAGTCCTAGGCGGTCTTCCAAGTTCTACAGTTCCTGTTTATGGACTTTTTATCCCAGTGTCCAGTACATGCCTGTTTGTTCTGCAGCACCCATGCATCAAACCTTGCCACTGCCTGTGGCAGCTTCATACCTCAGTCCTGCTAAGCTGTGTTGCTCGTGTCCACTGGAGTCAGTCTGCAGTGTAATCATCCCTGCTGCTTCCAGTCAATATTCCTGCTGTGTCAAGTTCACCAGGTTCCAGTCACGCCACGGGCCTCAGGCCCGCATCATCCAGCTTCAGCCGCTCCTCGGCTCGCAAGGCTGCATCACAGCCCGCATATATATTGGCTCTCAAGCCGCATCTCGGCGGTCATAGCCGCACTTCGGCCCGCAAGGCTGCATGACAGCGTGCACATCTATTGGCTCTCAAAGTTGCATCTCGGCTGTCATAGCCACACCTGGGCCGCAAGGCCACATCACCTGGTTCCAGTCACGTCTCGGGCCTCAAGATCGCATCATCCAGTCTCAAATCCTGTCTCAAGCTGCACCTCAGCTCTGTAGTCCTGACACACATATTGTACTTGTTTGCTTTGTCTGTCTTGTATTTGCCTATGTGTGGCCTTTCTAGTCCTCATCTAGTCTTTGCCTGTCTAGTCTTGTTGTGTAATCCTGCAGTCCTCAGTCCTGGTCATCCCTGCTGTGCAGCTAGTTTAGGCTGTCTAGCCAGTCCTTGTCTGACTACCCAGCTTGCAATCCTTGACAATCCTGAGACCTCTCATCTGCTGCTGCAAGTGTACCCTGTCTATTATTACTGTGCTTGTTCCATTCTACCGCAGCCACACTCCAGTTTGCAACAGTAGTGGAAGGACCACCACTTCATAAACCAGTTCTATCCTTGGTCAGCAGTCCTGCGGTCTCTTGCAGGTTGTGTAAGCCTCTACTGCTGGAGGCGTAAATCCAGGCGGCCATCTAAGTACCGGTGTGTAAATAAATCACTAAGGGAACAGCGTGTGGCTGTTATTGGTGGAAGATCCTTTCCCTGGCTCTAGAGGTCTTACACAGCCGTGCGAGAGCCGTAACATTGCAGTGACACAAGCAGCATTGTTCAGACTGAGAATCTGTGAATCCATAGAGCTGGTAAAATCTTTGATAGTGCGACTGATGGTGTATCTTAATATGCACACTGACGGGCACCGCAGCTGGTGGGCATCTCAGTAAGAAGTCAATCAGCCGTGGCATTACCATAAAGACATTAAATGCTTGATATGTGTCCACCCCCTAACTGTGCAACATAAACAACATAAACATTATCTATCATTACAAACTGATAGGAGAAACGGACAGATAAAATCAGTGGTGGCACAAGGCACGTGCTAGCAGGGCCGTCGCACGGTGCACCATAGCACAGAGCAGAGGCGCTCACCTCCTCCCGGCAATGGAAAAAAATGCTCTCCACTCACCCGCTGGCATTATTGGTATATACGCTCAGGGGGAAGGAGCGGGGGAGAGAAGAGGCGACAGTGCAGCACAGGAACTGGGTGCAGAGAAGCCAGCCATGGATAAAGTATGGGGGCGAAGTAAGCGGCCGAACTAAGCAAGATCACCATCTGCACAGACTCCACATAGGTCTAGATGGGAGGCCAAATGCCAGCCCACCCCCCTCACTCAAGGTATCCACCTTCCACCCCAATTACACAATATGAGGCCCACCTGGACTGTTGGTGCCGCTGACCCCAGAAGGGTAGAATCGGTCCAACCCATGTATTGGTGGGGAGAGTCCATCAAGATCTAAAGGCAGATAGTGGCTGCTACGGTACTTTCCCGCCACGCATAAAGCCGACACCAACTAACAAGCAACCCAAGGGTGGGCGGGTGTTAAATTACACAGACAAAGATGTAGAAACCAATTTGTCCACTACACTAGAAACATAAAATGGCCCTGAGAACTCACCTCTATAGGTTGACCTCCCCTAAACTCCACATATCAAGCACCTCACAAACAATTGTAACTCTTGCCTGTCCAGGGGCAGCCACACACAGACCTGGGGTTTACTTTCCTACATGCATATATGTTATGATGCCTGTGCTGCTCCCTACCTCTGGAACTCTCTCCCTCTCCCCATCAGACTTTCCAGTTCTCATCAAATCATCACACGGGCTCTCAAGACCCACTACTTCATCAAACGCTTCCAGCTCTCATCCTAACCTCCTTCCTCCCTGTCTACCCCATCTGTGTCACACCTGTTTGTCTGTCCCTCCCCAGTAAATTGTAAGCTCTCATCATTAGGACCCTAAGGTTGCTTACGTCCTGTTGATTATTTGAGTGTTATGATCGCTAATGCAACAATGTATATAAACCTTGTCCTTGTCCTGCATTGTACTGTACTATAAGTCACTGGTATCTTGTTCACTTATTTATGTACTGTGTAAGGCGCTGCGGAACATTTGTGGCGCCATATAAATAAAGGATAATGATAATAAAGATACCTGATGAACTCCTGCACTGTCAAAATCTAAACATGGCGCCCCCTTCACCAATAACAACCCCCTTTCCTGGAACACATACTTGTCCGTAGGTACTCGGCTGCCGCCTGGACTCCACACTTAAAGTAATAAGAGTGCAGGAATCAAAATATAGACATACTAAAGCTAATTGACGCTGTAACACAAATAGCCCTCCAAAAGAGTAATTACCAGTATACTCTCCTGCAGTTAACGTCACTGCAAGCTAGTAACAAACAAGGGTTAAATTTATCGGTTTATAAATAAGCAGCTAACAAAAGGGTATGCAGTTATATTTCACTATATTAATAATATACACATTCTTAAGCAATAGTAATAATTCCAGGATGATAATTCAATAAATATGAGAGTAATTGCGAGACTCAGTAATTTCTTTAGATATACAGCAAACTGCAGGATAAGACATTTCAAAACACATGGACTATCCAGAGTAGTATATTAACCAGATGTACATCTGCTAGGGGATGCAGTCAGGATACCGGCGGATGCTATCCCGCCCGCCGATATCCCGACACTGACAGCCCGACAGGGGACTAAAGATAGGCATCGAAATCCTGACGCCTATCATTATCCCCACTACAAATACCGACACCCGGCATACCGAACAAAGATAAGCCAGGTGTCTTAGCGTCTAGCCGCAGGGTGGGGGGTTTTAGGTTTAGGGACCCCTGGGGGGACTTAGGGAGGGTTAGGCACCCCCTAGGAAAAGTTAGGTTTAGGGTGCTGGGAGGGGGGGTTAGGTTTAGGTACTAACGGAAGGGGGGGCGTTAAGCACCACTAAGGGAGGGTTAGGTTACTTACCAGCCCCAGTCAGGAATTAGGTCCGTCGGGGTTCCGCTGTCTGTATTTGATCTGGCGGCTATTCAGCTGCCAGCATTAAATACTGATTCCCCTACTAGCAATAATATATAATAGACTGTTTCCAGGCTAAACATGGATTCCTGTGGGAGACTCAGCCAGAACAGATCAACCCACACAGGCCCAAGAGCCAGCACCTGATTAAAACTGCTGGCAAAACCAATCACACTCAACCAAGCCAACGCCCAGGCTGATATCATCATAACAGGTGAACAAGTCAGCAACCATTCCAATGATTCAGTATAGACTCGACCAGCCGAGTATAGATATAACAATATGAAATGCATTCTGTCCCTCAGTGTTTAATTACTATTGCACTACCTGCCACCCCTAATATAATATATTTAATCAATTTATGTCACCTGCCCAATTACATAGGGCCTGATTCAGAGGTTGATGCTGCTAGATCCGCAGCACCAATCGTTATAACAGTGCTCTTCACAGTGACTGTAGAAGGAGGAACTCTATCATTTCTGTGTTTTATAAACTCATTTGCTTATCAGCACTTCTCAGATTATCATTGTGTGTATAAGGCACACCCCTTTGCTTTTCCTTGTGTAGCAGTGCTCCTCACAGTGACTGTAGGAGAAAGAATTCAATAACCATGTATGTGTATAGGGCACACCACATCTCATTACCTTGTGTAGCAGTGCTCTTCACAGTGACTGTAGGAGGAACTCAATAACCATTTATGTGTATAGGGCTCACCACATCTCATTACCTTGTGTATTAGTGCTCCTCACAGTGACTGTAGGAGGAACTCAATAACCATTTATGTGTATAGGGCTCACCACATCTCATTACCTTGTGTATCAGTGCTCCTCACAGTGACTGTAGGAGGAACTCAATAACCATTTATGTGTATAGGGCTCACCAGATCTCATTACCTTGTGTATCAGTGCTCCTCACAGTGACTGTAGAAGGAGGAACTCAATAACCATTACTGTGTATACTGTATAGGGCACACCACATCTCATTACCTTGTGTATCAGTGCTCCTCACAGTGACTGTAGGAGGAACTCAATAACCATTTATGTGTATAAGGCTCACCACATCTCATTACCTTGTGTATCAGTGCTCCTCACAGTGACTGTAGAAGGAGGAACTCAATAACCATTACTGTGTATAGGGCACACCCCATCTCATTACCTTGTGTAGCAGTACTCACAGTGACTGTAGGAGAAAGAACTCAATAACCATTTATGAGTATAAGGCACACCCCTTTGCTTTTCCTTGTGTAGCAGTGCTCCTTACAGTGACTGTAGGAGAAAGAACTCATTAACCATTTATGTGTATAGGGCACACCACATCTCATTACCTTGTGTAGCAGTGCTCCTTACAGTGACTTTAGGAGAAAGAACTCATTAACCATGTATGTGTATAGGGCACACCACATCTCAATACCTTGTGTAGCAGTGCTCTACACAGTGACTGTAGTAGTAGTAATTCAATAACCATATATGTGCATAGGGCACACTTCATCTCATTACCTTGTGTATTAGTGCTCCTCACAGTGACTATAGGAGTAGGAACTCAATAACTATATATGTGTATAGGGCACACCCCATCTCATTACCTTGTGTAGCAGTCACAGTGACTGTAGGAGGATCTCAATAACCATTTCTGTGTATAGGACACACCACATCTCATTACCTTGTATATTAGTGCTCCTCACAGTGACTGTAGAATGAGGAACTCAACGATTTCTGTGTATAGGGCACACCACATCTCATTACCTTGCATAGCAGTGCTCCTCACAGTGACTGTAGAAGGAGGAACTCAATAACCATTTATGTGTATAGGACACACCTCATCTCATTACCTTGTGTAGCAGTGCTCTTCACAGTGACTGTAGAAGGAGGAACTCAACCATTTCTGTGTATAGGGCACACCATATCTCATTACCTTGCGTAGCAGTGCTCCTCACAGTGACTGTAGAAGGAGGAACTCAATAACCATTTCTGTGTATAGGACACACCTCATCTCATTACCTTGTGTAGCAGTGCTCCTCACAGTGACTGTAGGAGTAAAAACTCAATAACCATTTATGTGTATAGGACACACCTCATCTCATTACCTTATGTAGCAGTACTCCAGAGCATTGTAACTGAAGTCTACTAAAACACTATAATTGCTCCTGTCATTCTCCTCTGCTTTAGAAGTATACACCCTGTTTAGCACCGGGTGCATACGTGCTGCTTTCACAATCTCCCTGAAATCCTTTTTATATGTCCCTCTAAACCCTAAACAACATTCAACAAATTGACAAGCAGAACCGCGTATGTTGATTATGCCTTTACATGGCTGCTGCCATTCTGTAAATGCAATATTAGTATAAATATCTAGGCAACTTTATTGTATGGCACAGAGAGCTAAAATGCTATTACAGTGTTGTCAAGTGATCAAAGCTTTTCCTAATAGAAGGCTGCAGTTATGGGCTGAAATCAAAGCTACTTTATGGTCTCTCCCTCTGAAGCTGCTCTCTGCAGAATTACCGCTGGGGCTATTTGCATAGAATGTGATTACAGTATCTATATTTTATTCTTTATTCCAGTGTGTATTTAGCAATCTGTTCAAAGACAAGTGTTTAAGTAGGCTGGAATAGCCTGGCTGGAATTGCCCCATTCAGAAGTGCACTAATCAAAAGTGCATTTTAAGATTAATACTGGTGTTAGACCGGCGTTATCAATTATATCTACTGCTGCTTCTGCTGCTGAATTGACGCATCCTTTCTTTCTTGCCATCTGCAAGTACCGGACTACAAGTCTCAGACTTTTGCTATATTGAATATACAGTATATTGGCCAGCCTGAGAACTTAGGTAACGGACTACAAGTCTCAGACTTTTGCTGACAAGCAATGTTATTTAGCATATCACTGAATAGTATATTAGTTTGATGTTTTTAGTTTCTTTGTTAGTTAGCTCATTGAGCCTGTTATTAGCCTAGTGGTATGTGCTGTGTGTTTATTTTACTCAATGTATTGCTAGCTATATTAGCGGGAGGGTGCTGGGCTTGTAAGCAATCAGTAATTTAGCATGCCAGGTCTCCTACATATTGGTCATTAGTAGGCTGGAATTGCCCCATTCAGAAGCGCACTATTCAAAAGTGCATTTTAAGATTAATACTGGCGTTAGACAGGCGTTGAACCAAAGGGAAACAACCAATCTGCACTTCTCAAAACCTAACCTATATTTGGAGAAAAACCATCAACAAAGGTGATTTCAAAATCTCACTGCTACAAATTCCTGCTGACTGCATAACCTGGACTTTTGACACTGAACTCTGCTTGCTACAAAAACTCTGGCCATCACTTGCTACTATTTGTGCTGCCTCTGTGCTTAACAGATAATCTTACTGAATACTGTTAATGTCAGCTTATCTCTCTAATAATGTCTTTTTACCTTAGCTCTTTGGCCTAGTCTTACATCATCTAGCTACTACTACTCTCTACTCTAATATTCAATTTCTGCTCCCATCTTATCTCCACTTTTTCAAAACTCTATAATATATTTTTGTTGTACTGACACTTTACCTCATCCTTACCATGACCATGTTGTCTTCAACCCCCCCCCTTCACTCAGTTTCTACCTGATCTTTTGTTCTGCCCTCTAATTCCACCTCTATCCTTTTCCCCTGGTCTCCTCCACCTCCTCCTATCTCCCCTTCTCTCTCTGCCTTCCTCCCCCTCTTCTCCCATTACTCCATTTTCTTTCTCTTATACCCCCCAAGGATCCTACTACCCCACTGATAATCTTTCCTCCCTTACTCATCTCCCTGTCACTTCGCCCCAATTTCATCCACGTCTCCTTAACTTCCCTCCCTGCCCACTTCCTACAGGGTCCCCTCCTAGCACAGGAGCACGCATGATCCCTACACTCTATTCATCTCGGTCTCCCAAAGTATTCTCATCTCCACGCTATTGCAACCCTGATAATCTCATTCACATCTCTCCTATCAACTCTGTCACTCTATCCTGTGCCCACTGGAATGCCAGATCAGTCTGTAACAAACTGGCCCCCACCCATGACCTTTTCATCTCCAACTCCCTGAATCTCCTTGCCATTACTGAAACCTGAATTTTACCCTCTGACCACTTCTCCTGCAGCTCTCTCTTATGGGGGCCTCACCTTCTCCCACACCCCCAGGACTGGGGGTCGCCATGGCAGTGGTGTTGGGGTCCTTCTATCCCCTGGTTACTCATACCAACATAAACCATCAGAACCATCCCTTACATTCTCCACATTTGAAGTTCATGCTATACGCCTCTTCCAACCAGTACACCTCAGAGTAGCTGTCATCTACCGTCCCCCTGGCCCTCCCTCCAAGTTCCTTGACAACTTTGCTTCCTGGCTCACTCACTTTCTCTCCTCAGACCTTCCCTCTATTATCCTCAGTGATTTCAATATTCCTATTGATATCCCCACAGAATCTGCTGCCTCCAAACTACTCACCCTCACTTCCTCATTTGGACTCTCCCACTGGACCTCCTCACCCTCCCATGCGAGTGGGCATTTGCTTGATCTGATATTCACTCACCGTTGTGATATTTCTGTCTACTCCAATTCCCCATTCCCCCTCTCTGACCATCACCTCCTCTCTTTTAACCTATCCCTCTCTCCTTCCCCTCCTCTACCTCCAACAGCCACCATCACTAAGCGTAACATTGAAGCTATCGACACTGCTTTCTTTTCTTCCCTACTTGACTCACTTCTCTCCCTTATCCTCTCTTTCTCCTGCGGTGAACAAGCTGCTTCCCTATACAACGCCTCCCTTACTTCTGCTCTTGACACTGTTGCTCCGGCAATCACTACTCACCTTCGCAAATCCACACCTCAACCCTGGCATTCCAAATGCACCAGATACATGCAAAAATGTTCATGAATCACCGAGCGACAGTGGAGAAGATCACGCTCTCAGGCAGATTTTCTCCATTTCAAATTCATGCTGTCAACCTACAGTGCTGCCCTTTCCCTCTCTAAACAGTCATATTTCAAGAATCTCATCTCCTTCCTGTCCTCAAATCCCCAGCGTCTCTTTTCCACCTTCAACTCCCTCCTCTGCCCACCCCCTCCTCGTCTCCCCTCCTTGCTCTCTGTCACTGACTTTGCAACCTATTTCACATCTAAAATTGATTCCACATGTCAGGACATCATATCCAACCAGTCCCCCAGCTCTTCACCTCCTCCTTTCCCGGATCACCCCTCCCCATCCATTTTACCAACTCTGACATCCTTCTTCCCTGTGACTGGAGAGGAAGTTAAGGCCCTTATCCAGTCCTCCCCCCCTTCCACCTCTCCCCTCGACCCTATCCCCTCCCACCTCCTATGCTACCTCTCTCCTTCTGCCTGCTCCCAACTTGCCCACCTCCTTAATCTCTCCCTCTCTTCTGGCACTGTTCCTTCTGCATTCAAGCATGCCCTTGTCTCCCTCATTCTTAAAAACATAACCTTGATCCTAACATTCTCTCTAACTACCGACCAATCTCTCTCCTCCCTTTTTGCCTCCAAACTCCTTGAGCGTATTGTTTACAACCACCTCACCAAATTACTTTCCTCCCACTCCCTCCTTGACTCTTTTCAGTCTGGCTTCCATTCTCTCCACTCCACTGAAACTGCCCTCACAAAACTCAGCAACGACCTCCTTGCTGCCAAATCTAACGGCCGCTACTCCCTGCTCATTCTCCTTGACCTCTGCTGCTTTTGACACTGTGGACCACCCTCTACTGCTGCATATTCTTCACTCCCTTGGTCTACGTGACACTGCTCTCTCCTGGCTGTCCTCCTACCTCTCTGACCGTTCCTTCTCTGTTTCCTCTCATGGTGACTCCTCCCCCCCACAGCCTCTTACAGTAGGTGTTCCTAAAGGTTCTGTTCTTGGACCTCTCCTATTCTCTCTCTATATGTCTTCTCTAGGTAAACTCATCAGCTCTTTTGACCTCCATTATTATCTCTATGCTGATGATACTCAGATCTACCTTTTCTCACCTGATCTTTCCCCCTCTCTACTGACTCGTATCTCTAACTGTCTCTCTGCTATCTCTTCCTGGATGTCCCAGTGATTTCTCAAACTTCATATGTCTAAGACTGAGCTGATAGTCTTCCCACCCTCCCACATAACATCATGTCCCACTATTTCTTTATTAATAGATGGTATAACTATCTCATCTAGTCCCAAAGTGCGTTGTCTGGGAGTCATCCTGGACCCTTCCCTCTCCTTCAAACCACACATTCAGAACCTCTTGCAGTCCTGTCATTTCCATCTCAAGAATATTTTCAAGATCAGACCCTTTCTCACCCAGGATGCTACCAAAACCCTTGTACATTCACTGGTCATGTCCAGATTGGACTACTGTAACCTCCTCCTATCTGGCTTCTCCAAATCCCATTTCTCTCCTCTCCAGTCTGTGCTCAATGTTGCTGCTCGGCTCATCTTCCTCTCCAAACGCTCTACATCTGCCTCCCCTCTTTTGCAAGCCCTCCACTGGCTCCCATTCCCTTTCAGAACCCAATTCAAGGTTCTCACACTCACTTACAAAGCCCTCACCCATTCCTCTCCCATTTACATCTCTAATCTCATCTCCCTTCACTCTTCTGTCCGCCGTCTTCGTTCACTTAATACACGCCGCCTTCCATGCCAATTGATTACTTCCTCCCACTCCCGCCTCCAAGATTTTGCCCGTGCTGCTCCTCACCTTTGGAACTCCCTCCCTCTCCCCATCAGACTCTGCACCTCTCTACAATCTTTCAATCGAGCTCTTAAGACCCACTACTTCATTAAAGCCTTCCAGCTCTCATCCTAACTTGCTGCTACATCTTCCTTTCTCCCCGCCTACCCCATTCTGTGTTACTCCTGTTTGTCTTCCCCTCCCTTAAAGAATGTAAGCTCTTTCTAGCAGGGCCCTCTACCCTCTTGTGCTTCTCCCTACTGTAATTTAATTTATCTTTTACTCCCCACTAGGGCAACTAACACTTGGCTGCTCATGCGGGCGTAAAGGTCGCTAATATAGTAATGTTTATCCATGTCCTGTATTGTATTGTATTGTATGTCAATGGTTACTTATTTGTCTATGTACTTTATAAGGCGCTGCGGAACTGTCACAATCGTGGGACTTTGAGCCTGTGTCCAGACTAGGCCTTGGACCTGTATTGCTTGGCTCAGATGTTCGCTGGAGGAGACTTGGCTTGATAAAGTTTCTCCGCACGAGAGGGTGCCATAGACTAATAAAGGATTTGGGTAATGCAGAAGTAGCGTGGTGCGGCTGAAAGCCGTATGGTGGATAGTAGTGTGGTAGTTGCCTGGGGCGGCTGGATAGCCGCGTGGAGAAGGCGGTAGCCTGGAAGCTACTTGTAGCGGCTGGATAGCCGTGTGGAGAAGGCGGTAGCCTGGAAGCTACTTGGAGCGGCTGGATAGCCGTGTGGAGAAGGCGGTAGCCTGGAAGCTACTTGGAGTGGCTGGATAGCCGTGTGGAGAAGGCGGTAGCCTGGAAGCTACTTGGAGCGGCTGGATAGCCGTGTGGAGAAGGCGGTAGCCTGGAAGCTACTTGGAGTGGCTGGATAGCCGTGTGGAGAAGGCGGTAGCCTGGAAGCTACTTGGAGCAGCTGGATAGCCGTGTGGAGAAGGCGGTAGCCTGGAAGCTACTTGGATTGGCTGGATAGCTGTGTGAAGAAGGCGGTAGCCTGGAAGCTACTTGGAGCGGCTGGATAGCCGTGTGGAGAAGGCGGTAGCCTGGAAGCTACTTGGAGCGGCTGGATAGCCGTGTGGAGAAGGCGGTAGCCTGGAAGCTACTTGGAGCAGCTGGATAGCCAACCGAGCGCAGTGGGGAGGTTCACTCAGTTTACACTAAGGGACTTGTTGCACTGGCAACTTGTGTCAGTAGTGAGAGTCCTTTTATAGTGGACGCTGGGTGCTGGTAGGCTGAGAGAAAAGGAGAAGCCTGCTCATTGGTGGCAGTGGAGTCACATGGGCAAATCCAATATGGCCGCGCCCATGGACCGGAGGAGAGTGCTTCCTGGACGTGCGCAGCGAGAGCCAAGCAGTCAGCGGGAGCCGGCGTGGAAGCAGAACAGCAGCGGGACCCATCAGAGGACAACAGCGAGACCCGTCCTGGAAGAGGAGGAAGCAACGCACAGCTCAGGAGCCGGGAGACACCATGGGTCAGCGTCCGCAAAGGTAAGTAATGGGGTCTGATCCTGGGGTCTCTAGTGCGGCGTGTGACAGGAACACTTGTGGCGCCATATAAATAAATGATAATAATAATAAGTGTGATGTTTCTATAATATGTGTTGTGCACTGCAAAGTTACCTGCACAGAAAGCAAACTTAGGGGCTGATCCTCAGTCGGTGGCCGCTCCTTTCACAGCCGCAGGTAGTGAATGTTATCAAATTGCGCATTCACAGAAGCTAATTTATGCGATTTTCCATGTCTCTGAATCTGATTTGGACGGATCTTTACAAGACAGACAAAGAAAGACTCAGCACAGGATAAATAATTATAGTACATGGATGTAGAAACCAACCTATAAGTTAGTATAAGAGGGGAACCCCTTTCTAATAATAACCTGGTTGGTGGTGCTTCCCCGGAGTAATAACTAAATATATAAACCACTAAATATTACCCTATATAGCAGGATAACAGAAAAAACTCTTTTGTGGGGGCACTCTTATAATTTGAATATAAAGATATAGATATAAAACATAACTTTTATTATATATGCACATAAAAAGCAAAGGAAAAATAATCTTTCACATATAAAACTCAGACAATATATATACACTGTAGTATTAGTAAAATTTACCACAGGAAAAAATATAATTCACTAAAAATAATAATTCAGTTTCAAATATAATCTTTAATATCCTATTACATTCATTCCCCTTTTTGGTGTTTAGTGGGAAAGGGAGGCGAAATGTTAGATATGCTTATCAAAAATAATTTGTCACTGTTTTGTTGCAAATTTGCTATCTATGTATATATAATGCAAGCTATATCTTAAACCGGCGTCTGGACAGTTAGCCCTTAATTATATGTTTATACTTTATACATACTGGTGGATAACCCTTGTTCATATAATTATACATCTTAATACCAGTTATTAGTATTAATTAAGGGTATTTAACATCCATGAGGTACACAAATCACATTTCTGTTGTACGTAGAAACCATCCGATCCTGATAAGGGCCCTCATTCAGAGCCGGACGCTCTGAGCAGAGCGCACGCTCTGAATGAGGGCCGGGCTCCATTTTCATGGAGCGTCCTCCTGGACGCTCGTATAGCTGTGGGTCACCACCCACAGGCTATACGAGCGTGCATTTTGATGGCCGCGATGGTCGAGACCATCGCGACCATCGAAATTGCGAGCCGGAGCCTGCGGTTGAGGTTTTCAACCGCAAGCTCCGGAGTGATTTTGGCTCTATCAGAGCCAAAATCACTCCCACTGACATCACTAGTGATGTCAGTGGGCCGGCTTCCGACGGGAGGCGTTCCCGTGGGAACGCCCCCATCAGGGAGGCACGCCCACCAAAGGGGGCGTGCTGTCAATCAACATTGACAGCACGCCCCCTTTGATCGGACACAACGAGCGAAGGAAAGTCCTTCGCTCGTCGTGTCTGGCGCATGCGCACGACGGAGCTCCCTCCGTCGTGTGCATGCTCAGTGCAGACCATCGACCCACTTGCGAGCGGACAGCCGCTCGCGAGTGGGTCTGAATCAGGCCCAATGTACTCTCCTATACTCCTTCAGAGTTTGTCACAACAGGTTTACTATACATAGAAAATTTGAAACCAGATAATGGTTGTTATGCTAACCATGTATCTTTCCCCATACCATATATATTTCCCAATACCATATGTACATGTATGCTTCGGTATTGGAATACCCTAATGTGTACACATCTATATTCTTGCGAAACCTTATAATGACACTTTACCTAGCCCCCTGCTGAGAAGCCTGATTGGCGAAACGCCTGTCCAGGAGAAGGGAGTACCGGCAGTGCACAGAAAATCTCCCGGCCGGCGTCTGGTAACCCCGCAATATCCATATATACTACATACAGATACCTTCTCTCCCTCTCTGCACCCTCACAGTGCCGGACAGGCACACAGGAAATGCAGTAAGTGATAGAAAAACACTCCGGGAGGGAGCTGAATGTCTGCGCACAGGGGGGGTGTCCGGCTAGTGATGAGACATTGGGGCGGAGCCACGCGATCGCGACATCGTGGCTCCACCCCCTCTTTACAATGCCGAAAATATTGGCATTGTGAAGCAGGGGTCAGGGCCAGGATGACGCGATTCAGCACCCCCCCTGCTGCGGGGGTTTCAATGAGGTAGTGGGGGAGCAGGCGGCAGCCGGGAGGCTTGCCTGCCTTTCCGGGGGGCCGGGAGCGGCACCCGATATTTGGGAGGCTTCCGACCAAATCGGGAGGGTAGGCAAGCCTGCTCTTCCCACTTCTGTGAGGATGATGCAGAGATGAACGGAAGTCAGATATGTGGACGGATCTTGCGTGTTTTTGCACCGTGCGTGCTCCAGAGCCAAGCAACTGCGAACGAGTTGTACGCCACTCAGTCACATCTCCGTTTGCAGCTGATGGGGCGTAACTGGCTGCTGGTGGGGTGTTCACACTTAGACCAAGTTTAGCGAGGGCACGTCAACGGAATAGCGTGCTATGTTGAATTGTGCGCACGTGAAAATACACCTGTTTTCAGACGGTTCTCTTAAACCAAGGATATTGCTAGTGTAACTGCGCACTGGTAATAGTGATGGCCATGAAATTCACCACAACACAAGATGGCAGCTCCAAATGTATCAGTTTGCTGCCAGCCTCATCCTTTCAGGGGGGAGATCTCACCATTAAGTCAGCCTCGTGAGGGGGCAGCCAGGCTGGGGGTGCGGCGGCGGCAATGTTTCGTGGTACAGAAGCGTGGCAACGCCATCCCTTGCTATACGATGGCAAGATTTCCGGCATTTGTAATGCAGGGGGCAGGGTTACAAATGATGCGATTCAGCACGAATTGCGTCATCGGCCGCCTCTTACCTTTCGCCAAGTAAGTGGGGGGAGGGTGCGGGAGTAGCGGCCCGTCCAGGTGACTAGCCCTCTCTAGTGGGCAGCTGGGAGCACCACTCGATGTTTGGGAGCCTCCTGGCCATTGCGGGAGAGTCGGCAAGTATGCTTTGGGACCCACACTTTATAGAGCCATTCTTGACCCCTACACAAGGGCTTATAAAGTCAGTGACGGCCAAGTAGGAAGCATTGGGGCCTGCTAGAGGCCAAGCCACAGCCCAAAATGGTGTTACCACAACCTCTTCAGCTGCGCACAGTGGGGCACAATATTTACGACGTGGAGCGGCCACACCTCTACACACTGGGTAATGACCCCCTCAAAGTACCGGAGCTTAAAAATTATTTTTGTGCCTCTACATAAAAATAAAAAGTTGCAAAGGTGGATACGCAACTACTGGTGCAATTCAGCATTGCTCTGGTGCATGGACAGCTGATCTGAAAATCCCTGCTATACCTAACAATGCTACTTAGCACGGTAGCAGTGAAATCTACCAATGCCAGGTCTACTTAAATTCATGTGTGTACCATGCCGCAGGTGACGCAGGCCTGAAGGGATCTGATTGAATTATTGTTTGTAAACTGGACTTTCTCCTACAGTTAGGAGCACGGCTCCGGGAACCAATGCCCATCTGCAGACGGCGCAGGTCCCAGTAGGCAAGCTCCGAAAACTTGTGTAACTTCCCATTAGTGATATTGAACAGGCCCCTTAACCCCATACTTATATGTAGTTTAGGTGTATTATTATCATTGAAATTATTAGCATCATCATGTTACGGTGCCATTATTCCTCCTGTGTTTTTGTTCGTACCAAACTCTAAGTTCAGAGAGAGCAGCATCAGAACAATACCGGCGCCAAAGAATTGGACGACAATTTACCTGTCAAAAAACTAGGATGACAAATGATATTGGCCCTCATTCAGACCCACTCGCGATCGGCTGTCCGCTCGCAAGTGGGTCGATGGTCCCCACTGCGCATGCGCACGACGGAGGGAGCTCCGTCATGCGCATGCGCGAGACCCGACGAGCGAAGGACTTTCCTTCGCTCGGAGTGTCTCATCAAAGGGGGCGTGCTGTCGATGGTGACTGACTGAAGCCGGCCCCACTGACATAGTCCCCCATAGCCGGCCCCACTCACTAGTGATGTCAGTGGGAGTGATTTTGGCTCTGATAGAGCCAAAATCACTCCTGGCCTTGCGGTTGAAAAACCCAACCGCAGGCTTTTGCTCGCAGTTTCGATGGTCGCGATGGTCAAGACCATCGCGACCATCATCCTGCACGCTCGTATATGCTGTGGGTGCTGACCCACAGCTATACGAGCGTCCAGGAGGACGCTCCATATTAATGGAGGTGGGCCCTGATTCAGAGCGAGCGCTCTGGTCAGAGCGTCCGGCTCTGAAACAGGGCCATAGTACAAAAGCTGCACCGATACAAAGACCCTAACCGTGTATTGTGCTTTTACAGCAACGTATCAGAGAGAATTTAACACCCACCTCATCATGCATTTCTGTCATACCAGAAGGTACTCCCTGCTTCATGGTGTCTCCATGCTGATACGGTGTGCAGTTATAAAGCACATGTCTTTAATAAGATTGCTATCAGATACTATCTAGAGAGTCTTAGGATCCTGCTGGCTCTCGTGTGTTACTGCCAGCCACCTCCCTGTATCCTGTCTAAAGCTGCTTAGCAACCACAGGGAAACAAGAAATAGCTTTCTCATATTTTTTACATTTTCTGTGTTTTTTTCTGGAGATTGTCTTGTTAAATTTGTTTTATCTTACATAGATATTCCAGATGTGCTCAGAATACGAAAATGGAAAAAAGATTGGAATGGCGTGCCTTTTGTTCACCTATCAAAACCAATCATCTTTGCTTACTGTGTATTTCACAGTAACAGCAAGTGTACGCTACACTAACCTACTTTTTCTTCTGTGCTGCAGGAGATCCATGGAGGCCCAGGTAGGAGGGATGGGAACATAGCACTGGGAATAACATCATTTTGGCCTCACCCCTTTGGCGAATTGACGCAATTAGTGCAATCAGGTCGCTGGGGGCGGGGGGCCATGTTAATGCGATTCACATATTTCACTGGAGAAGTGGGCGGGATGCAGGAGGGTTGTCTACTCTCCTGGGAGCCAATAGAATTCCCCCCAAATTTGGTAGTCTCCTGGGAGAATGTTAGACGAAATCTGAATAGGATTGAGGATATTTAAGATTACTGGTTTTTACTGATTGGGTGTTGTTTGATGACAGCCTTGTTGCTGGGTAATTTACATAGTGGTGGTTTAGGTCAGCTGGTTTTATGTGCCAGTGATATAGCTTGGGGGAGTGGTTGAAGAAGGTTATATATGGTATTGTCTGCACGTGATCAGCCTCTTTGCAGGATTTTCGTACAGGATCAGGCTGAGTATTCTCTATCCTTTTTTTTTGCTTTAATCTGCAGTTATTGACTGAATTTTCCATTCATTCCTTAGCATTTGCTGCAACATGCCTCGTCCCCGACGTTCTGACCCCCCACCCCCCCGCCAGCTCGCTGATTATGCCAGACCCCTTAACTCTCCCCCAGCACGTCCCAACTCCCCTCTTTCCCCAACCCGTCCTTTTCCCCGCGCAAGCCCACCCCTCCCGTCACCTCTCCCGTACAAACACTGTATCTGCACCAGCTGCTGCAGGAGCGCATCCCTCCGTGGGCCCAACTGCTTCCTCCTCATTTTCCCCAGCACCCCTCGGCGGGGACACCCATCAGCCGACGGACGCTCCTTGTCAGCTCCGCAGGCACACACGGCGGCGGTCACTTCTGCTGCACCAGCGGGAGCGCTAATGCTCGCGGCTCCCTCTGGCTACTCTGCAATTGACCCGCCGACGGTAAGCGTTGCAGGTCACATGGGGGCATTAGTTTCAAACCCCCGGCAAGTGGGTGGTCCCGCCGGCCTGGTCAGTACGACGAGCCCGGCAGCCATTTTTCCCCAGCGGCCATTTTGGGGACTTTTTCCCCAGCGATAGGCGTTACTAGCAGGCAGTCCCACAGCTCCCTGGTAATACATATGTCCCCTCCAACTTGGCTGTGAGAGCACAATGTTGCAGGACCTATAGGTGCCCTGCACCCCAACCCTTATCAGGCCCCCTGGTTCCCCGCTACCAGCGCCCCTCCCTCCATTTACCACACGCAGCCTGTTTCCATGGCCAGCCCTTCCTGGGGTCAGGCTTCCTGGAGCTCTGGCGTTGCGCCCCCAGTTTATCCCTCCACCTCTGCGGTATCTTCCTCCCCCTTGTATTCTACCTATTCCTTGCCCCCTTTTGTGTCTTACCCCCACACGTTTTATCCTCCCCAACTTCACTACCCCTATCTTCCACCTCCACAACTGGCTCAACCGGTGGTTGCCTTGCCCCCGCAACGACCTCCGTTGTACATCGCAAGCAGTCAACCCTCCGCCACCATCCCCCGGCGTCCGGCTCTGGGCTGGTTCTATCATCTCGTCTATTAACTGCACCTTCACCTCTACCACCTTTTCACAACACAGCCAACCCCCCGCTCCCACTTACGTGTCTTCTGGCTCTGTTGTTCCTTCCAGTTGCAGGCTCTGATGTGGCGATAGTCGTTGCTCCAGTGGATCCATTGGTTGGTGCGGCTGCTGATCCCCTGCGACTGGAGTTGGCCCCGCAGGCGAACCTTCTACTACTACAAACGAATGAGTCGAGGAAGCGGTTCCTGGTCCCTCTGGTGCTGGTGAGCATGATTTGTCCTGTTCTTCATCTTCTGATTCTTCCTCTCATTCTTCTGGTTCCCCTGCACGCCCGCGTAAGATAGCCAGGATGGTTGCGAAGCATTTAGCCAAGAGGTCTGGTAGCGCGAATACACAGGGCGCAGTTGCAGAGCATGTGACAATAGCGACAGGTGCTGATTCAGTGCATTGTGCAAATACCGCAGTACTTCGCGGTTTGCACAAAAGTGTGAGGGGGAGAATTCGCAAGGGGAAATTTGTGGATTTCTTTTCCCTCACTGATGATATGAAACAGGCATTTAGTCAGGCTAAGAAGGCTGGGGGTATCGGTGAAGAGGCTTTTTGCTGTTTCACCACTTGGTTGAAGGGCATGTTGATATTCTCGGCATGCTATTTGTAGACGTGGGCCGACGAACATGTAAACATAGTGAAATATATATTTTTAGTAGTTGACATGTTTGTCCGCTCGCGGGCCTTGGCTTGAATATGATACGCAATTTAAACGTAAACATGACTGTTGTCTTGGTATACCTTTTGGGGCAAAAGATGTTGAGGTGTGGTTAGAGGTATCACAGCCGCGTCGGCCACCCTTGGATTCGATGCCTCCTCGTAAGGGCTATCCTGCCAGTAGGTCGGGGGTGGCCGGATTGGCAAGGGGCAAATGCTTTAACGACTCTTGCTGTATGCGGTGGTCGTCCTGTCATTTTTGCCACTCCTGTCGCCTCTGTGGAGGAAAGCATCCGGCCAAGGATTGCCGTCGCGGGTCAGCTGGATCTGCCCAGGATCGTAATGAAGGGAGCTGTTTATGGTTAGTTCGCCAATTTGTTTGGCTGTGCTGGCTCGATGGTTGGAGCTCTATCCTCATAAGGAGGATGCTTCGTTCTTGTTTGCGGGTCTTTCGTTAGGTTTTCGTTTACCTATAATGGGCCCTTTAATGGTGAGGGCTCCCCGGAACTTGCGCTCAGCAAGGGATTACCCGGAAGTTTTACAAGCTAAGGTGGAGGCAGAGGTACAGCTGGGGAGGATGGAGCGTCCTTTCCCTGGTCCTCCTTTGCAGGACCTTTGCATCTCCCGGTAGGTGTGGTGCCTAAGAAGGCTCCAGGTAAATTTTGTTTAATACAACACCTGTCATACCCACCTGGGAGATTGGTTAATGATGCCATACCGAATAGTTTCTGCAGAGTGGAATATCACGGTTTAGATGAGGTTTTGGATTTAGTTTGCAGCTTTGGACGAGGTGCATTGCTCGCGAAGTTAGACATTGAGGCAGCTTTCCGTTTATTGCCTCTACACCCAGAGGCTATGCAGTTCATGGGTTTTAAATTAGAGTCTGGTTACTTTGTAGATAAATGTTTATCTATGGGCTGTACAATTTCCTGTGCTTATTTTGAGAAATTCAGCTCCTTTCTTCACTGGTGTGTTTATGCAGGCACTGGACAGGCGTGCATGGCACATTATTTGGATGACTTTCTCTTTATAGGCCCTGGAGGGAGCGATGTCTGTTCGGACCTCCTCTTTTCTGCACAGGCTCCTTTCCGCGTTTTAGGGGTTCCCATTGCACGAGATAAGACGGAAGGTCCTGTTTCTTGTCTATCATATTTGGGAATTGAGATAGACACTGTTGCCATAGGTTGCCACGTGACAAATTAATTAGGTTGCCAGAGCAAATTGCGGTTTGCTTGGCAGTTGACACAGTGAGATTGCACGCAGTGCAGTCGCTGCTAGTTTCCTTTCATTTTGCTTGCCGTATAATTCCCATGGGCAGAGTTTACTGTAGAAAATTGGAGAGGGCCACGGCTAGGCCGAGACGGCCGCATCATCGCGTTCGACTGTTAGCGGAGATAAAAGATGATCTTCGTGTTTGGGCCAAGTTTTTGGTTCAATTCAATTGTGAACGGATTTGGCCTGCTCCTCCGGTGGCAAATGGGTCATTGCAGCTTTTTACTGATGCGGCTGGATCGTCTGGTTTTGGGGCTTTTTTCAGTGGGGAATGGTGCGCTGCTCCTTGGCCTCCAGTTTGGTGCGATGAGGGCCTGATGAATAAGTTGTTGCTGTTAGAACTGTTCCCGATTGTCGTTGCTGTGGAGCTCTAGTCCGTGCGACTGAGTAACCGGCACGTGATATTTTGGTGCGACAATCTGGGAGTGGTTCACGCCATCAACAACCAGTGACCGTCCTCTCCTTTAGTTTTGCGATTACTTTGTCATTTAATTTTGCGCTGTTTAGAAGCAAATATTAAATTTCGAGCTCGCCATGTTCCGTGTGTTGTTAACGAGATCGCAGATGCGTTGTCTCATTTTCAATTTGAGCCTTTTCCGGCTCTTGCACCGTCGGCTTCTGCTGTTGGTTTGATGTGCCCCCATTTGTGTGGCAGATCATCAGACCGGCCTAGAGGTTTTGGCGCTGCAATCGCTCGCTCCATTGACTCTCCACAAGTATTCGGCAGCATGGCGGGAATGGAGCACTCACTGTGCGTGCCCAGATTTGGAGGGTAAGTCTCCAAAGGAGTTGCTTTCCTCCTTTGTTTGGGAGATTTATCAGCAAGGGAAGTCCAGGGCATACATGGGATCGGCGCTGGCGGGTGTCTCCTTCTTTTGCGGACTTAAAGGTCTCCGCAATCCAACCAAATCGTTTATTCTAGTCAAGGCTCTCAAAGGTTGGGCGAAGGAGGCTTCAGGTTGCATCGATTCCCGTCGGCCTATTGACACCCAACTGTTAGCAGCGTTGCTTTCGGTTATGGAGAAGGTGGCTTCTGACATGTTTGAAGCCTCTCTTTTCCGTTTTGCTTATTCTGCAGCATTTTTTGGGGCTTTTAGGGTTAGTGAAATTAGTGGCGGTTAATAAAGCATCTGTGTCCTCTGGGCTGTTGTTTAAGGACATTGTGTTCAGGGATTTGGCGGTGCTTTGCAAGCTCCATTTTTCCAAGACAGACCAGATGGGTAGGGGTAGATGAGTTACTCTGGAACAACACCAGAGGGGACTATTTGTCCGGTTCGTTTGGCATCTCATTATATGTGATTGCGCCCTGTTGGGGGGTCTCACTGGTTACTGCAGGCGGGTTTAACACCCCTCACGAAGTTTCAGTTTGCTGCGGTGTTTAGACAAGGTTTGACTGAGTTAGGTTTGAATCCTGCAGATTACGGCACTCATTTGTTCCGAATTGGAGTGGCTACTTGAGCAGCCATTCAGAAGGTGGGACCCTGGAAGTCAGTGGCTTATAAGAAATATGTGCGTTGCAATAAACTGTAGGTGCGTACCTTGCGATTACCCGAAAACATTGTTTACCCGCCAATCGTTGAACGGCTATCGTTCAACATTTGGGGGTGTGAGGGGATTTTTTTTTTTTCCTCCTGGGAGCCATGATCTGACCCAATTTGGTTCACGGGTAGGTTTTTTAGTTTTTCTTCTTCACTCGGGTTCCTGTTTTCCCCTTTTGTGCATCCCTGCTAGTTAGTTGTTATGTTCAGGCATAAGTTGTGTTGGTTCCACTCGGGTTTGGTGAGGTTCCCATGGCAGGGTTTCTTATTTTTCAGCAGTGATTGGGCTGATTTCGTGTCGGAATGCTGGGTTGTCGCTAGGTGGGCGGCAGGTGCGTTGGATTGGTGTGAGAAGTCTATGGGTTGAATCTGTACTTGCGTTGCTCGTTTCGTCAGTTGCGATATGGGGAGTGCCTGCCTGGTTAGTATTGCACATTGGTCATTTGAAATGTGTCTAGTTGATTGTTTGTTTGCGCGAGTTGTTGGATATGTGGATATGGTTCGTGTGCGATGGCTGACTGTGCAGATTGTGTGGTCAGAGATGACGCCTCATTTGACGTGAAGAGTGAGAAAGTTTGGTGCTTTGGACAGGACACGGAGGAAGGCGAATGTGGCAATTATTAAGCATGTCGTGTCCATAGGAGGCCTGGTCGTGAGTCATGGCTTTTAGTGGGAGACATTGCTCGTTTCTTTCGTACAGATGGTGTTGTCAAAACTGGATTATTGGCTGAGACAAGATCAGTTTAAAATTGAAGCATACGCGACGCCATCTTGCAAATGGCAGCTGGACTCCATTTTAGAAACAAGAATCTGCAAGACGCCATTTTGCGACCAGCGTCACTTTAAATTACAACTCAGGAGCTAAGAACAGATGGCAATGTTTTTGATAATCTACCAAGGGCAACTGGAAGAACAAGCTTCCTGAGTAAAAGTAAATAGAATAGACAATGGGTATTTTTACATACAAATTGGGAATCCCTGGATGCAGACAAAGTATAGTTGTGGCAATTGTAATATAATCCAGGCATTGATCTACACAATTGGATTTGTCTGAATCCTAAACAGGTCTTAGCCCCACACACAGACAGGATGGCCCCAACTTCACAGCTTGAGGTGTTAACACAGTTGCATTCACACAAGAGTCTGGGGGAACAAAAGAGCTTTTTCCTTTGAACACAGGAAAGGTGGGGGCCTGCTGACAGAGGACATGTGGAACTACCATGCTCAGCAATCCACACTGCTAGATGTTCACTTCGTGTATGAGAAATAATGCACTTAAATCTCACTCATTAATAACTAGTGTCCTTATATCAAACCCCGAATACTCACACATTACATATTCACACATAAGGTTTAATAAGCTTTAAAGTATATGATTAAAGTTGGTTCAGTTAGTTTAAATGCTGTGAAATAAAGATATTTGATAACTAAGGTTCTATACATGTTAAGACAGCAGTGTTTGGGTTCGTACTGATGCATACTCTTTCAACAGAATTCCGGTACTATCAGTGTGGAGATCGCATCATGCATTCGCAACTTATGGACCACAGAGACTACAAGCAACAAAATGTATATTTTAGGAACAACTGTTAGGATGCAGCATGGGGAGGCGGGAGGGAAAAGACCCTCAGTTGTTAGAGGCTGGGCGAGTCTATTTGAACCAGCCTGTTAAATGCACTGTAACACATGCTTCTCCCCTGGGAACCAATGGCATAAGCAAGAAACTTCTCTATTGTCCTGTCTATTCTGGGGGGGTATAAACATGTGTGCCAAAACACTGGGTCTTTAGTCTTCTTGCTGAATGCTGAATGACGATGGGGTCTCTTGCTGATGCCTATCACCGGGTCCGGAAGCGCGGCGTATGTATACTGTACTTGGGGGTCTGTATAATTCCTTTGCGTCTAATTGTGTCTGGATCAATAGCGTGTACTTTTTACTTAAATAATACTTTGTGCTTTGGAACCACATGTTCTAAGTCTGGAGTCTCTATTTACTGTATGACTGCGTACGCAAATTAAGCGTCATCATTAGAGGTTTATAGGTAGGATTTTAGAAGGTACAGGCAGGGGTATATAGAGGTTCATTTTAATATTAACAGTGTGCATTTGAATGGTGTGGGTTTTTATATTTGTAGTTTAAGTTAAGTAAGCTAATCAATGATGTTAAGGTTCTGAGGTAATAAACCAATGTAGATCTTATGTTAGACGAAATCTGAATAGGATTGAGGTTTTTACTGATTGGTTGTTGTTTGATGACAACCTTGTTGCTGGGTAATTTACATAGTGGTGGTTTAGGTCAGCTGGTTTTATGTGCCAATGATATAGCTTGGTGGAGTGGTTGAAGAAGGTTATATATGGTATTGTCTGCATGTGATCAGCCTCTTTGCAGGATTTTTCGTAACCCACCATCCCGCCCGTTAATTTGTTGTGTATTAACCTTGATTTTTTTTTTTTTATTGAAACACCGTACACAATATACAGATAAACGATATAAGAAATAAAAACAATATTTGTTACATATCAATTCAGTAATTGGAAACAGAATCAAAAACAAAGTCATTTTAAATCATCACAATAATAACATATATTCATAACATAAGTTGAATATAATTAATCAAATCAGTCTATCACTTTGAAACAATGCTCCCAATAAGACATTCACTACAATCTTGTCAAAGAATGAGAGGCGAGAGTCATGAGACGAGACCGAGAACCAGTGGCGTATCTATAATGGGTGCAATGTGTGCGGGCCACACGGGCCCCCAGGTCCAGGGGGGCCCCTGTTATAACAGTTTTAAACCTCTGGTACAATCCTTCCTATACCTTCTAAGTCCTGCCTATACCTTCTAAAATTGACGCTATTTGCGTACGCAGTCATACAGTAAAATAAAAGCCTTCAGACCTTGAAAATGTGTTTCCAACGCACAAAGGTTATTATTCAACGTAAAAACAGTAGGTTACACGCTGTGATCTAAAGACAATTTAGCGCAAAGAAATGATACAGACCCAAGGTACAGTTATACATACGTATGCGCACTGGGACCAGTTACCGGCATCCATAAGAAACCTCCATCAACAGCATCAGCATGAAGACTCCAGATTGGAGTCTGTAAGCACATTTATACCCTTACAGGGATAAGCAATACAATAGGCAAGTTTGGCATGGTTTCATTGGTTCCCAGTGCGGGTGCATCTGTTACAGGATATTTAACAGGTTGATTCAAATGGACACAGGTCAGCCTCCGACAGCCTATTGTCTCCTTATTCCCCGTGCATGCAACTGCTAACATTACAAAGTACATTTTGGTGTTTTAACTCTCTACAGTCCATAAGTTGAGAATGCATGTTGCGATCTTCTCACCGATGACACTGGAAAGCTGTTGAGACAGAGTAGATCAGTACGCTACCAAACATGGTTGGCTTATCATGTGCTAAACCTTAGATATCAAACAATCTTTATTTCACAACATTAATAATCACTGAGTAAACCTTGAATATTACACTTTAATATTAGGGAAACTTTCATGTAATTTGTGTATGTGTAAGTGTAAGAGAATATTGCATAAAGTTGCTAATATGTGTGGTGCGTTTATTTGTAGAATGAAACAGCGCAACTGTGCATAATGTGCAGTGTCTATGAATGTGAGTCTATTTATGATGGATTTAATATATATATATATATATATATATATATATATATACATATATATATATGCACATATACATCATCCCTTACTAACATTTTTAAACTGCAATGCAATGTATTATTAGTAATGAGTTTCACACCCAAACAGGGTGGAGACCCCCAGCTGTTTGCTGGTGCCAGCCTGTCTGACAGTGAAACTAAAGGTATTCTTCTGCCTATTTACAAATTCAGTTGTGCAGATCATTGTCTGGGTTATATTTCAATTGCCATAGCTATACCTGCCTACATGTGAGGTTTCTTAATTTACATGCAAAAACACCCACAGTTCCTGGTGTATTGTTTTTTCTAATTACTTTTCTCAGGAAGCTGTTTTTCTAGTTACTAACTGATACTGTTTGTTTTGGTATTCTTCTATGCAAGGTTGTCCCCAGAATGGGCTTGTCATGACTTCTAAAAGGATTACCAAAAACATTGCCATCTGTACTTAGCTCGTGAGTTGTAACTTAAAATGGCGTTGGGAGATCCGTCGCAAAATGGCGTCTTGCAGATTCCGATTGTAAGCAGATTCTGCCTCAGCCAATCATCCGGCTTAGACAGTCCACCATTCGATAGCCAATCAAATGCTATCATACTCTGTTCTGAATCTGTTTAGTCATGCATGAGAATATACCGTTTAATGTTATATATGGTATGACACAGTTTGGTCATTTAAACCATTTAGACAATGCTTCTCCAGGAGGGTAAAACAACCCTTATACGCCATCTGTGGATCCTCAAGGGACCATTGGCAGGATGTGGGAACTCATCTCACCTATAAAGGAAGTTTGGAAAGGAGGGGATTGGGACTGCGTTACCTAAGATGACTTAAAATAACATAAACGATATATTTATGCACAACCACACAAATTCAGGTTACATTGTCGTACAGTACACTCTAACTCAGGATTGTAATGCAGTTCTTCCTTTACCTCAGTATTCATATTGTCACTACTGACCACCATCATAATTTCGCTTATTTTTACATTTTCCACACTTCAACACAGTAGGAACACACTTGACACATATATCAATTACTATGATGACACAGATTATGAGGATCAGAGGTTTACCCACTGTAGCAACCAATTTCTGGGCCCACTCTCCTAGACTGGAGAACCATTTCACAGGGTTCAACTACGCGAACCATTCCTCTACCTTCTCCTCTACTTCAGCCACTGAAGCATTATGGTTCTTCCGAAATTCCCATTTTAGCTGCAGAATTTCATCCATCTTCCGGTCTATCACCTCCTTGGGGTCACTTGTATCGTTGGTAATGTAAGTGCAACACTTTACTCCAAACTGGGTGGCTAAAGTTCCGCAATACCCTCCAGTGACAGCTACTAAATAATTCAACACCAACCTGTGCTGCACAAGTTCTTTCTTATAAGCTTGTAACTCTTTACCTGTATATCTGAACGTGTCATCATACATCTCGGTGATATTGTCTTTTAATTTGGCAAGATATTGGATATATCTAAAATTTAGTGTACCTCGAGAGATCCTGGTGGGATCCAATGCTACTAAAACTTGAAAGCCAGTTGTCTCACTAATTAACTGAGTGGCTTTATGCACATCACCAGGTATCATATTTCTTTTGTCTCTGTGTTCATACTGTGTGTGAAGATATGGTGATGGTGTGATTTTATGAATACCAAGCATTTCAACATGTGTGAAGGTCATATCTCTTAACAGTTACAGTACTAAGATTGGTCAGACACTCCCCTGATTGGCATAGCACTCCTCCTCTTGACTCCACTTCATTGATATCACTATCAGCTCCCCTCTCCGTCCTCTGTCCTCCACCACAGAAACTGGATATCCCCAAACAAATCATCACGACAGAAACTCTGGAAGAAAGAACTATGATGACCACAGCAGACCACTCCATTGCTGGAAGCACTGATCTACACATTTTAACCTTCCCAGAACAGGCTCGCAATCGACAGGTTCACGTTATCCGCCTCAACTCCGCCCTGTATCTCCACCGGTTGGTTGACCTTTCTACAGTGAGTGGAATGGACCCAGGTATCTCTCTCGGCCACCTTCAGCAACACCCGATACAGACCTTACCACCGATCTACCGAACAACCTGAGCGTAAGAAATTTTGGATCATAACAAATTCTCCAGGTTTGACATCATGACAATTTGCTTCTGGCATATCAGGTGACAACAATTTCAGTTTCTGCTCCTGCTGTTTTAACTGCTTACTCATTGATATAAGATACTTTACAGTTACCTCATTGTTACCTTTTGAATCTTCCTGCGGGCTTATAATCAAATGAGGTTGTCGACCAAACAGAATTTCAAAGGGGGACAGATTTAGAGGGGGCCTGGGGGTGGTCCTGGTGCTACTATTACTCATCAACTTACACATGCTTCTGGATGACCACACCTGTGAAATGAGTATCCCTATACTCTAGGGATACCGTATCTGCATACAACATTCTGTATAATGAAACCCCGTTATTAATAGCTACTGCTCTAGGTAGTGTCTCAGCTCCTGAGTTTGGACAGTTTCCCAAGTACTTGACCTTAGCCTGGCATGGCTGCAATTTTTCCTTAGCAACCTTGTGTCCTGTGTGTGAGAGATGAAGCACAACAGTTTAGTATCATTTAAATATGGTATAATTGAAACAGGGCATAACAATAAATTGTCCACATATTGTATCAGAGTACAGATCCATTGGCAGGTTGAAAAGATTGTAAACAGTCGTATAAGGCCTGGGAGAAGATACTGATGTTGTCTATGAACCCATGGGGCACTCGTGTTTCACTTTGCATTACTTACGTAGGTGTCCCACTTGGTTGCAGTTAAAGCATTTTTGTGAGCGGGGTGGGTGATAAGGTTGTTGTGTGGGTTGAGCAGTGGGGAAAGGATAAGGGTAAGGATAAAGATTTTGAGGGTAGTATGGTGGCTGAAGATATTGTGGCAGTGGATAGTATGGGTTTTGTGGTTGTGTAGGATGAGTGAGGTAGGGCTGTGTTTGCGGTGGTGTGGGATTAGTGAGGACGTATAGCTGTTTAGGTGCAGGTGTGGATGCAGGTGTGTCTGCTGGCTGTGATGTTACCATCATTCCTTTTAGAGCTTGAATACTGACAGCCATTAGTTTCTTGCTCTGGGTCTCTCTCTTTTTAGAGATGGTACTTAAGAGAGGGTACAAATTACTTGTTACATTTTTATGGATTTTTTCAATAACTGTACCTGCACCACCATCAACATAAGGTGGTGGTGGTGCACGTGGACCACTGACAATACCTTCCACAATGCTACCTTGCTGCACGTGTGCGCGCTATTTCGCGGCTCGCACACATTGGAATTTAGCGCCGTGGGTGTACTTTCTGGTAACGTGCTCGAGATGCTAGTTTGCGTCTCTTGCACACCTGTAAGCCACGCATCCCCCTCATGCTGCCACAATTTTAAACATTCGTTATATCTTACCTTTTTCACTCGAGAACGCATCAGACTGATGTGATCTCGGACATTTTTCAATACATCTTTATCAAAACTACCAATTCTGGGAAACGGCCTTACACTCTGTATCGTCATCTTAAACCATATATCACAGTACCTAATTGCATATGCACCATACTTAGTATGCACAATACGACGTGTCGATCCAAGCGGCGCTTCCATTAGCAGCACATCATTGTCTAACATCTCTACATCTCTATTGTTTGCGTGGGTCCCAACTTGGGACAAATCCTACGTTTTTCAATAAAGATTTAAACTGGTGAAAGACACTCAAGATAATTTTACTTACCTGCGGACGCCTTGGAAAAAGGGTGTATCCACGAACCCTATGGAAGACCTCTAGACACCTCCACTCACCTATGGAAGAAAAGCTGCTCCCACGCAGAAATCCCTTTTCGACTACGTTTCAACTGCTAGGGGGCAACAAAGTACCCTTTGTTTTTTAGTTAATTTCGTCCACCTTCTCACCAGTTCACAATCACAGTTTAGCCGAAAACTATGTGGTTCAATTATAGTGCTCAAATAAGCCTAACAGATTATCACACACTGATTACTGAATATATAATCACACTGGGAGCCGAACCCTAGCAAAAATAACAACCCATACACCTGCCTTGTGTAAAGTAAACGGTAAGCTGCTACCGAGTCACTAGGCCGTTCGTTACGCCTAGCACTTAAGGGTCCTACGATACCCTTAACATTTAGGTCCCGTGTTACACCCTAAACAAATACTCACAGTTACACACTTTTTTCCTGCGCAGAAAAATACCCGTTAACCCAGTTATTGGCAACAATTGATAATGTAATCTCAACAGCGATGTTTAAAACATGTGGCAGCAAGACCGGAAAAACGTATACGCTATTGTGCGACTAGTCGCTTACACAATAATGCAACTACTACACAACCGTATTATGACTAACACTTAGCTGCGTACGCTAAAATGCGTCTCAGCTGCGTACGCAAAAATGCGACCCAGCCATGTACGCAATTCTGCGGCACCCCTTTTAGCATGCAATTCTATCAACAAAGGAAAACAAACTTTTTTCTTTCTTGTCCCTGGATTCTAGTCAGGGTACCTTGATTCACACGATAACGGATAGTGATCTCTCAGCATCAAGTGGTTGCAGGTAAACTGCGTGTGGCCACTCCACCCTCTGGTGAGAGATCGATAACCGTATGTTTATCGTGTGAATTGGTAAGTGACCTCACTCTGAGCCCCCATCTGTTATAACGGTTTTAAAACTCTGGTACTGTTACAATTCCAGTCCAGGACTTGTTTCCTGCCAGTATTCCTCCTGCTCCTGACCATGCTTCTAGGTTGCCGGTTGCTAGGAGACCCAGACATCAGAGGATTTCACATGTTTCCTCCTAGTGTTGCCTGATTGGCAGCTGATCCTATTTGAACTTCCTGGACTGTCACCGCCCTGTCGGCTATAGAGTTTTCATGTGGAACTTTTGGTTATGCAAGCTGCTCTCTGTGCATCCAGTCTTCCAGCTATATTTTATACATGCTGCGTGTATTCTGCTCACCGGCTTTTAAGTGACCCAAGTACCCTGGGTCCAAGCAACGCTGTATACAGAGCCCTCCAGGCCATACAGCTATCCTGCTTCTATACCACGGTCCAAGCATCACTGTCTACAGAGCCCTCCAGGCCATACAGCTATCCTGCTTCTATACCACGGTTCAAGCATCGCTGTCTACTAAGCCCTCCAGGCCATACAGCTATCCTGCTTCTATACCACGGTTCAAGCATCGCTGTCTACAGAGCCTCTAGGCCATACAGCTATCCTGCTTCTATACCACGATTCAAGCTTCGCTGTCTACTGAGCCCTCTAGGCCATACAGCTATCCTGCTTCTAAACCACGTTTCTAGCTACGCTGTCTAATAGGTCCTCCAGGCCATACGGCTATCTTGCTTCTATACCACGGTTCAAGCATCGCTATCTACAGAGCCCTGCAGGCTATACAGCTATCCTGCTTCTATACCACGGTTCAAGCATCACTGTCTACTGAGCCTCCAGGCCGTACAGGTATCCTGCTTCTATACCACGGTTCAAGCATCGCTGTCTACTAAGCCCTCTAGGCCATACAGCTATCCTGCTTCTAAACCACGTTTCTAGCTACGCTGTCTACTAGGCCCTTCAGGCCATACAGCAATCCTGCTTCACCACGTTTCAAGCACCACTGTCTACTAGGTCCCGCAGCCCATACAGCAATCCTGCTTCAACACCACATTTCTAGCTGTCTACTAGGCCCTCCAGGCCATCCAGCAATCCTGCTTCTTCGCCACGTTTCAAGCATTGCTGTCTACTAGGCCTCCTGGCCATTTTAACAACTTTAGTTTGGACTGTAAACCTACAGTATATTCTATTGACTGTCCTATGGTTTCAGCTCCTTATTGCACCATTGACATGTTGTGTTTTCACTGGTCCATCATATCATTTATTTAGTAAACTGCCATGATTTAACTATACTTCTTGTGTTTGTTCTTCGATGTGTGTAGTGTAGTGTAGTGCAGTCTAGTGTTGTGCTGTGCTGTGCTGTGCTGTGCTGTGCTGCTGTTGTCCATAGGGGCTGTGTCCACTCCTTCAAAGTCCATAGGGGCTGGCTGGACTGTGTTGTGCAGTCAGTTGTCCATAGGCGCTGTGTCCACTCCAAAGTCCTGTGCAGTGTCCCAGTCCTAAAGGAGTGCTGTAGTGTTGTCCAGGGGGTGCTCTGTCCATCAGGGGTGCTCCCCCCAAGTGCAAAAAAAATATATATTTTTTCTGTGTTTGTGAATTGTGTGCACTGTGGCTGCACGTGCATCAACAAAGGAGTAGCGCCAAGCGTGCGCCTGTGTCCCATTAGTAAAGGGCCAGCTGGCTTGTCTGTTAAAGGGTGCTGTAACCCCCAAAGTACACTCCAAACAAAATAAAAAAATATTTTCTGTGTTTGTGAATTGTGTGGGCTGTAGCTGCACGTGCATCAACAAAGGAGCAGCGCCAAGCGTGCGCCTGTGTCCCATAAGTAAAGGGCCGGCTGGCTCATTTCTTAAAGGGTGGTGTAACCCACAAAGTGCACTAGTCTCCAACAAAAATAAAAAAATATTTTCTGTGTTTGTGAATTGTGTGGACTGTAGATGCACGTGCATCAACAAAGGAGCAGCGCCAAGCATGCGCCTATGTCCCATAAGTAAAGGGCCGGCTGGCTCATTTCTTAAAGGGTGGTGTAACCCACAAAGTGCATTAGTCTCCAACAAAAATAAAAAAATATTTTCTGTGTTTGTGTGCGCCTTAGCCGCACGTATATATCAATATAACATAAATGGAGGACCAAACTTTCTCCGATAAAAATAAAAATAAAAATAAAATAGGCTAAGATCAAGAACCACTTCCTCCTAGTGCTGTTGCTGCTGCTGCTGCTGGGAGTTGTTCATCATCCCAGAGAGGAAGTAGGAACACCACTATTTTTACTAAACAATTGACCCTCCAACAGTCCTTAGCGAGGAGGATGAAGTACGACAGCAGTCATCCTGAAGCAAAATGTATAACTGAGGCCTTGACTTCACTAGGCAGGCGATACAGAGACTGTACAGAAACGTCAGAAAAAGTGTCCTCAGTGTCCTGAAAAATGCGGTTGTACCCAATGTTCACTTAACCACGGACATGTGGACAAGTGGAACAGGGCAGACTAAGGACTATATGACTGACAGTCCACTGGGTAAATGTATCACCTTACGCAGCAACAACAGCAGCATCACCAGTAGCAGCATCTCAGAAACGCCAGCTCGTTCCAAGGCAGGCTACGCTGTGTATCACCGGTTTCAGTAAAAGGAACACTGCCGACAACCTCTTAGAGAAACTGAGGGAAATCATCGCCCAGTGGCTTACCCCACTTAGACTCTCCTGGGGATTTGTGATATCTGACAACGCCACCAATATTGTGCGGGCATTACATCTGGGCAAATTGCAGCACGTCCTATGTTTTGCTCACACAATAAACTTGATGGTACAGAATTTTCTGTAAAGCGACAGGGGCGTGCAGGAGACGCTTTGGGTGGCCGGAAAATTTCTGGCCACTTTTGCCATTCAGCGACTGCGTGCGCCTGTGTCATAAGTAAAGGGCCGGCTGGCTTGTCCGTTAAAGGGTGCTGTAACCCCCAAAGTGCACTCCAAACAAAATAAAAAATTCTTTTTTTTTCTGTCTTTGTGAATTGTGTGGGCTGTAGCCGCACCTGCATTCTCAAAGCAGCAGCGACAAGCGTGCGTCTGTCTGTCAAAGGGTGGTGTAACCCTCAAAGTGCGCTCCACAAACAATAAAAAATTATTTTTTTTCGGTCTTTGTGAATTGTGTGCACTGTAGCTGCACGTGCATCAACAAAGGAGCAGCGCCAAGCTTGCGCCTGTGTCATAAGTCAAGGGCCGGTTTGGACATCTGGTCCGGACTGAAGGACGTGCCAACAATTTCTGACAAGTCTACTGTCACTGCATATGATACTGTCCTCAAAGCAGCAGCGACAATCTTCTTTTTTTCTGTGTTTGTGTGTAAAATGTATGCGCAGTAGCCGCACCTGCATCCTCAAAGCAGCAGCGACAAGCATGCATCTGTCTGTTAAAGGGTGGTGTAACCCTCAAAGTGCGCTCCACAAAAAATAAAAAAAATATTTTTTTTCTGTCTTTGTGAAATGTATGCGCAGTAGCCGCACCTGCATCCTCAAAGCAGCAGCGACAAGTGTGCGTCTGTCTGTTAAAGGGTGGTGTAACCCCCAAAGTACGCTCCACAAACAATAAAAAAATTCTTTTTTTTTCTGTCTTTGTGAATTGTGTGGGCTGTAGCCGCACCTGCATCCTCAAAGCAGCAGCGACAAGCGTGCGTCTGTCTGTCAAAGGGTGGTGTAACCCTCAAAGTGCGCTCCACAAACAATAAAAAATTATTTTTTTTCGGTCTTTGTGAATTGTGTGCACTGTAGCTGCACGTGCATCAACAAAGGAGCAGCGCCAAGCTTGCACCTGTGTCATAAGTCAAGGGCCGGTTTGGACATCTGGTCCGGACTGAAGGACGTGCCAACAATTTCTGACAAGTCTACTGTCACAGCATATGATACTGTCCTCAAAGCAGCAGCGACAATCTTCTTTTTTTCTGTGTTTGTGTGTGAAATGTATGCGCAGTAGCCGCACCTGCATCCTCAAAGCAGCAGCGACAAGCGTGCGTCTGTCTGTTAAAGGGTGGTGTAACCCTCAAAGTGCGCTCCACAAAAAATAAAAAATTCTACTTTTTTTTCTGTCTTTGTGAATTGTGTGGGCTGTAGCTGCACCTGCATCCTCAAAGCAGCAGCGACAAGCGTGCGTCTGTCTGTTAAAGGATTACATCGGTGACAGCATCCAAGTAGGCATGTCAGACAGTCTGTACCTCTACTGGCAGGAAAAAGAGGTCATTTGGAGGCCCCTGTACAAACTGGCTCTATTTTACCTGAGTTGCCCCCCCTCCAGTGTGTACTCCGAAAGAGTGTTTAGTGCAGCCAGGAACCTTGTCAGCGAAAGGCGTAGGAGGTTGCTTCCACAAAATGTGGAGAAGATGATGTTCATAAAATGAATTATCAACTCTTCCAGGGAGACCAGCCTCCAGAACGTACAGAGGGACCTGTGGTTGTGGATTCCAGCGGGGATGAATTAATACTCTGTGAGGATGAGGATGTACACAACACTGAAGAGGGTGAGGAATCGGTGGATGAGGAGGATGAGGACGACATCTTGCCTCCGTAGAGCCAGTTTGTGCAGGGACAGATTAATTGCCAGCTTGTTTTGTGGGGGCCCAAACGAACCAATCATTTCAGCCACAGTTGTGTGGCAGACCCTGGCGCTGAAATGATTGGTTTGTTAAAGTGAGCATGTCCTGTTTATACAACATATCCCAAGGACAATTCCATCTTGCACCTCTTTTTTTTCTTTGCATTATGTACTGTTTGGGGCCTAGTTTTTCAAACTGCCATCCTGTCTGCCACTGCAGTGTCACTCCTAGATGGGCCACGTGTTTGTGCCGCCCACTCGTGTCACTTAGCATAGTCATCCAGCTGCCTCGGTGCAACCTTTTGGACATAAAAACACTATTGTGAGGTGTTCAGAATAGACTGGAAATGAGCGGAAATTAAGGTTATTGAGGTTAATAATAGCATAGGAGCAGAAAAACCCACAAATTCTGTGATTTTAGCTGTTTTTATGCTTTTTTCCAAAAAAATACAGATCCAAAACACAAAACCCAGAACCCAAAACATGGAAGGGTGGTTTTGGCAAAACCAATCCAGATCCAAAACACGAAGAAAGATCCAGATCCAAAACCAAAACACGAAAAGTGGCCGGTGCACACCCCTAATATATATATACATAATTACATATATATATATATATATATATATATATGCACATATACATCATCCCTTACTAACATTTTTAAACTGCAATGCAATGTATTATTAGTAATGAGTTTCACACCCAAACAGGGTGGAGACCCCCAGCTGTTTGCTGGTGCCAGCCTGTCTGACAGTGAAACTAAAGGTTTTCTTCTGCCTATTTACAAATTCAATTGTGCAGATCATTGTCTGGGTTATATACTTGCCATAGCTGTACCTGCCTACATGTGAGGTTTCTTAATTTACATTGAAAAACACCCACAGTTCCTGGTGTATTGTTTTTTCTAATTACTTTTCTCAGGAAGCTGTTTTTCTAGTTACTAACTGATACTGTGTTTGTTTTGGTATTCTTCTATGCAAGGTTGTTCCCAGAATGGGCCTGTCATGGCTTCTAAAAGGATTACCAAGAAAATTGCCATCTGTACTTAGCTTGTGAGTTGTAACTTAAAATGGCGTTGGGAGATCCGTCGCAAAATGGCATCTTGCAGATTCCGTTTGTAAACAGATTCTGCCTCAGCCAATCATCCAGCTTCGACACCCCGCATCGCACACACTGCACCCATATTATTTTAGACTTACCTGTCCATGGTCCCACGTCGGGTGTCTGCGTAAGCACAGAATGCTGGAAAAATGGCCGACATGGCCATTTTCCGGCGTTCTGCACATGCGCAGTAGAGTCCGGGCACACTCTAGTGCCTGGAGTCTACTACGGCTCCGGTGGCTGGCTAGCAGCGTCATTCGGCTGCCGGCCATCGGGTAGAGAGGAGGGGGCCCCGCACGGGGAGTGCACACACGCCCCCTCCTCTCTTAAGACGCCCCTGCCGAGAACCCAGCGCATCCCACCCAAAAAAAAAACTCAAATGGACATAAATATTTCCCTTTGTTCTGATGTAGATATAGTCACAGACGCATATTGTGTGTAAAAATATATTAATATTCTCCACTATAATCTGGTTTTAGGATTCCAGAGTGATTGGGGGGTCACTGGATATTTCACGGAGTATATACCAGTGTGTATTTTTAAATTATGCATGGATATGTTTCCGAATACCAATAGGCAAGGTTGAGATATAACTTTCCCATGTGTCAAAAAATTTTGAGACCCTAGTTTCCTTCTCCAAAGTGGTTTCTATCCATTCCATGTTAAACACATGAAAAAAGTTTTTCCTGAAATAACCTTAGAGTAGGACGGGAAATATTTATCCAGGTTTGTAAAACATCTTTACGTGCTGCCGCACTAATTATCATTAATAATCTTTTACAGCCTTTTGTGACCCTCTGACCATCCGGTAATATCCAAACAGTGCCCATTCATTGGTAAAAGGCAGATAATTCATTAAATTATCCAGTGCGTATCTACGCTAGGGGTGTGCACCGGCCACTTTTCGTGTTTTGTGTTTTGGTTTTGGATCTGGATCTTTCTTCGTGTTTTGGATCTGGATTGGTTTTGCCAAAACCACCCTTCCGTGTTTTGGGTTCTGGGTTTTGTGTTTTGGATCTGTATTTTTTTTTAAAAAAGCATAAAAACAGCTAAAATCACAGAATTTGTTGGTTTCTCTGCTCCTATGCTATTATTAACCTCAATAACCTTAATTTCCACTCACTTCCAGTCTATTCTGAACACCTCACACCTCACAATAGTGTTTTCATGTCCAAAAGGTTGCACCGAGGTAGCTGGATGACTATGCTAAGCGACACGAGTGGGCGGCACAAACACGTGACCCATCTAGGAGTGACACTGCAGTGGCAGACAGGATGGCAGTTAGAAAAACTAGGCCCCAAACTGTACATAATGCAAAGAAAAAAAAGAAGTGCAAGATGGAATTGTCCTTGGGCCCTCCCACCCACCCTTATGTTGTATAAACAGGACATGCACACTTTAACAAATCAATCATTTCAGCGCCAGGGTCTGCCACACAACTGTGGCTGAAATGATTGGTTCGTTTGGGCCCCCACAAAACAAGCTGGCAATTAATGTGTCCCTGCACAAACTGGCTCTACGGAGGCAAGATGTCATCCTCATCCTCCTCATCCACCGATTCCTCACCCTCTTCAGTGTGTACATCCTCATCCTCACAGAGTATTAATTCGTCCCTGCTGGAACCACAGGTCCCTCTGTACGTTCTGGAGGCTGGTCTCCCTGGAAGAGTTGATAATTCATTTTATGAACATCATCTTCTCCACATTTTGTGGAAGCAACCTCCTACGCCTTTCGCTGACAAGGTTCCCGGCTGCACTAAACACTCTTTCGGAGTACACACTGGAGGGGGGGCAACCCAGGTAAAATAGAGCCAGTTTGTACAGGGACCTCCAAATTGCTTCTTTTTCCTGCCAGTACAGGTACGGCCTGTCTGACATGCCTACTTGGATGCTGTCACCGATGTAATCCTTTAACAGACAGACGCACGCTTGTCGCTGCTGCTTTGAGGATTCAAGTGCGGCTACAGCCCACACAATTCACAAAGACAGAAAAAAAAAAAGAATATTTTTATTGTTTGTGGAGCACACTTTGAGGGTTACACCACCCTTTAACAGACAGACGCACGCTTGTCGCTGCTGCTTTGAGGATGCAAGTGCGGCTACAGCCCACACAATTCACAAAGACAGAAAAAAGAAGAAGAATATTTTAATTGTTTGTGTAGAACACTTTGAGGTGTCACCACCCTTTAACAGACAGACGCACGCTTGTCGCTGCTGCTTTAAGGATGCAGGTGCGGCTACAGCCCACACATTTCACAAAGACCGAAAAAAAAAAGAACAATATTTTAATTGTTTGTGTAGAACACTTTGAGGTGTCATCACCCTTTAACAGACAGACGCACGCTTGTCGCTGCTGCTTTAAGGATGCAGGTGCGGCTACAGCCCACACAATTCACATAGACAGAAAAAAAAAGAACAATATTTTAATTGTTTCTGTAGCACACTTTGAGGGTGTCACCACCCTTTAACAGACAGACGCACGCTTGTCGCTGCTGCTTTGAGGATGCAAGTGTGGCTACATCGCACACAAGTCACAAACACATTAAAAAAATAGTTTTTTATTTTTTGGAACACTTTGAGAGTTACACCACCCTTTAACAGACAGACGCACGCTTGTCGCTGCTGCTTTAAGGATGCAGGTGCGGCTACAGCCCACACATTTCACAAAGACCGAAAAAAAAAGAACAATATTTTAATTGTTTGTGTAGAACACTTTGAGGGTGTCACCACCCTTTAACAGACAGACGCACGCTTGTCGCTGCTGCTTTAAGGATGCAGGTGCGGCTACAGCCCACACATTTCACAAAGACCAAAAAAAAAAGAACAATATTTTAATTGTTTGTGTAGCACACTTTGAGGGTGTCACCACCCTTTAACAGACAGACGCACGCTTGTCGCTGCTGCTTTGAGGATGCAGGTGGAATCTAGACGGGATTTGGAACCGAGGACACACTACCTCCATCAATTGTCTAAATCCCACTGCACTAATGTCGGATACCGGACGCACGTCTAACACCAACATAGCAGTCAAGGCCTCAGTTATACGTTTTGCTTCAGGATGACTGCTGTCGTACTTCATCCTCATCGCTAGGGACTGTTGGAGGGTCAATTGTTTAGTAAAAGTAGTGATGTTCCTACTTCCTCTCTGGGATGATGAACAACTCCCAGCAGCAGCAACAGCACTAGGAGGAAGAGGTTCTTGATCTTTCCCTATTTTATTTTTATCGGAGAAAGTTTGGTCCTCCATTTATGTTATATTGATATATATACGTGCGGCTAAAGCGCACACAAACACAGAAAATATTATTTTATTTTTGCTGGAGAGTAGTGCACTTTGTGGGTTACACCACCCTTTAAGAAATGAGCCAGCCGGCTCTTTACTTATGGGACACAGGCGCACGCTTGGCGCTGCTCCTTTGTTGATGCACGTGCAGCCACAGTGCACACAATTCACAAACACAGAAAATAATTTTTTTTTTGGTTTGGACTGGAGTGTACTTTCGGGGGTTACAGCACCCTTAACGGTCAAGCCAGCCGGCCCTTTACTTATGACACAGGCGCACGCTTGGCACTACTTTGTTGATGCACGTGCGGCTACTGCGCACACAATTCACAAACACAGAAAATAATTTTTTTTTAGGTTTGGACTGGAGTGTACTTTCGGGGGTTACAGCACCCTTAACGGTCAAGCCAGCCGGCCCTTTACTTATGACACAGGCGCACGCTTGGCACTACTTTGTTGATGCACGTGCGGCTACTGCGCACACAATTCACAAACACAGAAAATAATTTTTTTTTTGGTTTGGACTGGAGTGTACTTTCGGGGGTTACAGCACCCTTAACGGTCAAGCCAGCCGGCCCTTTACTTATGACACAGGCGCACGCTTGGCACTACTTTGTTGATGCACGTGCGGCTACTGCGCACACAATTCACAAACACAGAAAATAATTTTTTTTTTGGTTTGGACTGGAGTGTACTTTCGGGGGTTACAGCACCCTTAACGGTCAAGCCAGCCGGCCCTTTACTTATGACACAGGCGCACGCTTGGCACTACTTTGTTGATGCACGTGCGGCTACTGCGCACACAATTCACAAACACAGAAAATAATTTTTTTTTTGGTTTGGACTGGAGTGTACTTTCGGGGGTTACAGCACCCTTAACGGTCAAGCCAGCCGGCCCTTTACTTATGACACAGGCGCACGCTTGGCACTACTTTGTTGATGCACGTGCGGCTACTGCGCACACAATTCACAAACACAGAAAATAATTTTTTTTTTGGTTTGGACTGGAGTGTACTTTCGGGGGTTACAGCACCCTTAACGGTCAAGCCAGCCGGCCCTTTACTTATGACACAGGCGCACGCTTGGCACTACTTTGTTGATGCACGTGCGGCTACTGCGCACACAATTCACAAACACAGAAAATATATTATTTTTTTAGCACTTGGGGGGAGCACCCCTGATGGACAGAGCACCCCCTGGACAACACTACAGCACCCCTTTAGGACTGGGACACTGCACAGGACTTTGGAGTGGACACAGCCCCTATGGAGAACTGACTGCACAACACAGTCCAGCCAGCCCCTATGGACTTTGAAGTAGTGGACACAGCCCCTATTAACAACAGCAGCACAGCACAACACAGCCAGCCCCTATGGACTTTGAAGTAGTGGACAACAGCAGCACTACACTACACTACACTACACAGCACTAACTCCCACCCTCCCTCTTCACTGTCCACAGCCGAGTGAGAAAATGGCGCCGACGCGGGTACCTTATATAGGATCCAAAACCCGCGAGACTCGGAAGGCGGGATGATGACGTTTTGCCTCGATGTCAGATCCGAGTCAGGCGGGAAAAGTCGAGCCTGACTCGGATCGGACTCGGATCGGGGGGGCTCGGGGGGGTTCGGATTTCAGAAATCCGAACCCGCTCACCCCTAATCTACGCACCTGTAACCAAAATATTTTATGAAGTGGGCATTTCCAAAAATAGTGATATGTGTCAGCTAGTGGAGATTGGCAACGAGGACATGAGGGCGATGCCACCATTCCTGCCCTAAATTGCCTATGGGGAGAAAAGTATGCCCTATGAAATATGGCTCTGATTCAGAGCCGGACGCTCTGACGGAGCGCTCGCTCTGAATCAGGGCATTTTTTTTTTTTTTTTTAATGGAGCGGCCGCTCGCATTGCTGTGGGTTGCCACCCACAGCTAATGCGAGCGGCCAGGATGATGGTCGCGATTGTCAAGACCATCGCGACCATCGGGTTTGAGATGAGACCCTTGTGGTAGGGTCTCGTGGCCGCAAGCCCCAGAGAGCTTTCGGCTCAAACAGAGCCGAAAGCTCTCCCACTGACATCACTTGTAATTTCAGTGGGGCCTCCCCCAGACGGTAGGCGTTCTCATGTGAACGCCTCCGTCTGGGCAGCCACCCCCCCGGCCCGCCCACCAAAGGGGCCATGCTGTCACTCAACATCGACAGCACGCCCCCTTTGGTGCGAGACCCAGAGCGCCGGATTGCCCATCGCTATCCGGGTCTCGCGCATGTGCATGACGGAGCCGACTCCATCGTGTGCATGCTCTCTGGGCCACCATCGACTCGGTTGCGAGCGCTCATCGCTTGCGACTGGGTCTGAATCAGGCCATATATTCAAAAACATCTCTTGGTATTGTGCGGCAGGAAGGATTTTTCTAGAAGTGGCTAACATTGTATTTAAAGTTTCACAGGAGAGAGAAGGAATATCTATTGTCCACTTACTCATGCCAGTACATATTTGGGCATGATCGATTTGTGTTCTCAAAAAAGAGTAATAGGAGGATAAAGCATGTTTAGATACTGTGGGGGAGAGAAGTAGCTCATCTAATGGGTTATCCCAATCAACATCGGAAAACCATTTGGTGGTTGCAATAATATAATATTTTGCTTGCATATAAGCAAGTGGGTAAAAGCGGAACAAAGGGAATTTCTCTATCGTTTGAGAATGAGTTAGAGGTCTTTTGGCCTGCTTGTCCAATAAGGCATTAATTTGTCATCAGATCCTGTTCATATAATCTCATAAAAGGGAAGGACGCCAGACCATGTTGGAAATCAGGGTTCCCCAAAAAAGAAGAAAAGATAAATTTGTATGAGTTTACATTAAGTTTGTGCCTCAGAATGTGCCATACCTTACGTGTGGACCAAAGTAATGGATTATCCTGAAGTTGCAGTGATACTTCAGCATCATGTTGATGTAAAAATCCTATTAAGCTACAATCTGATAAAAAAATAGTGTTTATTAGAGGTATTAGCATACATATCTTGTCCATGTAGCCAATCCTTCAAATATCGTAATAATATGGCTACATGATTATAATGCAATACATTTGGAAAGTTAATCCTCCCATTATGTTTGGTTTGTTGTAGCTTGATAAAACTAATCCTTGGTCTCTTTGCACCCCAGATAAATTTACGAAATAAAGAATTCAAATATTGTACATCTCGTTGAGACAATAGTATTGGGAGTGATTAGATTAAATATAATAGCCTAGGAAATGTCACCATTTTAATCAAGCTTGCTCGACCCATATAAGATAGCAAAAGGTTACCCCATCCCCCCCAATTCATTAGAAATTTGTAAAATAGCTCTTTATATGTTGAGACTGTATATCTCAGATGGTCTTTTTGTAAGTTGAACTTCCAGATATACAGTATTAACCTTGTTTTTTCCCAATTTAGGGGAGGCTCAGCAGGCGGGAGTATGCTGCAGCTCAGTGGCTTTATGTGGTGCAAGATAACTTTGTGGGGGCACTTGCCCTCGATGACCATGGCAAATTTGCCCTGCTCCGTGCAAGGGGATCCGGGGGCTTTTCGTGTGGAAGCTCCTCAGATTGGCCCAGGAGGGAAGTGAGACCCTCGCATCATTAGTGCATCCTGCTCCACGGAAGGTTTCTGTCCTCCCTGAGCTCGCCTTAGGACTAGATGCACTAATGCCCTTCTGCTCCACGGGAGGTTTCTGTCCTCCCTGAGCTCGCCTTAGGACACCTGCGTTACGGTTTGACAGGTGTACCGCCCCAGTTAGTTGTCCCCCGAGGATTTGAGCAAGGTAAAAGCTAGAACTGAGGGCCTGATTCAGACCCGGTCGCAAGCTCTGAGCGCTCGCAACCGGGTCGATGGTGGCCCACAGCACATGCGCACGACGGAGCCGGCTCCGTCGTGCGCATGCTCGAGACCCGGCTAGCGATGTCGCTCCGGGTCTCGCACCAAAGGGGGCGAGCTGTCGATGTTGAGTGACAGCTCACCCCGTTTGGTGGGCAGGCCGAGGGGCTCTCTGGGGCTTGCGATGGGCGAGACCCTACCACAAGGGTCTCGTCGCAAGCCTGATGGTCGCGATGGTCTTGACCATCGCGACCATCATCCTGGCCGCTCGCATTAGCTGTGGGTGGTCACCTACAGCTATGCGAGCGGCCAAGAGGCTGCTCCAAAAAAAAAAAGCCCGGCCCTGATTCCGAGCGAGCGCTCTGTCAGAGCGAGCGGCTCTGCATCAGGCCCTGAGTCTGCAACATCTCTTTGCCACCCTGGTTAAGTTAACTGATTTAATTATAAATACAAGCTGTGACCTTTTAGCCAAGCTCTGGTGTCTGTGTCTGTATTTGTAGTTTCAGTTAAGTAAGCTAATCAAGGATGTTAAGGTTCTAAGGTAATAAACCAATGTAGATCTTATAGACAGGTATGATATACAAGGGCACTGAGAAAAGTGTTGGGACATTGCAGAGGTGCACACATTAGTATGAAGAGTGGGATGCCTTTGCACCACCAACATTTTTGAACTTTACCAAAAGATACTAAATAAGTATATATCAGGCGCACATATTGAATAAATAGTGAAAAACAACTAATCAAGCAGCTCTCAAAAAGGGTGTTTGGGAGCACCCCAAAATGCACAAAGAATAACATAAAGAGAGCGCTAGTGAATAAATAAAAGTAAAATCTCTTTAGTAAATATAATAGCAATTTTTATGACAATAAATAATAAGACAATAAAAATTATTATAGAATAGCCAATAAAACAATTTGAAAGTGATACCGTAAACCTGCTGAATGCCGATTTACATAATAGTCAATGGCAAAAATGTGAATGTAATCCAAATTTTATAAGAAGATTTTAACTCTCGGGGGAATATATAAATTCCACTCCTTACTGGTGAATTAGAGTCCCATGTATCATCATCCAAATACAGAGAAAATATGTGATCACCAATAGCTCACTCTACCGGCTCAATAGTAATGTTATACAATGCAATTCCAAAGAGACTGCTGGGGAATAACTTAGAGTTCCACTGATTGCCAATCGAAACACCTGTCTTACTTTTAGCACCAGCCTAGTTGTGGTGAACGGGGCCATGTAGCCAGAGTATGCCGTCTCAATAAGTACTCACGGCTTCCACTTGCAACGTAGTCTCTGCAGTGCCCAGACCTCTGTGTCTCACAAGTGCAGTAAAAATTATTAGAATCTATTTTTTAAAAAGGCAAATATATATTCACCTGGATGGGTTAAGCAGAAGATGTAACTAAAGAACTATATAAAATAGCAAATAACTAAAAAATAATTAAATAAATGCTATATAAACTACATTGGAAGGCTATTTGCAAACTATAGCCACCGCTAATAAGAGACCCGGATATACTTCCACCCTTAATAAGAATATAGACAATTCAATAGTTACATTACCAGAAAAATTGAGGTTTTTAATAATAATACAGAAAATGTAGTGATCCTAAAGAATTATCAACAACCCAAGGAGAACATTGATCATAGGTGTCCTAATATCAACCATTAGTCTCCTATGTTGTTCAATTCAATGTTATCATTTAGCCCCTCCGGGTATAAAGTCCCCAAAGAGAAGATCCAAAAAGAAGGTTAAAGCGATCACCACCTCTCCCTGTGAGTTTGATATGTTCTATTCCCTGCAGACTAAGGGCCTGATTCAGAGCCGGACGCTATTTGCGCTCGCTCGTCCAGAAAAAGGGGCTGGCTATTTAAATTAACCGTTCGCTCTTTGCGGTCTGTTCACGCCTCTATGTCTTAACGAGCGAACAAAACATGCAAACGTAATTTTGAAAAAAACGCCCCCTGGCCGCTCGCATCACACGTCATGTCCGCTATTTATTAGATTAATCGAGTACATCGGATGGCGTATGAACTGCTCGCTAATCTTGTGGTTGGTTTTTCCTACCACAATCATGCGAACAGTTCTGACTATAAAACACAACCAAATGATGTTGTCGAGGACGCTGCTGTAGTAATTATGCACACCCTTAAAACGCCCGTTTTGACCGTTTGGCACGCCTGCGTTCGGATCTCCACTCCCCGTTTTCAAGCACCTTCCCCTGAACGCCTCCTCCTGTCACTCAAAATAGCAGGCATTCGCTATTTAGCGAGCACACGATTTTCGGCCGCACTGACTGGTTCGCGCATGCGTATTAAAATCCGTATGCATGCGCAGTTGTGCGAACATCGGTCGGAACGAACGAGCAGCCGCTTACGAGCGGCTCTGAATCAGGCCCTAAGAACTTTAACATCTCCTCCATGTTGATACTTAACATGTGAGGATAAACTATGTAATTTGATGCCTTTCAATACATTTCTTCGATGTTCCATAAATCGTAAGTGGGGTAACTGAGTTGTTCTACCAACATATTGAACTCCACAATTCCATGAAATCACATAAATGACATATGTAGTCCGACAATTGATATTTTCATGGATCTCAAAGGTTTGTCCATTAGAATGAGATTTGATAGATGTACTTTTATCACTCATAAATTGACAAGTAGCACATCCCAACTTTTTGGTTTACATTCACCTTCTTTCCATTGACTATTATGTAAATCGGCATTCAGCTGGTTTACGGTATCACTTTCAAATATTTTAACTTTGCCTAATTGAGAACGTCCCTTCGCACCCCTGTTCCGCCTCTCTGGTCATAAGTGTAGATGCAATCTCATAGTTCCATGCGCTCAATCTCTGAGGTTACACAGCACGAGTTTGATGCAAGATATGCAGAGCAAATGTGGATTGCCCTCAACTGTGCATCAGCCCCAGTGACTGTAGCCATAGTGGTGTTGTCTGTAGATCAAAATTGTGGGCCTGATTCAGACCCACTCGCGAGCGGCTGTCCGCTCGCAAGTGGGTCGATGTTCTGGACTGAGCATGCGCACGACGGAGGGAGCTCCGTCGTGCGCATGCGCCAGACGCGACGAGCGAAGGAAAGTCCTTCGCTCGTTGTGTCCGATCAAAGGGGGCGTGCTGTCAATGTTGATTGACAGCACGCCCCCTTTGGTAGGCGTGCCTCCCTGACGGGGGCGTTCCCACGGGAACGCCTCCCGTCAAAAGCCGGCCCACTGACATCACTAGTGATGTCAGTGGGAGTGATTTTGGCTCTGATAGAGCCAAAATCACTCCGGAGCTTGCGGTTGAAAACCTCAACCGCAGGCTCCGGCTCGCAATTTCGATGGTCGCGATGGTCTCGACCATCGCGGCCATCAAAATGCACGCTCGTATAGCCTGTGGGTGGTGACCCACAGCTATACGAGCGTCCAGAAGGACGCTCCATTTTCATGGAGGCCGGCCCTCATTCAGAGCGTGCGCTCTGCTCAGAGCGTACGGCTCTGAATGAGGGCCTGTATCCTTTAGGTGCTGATAACTGTGCTTATAAATTGGAAAGTTCTTATTTTTTAAGACTAAAATGATTTTTAGAAGAATGGGGCACACTTTGAGATTGGACGGAGAGGAGACTGAAATATCACATAAAGAAGAACCTTTTTGTGCACCAACATCAGCAGACTATATAGACTTGTAGGTCAATTCCTGCCATCCAATGCTATGTTTCTGTGTCTTCTCCTTGGTCTGGGGCAGTGTTGATGCCAGGGGCTGAGTGATTGTCTTGCAGTGTCACTCTCATGGTTAACAAAGATAGAGATCTATTTATTACACTGCAACAAGCTTTCTCGGGCTTTGACCTATTCACCATGGGGACACATTAATCGTTAATCCATGGTAAATAAGTCAAGGCCCGTGAAACCGTGGATGGCAACAGACTTTCGATTTATGAAGTGGCAGACTAACGCCATCTAAGGATGGCGTTACCTTTTTACACAGAGAGCCTCATTCAGAGGTCGACGCAGGAGTTATCGGTGCTGTGTCTTTGGTAGCAGCGGACCTGAGGAGGTATGTAAATGAGCCAGCTGTAGTTTTTTTAATTGAGACACCCACCTGTGCCTTCTCAGATATGCTGCATGCGTCTAAAGACGCAACATCGGATCACCATCGGGAACAGCGGGCTGGCCATCGGGGCATCTGAGCAACCCTAAGTTTGCTAATAATGCCCACCTGAACTAAGCTGCCAAGGCCAGTGAACCGGCATCTGATGATGAAACCACTGGCTTTGGCATGCCACACAAACGGGACCAACACGGGGGGTTTTACTAAAACGCTCTACATCCCCGCCAACTGCGGCAGCATCACTGCACATGCACACTGCGGGTCCGGAACCTGCACAAAAACAAAATCATCGATCAATTTGAGACAGCAACCAAATAACCGGCACTTCTGAATGCGCCCCAAAGTCCAGTTTTGCCAGAGGGGCTTTGCTGGATCCATCATCGGCTGATATCATTATGCACATGCGCTCACGTTAGCCTTGTTGATATGTGTGTACTATTCTGTGGTGTATCCAAATAGTGGACGCCAGCAGAAATATCTGTTGGAGCACACCAGCAGATAGACCTAACCCAGGCTTGCCTACCCTCCCGATTTGATCGGGAGCCTCCCGAATATTGGGTACTGCTCCCGACCCCCCGGAAAGGCAGGCAAGCCTCCAGGCTGCCGCCTGACCTCCACGTTACTTACAGAAACCCCTGCAGCGGAGGGGGCCAGTAAAGCGATTTGCGCTGAAACGCATCATCGTGGCCCCGCCCCCTGCTTCACAATGCCAATATTTTCGGCATTGTGAAGAGGGGGCGGAGCCACAATGATGTGATCATGCGGCCCAGCCCCCAATGCTGCATCATAACCCGGCCACGCCCGGGAATAATCGCTCCCCCATAGGCATAGGAGACTGCTCCGGCTGCTTTGATTTAAGAGGGAGGGGTAGCGGTGCCGGACCTGGCCCCCTGCAGCAAGCCCGGGCCCGGGTAATTTGTACCCGCTCCCCCCCCTTTCGGCGCCCCTGCGTGCATATACACATGCATACTTGCATACACGATGCCGGCAACAACAGAATGACGGGGGTGGGGGGGAGCGAGGCCATGCTGGATTTGGCATTGTGTCGTTATCGGCAAAATCATTTAAAATGTTGTGTAGTGTGTACGCACCTAACAACCCATTATTATTTGCTACTAATTAAGGCCCTCATTCAGAGCCGTACGCTCTGAGCAGAGCGCACGCTCTGAATGAGGGCCGGGCTCCATTTTCATGGAGCGTCCTCCTGGACGCTCGTATAGCTGTGGGTCACCACCCACAGGCTATACGAGCGTGCTTTGTGATGGCCGCGATGGTCGAGACCATCGCGACCATCGAAATTGCGAGCCGGAGCCTGCGGTTGAGGTTTTCAACCGCAAGCTCAGGAGTGATTTTGGCTCTATCAGAGCCAAAATCACTCCCACTGACATCACTAGTGATGTCAGTGGGCCGGCTTCTGACGGGAGGCGTTCCCGTGGGAACGCCCCCGTCAGGGAGGCACGCCCCCGGCACGCCCACCAAAGGGGGCGTGCTGTCAATCAACATTGACAGCACGCCCCCTTTGATCGGACACAACGAGCGAAGGACTTTCCTTCGCTCGTCGCGTCTGGCGCATGCGCACGACGGAGCTCCCTCCGTCGTGCGCATGCTCAGTCCATAACATCGACCCACTTGCGAGCGGACAGCCGCTCGCGAGTGGGTCTGAATCAGGCCCTAAGTTTGTAAGGTCTGAGTAACATACTATACATATTTAAAGACAGATTTTTTAAAAAAAACAAAAAGCTTTTAGCACAGAACACTTCTGGGAAGCAGAAACATTGTTAAACTGTGTCTCAAAGATTGTAATGTTTTACAACATAAATTAGTTTGTAATCAATTATCCTACTCAGATCATGGTCATTTCGAACATCTGTTAGAAACAAATTTTCCATTGTTCCCCTCGAGACAACAGTAAACCACCAAATAAACATATTAGCCATTGAGAGGAAGGAGGAGACCATAAAGGAATGTTGGTTGCATTCAAAATTGCGTCTTTAAGCTGAATTTCAGAAAAGACCCCAGAAACTATATTATACTGGGGATTGCTTAATAATAAACAGCTGATACTACACTGTGGTTATTTCCCTTTAAAATAAAACATACATATTAGGGGTAAGCGGGTTCGGATTTCTGAAATCCGAGCCCCCCCGATCCGAGGCCGATCCGAGTCAGGCTCGACTTTTCCCACCTGACTCGGATCTGAAATCGATGCAAAACGTCATCATCCCGCCTTCCGGGTCTCGCGGGTTTTGGATCCTATATAAGGTACCCGCGTCGGCGCCATTTTCTCACTCGGCTGTGGACAGTGAAGAGGGAGGGTGGGAGTTAGGGCTGGCTGGGCTATGTAGTGCAGTATAGTGTTGTGCTGTGCTGCTGTTGTCCATAGGGGCTGTGTCCACTCCTCCAAAGTCAATAGGGGCTGGCTGTGTTGTGCTGTGCTGCTGTTGTCCATAGGGGCTGTGTCCACTCCTCCAAAGTCCATAGGGGCTGGCTGTGTTGTGCTGTGCTGCTGTTGTCCATAGGGGCTGTGTCCACTCCTCCAAAGTCCATAGGGGCTGGCTGGACTGTGTTGTGCAGTCAGTTGTCCATAGGGGCTGTGTCCACTCCAAAGTCCTGTGCAGTGTCCCAGTCCTAAAGGGGTGCTGTAGTGTTGTCCAGGGGGTGCTCTGTCCATCAGGGGTGCTCCCCCCAAGTGCAAAAAAAATAAATATTTTTTTTGTGTTTGTGAATTGTGTGCGCAGTAGCCGCACGTGCATCAACAAAGTAGCGCCAAGCATGCGCCTGTGTCATAAGTAAAGGGCCGGCTGGCTTGACCGTTATAGGGTGCTGTAACCCCCAAAGTGCACTCCAAGCAAAATAAAAATATATTTTCTGTGTTTGTGAATTGTGTGCACTGTGGCTGCACGTGCATCAACAAAGGAGCAGCGCCAAGCGTGCGCCTGTGTCATAAGTAAAGGGCCAGCTGGCTTGTCCGTTAAAGGGTGGTGTAACCCTCAAAGTGCGCTCCACAAAAAATAAAAAATTCTCCCTTTTTTTTCTGTCTTTGTGAATTGTGTGGGCTGTAGCCGCACCTGCATCCTCAAAGCAGCAGCGTCAAGCGTGCGTCTGTCTGTTAAAGGGTGGTGTATCCCCCAAAGTGCGCTCCAACCAAAATAAAATATTCTTCTTTTTTTTCTGTCTTTGTGAATTGTGTGGGCTATAGCCGCACCTGCATCCTCGAAAAGCTGCAGCGACAAGCGTGCGTCTGTCTGTTAAAGGGTGGTGTAACCCCCAAAGTGCACTCCAACAAAAATAAAATATTTTCTTCTGTGTTTGTGAATTGTGTGCACTGTACGTGCATCCTCAAAGCAGCAGCGCCAAGCGTGCATCTGTCTGTTAAAGGGTGGTGTAACCCCCAAAGTGCACTCCAACAAAAATAAAACATTTTATTCTGTGTTTGTGAATTGACTGCACTGTACGTGCATCCTCAAAGCAGCAGCGCCAAGCGTGCGTCTGTCTGTTAAAGGGTGGTGTAACCCCCAAAGTGCACTCCAACAAAAATAAAATATTTTCTTCTGTGTTTGTGAATTGTCTGCACTGTATGTGCATCCTCAAAGCAGCAGCGCCAAGCATGCGTCTGTGTGTTAAAGGGTGGTATGACCCAGAAGCCCCTCCAGCGTCCTACAGCGCATAGGCGGGGGGTGCTTGGAGGGATCCCATTGGATCCCTCTATCAGCACTCTGCGGAGAGAAACCCATAGGCTTCTATAGGTAATGCCAGGGATTAAAGTGGGCCGGAACAGGGTGGAACTTCTATTTGGAGACGGAACCAGTTCTGCCTCCTCCGGCCCACCTAACTCCGGCGCCCTGCTGGCAGGCTCCATTTGCCAGGAGCCCACTGAGATTTTCTCACCAGCGAACACCCGGCTGCCTGTACACCGCGACAATGGCAGCAGGAGGCTGGTGCTCATTCTTGAGGTCTGGCTTCGCTCCCCCCATGGGCACTATGGGAGAGACGTCATGACGTCTCTCCCATAGTAACTTCAGAGGACTCGAAGCCAGGTGGACCGGAGGCATGCAGGAGCGGGGCTTAAGGTAAGTATTTTTTTTGTGTGAAAGCGACACTATAGGGGGGATAACTACAGGGAGCATTACTATTGGGAGCTTTACTATAGCTGGTATTACTAATGGGGAATTACTACAAGGGGCACCACACCTGGGGGCACTGCATAAGGGGTAATACCACTACTGGGGGTACTGAATAAGGGGCACTGCATAAGAGGCACCACTATTGGGGGCACTGAATAAGGGGCACTATCACTGTGGGCACTGCAAAAGGGGCACTACCACTGTGGGGGCACTGCAGAAGGGGCACTACCACTACTGGGGGCACTGAAAAAGGGGCAACACTACTGGGGGAACTGCATAAGGGGCACCACTACTGGAGGCACTGCATCAGGGGCTCCACTGCAATGGGCATTGCATTTGCATAAGGGGCACTACTGCTGTGGGCATTATGTGTAAGGGGCACTACTGCTGTGGGCATTTGTTAAGGGGCACTACTACTTTGGATATTGTGTATAAGCGACACAAATGTGGGCATTGTGTAAAAGGGGCACTGCTGTGTGTCATACATGAATAAGGGACACTACTATGTGGTGTAATGTGAATCAGGGGTGAATCAAGATTGTGCTACTGTGTGGTGTAATTTGATTTGGGAATGCTATTGTGTAACCACGCCCATTTTTGAGACCACGCCCCTTTTCCGGCATGTGCTGTCCCTTTTTTTCAAAAAGCGCAAGGTGGAGTTGTGAGTTCCACCACTTTTCTAGGACCACTTTAAGCACTGGGTAACGCCTTCAGGAAGATGGCGTTATCCCCTGCAGCCAAGTCCCAGAGTGCATCGCACTCCGGGGCTTAGTGCATATGAGAAATGCGGTCAAACCCGCATGTTCAGGGTTTGACCGCATTGTACCCTTAAAATTAGTATGGTGGAGGACAACAAGAGCGGCAGACAACAAGCCTTTCACTGGATGGATTTGGGCAAAAACTTCACAGAGTGGTAACATTGGATCCCAGAAGACATACTAGGGGGGTTGTAGACCCGGTCAGACCTCCCGTTGGTGTACGCTGGCCAGAACTTTGACCTGAATATGTTTTGGGCCTTCCACTGAATGGATTTGGATGAAAACTCCACAGGGGGTGGCAATTGGTCTGGGATGCCTAATGGAGCTGTTGGGGTCCTGATCGGACCTTACGACGGAGTGCGCCGGGAAGAACTATGACCCAAGGAGCCTGTTCTGGGCCTTCCACTGGATGGATTTGGATGACATCACATAATTTGGACAAAAACTTCACAGAGTGGTAACACTGGATCCCAGAAGACATACTAGGGGGTTGAGGTCCCATTTGGACCTCCCATTGGTGTACCCTGGACAGAACTTTGACCCGTGGAGCCTGTTCTGAGCCTTCCACTGGGTGGATTTGGACAAAAACTTTGCAGAGGGGTAAAATGATCCCAGAAGACATACTGTACTAGGGGGTTGAAGCCCAGTTGGACCTCCCGTTGGTGTTCACTGGGCAGAACTTTGATCTGGGGACGCTGGCCAGAACTTTGACCCAAGGAGCCTATTCTGGGCCTTCCACTGTATGGATTTGGATGAAATATTCACAGAGGGGTGGCAATTGGTCTGGGATGCCTAATGGAGTGCTTGGGGTCCTGGTCGGACCTCACGGCAGATTGTGAACTTTGACCCAGGGAGCCTGTTGTCTTCCAAATCCAGCCAGTGGAAGGCCGAGATAACATAATTTGGACGAAAACTTCACAGAGTGGTAACTTTGGATCCCAGAAGACATACTAGGTGGGTTGAGGTCCTGGTCGGACCTCCCATTGGTGTATGCTGGGCAGAACTTTGACCTGGGGAGCCTGTTCTGGGCCTTCCACTGGATGGATTTGGATGAACATTTGACAGAGGGGTGGCAATTGATCTGGGATACCTAATGGAGTGGTTGGGGTCCCGGTAGGACCTCACAGCGGAGCGCGGTTGGCAGAACTTTGACCCAGGGAGCCTGTTCTGGCCCTTCCACTGGATGGATGTGGACGACCTCACATAATAAAACTTAATAACTTCAAGATATAAACCTGGGCAGCGCCGGGTACTTCAGCTAGTAAATACTGTATATAAAACATGCCCCAAAATTTTATTTCAATGCCTAGTATTATATTTTATTACTTATTTTATTAAGTCTGCTGCATTAATGTCCAAAATAAAACTTATTAATTTAGGTGCATATTTATAATAAATAATATTGGCATGTATGGCCAGGGCCGTCATCAGGGGGATATGGCCAATACTAATGTACTGGGCCCAGGACCACAGGGGGGCCTGTAGCGTTACAATGATCCCTCCTATGATTTCTGCTTGTGAGTAAGAAGCAGTTTGCTGTCGGGATTATCTGTGCACAGCGGGCCCTCTGCGAGTACCTACTCTGCGCTCGGCTGGGTGACCTGGCTGCAGATGCTGGAAGTAGTTTGGTATCATGAGAAGCATCATGGGCTCCCGGTTAAGATGTAGCCAGCGCAGCTAGGGCTCTGACACTTGGAGGTCTATTTACTAAGCAGTGTTAGGAGACAGAGTGAAAAGTGATAAGGTGCCAGCCAATCAGCTCCCACCTGCCATCTCACAGGCTGTGTTTGAAAAATGACAGGAGCTGATTGGCTGGCACCTTATCACTTTTCACTCTGTCTCCTAACACTGCTTAGCAAATAGACCCCTGAAATAGGCACTGGAACCATTAACCTCTTACCCTCCAGCCCTTATGGCAATGGCTTGCTGTACGCTGGCTTTAACAAGGACCATGGTGGGTGGATAGTCTCATATAATGGGGCAATGAAAGGGGGAGTGTGGGGTACAGTGGCACTTAATATACAGTATGATGCTGGCAATTAGCATCACACTTAAATGGAGCCCAAAGTATGATCTAGTTGTAAAATGGATTAATGACAGTATCGTATACAAACAAAAGTAATGACTAAAGCACAATATAATTCTCTCGCGCCTCTGAACATTAATACAAATGTAACAGTGTGCAATATTGGCATACTGGGAGCTATACTGGTTTTAAGGATCAGAGCGTAAAGGATTTCATTTCATTGAAAGGATGCTGCAAGAATGCTTGATGGCTTCTGTCAATGCATGGCATAGGCTGTTTAGTGCTGATAAGGTGGGATATTTATGCAGAGTGTTAAGGTGCATACACACACAACGATTTTTTGAACGATTATCGTTAAACGATATAGTTTAACAATAATCGTTTGAAAAAATCGTTCACTTTCTGAGTCAAACGATGAACGATTATCGTTCATGCGCGTTCACGTTTGTTGTTTGTAGTTTGTAGTTCAGTCAGAGTTGTCAACTCAACGATTTTCATTAAGTTAATATGCAAAAATCGTTTGCAGTTCAAAAAAATAATTCATTAAGGTGCCCACACACATACCGATGTCCTCACGATACGATTTTATGGCCAATTTCCTCATGAACTTTCACGGGAGCTCCCTTGCCGTCGTGATCACGATTTGGAGTTAAAAATGTCCAATCTGACTAAAGATCTATCTTGCAGCCAATGCATTGTATCCCAGATTAGCTAATCTGCCCTACAGCACGGCAGATCAGAAGATGCGATATACGACGAGCGGGGACGCGCATCGGCATCGTGCTCCTGAGTATAAACTCACGATTTGTACTTTTTTTACCCGATTCATCGTCACGATTCGTCGAAATCGGCCAAATCGTGTAAAATGTCGCTATGTGTGTGGGCACCTTTACACTTTAAAAAATCTGACAGATAATCGTTCATAAAATCGTTCATAAAATCGTTGGTAACAAAATCGTTGTGTGTGTATGCTGCTTAAGTAATAATGAACTAGAAAGGCTAACGTTCTATTGTGTTTTACAACGTCATGCCATCAAGTGTGGACAGTGCATTATTGGTGCAAATTTCAGCACACACCAGAGCATCGATCTTAAGCGTACTTCTGAGCTGTGCAAAAACTATTTGTTGAACAAACCGGGAGCCGGAGTACTGTCTTTGATGTGCTGGCCGGCACAATCGCTGTTCTCAGCCCTACTGAGCACTCGTCTGATGAGCTTCAGTGTAAGGACAGGACTCAATTCATTTGTTTTGTGTTACTTCACTGACACAAATGATTCTCATTGGCTCATTTTCCCATAGATATGGGTTACATCCAGTGGCGGCTCCAGAGGTGAGGCTGCAGTGCGGTCCAAAATTCAAATAGGGAATATCACACCAACTGCCAGCCCAAATGCTGCCAAATATCACTGGCAGTTGGTGTGGCTCCCCTATTTGAATTTTGGACCATGCCGGTGCTTATATATATACTGTAGCCCTATTGCATTTGTCAGGTAAAAATGTCCTACAGGGCAGTGGCACATGTGAGAAGAGCAGTAGAATCCTGTTATCTCCAGGCATGGTTTGGATGAATCCTCTCTCTGCCACTCTAATGACCAATCTGTTCAAGAGAGTTACAGTTATTAACAAGCACAGTGTTTATTATAGTCCTACATCCAATGTTGGATCAGTCTGGGAAGTGCATGCGTTTTGTTAATTTGTGTTATATTTTTTGACAAAAATGAATGCTATTATTCAAAGCTACTGCACTGCTAATCTAAAAAAGTACTAGCAGCACGGTTCTTGTCCAAAAACTTCAGCATAAGATTACGCTAGCCGGTTAGCTATACGAGAAGGGGATGCTGCACTAAAGTCTGGCAACTCAATATTCTACATACTGTACAGAATATCAAAGCTGCAACAATCTCTCTCCCAGCTATATCTATTTAAGTATAGTCAATGTTCAGGGAGAGAAGCCCTGACAGTTATCTCAGACTAAACATGTAAAAGACAGGACTGCTCGTCCTCCCTGGAAACTGATTCCTTTATCGCAGTAATGATGTCACCCTATATCTGATCTCAGAAGCGCACTCTCTAGGAATTACACTAGACACATCTGACATTTTCCCATCTCTTAGTAACCAGCAGCTTTCTTAATATACTCTCCTATATACTACTGTAGTTAATAGACTCTCATATCTTTCTCTGTTACAGCCTGTGCATAATATTACTACTTGCAGGTCTTCCTGACTCCCACCTCTCTCCACACCAATCTGTCCTCAATGCTGCTGCCTGGCTCATCTTCCTCTCCAGACGTTCTACATCCGTCTCACCTCTCCCCAATACTACAAGCCCTACACTGGCTGCCCTTCCCCTTTAGAATTTGAATAGATGGAGTGCTTGTTTGAGGCAATAAACACAATATAAAAAAAAAAGATATTTAATAACACCACAATATACAAAGATTTTAAAATGTCTAAATATTGTAAATCAGTGGAATAATTGCTCAGAGCTCAGCAGAAAAGTCAAATCAGGAGTTTATTATCGCTATTACTCATACACTGGTACAGTAACCTGACATATAGGCAGCGATCCGGAAACGCCAAGGAGTCTTTCTCCCAAGCAATACTCTATAGCAGCAATTGTCCTTAATACTGTAATACATCACTGGAAATAGAAGCTCCTCACTGTCCAGGTGCCAATTAATATATGCACCTATAATATATACCACCTATAATATATACCACCAGCAGGATCTTCTCTCTGTGTCCAGGTGCCGATCACTGTACAGGCAAAGTACACTGGTATATTTTAGGCAGGGGCATAACTAGACCTGGGTCGCCCCATAGCAAATTTTCTCAGGTCCCCTAGGGCCAACACCCCCCTCCTCTGCAACCCCCCACCCCCACACTCCGTCCCTGCGACTTACCTCTGCTCCATGGTCGCGTCCTCCTTCAGCAGTGTGCTACGCATGTCCTCTCCCGGTCGGCTCCATCTCTCCTCACTGACTGATGCTGGGAAGCGCCGTGCTGAGCCTGCTGGGACATTCCCGGATCACGGCCACGCCTCCTCCCAGTATCAGTCAGTGGAGACGGACTGGGAGGGCAGATGTGCCTGCCCTGCGTAGCACAGCACACTGGCACTGCTGCTGGAGGACGCGCTGGCCTGGCACCATAGGTGCAGGGGGAGGGTCGGGCCCCAGAGGCGACCCGGGACCCATAGCAGCCGCATCCCCTGCACCTTCTGTAGTTACCCCTGTGACTTTAGGATGACCCTTATGTTGTAGATATAAAGAGGTAAGAATCCGTCTTAATGAATAATCAGTGCCCAGAATTCCAATGCATTGAGCTGTGGGTCTGTCACCCGATCCTCTTCTATTTACATCTCTGACCTCATCTCCCATCACACTCCCCCCCCCCCACCCTCATTTTCCGGTGTTCTGTGCAGCGCTGACACCTAATGTGGGACAGGTGAGTTTTAAATTATATGGGTGCAGGGTGTGCGGTGCGGGGGCCCCCTGCACCCGGGGCCCATGTGCACCGCACACCCTGCTCCCGTTATAGATACGCCCCTGGGTAAGGGTCTAGCACCCGACCTATCATGAGGGCACAGACCTAGCACCTAACTACTACTCAAACTCTCGCCGGACTTCATCTGAACAACAAGGGGCCAGCAAAAGCTCTTTTGCAATAGCCCCTTGTTATCAAGACCTAAGTGCCCTGGAGTCTTCTGTCTTCGGGCGTGTGTCTTCCGCACCTCTTCAGGGAGCTTTTATATGCTCTCCTTTTGCCATCGTACTAACTTTGCGCTGTGAAGCGATGATGTGATGAGCCATGATTGGCTCACCGGGGCCGGTCCTGATTGGCTGCCAGTCCGCAAGCCCCAATTGGCTTACGTCAGATACCAAGTTTGAAAACCCGCAGGAGCGCAAAATGAGATGGATTCATTTTGAGCCACGGGAAGCTGCAGTGGAGACCTTCATCCAGCAAGTAGAAGATATACCTGCTTCTGACGGGTCCAGCTGCTTCACCAAACGGTTTGAGCACAAGCAAATTTGCATAGACTTCTCTGGCGAATACTTTGAAAAAATGTAATGTTAATTTTGTTTATAAATACTTTATAACACTTTTTGTGCATCCAGAAACTTATTGCACACCCCTCGTATACGTAACCATATCGGGAAGATCTACCCATTGGTATTGTAAAACAATTTCTTTCAGGTCTCTAGGATTTTGTGAACTCGGATCAGGAACAGGAACAGGCTGGGGTATTGGAATAGGGTAAGAAGCTAGGAGGCTGGATGAGGCTCCTCCTCAAGAGTAAGATGACTGGGTACCAGGGGATGTAGTCATCATCCCGGCGTGCAGGTCTAAATACTGGCACTGAAATCCTGGCAGCTTGTTTCACAGTCCTCACTGATAGTCGAGGATCTGTCTCATACTGTGGACCGGGCTGACAGTGTGGACCCTACAGCTTCTCAATGATCTTCCAACTCACAACCCTTCTCTGCAACAATTTTACTGTATAGCCTTAAGAAAAAATATTTGCTGGTACTGCTGTACGGAAACATGGGAGCCAAGGTTTTTTAACATGCTAGAGGAAACGCTCTGTCAGTGAGAACTTACCAAATTATTGAGGATGACGCTATGGGGGCAATTCAATTAGTTGGAGGTTCTCCAGTAGCCTTGAGCATTATACTTCTGCATGATGTGTAGGCAATGACTGACTGATAAAATAAGCCTAAATTTGCTCAGTTTTCCTTGCACCCCCTCCTTACTGTATTTGCTATAATTTGAGCAGTAATGTAACATGAAAAGTTACAGCAGGACCCTGCGGCTAATCGGAACACCCCCTTTTAAAGTGGAGAAGAGAAGTATTTGTAAATAGTGCTGAAATTTAGGAAACCACAATAATTTTTCATTAAATGGCCATGGCCTCAGTAAAGGAGATTTTGGGGAAAAAAAATATTTTGTCAAAGTTGCAACTTCCTCAAAGCATTTAGGGACGTTACATTGTTTTGGAATACAGAATAGAAACATTATTGTGTTGCCTTTCTGCCCTATGGGCTGGTGTCGGAGGCAGGATAAGAGGGACGCTGGCTATTGGATTTTATGCTCAATTCATCCACATCAGAAAATCTACTATAAATTTAAATCAAAATATCTTCTTGCCGAACATGCACACACATAACAATATAAATGTCATAAACACGAAAGGCTGAGCAGCTGAAGAAAATTATTCTTGATTATGATCGTTTTGCATAATTTCACTTTACTGATAAAATAGTGATTTTTAGTAATGAGTTATCAAAATTATCATTAATATTTGTGAACGATTTTTTTTTAAATAGCATGGTTTAAGCTTGTGCCCCACATGTGCAATAATTGTATAATCATAATTACTAAGCATTTTTTTTAGTTGCATAGTTATTATGATCACTCCATTCTCCTTTTCCAGGTGAGGCTGTTTCAAATGGAATCGGTATGTAATGCCGGCTGTCAGGGTGCCTCCTGTCAAAATACTGACAGCAGCATCCCAAAGGTTGGTATCCCCCCTTCTCCCTTAATACTAATCATCCCTTCTTGTAGCTTAACCCTCCCCACCTGCACCCTAACCCTCCCCGTTAGTGCCTAAACCTAAGTCTACCCCCATAGTGCCTAACCCCTAACCGCCCACCCAGTGGTGCCTAACCCTAACCTCCCCCCCAGAACCTAACGCTAACCCTGCTATGCTGTCTAAATCCAGCCCCCACGGCTAACAGCTAAAATGACCCAGACTTACCTGGTTCGGGCGGGCGTCTGTCTGTGTTCCGGCGTCTGGATTAAGATAGGCTTAGGTATATTTTGATGCCTATCTTAAGTCCCGTGTCGGACTTCCAGCATCGGGATACAGACCGGCGGCATCCCGTCCACCGATCTGCTAACTACATCCCGTTTAAAACAGTATGTGGTAAATTTACTAAAGTGAGAGTTTTCAGAAGTGGAGATGTTGCCCATAGCAACCAATCAGTTTTTACTTAACATGTAAATAGCAGCTGCTAGAAGATAATAGCTAGAATCTTATTGGTCGCTATGGGCAACATCTCAACTTCTAATAACTCTCACTTTAGCAAATATACCCCTATGAGTGGTGTCAATGCCCCTCCCTTAAGAGCATTCTGGCCCTCATTCAGAGCCGCACGTTAACAACAGTACGCTCGTTGCGTTCCGATGTTGACTAACCGCGCATGCGTCGGTGTTACACTGCGCATGTGCGTACGGCAGATTGCGAGCTTTTTTTCTCTCGTTCCTAAAATAGCGTACAGGAAGTGACATGTCAAATGTGATTGACAGAACAGGGCGTTTTTGGGTGTTGACGGGGGTGGAGATGAAAAAACGCAGGCGTGGCGAGGCGTTTTTGGGGCGTACATACATTAGCAGATGCGAACGTCAAATGTGTTCGGACCGTCTCATACGTCACTGGAACATCCGCTTTGCCTTCAAAATGCTCGCACAGCTTAGGGTCAGGATTACTCGACCACATTGGCGATGGCCTTCTCCTCCGTCCCGGGACTCAACGATGGTGCTGCGATTAATCGCGGCTGGTCAGTAAAGTAATTAGTGTTGGATTGAAAACCGGCTTGGTATGTGTTTGGAAAGCAGTTTATTGGGATAGCACAAAAGCGTACGCAGGTGGAAATCAGAGCTGCTAATGTCATGATTACACAATCAATTAGCGTACATTTTGGGTGTTTTATTTTGGCCACAATTTGTTGGTTATGGCCTATTGTAACAATAATGTCATCATGTTTTAATTAGCTCCCCTTTTTTTTGGTTTACTGTGGAATTTGCATCGCTATGTGATTTTTTAAACTTTCCTTAAAGAGGCCTTTTTTTTTTTTTAAGAGGGTCAGTTTTTGCCTTTAGGGCCAGGATTAAATGTAACCCATTTGTACAATAATGTCACAATACAATGTCAGTTTTTTGTTTTAAATTTATTGTTTAAACACAAAGAAATTGGCCTAATATTTTGTTGCCTTTTTTTTGTGGCAAAGATATTTGTTAAAAAAAAAAAAAAGCCATAACTGGTAACATAAACGTAAATACCAAAATTAAAAACATTTCACAAGAAAGGAGAGGGAAGTTTTGACCAGAAAGGAATATGAGCCAAGCACAGAAGGAGTGTGGGAAAAGTCGCCATTGCTGTCACCGTTTTCTCGCCCGTTTGGCTGGGTGAGGGTGGGCACCAGACCGGGTCCGGGATGCCATCGGGCTGGCCTGTCCAGAGGCAGATGTTGTGGCCTCTGGACTAGGTACAGGGCTAGGCACATTTGGAGGATTGGCTGATGTTGTGCCAGAGGTGGAGGATCCGGATGTTCCGGCAGGAAGGGAGGTCGGCTCCACCATGTGCTGGCGAACGAGCTGCTCCAGGGCATCGGCGATGCGGATGTTGGCCCTGGTATTTTCCGCCAGGGCCTGAGCAATGGTCACGTTGGCCGCAGCATTTTGCTCCGGGGCCTCAGCCACCCGTATCAGACTGGCGTCCATCCTCTGCAGAATCTCCGTATGGAAATCCGATTTAAAATTGAGTTCTGTGAGGAGGCCCACTGCCTGCGAGGGGGCACGCCCTGGACTGGCTTCTGCAGGGTCCTCAGCCAGATGTACTGGTTCCTCCCCTGCAGAGCCAGCAGAAATTCTGCGGCCAAGGTTCCCCTCTGGAGCAGACTCATCCGCCTCTGTCTCTGTTAGGAAAAATGCGAAAAGACTCACATTAGAATTTACATATTGGCACAATAGCATTTCAGAGTTGGTGACATCACAAGACTTACCTTGGCCAACATGAGGAGCCGCAAAGTCTGGCATGTCCGTATCCATGTTGGACACGCCAAACACCTCCACAGCCTGCACACACCCCTGTGCCAGCTCTTCTAAGTCTGTCAACTCCAATGACACAGGGGTGGGACCCCCACCTGTCCCCCTTGCATGCCTAGCCCTGTCGGCAAGTTTTTGCTTGAGACGATATTTGAAGTCTGCCCATCTGTGGAATGAAATTGGAACCATTATCCTTTTTTTTACAATGGGGTTTGTTTATAGGATGGGAAAGTGTTTACTTACCGCCGTTTGACATCCCGGGCTAGACGGACATAATCACCCACCCTATTGACAGCAACTGCGACCTCCTCCCACATTCTCCACTTCCGGCTTTGGCTCATATTCCTGGCTGCCTGGGGCAGGATGTCAACGCACTTCTGGATCAAAACCTCCATCTCCTTGCTTGTGAAATGTGGCTGCCTTTTTTTTTTGGCAGCTTTGGCGGGTTGACTGGGGCCAGCAGTCTCTTCCATGTCATCCTCCTCACCTATTTGGGTAAATATGCAGATTTAGCCACTTCACAACTTGCACAATATTATGTTTTAAAAGAATCATTGAGACAAAATGCATGAAGGCCTTACCGCCGGAATTTTGGCCATTGTTTCCCTGGTCTGAAGCCATGTCTCTGCTTCCAGAATGAAATCAACCAGAAATTAAATGTGATTTCGTGACGTATTTATACATGCGTCCTTAGTTTGCGGCCGCATCATTGATTGTGCGTCCCTATGATTCATCCTTAATTTGTGCGGGAAAATAAACACTATTTATGGCTTGGTGTGTGTGGAGTCGAGGTTGCGTTGTTGGATTGTTGGCGGCTAAGTTGGTTGGATTTGGTTGTTTGCGGTTGGAGGATTTGGCGGTGTTTGTATTTTTTTTGGTTTGCTACAGTTGTTTTGGTTTTCCGTTCGCATTTTTTTGGTTTATTTTTTGCCATCGTTTCCTGATTTGGTAAGTTTTGTGCAGTCTAATTTGTGGCCAATTGGTGTCTACTTCTGGTTTTTTGTTTGAGATTTTTTTTTTAACACTAATTTCATCTATTTTAGTTTGTTTTGGCTTTCGGACCCAAAGACCTTTTTGAGGGAAATCTTATATATTCGATTTTGGTAAGTCCATTATTTTTCTTGCATTTGCGAACTAATTAACGCATTTTTGACTGTTGGTGTAGTGACTTGCATTTGCGAACTAATTAACGCATTTTTGACTGTTGGTGTAGTGACTTGCATTTGCGAACTAATTAACGCATTTTTGACTGTTGGTGTAGTGACTTGCATTTGCGAACTAATTAACGCATTTTTGACTGTTGGTGTAGTGACTTGCATTTGCGAACTAATTAACGCATTTTTGACTGTTGGTGTAGTGACTTGCATTTGCGAACTAATTAACGCATTTTTGACTGTTGGTGTAGTGACTTGCATTTGCGAAATAATTAACGCATTTTTCGAGGCTTATTCATCATGTAAACCAGTTTTGCTTTTCCCTTTTCCATTTTTGGGGTCCATTTGACCCCTATTTGACGTACGGTGTGCAATGTCATTTTCATCGATGGCCAAATGTTTGTTTCGCCTATTTTATGTGTTGGCTTGCACCAATTTGACAAACATAAAATCACTCTCTAAATTTTTGATGTCTCATTTTTGGCTTTTTTACAGTTTATACGTATCATGACAATACCCCGGCATGTAAGCAGCTATGGATGGTATCATAAAGCTAAGTTGTTTTATGTTACTTTTGGGGTGGCTCAAAAGCCTTACATTGTAAACTTTGAATTTCAGGTAGATCTGGGGCGAATTGTTCTGGCCCTGCTCCCGGAAGACGACCAACCTCAAACTCGTCCCAGGCGTAGGCATCGTAGGCATGCAAGGCCCCAGATATTTCGAACACGTGTCACCCTTTTTGGAATGCCCGATGATGAGGTTTTAAGACGCTACCGTCTACCTCCCAAAATCATCATAGACACTCTCTCATTAATAGAAAGTGATCTTGAGCGGCAAATTGACAGTCCAACAGCAATACCACCACTGACGCAATTTATGGCGGTGTTACATTTCTGTGCCTCAGGATCGTTTCAAACAACGGTGGGAATAGTGGCGGGCATCTCCCAATCCTCCTTTTCCCGGATCCTGAGGGCAGTGATGGAGGCACTTTTCAAGCACCTCCATCATTTTATTAAAATGCCTTTGGATATGGGTGCCCTTAGTGTGGCCAAGGCCAATTTTTACCAAATAGCTGGCTTCCCACACATCATAGGGGTTGTGGATGGTACTCACATACCACTTCAGCCTCCAGCACGGCTGGAGGCAATATTTAGAAACCGTAAACACTATCACTCCCTGAATGTAATGGTGGTATGTGATGCCTCCCTCCAGATCCTGTCCCTGAATGCTAAATTACCAGGAAGTGCTCATGACTCCTTCGTCATCCGGCAATCAGGGATATGGCAGAAATTAACCAACCTACAAGCTGGTGATGCGTGGCTTCTGGGTAAGTGGAGACCTTTAGTACATAACAATGTTAAGCTTGATACACAGTGTTCCTGATGTTGTCTATTTTTTTTCACAGGAGACAGTGGATACCCTTGCATGTCCTGGCTGCTCACTCCTTATTTGGCTCCCACACCAGGGCCACAAAGTGCGTATAATTCCGCACTTACAGCCACCAGGCAAGTGGTGGAGCGCTGTATCGGCCTTTTAAAAGGCCGATTCAGATGCCTCCACCGCTCTGGTGGCGAGCTCATGTATGTGCCGGATATGGTGTCTAAAATTGTGGTCCTGTGTGGGATATTTCACAACATTGCCATAAGGAGTGGTGTCCCAATGCAGCCAGAGGATGCCTTACCTGAGGATGGCCCCCCCGAGGTTGGTCGGAGGTCAGTATGTGGGGGGGCCATACGCGATGATGTGGTGGCCAGATTTTTTAGGTAAGTTGTAACAAAACTACAGTGTTTATACCTAATGTGTTTGTGTTTGTTTGCGAACATCTAATTTTGTGTTTTTTTTCTCACCATCTTCTGTTTGTTCACATAATCTTTGGCACTCCAACGCTCACTACTTCCTGCTACCCTTACCAAACCTGGATCTGGTCCTTTTGGGCATATATTCTGGAACCCATATCGCAACGCCATGTTTGTGGAATCATGTTGGCATGGTCCTTCGTCAACCAGTTCTTGATTTTTTGTTTTTATTTAATTATTTCTTGGTATGTGTTGTCTTTGAATTTATCACTGTGTTCTTTTTTTGGGAGTGACCACTTTGTTTTCTCTGTTATGTTGTGAATAAATGTTTGGAGAGTGAAATGGTCTTCCTTTTTTGGGACGTTAACAGCAAGTGTAACCAGGTTAACACAAGTTACATTTGACTAAGGGGTAATCCAGTACTGACGCCAATTGAGCTAAACTGAAATATGTTTTCAGCTTCCCAACCCACACCAAAAGGAAGCCTGGCCCAACCTTGGGATTTGTAAGATTGGCCTAAGCAGCTTGCGCACCAACTAGGAACCTGTAAAATGTAGAAATATGTAATTGACACTACACCCAAAAAGGGAAATGACATTGTTACTGTTATGTGTTTCTTGTGTCTGTTTGACATACAAAGACAAAACACAATCTAACTTTTAAAAAAGGGAAATCCTTGCAGGAACAGTCTACTTATGTCATGCTAAACTATCTTGGTTTTGGATTTAAAAAATGAGCCAGAACGTATATTTGTCTGAATAAATTTATTTTGAAAAGTTAACAAAAATAAAAAAACTACTGGCGAAGGAGGCCAGACAGCCGGTCGAGGGCCACAAGAATGCCAATTACATGTTGGCGCATCTGGCCAACACAATCCGCCACCTCTTGCCGACGCCTCTGTTCCTCTGTGGGTGAGAAAAGTGTGTGGGTTAATACAACAATAGGGAATCCACATTAAAAAAACAAAAACACAACGAAATCACTCCTAAACCTAAAAAAAAAAAAAAAAAGGGGGTGCTGCCAAAAATACAAGGCCTATGTACAAATTCCCACAGGTGTGATATGTGTATGTTGAAATCACCAGGAAGAGGTAAAGGCAAACTGCAAAATCACCAAAAGTCAAGCCACAAAAACACGAAGAAAGGCACGACACATGATTACATACAAACAGTTTGTGCTTTAAAAAAAATAAAAATAAAAACATACCGGGAGCCAAAACGGGAGCTCCGGAAATGCCTCCATGATCCTCCTTGGAGGATCCGTCATTCCCCAAAGAATGGGGAGGAGTTATGATGGACTCCGGGGAGGGGGTAATTGGAAGAGGGGTGGGTGGAGGAGAGGGGGAAGTGGGACGGAGGGGAAGGAGGCCCGACATTTCCGGGAGAGGGTCTGGGAAGGATGGGGAGGAGTGGGGAATAGGGGAAAGATTTGGGGTGGAGTGTTGGCTGGGGGTTGGGGATAGTGGCCGGGAACGCCGTCTGGACGGACGGTGACGGCGGAGTCTTGGCTGTCCCCCTAAAATATGTCAAAGAAATTGCGGTTAGTTTATGGACAAATCCGGGGACCAAAACTAAAAAAAAAAAACAACCCAAAAAATAAGCCAAATAGGAGTAGAATGAATAAATCAGAAATAGAGGGAAAACATGCACACGCAGATATGAGTACAAATAATAAATAGGACAGACAGGAAAACATGCACACGCAGATATGAGTACAAATAATAAATAGGACAGACAGGAAAACATGCACATGCAGATATGAGTACAAATAATAAATAGGACAGACAGGAAAACATGCACACGCAGATATGAGTACAAATAATAAATAGGACAGACAGGAAAACATGCACACGCAGTTTGCCCCACAAACACAAACATTAAAACCACAATACATAACACTTACTTTCCTCGATCTGCATGCGAAAGCATGCCAGCAAGCGGGGCGTTCGCCGTTGCAGGTCGGACCACCTGCGCTCCAGCTGCCCGATGTTGCGGCGTGAGCCGAAGGACCGCAGGCGGGACCGTGCCTCCGCATACGCGGAGCGCTTCTGCCGGTTGGTGATGGGTTGAGGTTGGCTGGTGATCCGGCGATCCATGACCTCCGTAAGCACCAGCAGCTCGCGCCTGGTGAATGCGGAGGCTCTCATGATGGCAATGGTGTTTTTCTTAAAAATCATTTTTGATAAAGTGTGTAAAAATTTTCTGATTGGCTAATGTATTTTGGAAATTAACAGGAGCAATTATATTGGTTAGTGTATGAGTCATGTGTTCGACAGGGCCAGAAATCTCTGGAGAGTTATGATAGGCTTGATGCAGTGACATGCGTAAGCAAATTTAAATAAAGAAATGAACCCAGGGAAATATGCGGGGATCCACAGCAATAGAACAATTGTTTAATTGTGGTTCACATGTTTTTTGAACAATAAAAGCGAATGTTTCATCCGTACGTATTCTGCGGGTAAACACAAACACGGACAAGAGTAAAGTTTCTTGCATTGTGTTGAAAAAAAACAAACAATTAAGCTAATTGATACATTGATTGGCATGATACGATTGATGGAGGTAGGCAGAATAAAGGAGCAGGTAATCGACATCTGACAAGGCCACTTCCTGTTTATACTTGTGCGTGCGTTCCTTTCAAGCCATTTCGGGGATGTACGCTCGCTATTTCGTACGCTCATTAGTTAGAGGAGGGGTCGTCAGAGTTTAGGGAGGAATTTTAGATGCGAACGAAAATACGAGCGAGCCATTGAATTTAAATATTTTTGTACGTACGCCTAACGTACGTGCGCCCGCTTGCGAGTGGGTCTGAATGAGGGCCCCTGTTTCTCTGAATGTGAATTTCCTGTGGGAGGGGCTCTTCTGTGTAAGTGCAGGTGTGTTAGGATCCATGGGTAGCGGATCATCTTGGTGGCAGGCTCCAGCCATAGTTGTGACTGGGATGCTGCATCTAATCCTGTTTTGTCTGTGTACAGCTCATAGCCTGTCATTCCTGCCTGTCTGTGTACTGATCTCATGTGCTCATTAATTAATTAACTAGCTGTCTGTCAGAGCAGGTACACACATGCCTTTGAGTAAGAATTACTCTCCAGGAATTGTCTCTGATTGGATCCTGCATCTCATAAGTATACAGCTAGCCCTGCACTCACTGCCGGTTATATATCGTCTGACATGCTGTGTTTGTTGGTCTGTTCTCAGAAGTCCTAGCCAGTCTTCCAAGTTTTACAGTTTCTGTTTATGGAGTCATTTTCCCAGCTTCCAAGCTGCACCATTGCACAGACTGTTTCCCAGCTTCCAAGCTGCACAATTGCACAGACTGTTTCTCAGCTTCCAAGCTGCAACAGTGCACAGACTGTTTCTCGGCTCCCAAGCTGCACCATTGCACAGACTGTTTCTCAGCTTCCAAGCTGCACCAGTGCACAGACTGTTTCCCAGCCTCCAAGCTGCACCAGTGCACAGACTGTTTCCTGGCTTTCAAGCCACACCAGTGCACAGACTGTTTCTCGGCTCCCAAGCCGCTACATTGGCCTCTGGTCACTACTGGCTCTCCAACCACATCCTCGGCACCTCGCCGCACCATCGGTTCCTTAGCTGCACCATTGGTTCCTTAGCTGCACCATCGGCTCCCTAGCCGTACCATCGGCGTTCAGCCACACCATCAGCGTTCAGACGCACCGTTTGTACTTTGAACTATTCTTTCATACATCCTTGCCTGTTTTTTTGTGACAATAAAGTCACTTATGTTGATTTCACCCTATGTCTCCTGGTGTCTCACTCCTTAAGGTATTCTGGTTGTCTGGAGACCCAGACAACCGTAACAAGGTGTCACTGGTTGTTATGCGTGTAAACCGCTAAGTACCATTTTAATAAGTCATTTTAACAAGCATGAAATTTGTCTGATGCCTCTTGTTCATGGATATGCAGTTGTGTAGGTCTGGCTTCCAGCTCTAACCACAAAGTCACCCACTACACATGTGAGCATATCCTCCCTTGCTGAGCCATACAAACCACATTGCCACATATAGTGCCACACAGCAATTCTACTCCATCCTGTCACTGCCAACCTGCCAGCGGCCATTAGAGTTATATGAGGAATAGAGCGCAGCAAGGAAACAGTTTTACAGTTCCAAAAACGGTCACCAGGAAATGAAAAACAAAATAATCTAAAGGGCTGTAGTGTTTTTCCAGCATAGTTATAGTTTTGGATGAATTTAGATTTATAATTTCAAACTTTTACAAATACAGACGACCCAGAGTAAAGTCAGTGGCGGTTCTAGGGGCGGGCTAACAGGGCCATCGCCTGGAGCGCCAGCCCCTAGAGGGCGCCACTGAGTCCCCACAAGAGAAAAAAAAACAGCGCTGGGGGCATGGCTATAGGGGGGCATTACTACTGGGGGCATGGCTATAGGGGGACATTACTACTGGGGGCATGGCTATAGGGGGGATTACTATAGGGGGCATGGCTATAGGGGGGCATTACTACTGGGGGCACAACTATAGGGGACACGGCTATAGGGGGGCATTACTACTGGGGGCATTACAACAGGGGGCATTACTAATGGGGACATAACTACTGGAGGCATTACTACTGAGGGCACTAATGGGGCATTACTATAGGGGGCATTACTACTGGGGGCACTATTAATGGGGGCATTACAACTGTGGGCACTACTATAGGGGGCATTCCTATTGTGGGTACTACTATTGGGGGCATTACTACTGTGGGCACTACTATAGGGGACATGGCTATAGGGGGGCATTACTACTGGGGGCATGGCTATAGGGGTTTTTTACTACTGGGGGCATAGCTATAGGGGGGCATTACTACTGGGGGCATGGCTATAGGGGGGATTACTATAGGGGGCATGGCTATAGGGGGGCATTACTACTGGGGGCACAACTATAGGGAACACGACTATAGGGGGGCATTACTAGTGGAGGCATTACCAATGGGGGCACTACTATAGGGGACATTACCAATGTGGGCATTAACACTGTGGGCATGACTAATGGGGACATAACTACTGGAGGCACTTCTATAGGGGGGGCATTACTACTGGGGGCACTACTAATGGGGCATTACTATAGTTGGCATTACTACTGGAGACACTACTATAGGGGGCATTGCTACTGGGGGCACTATTAATGGGGCATTACAACTGTGGGCACTACTATAGGGGGCATTACTACTTTGGGCACTACTATAGGGGGCATTCCTACTGGGGGAACTACTAATGTGGGCATTACTACTGTGGGCACTACTATAGGGGGCATTACTACTGTGGGCACTACTATTGGGGGCACTACTATTGGGGACATTACCAATGTGGGCATTAACACTCTGGGCATTACCATTGGGGGCATTACCACTGCGGGCACTAATAATGAGGGAACTGCATGGGGGGCACCACCGTGTAAGGGGCACCACTGCTGTGGGCATTGTATAAGGGGCACTACTACTGTGAGCATTGTATTAGGGGCACTACTACTGTGGGCATTGTATTAGGGGCGCTACTACTGTGGGCCTTGTGTATAAGGGGCACTCATTTGGGCATTGTGTAAAAGGGGCACCACTGTGTGTCATAACATGAATAAGTGACTACTGTGTGGCGTAATTTGAATTGGGGATAATGTATTATAAAGGGAATTACTGTGTGTGGCACAATGTATTATACAGGGCATTACTGCATGTGGCATAATGTATTATACAGGGCATTACTGCGTGTGGCATAATGTGTTATACAGGTTATTACTGCATGTGGCATAATGTGTTATACAGGGTATTACTGCATGTGGCATAATGTGTTATAAAAGCCATTACTGTGTGTGGCATAATGTGTTATAAAGGCCATTACTGTGTGTGGCATAATGTGTTGTAAAGGGCATTACTGCGTGTGGCATAATGTGTTATAAAGAGCATTACTGTGTAAGACATACTGTGTAAGGTGCATTACTGCACATGGCAATTATTCGCCCACGAGGGGAGAGCTTGGGGGAAGCCCAGCACCTTCGTAAGTGCTGGGCACGCCCCACAGTGTGATAAATTGAGGGTGTTTTCAGCCCTCGCAGAGGGACGCCATCTAAAAAAAAGTTAGTTCTTTTTTGGGGGGGGGGGCAGGGGGTTTGGTGTGCAACTGGGAACTTTCGCCCTGAGCTCCACAATGTCTAGAACCGGCCCTGAGTACAGTTACCTCCATTTTGGGGTAAATTCTATTAGCCGCGCTGATCTCGCCGGTACGAGTCATCGCGGCAATGGCCGCACTTTATAGCAGCCCGGATTCGCTGAATTTTGCTCGCAGCCCCAAAGGTTGCGAGTTGCTGGTCTGTTGATGGCATTTTAACGTCGTTGCAACGACAACTTGCACCCTTCGCACATAATAGTATTGACCCCATAGTGTCTTATCACACAATACCTAAGTGGGTTGTATCACCCTGCTTTCCAAGTTATAAAAATGTAGAGGGTGATGCAGAGCAAATGCATGGCCATTTGCAGAGCGTATCTTTTGCTAATTTGCACTGAGCACGCTCTGGGAATTGGCGCGTGCAAGTTTGGGCGACACAGAGTTGTATGTATCTCTTGTCACATCTACACATATGACCGAAGAGGCAGCATGGGGATGTAAATGGGTGTTGTTGCATAGCTTAAGTCAGTTCACTCAAACATGCAGAGCTGGACGTTAGTGAAGATGCTGGTATGAAGGAGTTAGGTCACCACCTTTTTATTTTCCGGACACGGAGCGTGTACAGAAGGCGTGGCCAAAACTAGCGGGGTTACAGATTTTCAGATCATTTTCTTACCACTCTAATAAAGAGACTAATAATGCCCCTTTCTATGCCTCAGATCCCATCATGCCCCTTTCTATGACTCAGAGACCCATCATGCCCCTTTGTATGCCTCAGAGCCCCATCATGCCCTTGTCTATGCCTCAGAGACCCATGCCCCTTTCTATGCCTCAGAGACCCATGCCCCTTTCTATATCTCAGAGACCCATCATACCCCTTTCTATACCTCAGAGACCCATCATGCCTCTTTCTATGCCTCAGAAACCCATCATGCCCCTTTCTATGCCTCGGATCCCCATCATAACCCTTTTTATTCTTTGAAACCCCATCATGCCCCTGTCTATACCTCAGAGCCCCTCATGCACTTTTATATATGATGTCCACCATGACAGCATGTACACACAGAGCACTCCATGGAGTATGATGTTAGTATCTGTAGATGTAAACTAACAGGTAAAGACAATCAAAACAGAGAAGAAACTTCATGCAAATTGAGTTTTGCAGTAAAATCTGTGCTCCCTCTACATCTGCTGTTCACACTTGTTTTCCATGCAAAATCAGATCTGGAACAATGATAACAGAAATCACCCAATAAAAAGTGATGAGAGAGGGCGGAAATGTGACTTGGGCGGATGTACTTACAGTATATGCTAGCCCAGAGCCTCCCACATGGTATATAAGTGCACGAGCCCCCCTCATGCATGTAAATGCCAGACCAGGGCTCCCCTCATGTACTTATATCCCAACCTAGAGCACCCCTCATGTACTTATATCCCAACCTATAGCACCTCTCATGTACTTATATCCCAACCTAGAGCACCTCTCATGTACTTATATCCCAACCTAGAGCACCTCTCATGTACTTATATCCCAAACTAGAGCACCCCTCATGTACTTATATCCCAACCTAGAGCACCCCTTATATACGTACTTATATCCCAAACTAGAGCACCCCTCATGAATTTATTTTCCAGCCCAGAGCCCCTATATGTCTTTTTTTATGCCAGCCTAGAGCCCCACTCATGTTAAATACCTTGCTGAAAACGTCCTCCTGTGAGCAATCTCTGGATCCTGTCTCTGCCGGACTCTTATAGTACATCCGCCCCACACAACTGCACAGACTCCAGTCCAGTGACTGTCATGTCCACTGGTTCCGGTGGGGCAGGGCTGAGTAGAGGTGGAACATTACAAGAGGGCCATCCCGGCAGTGGTGTTGCTCTAGGCCACACCAAGCATTTACTACAGTACCTCTGGACTCCGGAGGAATCCCAGAAGGGGTACTGGGTTTTAGCAGGGGAGGGCCGTGTTTGGTTGCCCTTGCCTTTTATCATCAGAGAATGGAATAGACTACAAACATCTACTGTACCTCCCCTGCACTGAGAGAAAGGCACTCTTGCATCTTATTAAGATGTAATCCATGTATGCTTTATGGCTACTGTACTGTGATGGCTTCTGGTAACCATTATTTTGTGATCTATAGTACTAGCCTGATGCTGACCGTGTCTCATAAATCTATAAAATGTCCCCAAATATCCAATGTTCTACAGTACTAACAGCGCAAACCGGCCACAGTACAAAGTGACATAAAACCTGTGCTTTCCTTAAGCACATACTACCGGATAAACATAATTCAAGTAGAGCGCCCTCATGTCATAAGGCTACCGATTCACCTCAAGGTGTTATAGCTCATTGTTTAACAAAGCTGTCCAGTTCACACTGCAATAAATAATGGAACTAGGATGTTCCCTCACGACATTTGTTACACAACATTAACAATGAGATATGTGTGGAGGAGAGCTAGATAAAGTGCAATAGCGTGCAAAGTAGCCATCAATCAGCGCGCTGACAGGCCTGACAGAGAAATACCGCCTAGGAAAACAGGTAATAAAAGCCCAAATATTAATACATGGTGTTAGGGAGACATTTTAAAGGCTTGCATCAGTAGAAAAGCGGTTTATTTTCACACAGCCAGGCAGTGTGACGGGGTAGAGAAGCGCCTTCACAATTGCATTAAGGTAAAGGGATCATTCTGGGCGATTAACTGGCTGCTGAGTAACTTCTGAAATATAAACATACAGAGTCATATTCAAATAACAACAGGCTCACCCACCCTGCAACGGCTGCTGGAAGCCACGGCTGCTGCAGCACCTCTTGGTATACTCCGCCAAGGATTGGTTTGATGCACTACCCGTCCTCAAGTTAGAAGATATGTCTGAAAATTTAGGATTGAAGATGTTTCACTGTTTGGAAAGAAGCTATGTATCATGAATCATGTTAATCTTCCTTTATGTATTTGTAACAATATTCTCTGTGAAAGTCTAGCGTTACCATTCTCCTGAACTGATGGATTATTTCAACATTAAATACACTGACAGTTATGGAGTAAATTGGGACATTTCGCTTTGATACACGCCACTATCCAGCTGTTTGTTCCAGTACAAACATTTGGATGAATTTAGCAGCCCCAACGCATTGGCTTCACTCCCCCCCCCCCTTCATTTTACACAGATAACACCCATTAACGGACTGTGAAACATCCAGTTGCAAATGAGGACAATTTCGCGGTTTGGTATGCGTTACGCTGTCACTATGATGAACAGCCTACAATTTGTGAGCATGGAGAATTCAGCACAAATGATGGGACTCTTCTCCAACTTTTGGGACGGTTCTTGTTTGTGGGAGCCCTGCTAGAGCACGTTCTCAGCAGGGCAGTTCTGCCTTTGGAAATAATTTCCGTTTTCAGGCCATTTTTTCAGTAAAAAGCTTATTCATTTTTATTTCATTTTATTTATTTTTTTTTCTGTGGGTTTTTGTTCAGTTCCCCATCCTTGCTTCTGGCATGACCAGCATGTGTAATTATATATCGATTTACTTGCTTCTGGTGTGATCTACTGCTATAATTACATACTAATTACATGCCGTTATGCAGATCTGAGCACCAGAAATGTGCTGCCAAGATTATATTCCAGTGGTGTCAGCATTTACACATCTACAGTGCAGAGCTTTATCATTACAGATGATATGAACTATACACATATAGGTTTTGGGTTCCTGCCTACCTACATTCTTGGTGCCTGGCCGCTAAACAGGTTTTCGGAATGATTTTCCAATTTTTAAGAATGGCTTTATTGCAATGTAGGATTTGTAGAGAAACTATATGGGAATATTAGGCTCCTGTCAATTACCAGCTCTAGTTAAGTACAATACAATCCAGTAGAACCTGCCAATTGTCTTGGAAGCCTTGTCTGTATGACTATTGGATTTCGGCCTGCCGGGCAAGGCAAGCTGTCCCCATCTGTTAAACACAGGCGAAACTCATAATTGTATCACGCACTTCTCACTCTCTTCATCAAAAAACATAAAACATTGCTGTACTAGTCAGTGCCCGGGTCATACAGACTTTCCAAGGTCTAAAACCTGATCATATAAAATCTGGCCGTAGAGTTAAACAACTTCATCTTGGTTTAAATGAAGACCTCAGCTGTTTGTATCAGTGCAGAAAGCAGGAAACCTATTTTCACAGCCAGATTGAAAATCCCACAAGTAACAAGCTGGAGATAATAAAAGGTATGAACTGCTGGACTTATTTGCCTTAGTGCTAACAGAATGAAAATCGATCAATGGCTAAAAAATTTTTTTAAAAAGTGTGATAAAAACATAAATGTAAAAAATGAACTACCAACCTGTTCTACTGACTTTTTCAAAAGTAAAACGAATAAATCTCATAAACCTGGAAACGAGTGACTTTTGACACCAAGGTGCAATCACCATTACGATGATGCATACTTTTGCAATCCCTTACACATCTATATCACTAGGCCAGCAGTTTTACACTTTTGTCTTGTCAGCCAAAACCCTGAATATTTCATAAAGTAGATTTATGGCTGCTATTCAAATCTCTAATAATTTACATCTATTTAATCTGTTTTGTTTATAAATTAATCATCATTTTGGTAAAAAAAAATCTAAAATAAATTACGGTGCTGTAAAAACAATAATAATAATAATAATAATAATAATAATAATAATAATAATAATACCAATAAGCTGTTTGTAGGTATTGCCATGCAGCTTACAAAAATGGGATCCTGGTAAATCCCACTGAACGTAATGAGAACCCATATGTTGGACCATGAGGCGGAGGTTAAGAGCATCCAACTAATTGAAGCAAATACAGCTGATTGCTTGCTAGGAGTCCAGGCACAGATAGATGCTGAACAGGAGGCCTGATGTAGACATGTACGCTACATCGATATTTATGCAGTTGAGCGATTATCGGTCGACTGCACCTATGTCATGATCCCGCTGCGCACATGCCAAGGTACCTTTGCGATGCAGCTTGCTGTAAGGATTACTTTGTAAAGTGTTTGAAAGTCAGGGAGCATTTGGGGGAAGTAACGGGGAGTGGCGGCAAAAAAACGCAGACGTGTCCCGGCCCTTTTTGGTGCATGTCGTAGCCTGCATCTGCAATCCCGTACGCAGATAAAGTGATTCCGATGTCTCAGTTCAGGCAGTCATTCTGCGGGAACATAGGTCTGCCCAGATGACCGATTAGCGAATGATCTGCGATGGCAGAAGCGTATTTGTATGCACTTGCTTGGACCTGGGAAGCCACCGGTGGGTGTCTCAATACACTTCCTGCCGGCTACGCCACTAGTTTATTTTCGCACAATAACTGCGTGCGGGATTGCAGCTGCAAATACATTAGCGTACGTCCCTGAATCAGGCCCAGGGTGTTTAACCTGCATCTGTCATATCAGGACATGTACATTGTGCGCTTTCACTTTTTGGGCCTGATTCAGAGGCGCACGTTTACTGCACCCAATGCTGATAATCATCCAGTTGGCCCATGTTGGTAGTAGTGCGCATCCGTGCATTTGTCCCGATACACAGGGGACCTCTGCTCCTCTACAGGGCTGGTGCAATCTAGATAATTGTACTTCTGAACAATCAGTTCAACTCCTTAGTCTTTAGTGAACCACACATGGGGCATATTTCTTATACGTCTCTAATATTTATCATATGCCCCTATGTGCTGTATAATAATAACAATGATTATTTGGGCTCTGATAAAAGCGAGTGATAATTTACGCTATGACTTTGTCCCAAGTTCTGACCCTGCGTGCATATTGACTTGGTTCCCTTGTACAGGTGCTGGTGTTCTTTGGCTCGAGCAGATACAATACATACATAAACGTAGTCGACAAGTCGGGTCTGAACTAGGGGTGAGCGGGTTCGGATTTCTGAAATCCGAACCCCCCCGAGCCCCCCCGATCCGAGTCCGATCCGAGTCAGGCTCGACTTTTCCCGCCTGACTCGGATCTGAAATCGAGGCAAAACGTCATCATCCCGCCTTCCGAGTCTCGCGGGTTTTGGATCCTATATAAGGTACCCGCGTCGGCGCCATTTTCTCACTCGACTGTGGACAGTGAAGAGGGAGGGTGGGAGTTAGGGCTGTGTAGTGTAGTGTAGTGTAGTGCTGCTGTTGTCCACTACTTCAAAGTCCATAGGGGCTGGCTGTGTTGTGCTGCTGTTGTTAATAGGGGCTGTGTCCACTACTTCAAAGTCCATAGGGGCTGGCTGGACTGTGTTGTGCAGTCAGTTCTCCATAGGGGCTGTGTCCACTCCAAAGTCCTGTGCAGTGTCCCAGTCCTAAAGGAGTGCTGTAGTGTTGTCCAGGGGGTGCTCTGTCCATCAGGGGTGCTCCCCCCAAGTGCTAAAAAAATAATATATTTTCTGTGTTTGTGAATTGTGTGCGCAGTAGCCGCACGTGCATCAACAAAGTAGTGCCAAGCGTGCGCCTGTGTCATAAGTAAAGGGCCGGCTGGCTTGACCGTTAAAGGGTGCTGTAACCCCCGAAAGTACACTCCAGTCCAAACCAAAAAAAAATTATTTTCTGTGTTTGTGAATTGTGTGCGCAGTAGCCGCACGTGCATCAACAAAGTAGTGCCAAGCGTGCGCCTGTGTCATAAGTAAAGGGCCGGCTGGCTTGACTGTTAAGGGTGCTGTAACCCCCGAAAGTACACTCCAGTCCAAACCAAAAAAAAAATTATTTTCTGTGTTTGTGAATTGTGTGCGCAGTAGCCGCACGTGCATCAACAAAGTAGTGCCAAGCGTGCGCCTGTGTCATAAGTAAAGGGCCGGCTGGCTTGACCGTTAAGGGTGCTGTAACCCCCGAAAGTACACTCCAGTCCAAACCAAAAAAAAAATTATTTTCTGTGTTTGTGAATTGTGTGCGCAGTAGCCGCACGTGCATCAACAAAGTAGTGCCAAGCGTGCACCTGTGTCATAAGTAAAGGGCCGGCTGGCTTGACCGTTAAGGGTGCTGTAACCCCCGAAAGTACACTCCAGTCCAAACCAAAAAAAAAATTATTTTCTGTGTTTGTGAATTGTGTGCGCAGTAGCCGCACGTGCATCAACAAAGTAGTGCCAAGCGTGCGCCTGTGTCATAAATAAAGGGCCGGCTGGCTGGACCGTTAAAGGGTGCTGTAACCCCCAAAAGTACACTCCAGTCCAAACCAAAAAAAAATTATTTTCTGTGTTTGTGAATTGTGTGCGCAGTAGCCGCACGTGCATCAACAAAGTAGTGCCAAGCGTGCGCCTGTGTCATAAGTAAAGGGCCGGCTGGCTTGACCGTTAAGGGTGCTGTAACCCCCGAAAGTACACTCCAGTCCAAACCAAAAAAAAAATTATTTTCTGTGTTTGTGAATTGTGTGCGCAGTAGCCGCACGTGCATCAACAAAGTAGTGCCAAGCGTGCGCCTGTGTCATAAGTAAAGGGCCGGCTGGCTTGACCGTTAAAGGGTGCTGTAACCCCCTAAGTACACTCCAGTCCAAACCAAAAAAAAAATTATTTTCTGTGTTTGTGAATTGTGTGCGCAGTAGCCGCACGTGCATCAACAAAGTAGTGCCAAGCGTGCGCCTGTGTCATAAGTAAAGGGCCGGCTGGCTTGACCGTTAAGGGTGCTGTAACCCCCGAAAGTACACTCCAGTCCAAACCAAAAAAAAAATTATTTTCTGTGTTTGTGAATTGTGTGCGCAGTAGCCGCACGTGCATCAACAAAGTAGTGCCAAGCGTGCGCCTGTGTCATAAGTAAAGGGCCGGCTGGCTTGACCGTTAAAGGGTGCTGTAACCCCCTAAGTACACTCCAGTCCAAACCAAAAAAAAAATTATTTTCTGTGTTTGTGAATTGTGTGCGCAGTAGCCGCACGTGCATCAACAAAGTAGTGCCAAGCGTGCGCCTGTGTCATAAGTAAAGGGCCAGCTGGCTTGACCGTTAAGGGTGCTGTAACCCCTGAAAGTACACTCCAGTCCAAACCAAAAAAAAAATTATTTTCTGTGTTTGTGAATTGTGTGCGCAGTAGCCGCACGTGCATCAACAAAGTAGTGCCAAGCGTGCGCCTGTGTCATAAGTAAAGGGCCGGCTGGCTTGACCATTAAAGGGTGCTGTAACCCCCAAAGTACACTCCAGTCCAAACCAAAAAAAAAATTATTTTCTGTGTTTGTGAATTGTGTGCGCAGTAGCCGCACGTGCATCAACAAAGTAGTGCCAAGCGTGCGCCTGTGTCATAAGTAAAGGGCCAGCTGGCTTGACCGTTAAAGGGTGCTGTAACCCCCGAAAGTACACTCCAGTCCAAACCAAAAAAAAATTATTTTCTGTGTTTGTGAATTGTGTGCGCAGTAGCCGCACGTGCATCAACAAAGTAGTGCCAAGCGTGCGCCTGTGTCATAAGTAAAGGGCCGGCTGGCTTGACCGTTAAAGGGTGCTGTAACCCCCGAAAGTACACTCCAGTCCAAACCAAAAAAAAATTATTTTCTGTGTTTGTGAATTGTGTGCGCAGTAGCCGCACGTGCATCAACAAAGTAGTGCCAAGCGTGCGCCTGTGTCATAAGTAAAGGGCCGGCTGGCTTGACCGTTAAAGGGTGCTGTAACCCCCGAAAGTACACTCCAGTCCAAACCCAAAAAAAATTATTTTCTGTGTTTGTGAATTGTGTGCGCAGTAGCCGCACGTGCATCAACAAAGTAGTGCCAAGCGTGCGCCTGTGTCATAAGTAAAGGGCCGGCTGGCTTGACCGTTAAAGGGTGCTGTAACCCCCGAAAGTACACTCCAGTCCAAACCAAAAAAAAATTATTTTCTGTGTTTGTGAATTGTGTGCGCAGTAGCCGCACGTGCATCAACAAAGTAGTGCCAAGCGTGCGCCTGTGTCATAAGTAAAGGGCCGGCTGGCTTGACCGTTAAGGGTGCTGTAACCCCCGAAAGTACACTCCAGTCCAAACCAAAAAAAAATTATTTTCTGTGTTTGTGAATTGTGTGCGCAGTAGCCGCACGTGCATCAACAAAGTAGTGCCAAGAGTGCGCCTGTGTCATAAGTAAAGGGCCGGCTGGCTTGACCGTTAAAGGGTGCTGTAACCCACAAAGTACACTCCAGTCCAAACCAAAAAAAAAATTATTTTCTGTGTTTAGCCGCACGTATATATCAAATCGATATAACATAAATGGAGGACCAAACTTTCTCCGATAAAAATAAAATAGAGAAAGATCAAGAACCACTTCCTCCTAGTGCTGAAGCTGCTGCCACTAGTCATGACATAGACGATAACATGCCATCAACGTCGTCTGCCAAGGCCGATGCCCAATGTCATAGTAGAGGGCACATACAATCCCAAATGGCAAAGTTCAGGAAAATGACCTTGAAAAAGACATTTAAATCAGCTGAAGAGAAACGTAAACTTGCCAATATGCCATTTACGACACGGAGTGGCAAGGAACGGCTAAGGTCGATCCCTAGTATGTTCATGACTAGTGGTTCAGCTTCACATGACGATGGAAGCCCTCCTCCCACTAAAAAAATCAAAAGAGTTAAGCTGGCAAAAGCACAGCGAAGAACTGTGCTTTCTAAGAAGATATCACAAATCCCCAAGGAGAGTCCAAGTGTGGTGGTGGTTGCGATGCCTGACCTTCCCAGCACTGGACGGGAAGAGGTGGCTCTTTCCACCATTTGCACGCCCCCTGCAAGTGCTGAAAGGAGCACCCACAGTCCACTTGCTGATATGCAAATTGAAGATGTCACTGTTGAAGTACAACAGGATGAGGATACTGGTGTAGCTGGCGCTGAGGAGGAAGTTGGCGAGGAGGATTCTGATGGTGATGTGGTTTGTTTAAATCAGGCTCCGGGGGAGACAGTTGTTGTCCGTGGGATGAAAAAGCCCATCACGGTCATGCCTGGGCAGAAGACCAAACATTCCACCTCTTTGGTCTGGCAATATTTCTATCCAAATCCGGACAACAACTGTCTTGCCATATGTACCATATGTAAAGGTGAAATAAGTAGGGGTAGGGACGTCAACCACCTAGGAACATCCTCCCTTATACGGCACCTGCAGCGCGTTCATAAAAAGTTACTGTCAAGTTCAGAAACTTTGGCTAAGACCGTAAGCAGTCCAGGGACACCTAAATCCCGTTGTCCTGTTGTATCCAAGCGCCTGCAAACCACACTATCAACTCCCTCCTCGTCAATTTCCTCCTTAGTCAGGATCGGAAGTAGTCCTGCAGGCCATGTCACTGGCATGACTGACTCTCCTATCCGGGATTCCTCTGGAGGATCCTGCATTGCTACGCCTACTGCTGCCGCTGCTGCTGTTGCTGCTGCTGGGAGTCGTTCATCATCCCAGAGAGGAAGTAGGAACACCACTACTTTTACTAAACAATTGACCCTCCAACAGTCCTTAGCGAGGAGGATGAAGTACGACAGCAGTCATCCTGAAGCAAAACGTATAACTGAGGCCTTGACTGCTATGTTGGTGTTAGACGTGCGTCCGGTATCCGCCATTAGTGCAGTGGGATTTAGACAATTGATGGAGGTAGTGTGTCCCCGGTTCCAAATCCCGTCTAGATTCCACTTCACTAGGCAGGCGATACCGAGACTGTACAGAAACGTCAGAAAAAGTGTCCTCAGTGTCCTGAAAAATGCCGTTGTACACAATGTCCACTTAACCACGGACATGTGGACAAGTGGAACAGGGCAGACTAAGGACTATATGACTGTGACAGCCCACTGGGTAGATGTATCACCTTACGCAGCAACAGCAGCAGCGTCACCAGTAGCAGCATCTCAGAAACGCCAGCTCGTTACAAGGCAGGCTACGCTGTGTATCACCGGTTTCAGTAAGAGGCACACCGCCGACAACCTCTTAGAGAAACTGAGGGAAATCATCGCCCAGTGGCTTACCCCACTTAGACTCTCCTGGGGATTTGTGATATCTGACAACGCCACCAATATTGTGCGGGCATTACATCTGGGCAAATTCCAGCACGTCCCATGTTTTGCTCACACAATAAACTTGGTGGTGCAGAATTTTCTGAAAAGCGACAGGGGCGTGCAGGAGACGCTTTGGGTGGCCCGAAAAATTTCTGGCCACTTTCGCCATTCAGCGACTGCGTGCCGAAGACTGGAGCGCCAGCAAACACTCTTGAACCTGCCCCGCCATCACCTGAAGCAAGAGGTTGTGACGCGGTGGAACTCAACCCTCTATATGCTTCAGAGGATGGAGGAGCAGCAAAAGGCCATACAAGCCTATACATCCACCTATGACATAGGCAAAGGAGGGGGTATGCACCTGACTCAAGCGCAGTGGAGAATGATTTCCGTGTTGTGCAAGGTTCTCCAGCCCTTCGAACTTGCCACACGTGAAGTCAGTTCAGACACAGCCAGCTTGAGTCAGGTCATTCCCCTCATCAGGCTTTTGCAGAAGCAGCTGGAGAAAGTGAAGGAGGAGCTAAGACGGAGCGATTCCGCTCGGCATGTGGGACTTGTGGATGAAGCCCTTCATTCGCTTTGCCAGGATTCCAGGGTGGTCAATCTGTTGAAATCAGACCACTACATTTTGGCCACCGTGCTTGATCCTAGGTTTAAAGCCTATGTGGTGTCTCTCTTTCCGGCCGACACAAGCCTGCAGAGGTGCAAAGACCTGCTGGTGAACACACTGTCAGCTGAAGCGGAACGTGACACGTCAACGGCTCCTTCTTCATTTTCTCCCGCAACTGGGGCTGCCAGGAAAAAACTTAGGTATCCTAAGCAACCCGCTGGCGGTGATGCAGGGCAGGCAGGACCAAGTTTGGACATCTGGTCTGGACTGAAGGACCTGGCAACAATTTCTGACATGTCTACTGTCACTGCATATGATACTGTCACCATTGACAGAATGGTGGAGGATTACATCGGTGACAGCATCCAAGTAGGCATGTCAGACAGTCCATACCTGTACTGGCAGGAAAAAGAGGCAATTTGGAGGCCCCTGTACAAGCTGGCTCTATTTTACCTGAGTTGCCCCCCCTCCAGTGTGTACTCCGAAAGAGTGTTTAGTGCAGCCGGGAACCTTGTCAGCGAAAGGCGTAGGAGGTTGCTTCCACAGAATGTGGAGAAGATGATGTTCATCAAAATGAATTATCAGCTCTTCCAGGGAGACCAGCCTCCAGAAGGTACAGAGGGACCTGTGGTGGTGGATTCAAGTGGGGACGAGTTAATACTTTGTGAGGATGAGGATGTACACACTGAAGAGGGTGAGGAATCGGTGGATGAGGAGGATGAGGATGACATCTTGCCTCCGTAGAGCCAGTTTGTGCAGGGACACATTAATTGCCAGCTTGTTTTGTGGGGGCCCAAACGAACCAATCATTTCAGCCACAGTTGTGTGGCAGACCCTGGCGCTGAAATGATTGATTTGTTAAAGTGTGCATGTCCTGTTTATACAACATAAGGGTGGGTGGGAGGGCCCAAGGACAATTCCATCTTGCACTTCTTTTTTTTCTTTGCATTATGTACAGTTTGGGGCCTAGTTTTTCTAACTGCCATCCTGTCTGCCACTGCAGTGTCACTCCTAGATGGGTCACGTGTTTGTGCCGCCCACTCGTGTCGCTTAGCATAGTCATCCAGCTACCTCGGTGCAACCTTTTGGACATGAAAACACTATTGTGAGGTGTGAGGTGTTCAGAATAGACTGGAAATGAGTGGAAATTAAGGTTATTGAGGTTAATAATAGCATAGGAGCAGAGAAACCAACAAATTCTGTGATTTTAGCTGTTTTTATGCTTTTTAAAAAAAAAATACAGATCCAAAACACAAAACCCAGAACCCAAAACACGGAAGGGTGGTTTTGGCAAAACCAATCCAGATCCAAAACACGAAGAAAGATCCAGATCCAAAACCAAAACACAAAACACGAAAAGTGTCCGGTGCACACCCCTAGTCTGAACCAAACGGACAAGACGGTTCCAAGAAGCAGACGAAAACATGTCACCGAGGACAGCCAAGGTCAAAACTGGAATACAAGCGCAGTACCAGGGAGAAGACAGAATCAGGTCACGAACAAGCTGAGGTCAGGAACGAGCAAGCAGTAATCACTGGGAACACTGTAGTAAGGTTTGGGAGCCTATACTCTGGCAAAGGTGTGCACCCTGAGTCTCCCTAATATTGGGGAAGATTCAATTGAGTGTCTCCTGTGACGTCACTAGGAGGTGTGGTTGGCCCTTTAAATCTTCCTGCAGTTCGGCACGCACACCTCTAGGGGGAGCCCCGGCCGCCTGCACTAACAGCCGCATTAGGGATGGCCATTGGTGGGGTGACCATTGATGGATCCATTAGTGATAACCATCAATAGCACACAAACCATCTATGTTGAACCATCAATGGTTTGCACACCCTCAACGGCCACCGCTCTCAACAGTGGCGCTTCAGTCAGCACTGGTTTCAGCATTGTTCCGATGTCGACAAAAATACCTACTGATGAGAGGAGAGGTTAAATCTACTGTTGGCTCCTGCATGCATCTCTCCACCATATCAGCACCAGTAAAGAGACGGACAGAGGAGCATCCAGCAGATCACATGACCTTTCCCACCGGCGTGACAACTACAACACCAGTCATCAGTTCAGTAAGGAGACAGGGGGCATATAACCATAGCATATTAATATGAACTGGAGGCAATCAGTAGTGTCACTAGGGGTTTCTGGTCTGCACCTGGTGTCACCAATCAAGGGGGTGATAACAAAATGCCAGCTCTCCAGTAACCAGGAGCCAAGTGCCGCACTGTCACGTTATAGTGCAGCTCTCGGCTCCTGGTCACTAAGGAGGAACCAGCAGTGAGTGCTGTGCACGCCCCCAGAGTGATGAAAATAGGGGTGTGTTAAGAGACCACACCTCCTTCCAAGCGAGGTAATGCCTGGGTGACACTGACCCCAGTGACGCCACTGGAGGCAATTATTTAATTTATAGTTATTTTTCAGTGTTTTAAGTATTTAGCGCTGGTTTGTTTAAAAGTAAAAAACCTCTGAGACATTAAGCTATGTAGCAGTGTCCGAGTGAGTGTGTGAACAGTGAGCACCATTTTTGGTGGTGTCATTGGCTGCAGTTCAAGCCATACCTCCCAACATCAAGGGGGTTGGGATTAGGACATTGTGCATGCTCGCACAAAAAAGGGGCGCAGCCTTGTGGTTCTGAGTTTGGTCATGAGGCACGCCACCGGGGTTTGCCATGCTGGGGGTATGCCCGGATTTTCCCCCCGCTGCTGGGCTGACCCTCTCCACAGTGTATGGATGTCGTGCGCAATGGGCAACCTTGCCAAAAAAGTGTGACTGTCTTGCCAAAATCGGGATCCCTGGGAGGTATGGATTAAGGATCTCCAGCTAAAATCTTGCCAAAGGCACACAACTGGTCAGGGCCGGTCCTGCAGCGGATATATTTTATATATAATGCCACCAAAAAGTTTTGAGGGGGCTGAGGGTGTCTGCCATTGTGAGGTATAAGGGACAGTGGTGTCATACGCATAAGAAAAAACAAACTAGGTTCATATATCATTTTCGTACACCACTCACATACTGTTTACGTGACTTGGGTCCTGCAATTCGGTCACAGCCCAGATCCATCCCTATAAATGCAGAACTCCGTCTATTGTTCACCTTTCCACATCTGACAGCATGCAACCCCCTGAGAGACCTACACAGTACCGTGAGCTGTAGCGTTTTCAGTGTCAGAAGAGCACATTAACGAAACAATATATTATTAATGCTACTGTTTACTGATTAATAAAATGACTCTGGTCATCATAACATCCTAAATGACTGTCTGTCATGTTGTTAGGTTTGGGCGCCATCTTGTGGCTTGACTGCTGGGTACTGACCACTGCTGTCAGTGCAGTAACCTGAAGTGACAACGCCAAAAAAAAAAATCCTCTGAAAGATCATTTGACGATGTTTACATCCTGCAGTGTGCACATACATGTTATAGGCTGATAGGCATCTCTGACCATCTTTTGAAATCCTAATCAGAGATACGTTAGGGAGCATTTACACTACATGACAACAGAGGGGTGAATAATGAAAGTAGTGCAAATAAATTTATCCCACACAGACTTAATAACACAAATAGGGGAAGGTGTATCAAACCTTTGAGAGAGATAAGTAGAATCAGCTTCTGGCTATTATTTACCTAGCAACAGGGACTGACTGGGGTTGCTAAGCAGCCCTGGCAGTCTCACTGTGTGCGCGCTCATCTGCAAAAGGGGTGTGGCCTTGCCTCAAAAGGGGCGTGACCTCATCTCAAGGAGGCAAGCCGAGAGTCACGGGGGTGTGACCTCGCGAAAAACCCTCCTCTTTTCAGCATCCCCGGCCGAGCAGAGTGATGGGAGGCCGAGCTGTTCGCCGGACCGTCCCATCTGACTATCGGCCCTTCTGAAGGATCGGAGGCCGATGCAGCAGCTGTGTACGCAGACGATCTGATTTGCCAAACCGCCAGTGAGTATCTCAATACAAATCTCGGGCATTCTGTGACATTGGCATATTTTCGCACATCCAATACAGCGCATTAACATAAAACTGTAGTTTTCTGAGGTTTGATCATACTTCCCATATTTACTAAGCTCTGGAAAGAAAAACTTTCTGGAGCATGCACCCATCATTAACTTTCCACAGTAGCAGTGCACAGATGCAAGCGCTTAGTGCAATCACCTAGCACTGACTGCTAGGTGAGATCACATTGCAAAGCACTAGGGGGTGGAGTTCTGAACTGGGAAAGACTGCTTGCTGCTGCACATGTGCAGTTGGACTCCAGGGATGTGGAAAGCCGAACCTGGAAGGATCTCTCGCCTTGTGGACAATGGTCTGACTCTGAATGCCTGGCAACTGTATTGCCCAGCCAGTTTACAAAAATACACGGTATGGATTATAAAAGTGCATCGAGTCCTTGCTATAACTAATGCTAACCCAAGCCCCCCCCCACCCCTAAATATGCTTATGCGCTTTCACCAACTTTGCATATCATTGAAATAAAAAAGCTACTTATTTTACATAAAGGATTCCACAAGGCCACAAAGAGACACACACAGAAATTGCCTAAGGCCAGGAAAATCACAAAGCGGAAAAACAAATATTTTACTTTGCTTCAGTTTTGATAATAAATAAAAAGACGAAGTGCAGACCAGGCAGCTAACATTTTTTGGACAACACCCATAGTCTGTTGACTCCCAAAGAGGTGAGGGATAGGTTCATAGCCGAGACACAGTCTCTGTCCAAGATAATGGCTCAACTGGGGACTTCCCACTCTGCCTTTATCTGCTCACAATATTATCAGGTCAGGGCCAATAACTTTTTAAGTGCACAGCATAAAATTAATATGATATGAATATACTGTAAAAATTTGTGCAAATGGTATGTATAGTATGTATGTGTCTTTTGTTTCTACTTATGAATAACAACACTAACAGAAGTTTGTTACACAAAATACAATAAAATGCTTTATTACGAATATTTTTTGTTTTTATTTTTTATCTTTTTATTATTATTATTATTTTTTAATCATTTTTGGAGTGTCCATGTACAGTATGATCAAGCTTAACAGGATCACCTACATAGAAGGACCCTGGCGGGCCGGCCGGCGAAAGGGTAAGTCTGAACTTACGTAAATCTGCCGGACCACCATCACTAGAGAGCTGAGCATCACTCAGTTGCCACGCCAACACTTGATAATGAAAAATAGCGGCAATAGAAGATATTTTGTCGCTGAGACATGTGGCGATAGGAAGTACTTTCATTCACTGCTTTTTGATAAATATACCTCTATTTCCCTATACTGACACATACCCAATTCAGCTGAAAGCCTATCAACCAATTACTTAAGTATCTTTTTACAACCTTGGGAGGAAATTAGTGAGAGAATATACAAACTCTATGCAGATTGCGCCCTGGTTTGAATTAGATCCAACGACCCTATTGCTCACCACTGCGTTTTCTGAGCGTTGCTGTTGATTACAATATTTATAACATCGCCACTAATCTTCTATTTGAATGGTATATACAGTCAGGTGCATAAATATTGGGACATTGACAGTATTATCATATTTTGGCCTCTATTCACCACCACAATGGCTTTGAAATGAAACAAACAAGATGTGCTTTAACTGCAGACTTTCAGATTTAATTTGAGGGTAATTACATCCAAATCAGGTGAACGGTGTAGGAATTACAACGGTTTCTATATGTGCCTCCCACTTTTTAAGGGGCCAAAAGTAATGGGACAAACTAAACAATCCTAAATCTAACTTTCACTTTTTAATACTTTGTTGCAAATCCTTTGCAGGCAATTACAGCCTGAAGTCTGGAACGCATAGACATCACCAGACGCTGGGTTTCATCCCTGGTGATGCTCTGCCAGGCCTCTACTGCAAATGTCTTCAGTTCCTGCTTGTTGTTGGGGCATTTTCCCTTCAGTTTTGTCTTCATCAAGTGAAATGCATTCTCAGTCGGATTCAGGTCAGGGGATTGACTTGGCCATTGCATAACATTCCACTTTTTAGCCTTAAAAAACTCTTTGGTTGCTTTTGCAGTATGCTTCGGGTCATTGTCCATCTGCACTGTGAAGCGCCATCCAATGAGTTCTGAAGCATTTGACTGAATATGAGCATATAATATTACCCGAAACACTGCAGAATTCATTCTGCTGCTTTTGTCACATCATCAATAAATACAATGGAACCAGTTCCATTGGCAGCCATACATGCCCACGCCATGACACTACCACCACCATGCTTCACTGATGAGGTGGTATGTTTTGGATCATGAGCAGTTCCCTTCCTTCTCCATACTCTTCTCTTCCCATCACTCTGGTACAAGTTGATCTTTGTCTCATCTGTCCATAGGATGTTGTTCCAGAACTGTAATGGCTTTTGTAGATGTTGTTTGGCAAACTCTAATCTGGTCTTCCTGTTTTTGTGGCTCACCAATGGTTTACATCTTGTGGTGAACCCTCTATATCCACTCTTGTGAAGTCTTCTCTTGATTGTTGACTTTGACACATATACACCTACCTCCTGGAGAGTGTTCTTGATTTGGCCAACTGTTGTGAAGGGGTTTTTCTTCACCAGGGAAATAATTCTTCTGTCATCCACCACAGTTGTTTTCCGTGGTCTTCCGGGTCTTTTGGTGTTGCTGAGCTCTCCGATGCGTTCTTTCTTTTTAAGAATGTTCCAAACAGTTGATTTGGCCACACCTAATGTTTTTGCTATCACTCTGATGGGTTTGTTTTGATTTTTCAGCCTAATGATGGCTTGCTTCACTGATAGTGACAGCTCTTTGGATCTCATATTGAGAGTCGACAGCAACTGATTCCAAATGCAAATGTCAGACCTAGAATCAACTCCAGACCTTTTACCTGCTTAATTGATAATGAAATAAAGAGGGAATAGCTAACACCTGTCCATGAAATAGCTTTTGAGTTGATAGTCCCATTACTTTTGGCCCCTTAAAAAGTGGGAGGCACATATAGAAACCGTTGTATTTCCTACACCGTTCACCTGATTTGGATGTAATTACCCTCAAATTAAATCTGAAAGTCTGCAGTTAAAGCACATCTTGTTTGTTTCATTTCAAAGCTATTGTGGTGGTGAATAGAGGCCAAAATATGAAAATTCTGTCAATGTCCCAATATTTATGCACCTGACTGTATAGTAGCCAAATTAAGACTGTCAATGCAAAAATATTCCTGCTTCATACAACGCACAAAAAAAACAACATTTTATGGTCGCTGACGTATTATGCTATTTGACACCTATAGGATCTGTCCACTTAGCCCAAGTGCAAAATAGCCATATCTGTTTGTGTAATTTGTGTGTTGCCTATTAAATACATCAGGGTGTTTGACATACTTACCTTCTCTCCAGATTTTTCGGGTAGTCCCCTGCACCCCCGGGAGACAGGAGAATTAAAAATTAGGCAAGTATGGTGGTTGGGCTGTCTTGCTGCATATGGGATCTTGAATTCTCAGATTAGTATTGTTAATTCTCCATCATTTCTTCCTACCTTTGTTAATCAGACTTAAATACCATTTTGCTAAAACTGAGCATCAGAACTGTCATTATTCTTCCTTCTTTGAAAAACAACCGTGACTTGATTTCTTCTTCCAAAATGTGTCTTCCCACTGATACATTAATACATTATTCCTCCTGTTCACTGCTGAAAGCTTTGTACAAGACAGCGAATGATTTACAGATTAAACATACAAACACATGTCGATTATCTGTCATCAGTTGCTGTGATGGTTATTGAATACTTCAGTGAGGAACCGGGGGGTCAGTACTTGGTGAAAGACAAGGTCTAGTTTTGTTTTCGTCCTCTAATGACAGTGCAGCGTGTATTTTAACACCAGTATACTAATGATTTCATCAAATGCTGACATATTGCTCTTCACCAAAGTTTAGCTGCAAAATATAGAATGTCTCAGGAATCTGAACAAGATATATTTATTTATTGTGACAGAAAGTAGAGTATTAAGAGTTAGTTAACACATAATAGCATAAACCGACTATCGGCTGATAAGGGCGTCCCTCATATCAATCACATTAATGAATATAACATTAATATAACATACTCCAGAAATAAACAAACAAATTAAATTCAAATGTGGTTAACTATTTTAATTGACAAGTAAACTGGAATATTAGGGAGTACTTAAAGAAAGTATGGTGGCCAAAAAAAGGACTGACTAGAACACAACAAAACCTACAATGTACTACCGACCGAATGAACTTGCATTGTAAGCCAAGACCAAAAAGGTGCAAACAAACACACAACCACAATATGGATATCCAACGTCCCCTTCAAAACTTGACTACCCTTCCCGTGAAGGAGATATTTTCTGCCCCCCGTGAGGGAGGTGCAGCTAAAAAATAGTCACTAAGGTGAGTGCACCACAAACACAAATATAGTATAACTTTGAACTTAGAACTGTAAACTTGCACCCTGTCAGCTGTTCCACCATGCTTTCCTACCAACGTGAGGTTCTGGCTACAGAACTGCCGCAGCACCAACATACATCCACTAACCTAAACCAACAAGAACCCAAAATAATTTACCTAAGAAAACCATCAAACCATCCCCATTAAAATGCACGCCATCTGCCCTATAAGATATTTATAGCGGAAATGTATCAAGGGATGTGCAACAACAAACCCCCAATGGGCCAAGAGAAATTTGGAAATGGCCACATTCACTCTCTTACGGGCTAATCGATGGAAACACAATCAAGGACATCTCGCCAAATCAGTCTGTGTACCATGTACGACCAAACCAAACAACACGATGACCAGGTCGCAAGCAGATGTCCAAAATCCCTCACAATAGCGAGAGGCAAATCCAAAGCAGACAGTCTACCCAGACAATATCCACCGAAGTGTACCACCAAAACACGAGGTACTCCATACTCGCCACCACTGCCAGTAACTGACTAAACAATCCCATAGCATACAGTACCTCGACAGCCAAGCCACCGTACTCTACCGGCACTCGCAAACAAACCAGCACTCTTAACTGCAAACAAAATGTAGCTGCAAGAAAGTAATATGGAGGGCAACTGTAACAGGAAGACCACCATCTGCATAAATTTCCATGACAGAAAAACTGTCTGCATCAGCTGAAGTGGAAGCCCCAACACAGCCCCCAAATGAGAGGCCAAGCAGGATCCATAGCTCTTCAAAACCGATGAAAATTGGAACTTGAACAAAGATGTCCCATCAGCATGTAGGAGCTAGGAACCATCCCCACCAGCCGAGAAGCCGCATAAGCCCTAGCCAGGTCACAGCCACCACACTCATCGGCATCAGGAGCAAGCACTTTAAATTTAGCTCACTGAAACCTAGATAACACATCAGCGATAGCACAATGTTTCATTGCAAGCAGCGCAAAACCTGCAGCGAAGAAGCCCGCTGGCGGTTAATGGAATACACTACGCTAAGGTTATAGCAATGCAATATTATGCTACGGTCGATTTTTAGGTAGCAACTGAAACCCGAGGACCCTGTTGTGTCAATCGATAATTGCCGGGGATAGTTATAGACCAAACTACAAGAGCACACCATTAAACTTGCAAAGAAATAGAGACTAAACCAGCAAATCCTGCTTCAACGCTGCAGATAAACAAAATGGTGTGAATTGGTGGCACCCGCGGTAGCACTCTACAATTTGCGGCCAAAAATCCTACCCATCTTTATAACCCTGGCAGACAAAGTTAAGTATACCCAACAATGACTACACCCGCTGAAACGTGATCTTTTTAGATGACAAGCAGGTCTCAGTGAGCATCCTCAGCTTTAGCACCTTGTCTCTCAGGAGGCAACAACACCCACCCACTGAATCAATCTTGATACCCAAGTAGGATATGCGTTGTGTAGGCCCTTTGCACTTGCCAATGCACAGGAAGTCATCGAGATAATGAGTTATCCCATAACCACCTGAACCCTGTTCCTATACCAAAGGAGGAAATTGCTAAATCTCTCAAAAAAAGGCACAGATAACAAAATGTCTATGAAGCACTTGCCTATGAAATACCCGTCATCCAAGTGAAATCCCAGGAGTCAGTATGCAAGCCAAGCAAACAAAAGGCATCAAACTTAACCAGAAGTGCTCCACGGCAGGAATCTCCAGCTATCAAAAGACTGCTAACACATGGAGTAGACTTCCATAGGGAAGGCATCATTCACTGACAGCCCTGCTGGGCAAGAAAGATGTTGAATCAACTAAAAATTTCTAGATGCTTTCTTGAGAACCACACCTTTCAGGAGATATCTGGTGAGGAGTCAAAAGGCCTGGCCATATGACCCAGCCACCTCATTCACCACTTTAGTTCTAAATACCTCCAAAAAATTCCTAACTGACCGAAGATTTTACGGGAGAGCAAAATCCCATCATGCAAAAACAGTTGCGTTGTGGATATCAATCCAACTACTTGGCTATGGCATCCAGAAAGATTGGTAAGGGAGCCCTACTTAGTTGCCCCAGACCCCCCACCCCCAGGAGAAAACTACACCGCTGTCCCAGCTGGCAAACTGAGTTAATAAAGGCAAAACATTTGCCCTTAGGAAAACTCTGCCCTGCAGCCCTCACCGCGCCGAGAGTCCTGCACTGTGACCTCAAGGCACACCTCCACATCCTTCCAGCTGAAAGACATAATAGCCTCCCTGTCTAGTTTGCAATTAAATTCTTCATCATAAGCATGCCAAGCGAATCCCCAACAAGCTTGATACAAAGCATGGATCAGGTGCAAGTATCAGTGTAAGAAAAGTCGTTGGTGGAGCGCCATTCATAAAGGCCTCTTTGGAGATCACTGGACACAAGGATGGGGAAGAATAGGCACAAAGTGGATGAGGCTGGAGAGACACAAAGGGGATGAGTGGAGAGACACAGACGAGGATGAGGCTGGAGAGAGACAGGCAAGGATGAGGCTGGAGAGAGAAAGGGGGATGTGCTGGGGAGACACAGGTGGGGATAAAGCTTGAGAAATGGGCGAGATGAGGCTGGTGAGCCATAAAGGGGATGAGGCTGGAGAGACACTGGTGAGGATGAAATTGGAGAGACAGAGGGGGATGTGCTGGGGAGACACATTGGAGGATAAAGCTGGAGAGATAGTGGGATGAGGCTAAAGAGACACAGGGAAATGAGCTAATGGCCGATTGGCCTGTACCAGGAAGGGAGAGAGGGCGCCTAAAACATGACTGTGACAGGGCCCAAGATTTCTGTTGCCGAACCCTGCGTCACAGACTCCAAGAGCCCAATAAAATGCAAAATGTCTTTTCCGTCTAAACATTATAATGCTTTTGTTTACATGCTTACAGTTCATAGAGATTGTTTATTAATTAAATGTGCCCAATCATTATTAATAGAATGCATAACAGAGGACTGTGGTATCAAAACATGTACAATCATGTTGTTTTATTTGTAACAAATATCCAGTGATAATCCACTTTCAGAAACAGCTTACTACAGATGTAATGTGACACTGCAGTATACCAATGCTGTATCCTCTGCTTACGTGTCACATAGAAATATGTTTATCCTATTTGGCATTACAAGATAAAGCTCTATAAACCTATTTTTGTAACACAAATACTATGATGCATTTCTTAGTTTATGTGTTGTTCAACATCCATGACCCATTTTATATTTATTTTCTGTTGTACATAGATTTTTACACCGTGTAAAATGTGCACCCGGGCTCTTCTATCAGATGATCAGCAGGATGTGTCATTGCAAATCTGCAGCACTGTTTATAACAAACATGCATTCATTTCAAGATTCTTGTTTTTACATCAAATATCACATTGAAGCATAGATTAATTATTCGCATGTGAATGTTGCAGTATAGCCAGCACACTTGGCTCAGGAGCTAACACTCATTTACGCCATGCTATCTGAGACTGTAAGCTGCCTATCCACTTGCAGATATAAATGAGCGATTAAACGATAACGACAATGTTATCGTTCAATCGATCATTAATCGGGCAGTTTAATGTTGGAAACGACCAGTGATGCGCGATACCGCTGGTCGTTTCCGACATCAATCATCGCCTGAACATGACGGTCAATCTGCCGATAACGACAGATTGGCCATGGGATGAGGGAGGGTGCCTACACTGAAGGACATATCATTCGGTATAGGCACTACTGGGGATGAGGAACGACTGTACGATTACAATGTTGTAATCGTACGGTCGTTCCACTATCTGCAAGTGGATATACGGCTTAAGCTTTGGGTACCTGGGGGTAAATTTACTAAAGGTCGATATTCAGTTCCATTCTATTTTGTAGTGATTTTGATAATCAGGTATTTACCAAAGGCAAAACCAACTCAACATCCCTAGAAATTCGACTTTACACACAAATAGAACTTCAGTTAGACTATCAGTACTTCCCCATAGCCATCAGTAGAAAAAGCTTATTTATTAACAGTCCATTTGAAAATAGACCAAAAATAGACTCAAAATCACCATTTTCAATAGAACAATCAGAAACAGTTGTATTTAATTTTAAATCATGTAGAATTGTCTGACAACTCACTATGATGGAGAAACACACGGGAGAGAAGCATATGGGGCTCTATGGCTGTATAAATCAGGCATTTAATGGCATAATGAAGACATTTTAAAAATCGTGGATATGCAAATTAGCACTGGGATGAAGGTGTTTGTGGGTAATACAGGGCATGTGACATGTTTTGGCCAATAGGAGTGCTTTTGTATAATTTTGTGTCTATTTTGGGTAGATTTTGGGTTCTATTGAGGGTGAATAGTACACATTTAGAACTGCAAATAGAAACCAATGCACCATCGATATCAGAATGGAACCCAAAATCAACTGTTAGTAAATGATCTATTTTGGATAGAAACACTGTGGTCGATTTTGTGGGGATGTTGTTTTTATTTTGGTGTATTTTAAATGGAACCAAAATCGACCCTTAGTAAATTTACCCCCTGATCTCTGTCTTTCTAAAACCTTACTTGCAGAACTCCTCTCTGTAATGTCTCTCGCTGTAGCAGATGGTGCAGAATACTGTTTACCTGGGATCTCCAAAGTCAACTCAGATAGACCTCCCTTAAGTATACAGTACACCCGCATTCTCAGAGTCCGAATCTCTCTCTCTTGCCAGGATCAGCTGCGTGCTAAGCTTTCCTCTCTAATGGACAACAACCGCTCCATCATCAGAGACATTGAGAGATCCATTGGGCCCCCGTTACTGGGGGGAGGGTAGCAAGGGCACATGTGGGCCCTCTATAGACATTACCTATGACTCTATTGTGCGTCTGGGCACCCCCTCCCTCCCTCTCGGCACCCCTATCCATCCTAACACTCATATTTCCGTATCTCTGTCTTGGGTTCACGACCCTCACGTGTTCTAATCTCTCCAACTCAAAACTCTCAACACACTGAAACTAATTCAGCCCCAAACTTGAATGCAAACCCACAAATCACTCCTTGGATCCAGCACTCACTTCCCCTTAAAAAGACAGCCAAACCCACTCTCCATATCATGCAGTTCTACGCTAGAGGCGGAGGTGTTACACTTTGCACCAGTTTCCCATCTTGCACGGTTTGGTTATACAGCACACCATCTAGGAGTTTAGGGTCACATTCAGATGTGGACGCTGTGTCAATATTTACGCAGTTGAACGGTTATCGGTCGACAGCGCATGCGTCACAGTCGCACTGCGCACGCGGCAAAGGTACCTTTGCGGCTCTGCTCGTGGCGAGGATATAATCGCAAAGTGGTTGACATTCAGGGACCATTTAGAGGCGGTTACGGGGAGTGGCGGAAAGAACGCAGGCTGTTTTCGGGGCGTGTATCTGCTTACATCCCATACCTAGAAAATGTGGCGCCAGCATCTCGGCTCCCTCTCCCATGACGCGGGCTGCTCAGATGGTCGATTATGGAAGGGTCTGCGACCTCCGCTGCTTATTTGTACGCAATTGCTTGCATCTGTGAAACCACCAGTCGGCGCCTCAATACATTTACAGCATTAGCGTATTTTCACACAGCAGCTGCGGTTGCATTAGCTTACATCTTTGAATCAGGCCTCAGAGCAATGATGGCCTTCAGAAACCAATGGTTGGCAACCACTGATATTTCCAGTCCGATGACAATGGCTTTGCTACTAGATGCCGGGAATACCATGGCTGCCATAATCACATTCTTCTTTCTGATAGCTGCTGTTAAATCAGGCGGCAGTCAGGATGGCGATGGTCCAAAATGCCGACTGTCGGCATCCCGACTGTTTAATCCCGGCAGGGGTCTAATGACAAGTGTTGACATCTCGACGCCTGTCATTTTACCTACGCCGGGAGCCCGACGCCCGGCCTACCAATTGAAGGTAAGCCGGGCGGCGGGCGCAGACAGCCGCGGTGGGGGAGGGTTAGGTTAGCGGCTCCTGGGGGGGACTTAGGTTTAGGCTGCAGGGAGGGGATGTTAGGTTTAGGCACTTACAGGGGGGTTAGGGTTAGGCACCCCTAAGGGAGGGTTAGGCTTGGGTAGGGTTAGGTTAGCAAATAGTAGAAATACTTACGTGTCGGGATTAGAACATGTGTCCATACCGATCCCAGTTAAATCATCAAATGGTTAACAAATGATGCTTTTATATAACGATGCCACCCTTTCCTACTTTAATTCAGTTGAAACAATTTGTTCAGCAACAATCTTATCCAACAACAGATAAAATACAGATGTATGCCAGACGATGTTTGCAGCTGTTGAAGCTAAGTATTAACTCTTAACTGGGAAAAATATGTTACTAACTCCTAAAACAATAATACACACAAGATTAAAAAAAACTTAACTGATAATTCCACCCAAAGCAGAGTATTCCACATATCAGCAGGTCCCTCGATGACTTCTGCTGTCTCCTTACTCCCGCGAACCTGGCGCACGGTATAATTGTGTCTGCTTTTTATTACTTTCATTTATGAGACTTAGCTGCACAAATGCATCACTTTCCGTACAGGCAAAAGTGATTTCTTATGTTACCTTTCACCCTTATCAGTATCTTGGGGAGAGTCACTGTCTCCAGCAATTCACAAAATTACTTTTTCATTTATATAGTAGAGTGCATTAAACATACGCAGCAGAAAAAACCCTACACTTTATTTATTTATTTGATATTTCAGGTCTATTGGTCTTAACAATAGCCATATGTTTGTACCTGGCATTTTGTAATTATTATACTGTGTGAGTCCTAACGACAACTGCTGGGAGACTGGGTCCATGGGGCCATCATCCTTCACTATGTAAAACAAATGTCCCTTAAATATACCTTTCGTCATCCTCCCTTTATTTTTGTAAAGAGCGTCCTGTTGTTCTAAAAATTCTTATATCGTTTCTTTAATACCCCTTTTCCACCTAAATTCCGGGTCTGACCCAGAGTTGGAACAGGGTTCCTATCCGGATCAGACCCGGAATTTTGCCAGGGCGGCCGACTCGTGATATTCCCGAGTCTGTGCTGCTCACACCGCAGTCGGGTCTGCATAGACCTGGCTTTTCCGGAGTGAAAGTGGACGCTTGGAGATGACGTCATCTCCAAGCGCCACTGAAGCCGGAACAAATCGGCCGGCTAGCAGCGCGCTCCATGTCATCGTGACCCGGAGTGCGCTGCTCTCACAGCAGGGTTTCACGGGCTACGCCCGTGTTAAACCCTGGTAACCTGGGTTGGATTGCCGGGTCACTCGACTCGGCGATCCAACTCTCTCCCCTTTTATACCAGGGAACTGCCCGGGTTAACCCTTCAAAAACCCGGGTTTTAGCTCCGGTGTAAAAGGGGTATAAATCATACTTGCCTACCCTCCTGATTCAGCCGAGGGCCTCCCGAAAATCGGGTGCCTCTCCCGGCCCCTCGGAAAGCCAGGCAAGCCTCCCGGTGGCGGCCGACTTCCCTCCACCCCCGCGCGGTTATAAGAGAATCCCCCGCAGCGGAGGAGGCGGTGACGCGATTCATATCGGGTCATTTTGGCCCCGTCCCCTGCTTCACTATGTCAGTAATCTTGACATTGTGTAGCGGGGGCGGAGCCAAAATGATGCGATCGTGTAGCCACGGCCCCAATGCCGGCCACACCCTCTTGCTTTGCCGATCTGGCTGCCCCCTCAGAATGTCGGCAACCCTGCTTTAAATATTGCTCTTCTAGCTTTATTCATATTTTTGATTTATTTTAATGTTTCTCTCATTTCACCTCTGCTGTTGATGCATTTCCCATTTTATTATGTACAGTGGTGCCGAGAGAGAGAGAGAGGGAGGCATAACTATGCCCCCCACAATGCCGCAACCAGGCCGGATTAAGAGCCACATGAGAGAAGGGAAAGAACGGTGACCAGTGCTGTGTGTGTGTGTGGCCATAACACTACAGACTGCAATCCCCATTATTCCCAGTAAGGACTGTGATTTAACCATATTTACCAAACTCTGAAAAGCTTTATTTTTAGGAGCTTGGCCCCGGTAGTTACCACCATCTTAAAGTCATGGTCACCATTGTAGCCAAATTCTTTTTTAACAGTAACCCATAGAATTCTTTGCTACTAAAAGCTCCCCCGATCTCCCCCTCCCCTACCGTAACATTTTGTCAGTTTTAAGCCCTATTTAATATGAAATCTGTTGATATAACCTGCTGGCAAAAATCTTCTCATACAGTAGCCTTTAATAGGAGCATGAAATAACCAGGTGATGGTTTATGTAATCCAGTTATCTGGTCTGTTTAGAAGCCAGAAAGACACCAGATTGCAGCCACACTTAAATCACCTTGGAATAGTAATTAGATGAAGCAAAAGAGCATTTACACAATTGCTGCAGGTAAGTCGCTGCTAACAGCTGCAAGTTCGTAGCCCCCGTGGCTGAAATCCCACCTGCATGCAATGTCTTTCCAGACCAGTGCTGCTGCAGGAGCGACCTAACCACTAGCACGTGTGTGTGCGATTCATAATCCCAGATGTTCTCCGCATTCAGACCTTGTGCGCAGGGAAGGGAGAGAAGGAATACAAGGCTGCACATTGTCCTGCCTGTCAACGCGTCAAGGGCATGCCTGTCAGGTCTCATAGAAGGGGTGAGTCTAATTTGGTGGCTGTCAGCCCCTACGCCCTACAACTGAAGTGGCATCGGTGCTTTCAAGAAAGACTTGGATAGTGGAAAGATACATTCATTGTAAGTATCTGGCAGGGAATGTATCAGAAAATGGGCTGACAATGAGCTACTGTTAACCTACGGCTGTATCTCATAGGACTTTATATTTAAATCAATGAAATTAAGTTATGAACATAGTGATGACATACGTTCCCGGTGCGTGGATAGAAGCCATACATATATAGTCGCAATAGAGTCCCATGCACGTCCGCTGGTGTGATGTTAGGTATCTCTAAATTGTTTTCTTAATGATTTACAGGACAAAAGAGGGAAATGGGCAGGAGTGTAATCTCTCAGGCCAAACCGATAGCCTTTACCAAAGGAACAGTGATTCAATGAAATATTGTATAGAGAGAGAGAAAAGGGTGCACTACATAGTGTATAAAAGTTTTATTAAAAAGGGGTCTATTTACTAAGCAGTGTTAGTACCAGCCAATCAGCTCCTAACTGTCATCTCACAGGTTGTGTTTGAAAAATGACAGTTGGGAGCTGATTGGCTGGCACCTTATCACTTTTCACTCTGTCTTCTAACACTGCTTAGTAAATAGACTCCTAAGTATCATATATAAACATGCACCTACTTGCAGTAAGGCAATAATACATTTATTCCAGCGTTTTAGAATTAGATAAGCATATCGCTAATCCACACAGGCTTCCCAGCATAGGGGGGACCACACTGGCTGCTGTTCGCTGCCTGCGTGTGTCACAGTCTCCGCCACTTACTGCCAGCTGTGGTGCTTACATCACAGGTCACGCCTCAATGTGTTTTTTAATGGGAAGAAATCAATTTCCTCAAATTTTTTTAATCTTTTAATCAAGAGGTGAAATGGCTAAAAATAAATGTGTTAATCAAACATATTTTATCCTCCAAACATTACCTACATATCACACGGCAACAATGCGCAAGAGTACAATTCGTACTGAATAGATAACATGCACATCCAATGTTCTACCCTCTGGTGGTGAACGTTGGCCCTTGAATTCCGTCATGCCCTTCGTCCTCTCTCTTTGACACCTTTCTTCTTACTTGTTTGGTTCTTGAAACGAAAACAGATTGCCAGGCGCTAATATAAATCAAAATAATATATTAAAGCTGCAACCCTCAATAAGAGCCTGTGTCGGCTCAAAATAATCAGCAGAAAGCTTCTCCCAAAATGCACAAATGTGGGTGGTGCACTAATACAATACAATATAGACTACTTTTTGAATTGGCAGAGTCAAGCCGCTAACTGAATGACCACACCTTTTATAAAACATAACCAATGTACACATACAAAAATATAATATAAATAATAAGCACTGGTACATCCACAATTTTAAAAGTTTCTGGTGTTAAAAAGACAATTGTAAAATTGCTTATTGTATTCAGACCATGATGAGACGTCTCTCGTAGTCCTTATTAAGACTATTGTGTAGAATGTTCCTGAGTTGCCCAACCACTAGCAGACCATAGAAACGACAGCACGATTATGACATTGTAATCGTGCAGTCGTTTCTAGGTCTGTGATAAGCCTACACTGAACGAGCAGTCGTTCAGTGCAGACTCATCAATCATTTGGCAACATGCTGAACCCGATGTTATCGTCAGGTTGACTAGCATGTTGGAAAAATGATAGATGTCATAACGACCAGTGGGCACGCGCATCGCTGCTCGTTTTAGATATCTTTGCAAATGATTGAACGATCGTTAGCTATCAACTTAATCGTCTAGTGGATGGGCAGCATAAGGCTGATAATCAGCAAGCCGCTTCCCCAAACTCCAGGCTGTCTCATTAACCCACCAGGGAAGCACTGGAGGTTCACTGCAGCTCGGTGAGAGAGGATCTGACCTGTGTATGCGCCTCCAGGTATAAAGCTGGCCACACACTAGACCAACTTACATCCAACCAGCCAACTAGTTGATTGGTTGGAATGAAAATCTGGTAAGGTATGAAAGCATATGACAATCAGCAATTTGCTCCCAAATGCCGGAAAATGGACAAAAACTGTTGTTTGAACAAATTGTTTAGATCAAACATTTAACAAACTTGTCTGATGGCCATTTTCATCTGTTTTCTGTCATTTAGGAGCAAATTGCTGATCATCATTTACTCCCATACGTTACCAGATTTTCATTCCAACCAATCAACTAGTTGGATGGTTGGATGAAAGTTGGTCTAGTGTGTGGCCAGCTTAAGGCTATAGCTGTATGCAGAATAACAGTGGAGTCTTGGCAGACAGCAAAGGTGTCAGTAGGTCTCCAGAGACATAGGTAAATAGACCACTGATGCGTTTCACTCCCTATTAACAGAGCTTTATCAAAGAGATGACTTGTCATGGTCTGAATGTTATCAGCAATAAGCAATTTTACATTTTATGGTGTGTTTTTTTTTAACATCAGAGACTGTTTAAATTGTGGATGTACCAGTGCTTATTATATTTTTGTATATGTATATTGATTATGTTTATAAATGGTGTGGTCATTCAATTAGCATCTTGACTCTTATCTTTTGCCATTACAAAGAGTAGTATATAATGTACTCTATTAGTGCACCACCCACATTGTGCATTTTGGTTTTTATTCTTATCCATAACTGCTGTCCGCTCAACCCCTTTACCTGTTCCCTCATTAATCCAATGTGTCATCTGGTGCACTAACTAATAAGTACAAGTGGAAGCAAAAATTTTGTTTGTCAAATTCTTTATGGTCATAAATGAGTGAGCTTCAAAGACTGAACTGTATTTAGGAAAGAACATCTCTGATCTGCTCTTTGGGGCTAATTCAGCAGTGGACAGAATTGCAAAGCCACATAGAAGAGCCACACAGAAGCGCCTTTTGCAATTCCATCCTACTAAAATTCAAATACTTCAGGAGACGTCTGAAGTGAAGAGACTCCTCCTGTCAGCATCTGCGATTCCAGCACTGCGACCGAGGTGGATCACCATGTGGGTCTAATCAAGCTATAGTAATTAAAATGAGATCAACACTTGAAAAAGTTATAGGCCCAGCGGTTTCTCTTGGCTCCTGCCTCGGCCACACAGGTAGAACATAGGAGATGCTGAAATATCACATAATTAGTGTCAATCAGACATCCCCCTCACTGACACCTAACAGAAAATGATCTTCTGAAGCTGTATTTGTATTATCTTGTGATGTCATTTACAGAGTAGAATTATCCAGTCACTTTGTGTTGGATAAAATGAGTAGCTTTTGCCAGATAATAAGTGCTTGGGTACTGTACAAAATCTATGCATCAGCAAATGTATACATTCAAGAGAACAATATTAAGCACAGTATTATACCATACACTGGCATCCTCACTTATACTGGGTCACACTAGACTTGCAAATGATGCGTTGGTTGTCTAGATTTCCCTTGAACTCCCGGACAAACGATATAGTGCATACACACTGTGCAATCTAACAAACGACCAAACGATATATTGTGCATCGTTTGGTGGTTAGATCGCTAACTATATAATGTAACCATAAGCCTGGTCGTTCGGTAGAGCGTACACACTGCACGATCTGCGGGGAATCGTTAACGAGATTGACAGATTGAGCTGCATGTAGGGAAGATCTGAAGATGCGATGGACAATGCTGCAGGAGCACGCATAGTGCGTACACACTTGATGATTTGTCATTTCAATGCGTCGGAATCAGCCATATCGTTAAAAAAATCGTCTAGTGTGTAGGGGACTTTAGGAACACACATACAGCTTAAGTGCATTAAGACACCAGATAAAGCATTAGGGCCTTATACAGAGTTGGACGTACACATAAAATACGTTTGTAGTGTTCCTTCTAGGGTGGGCAGGGGGGCTCTCAGTGAAGGGCGCTGCTCTGCGCATGTCAAAGGGGCGTGGTCACTTAAAAAAAGAGGGTGTGCGCCCCCTTTGCATCACTGTAGGGGGCATGTCCAGAACTCGCATGAGATGCTGGGCTGCCCCTCAGCTCTCCCCGCATGTCCACGGCATCTATTCACTCACCGTTGATTATTTCACTGGCGGGTTGTATGAGCCAGTCACACAGCAATGTTGGTTTTGGGTCAGTGGTTGTGTGAGTACAGAAACCGATTTAAAATCAATAAAATCGATCAACATCGATATTGCGTTTCTGGGACTAAAACATTTACTAACAATTTTGTATTTGTTTTTTTTAAGTGTTAGTAAATTTGTGATTAAAATCGCCCTTCACAATATCCCATATTTCCCCCCACCTCTTACTACTCCCTCTGCACACTAAACTGCCTTTCTAGCTCCTATTGTCTCAGCAGTACCCTCTCTACCAGGGTAAGGGAGGAATGAATTATTAAATTAGCGGGTAGCAGTAGTGGGTGCGAGCTGCCAGTGGGCCTGATTCAGAGCTGAACGCTCTGACCAGAGCGCTCGCTCTGAATCAGGGGCCTCCTCCATGAAAATGGAGCGTCCTCCTGGACGCTCGCATAGCTGTGGGTGACCACCCACAGCTTATGCAAGCGTCCATGATGATGGTCGCGATGGTCAAGACCATCGCGACCATCGGGCTTGCGATGGAGACCCTGCGGTAGGGTCTCGCTGCCGCAAGCCCTGGAGTGATTTTGGCTCTATCAGAGCCAAAATCACTCCCACTGACATCACTAGTGATGTCAGTGGGGCCGGCTTCAGATGGTAGGCGTTCCATGGGAACGCCTCCGTCTGGCAGCCACGCCCCCGGCACGCCCACCAAAGGGGGCGTGCTGTCAATCAACATCAATAGCACGCCCCCTTTGGTGCGAGACCCAGCGCGACGGAAAGCCCGTCGCTATCTGGGTCTCGCGCATGCGCATGACGGAGCTCCCTCCGTTGTGCGCATGCGCAGTGGGGCAACATCGACCCGCTTACGAGAGTCCTGCGCTCGCGAGCGGGTCTGAATGACCCCCAGTGTTCCAACCGTATCTTCTGAACCTCACGACCACCACTGCACCGCTTATAGGTATACAGATAATAGTGCAATGCTGGCTAACCATAATTAGTGATGATTGCCGCTCATTGAATAGGGCCTAAATTGGGATCTGACATGAGCAGGTCTTAGGTCTGTATATGTTTAATTAATTTAATTAAAATATACTTGTTTAGAAGGCTGGGTTTATTTTGTCTACACTTATGTCAACATGATTAGAATGTCGACTTAACAGTGTGTCGCAGACTTTCCTGATAGCAAATCTCCACGGCTCTGGTGAAGTATTCCGGCGTCCAGGTGATGGCGACTTCTGGTTGTGATGGGGCGGTGAGCAATGCTAACCCTTCAACATGAATTGCGTCACTGTGAATTTCACTTCACTGTGATAGTGGGTGGCTGGGTGGCCCCAGCACCCGGGAGACTTGTCCATCTTTCCGGGTTACTGGAAAACCTCCTGGCTGTTCCTGGAGGGTAGGTAAGTATTCCAATCCTTCCCCTAGAGCCTAACCCTCCGCTCCCTGTCAAATGTCAGCATTGTGAACATGTCGATGTTTTGCAGATGTTCACATTTCAACAATATCCACATAGAACGGTCGATATTATGATTGCCGACACTTTGAATGTCAACATGGTGACTGCATCCCAATATAACTTTGAAAGCCCTGAAAGGTGGTAAGAATTGCATTTAACACCCAGGGCCACATTTATCAATGAGTGATAGTCTTGTTATCATTCGTTACTAATCTTAAAGGATGCTCCAACCAATCAGCTCCTAACTGTCATTTTTCAAACACTTGACAGTTAGGAGCTGATTGGTTTCAATACCATTTAGTAACTAACTTCTCATAACAAGAATATCCCTTGTGGATAAAAGAGGCCCTCAGAAAGAGGAATTTTAATGTTCAATTTGTATATGTAGAAAAACAGGGATAGATTCAGCAAATGTGCACCTATCATGGCAATGGATGATTGAAAACACATCTAAATGCATATTAAGTCCTTAATAAACACCACGCAGATCAGGTTGAAGTACTCATGTTTCAACATGCAATAAATACATCGCGAAAGCCTGCGAGTACGTAGAGAGGAGTTTTGTGTGTCGCGATTATACACACCTATCCGAGAGGAGTTTCAGTGATCGACTCAAAACTGCCATGGGCGAAACGCGTAAGGAGAGAAACACCAGTTACTTTTATATATATAATTTATTCATTATTTGTACATATTCCCAATGAGAGCGGGGCAGTATAGAAATAACAAAATGTGCAGTTAACTCATCAGGAAAAACAAAACAAAGACATAATTCTAGAAATCTTGAAAAAAAAAAAAACATGGGTTACGTCTTGTTAGGCTAACATCAGACAGGGCAATATTACAGTGACAGGCAGATGGGAATGAATGGAGCATAGAAAACAAGTGTCTTATATTACAGTATATGCTCTACAACCCCTACTTGTGAAATGCGTTTATGTTGGAGCAAATGAACGAAGTGTAGAATCTCCTCCAGCTTACAAAAAAAGACAGACAGACGGAACAAAATACTTACATATCCCACAAGTGTACCTTACATCTTAGTCAACACAATAGAAAACCGGGCGAGGTCCAGTTAATGTATCAATTAGCGAAAATGAACACACTATGCGGTAAATAATAGCCTGCGAGTTACAGGAACCCGTGAGATTATGGAGATTTAGCTGCACTCATTTATAAGGCAGCACCAACCTGGTTTTGCCTTTTACATTCCTGCCGTTTGAAATCTAGGGGCTAAATCGCAGAAATCTCGCAGCTGCCTGCAACTTGCAGGCTATTACATTCAACCCTACCTGTTTACTGCTTGTGCTTTCTTTAACATTAAACAAGGAAAAATGATATGAAGACACCACTTGTATCCGGTGTTTCAGTTTACATTAGTGACTCCATTTACTGATTTTTTTGGGATCTATTATTAGTATTGGGAACAGCTGTAGTTAGCTCTAGTGCCACTAGTGCTCAGAAAGGTTAGGTTTCACCCAGATGCTGGAAATTGGGCACATTTTCAAAAGCTGGCAGCCCCCCCAAAAGAGCTACCACAATTACCTGCGATGGGCAAGTTCACCCTCTCTGCCTAGTGTAGGGAGTTTTGTCACCAGTGGCCACACCCATTCCACAGTCCACTACGGTGATGTCATCACTGGTAAGAACTAAACTCTGACCAAATTTGAAGACAGATATGAGTCATATCGCTGCCATTTATCTCGCTGTCACGGCAGGTGAAGAGGAGCACAACAGCACTGCACATAAACCGTATTATCGACTCATTTCGACTTTTTTTTTTAACTTGCATTGTTACTGTGTTTGGATGTTGAAATGTCCAAGCACTGGCAAATTAAGTCAGGGGAAGTGGAACACGGTGCTCCGCCATGGCCATGGTTCCGGCACAGACAAAGGGAGTCCCACAGGGACATGTAATGAGTGGGAAATTCATTTTTAAAACCACTTTGGTGTCCAATGGGAAGTGTCTGTAAATGGCCATCTTGCCAAAGCCGTTTTACGAAAGCAATAACCAAGTGAATTGTGTTGAGAATAGTGAATGCTTCTGTACATGGTCTATAATTACTCATGTACATGTTAAAGTGTACAAAACCCCTCCCACAGTGGAAGCCGCCATCTTGCAAGCTGATCCAATGTTCACAAGACCGCATAGATGTAACTAGTAGTGAGTACATAGGCTGCCTTCTTATCTGTGGGCCGATTCAGAGATGGACGCAGTTCTGAGTTTTATGCAGTTGAGCTAAGTTTTGATACTGTGCATGCGTGAAAAGCTTGGGAATCCTTAACTGTCCACACAGCACCGATGTTTACGCAGTTGAGCAATGTTTGGCAACTGTGCATGTGAAAAAAGTCCAGCAATCCCTTACAGTGCACATGCGGACCTAAATGTCTTATGCCGTTTGCAATTGCATATGAGTTTGCGATCCCTGGGCGTATCAGGGTGGAGATGGGTGGCGACCTAAATTAATTGCAAAAAGGGGCTGTTTTATGGGCGTGTTATAGGCCTGTGTGAGAGCGCTGCTGAGTTTCCAATCGCAAATAAAACATCCTGAGACCATTCATGTGTGGGGTTGCTTCTCAGCCAAGGGAGTGAGCTCACTCACAATTTTGCCTAAGAACACAGCCATGAATAAAAAATGTTACCAAAACATACTCCAAGAGCAACTTCTCCCAACAGTTTGGCGAAGAACAATGCCTTTTCCAGAATGATGGAGCACCTTGCCATAAGGCAAAAGTGATAACTTAGTGACTCGGGGAACAAAACATCATAACTTTGGGTCCATGGCCAGGAAACTCCCCAGACCTTAATCCCATTGAGAACTCGTGGTCAATCCTCAAGAGGCGGGTGGACAAACAAAAACCCACAAATTCTGACAAACTCCAAGCATTGATTAGGCAAGAATGGGCGGCCATCAGTCAGTATGTGGCCCAGAAGTTGATTGACAGCATGCCAGGGCGAATTGCAGAGGTCTTGAATAAGAATGGTCAACACTAAAAATATTGACTCTTTGGATAAACTTAATATAATTGTCAATAAAAGCCTTTGACACTTATGAAATGCTGTAATTTTACTTCAGTATACCATAGTAACATCTGACAAAAAGTTCTAAAAACACTGAAGCAGCAAACTTTGTGAAAACCAATACTTGTGTCATTCTCAAAACTTTTGGCCATGGCTGTACTGTGTGCACATGACAGAAGCATGGCAATTCATCTGGTCAGTACTTAAACATCTTTTATTTAATTATTTGCCAACACATGAAAATCCTGGAAACACGACCTGATTAAGTGGTGCTGGGAAGTGGTGTGTGTGAGAACTCTTGACTTAGAACAAAAACATTTTCAGATAAACACCCCCCTCCCTTTCTCCTTTCACAAAAATTGCCACTGCCATACAAATATAAAATCTGAAGACAAGACATGGATTTACCCCGTCATTTCTGTGAGTAATGCCCGTTTCTCGGTAGACATAAAACGTTAACAAAAACAGTCAGTACTGACATACAGTAATAAAAATATTTGGTTTCCACCAAAAAGGTACAGTATGATCCGCGCCATCTACTATACTGAAACTAAAATATTTTGCAATAAATATAATAAATAAGAAAACATCTATCAAATTCTTTTAAAAATGCTCACTAGGGACTGTTAGAACAAATATAACAAACAGAAAAAAAAAGCTCATACATAAACAGAAGAGAGAAGACTCGATCTTTGCGGAAAGTACATCTGACTCGCTGTATTATGAATGGGCAACTTTATAGGAACGCTTGTTGCAGGTTCCTGTTGAAACTATCCCCACCAAAAAAAAAAAAAGTTTAGTAGTAATAATAATAATAATAAAAAAAAAAAAAAAGTTTGCTCAAAAACACTCACTTATACGAATACAAGTTTTTGGACCATATACTATTCAAAGAAAAAAATACATAAGATACGAAAACTATTCTCACCAATGCAGGGGGCCACCAAAAAACCTTTAAAGGGCCACATCGACTGTCAACATTAGAAAACCAAAACACATTGCCATGAGACGATAAATAATCTCTGACCAAAACAGATTGCCTGCTTTGGGCAACTACTCCACTTTATCTCTCTCCAAGGCTTGCTACATCTCCCCTTTTATATTTTTCCAGGTGATCCAGCATTTTTGAGAAGCCTTGTAGGCGCTACTTAATTTTCATTCATTTAATTGGATTCAGAGTTGGACATGTAATAACAAGCACTTCCGCCTAAATTCTGGATAAGAGACAGCTAAGAACCTTAATCTAATGAGATCTCGCCCTCAAAGGGCTGCTTTACAGTGCAATTATGAACGATGGTTTTTTTCCTATAATATTTAATTTTTAAATCTAATTTCCAGAGAGCATGAGAGAGAGAGCAAACAGCGATTACAACACATTACTTTTCTTTATGTAAAGAGAGCCGTGCCAGATAATTAAACCCAATCTTATAAACTGACCCCTTTACTCCCGCGGCTCGTCTCAAAGCCTCGACACTTATTTCCGTAATGCGTTTACCTTTGTTGAATTAATAATTTCATGAGAAAGGCGCCTTTTTTCTCCCGATTATTAATAAGTGTAGCAGCAATAGGTAAATACTGGGACGATCAGGGGGGAAGACTATCGGGCGAGTTTGGTCTCTATGGTAGGTGTGGATGTATGGACTGCTCGTTAACTAACGCTCAATCTATTTTATTCAGCATAAATTAAATGAAGGAATCGGTCTAGCATAAAATCCATGAGAACAATCTGCTTAATGCTGATGCTGTTTGCATACATACATACAGCTTTGCAACCGCTGTGTTTATATATATTTTCTTGCGTATAGAAACAAACATACAGCATATATAATAAGCACACGGATGTACCTAATCTATGGCATGAACAAGGATTTCTTGTGTTCTTTGCGAAACCATTAATATCCAGTGTAGTACTTTGTGTACATTGGCCCTCATTCAGAGCCGCTCGCTAGCGGCAGTACGCTCGTTCCGAGCGATGTTCGCACATCTGCGCATGCGTACGGTTTTTAGTACGCATGCGCGAACCAGTCAGTGCGGCCGAAAATCGTTTGTACGCTATATAGCGAGTGCCTGCTATTTTGAGTGACAGAATGAGGCGTATGTGGGTGGTAACAGGGGAAGGTGCTTGTAAACGGGGGAGTGGAATTCGAACGCAGGCGTGCTTAAAGGTCAAAACGGGCGTTTTAAGGGAGAGCATAATTAATACAGCAGCGTCATTGACCACGTCACTTGGTTTTTTAAACTCAGAACTGCTCGCAAAATAGCGGTTGAAAAAACCAACCACAAGAATAGCGAGCAGTTCATACGCTGGTCAATGTACTCGATTAATCTAATAAATAGCGGACATGACGTATGGTGCGAGCGGCCAGGGGGCGTTTTTAACAAATAAACGAGCGTATGTTTTGCACGCTCGTTCAGACTTAGAGGTGTGAACAGACTGCAATTTGCGAACGGATCATTTGAATAGCCACCCCTTGTTTTTGAACGAACGACCGCAAATAGCGAACGGCTCTGAATCAGGCCCATTGTGCGTAAATATTCGTGTTGTATGCCTATATTTGGCACACACACACACACAGTCTTGTCAAGGCAAGCTAACACACCGACCAGTCATAGAGGGGAGTGTCATGGCATTTAATCTATACATTCGGGTCAAAAAAATTCTAACAATCCTAATTGTGTAATGAAGATAATGTAGTATTGTTTTTTGTTTTCTCCCAGCAACCATTGCACATAGCCCAATAACTGTTACTATTCCTTGCTTGAAGGTGATGATTTGGTGGTTATTAATTATAGCTGTAGAAGAAAAAAAACACATTGCGCAACATATATAAGACTGAGCGATAACATACAGTACATTGAAGGGAAAAAAAAAAAAAAAGATTGAATGGTTAAAAACTAGCAGAACCACAGTGTTTACGTGCCAGGAATTTCCACTTTCCTCTGCATTTTGAGAGAACGTATGAGATACATTGCAGCACTGGTGGGGATAGGCATGAGGATGTTGGGCGACAGCAATAAAAAAAAAAAAAAAAAAAAATGAGCTAGAGTCACCCTTTATAATGTCAATAAAAGTTGTATGTACAAAATAACACAAAAACAGTGTAATATCTTCCTGCATAGCAGAATCCAGACTAGTGAGAGCCTCTTGATAATTACAGGTCACAATCCGTGGCCGGTACAGCCGTTATACATCTAGAGAATTTCTGCATAACACCTACTGTCCGACGAGACTGTTCTGAGTGTGCAGACGAGGCCACAGTACGATACAGCACATTGTGCCCGGCTGTAGTCTCTAGCACTCCACTAGCTGCGGAAGTGAACTCGTCGCTAAACTCAGGAGCTGGACTTCATCATTGCCTCTGGCCAATACTGGCCTATGGCGACTATCAGTAATTCCCTTTTTCGGCGTCCAATGAATAATCCCGCCTGTCTAAGTCGATGTGCCACAAAGCCAGGTGTCCTCACTCCCCGGGGGTGTGCCACTAAAAACCGTAATGATTTTGTGATTTGTTTTTTTTCCTAGATTAACAAGTTGGTTTTTTCAAGTACTAAACTGTAATAATCTTAGGTCTATTTAAATTATTTTTTTTTCTTTGTCTTTTTTTTTTTTTTTAGAAAATGACTGCGAGTCCTGGGCATCTAGTATATACACCTATATAGATATACAGACTGTGTACAAAACATGGCATGTTACAGCTACGTATGATGCGGGGAGTTTGTGGGCTACTACACTCACAGATGTCATCTCTATAGTCTACAGTTATTTTTTTAAAACGGTCTCCGGATTGAGGAAATAGGTTGGGTTTGACGCTTCCCCAGAGAATTTTCCAGTCCTATTTGCTTAATGCCTGGTTGCAGGGTGCACAAACAAATACAGTTTCCCTCTGTGCATCTGGTGCTGGAATGAAATAAATATACGTATGTAGTGTTAGTATTGTATTTGCTATACTATGCACATCACAATGACAGCTTACACACAAACAGAAGATGGTAACACTGTTATAGTAATAGAAAGAGGGGTTTGTTTTCAAACAAAACCCACTCAGTGTTTTTTTTATCAGACGCTCCTGGTGTCTTAATGGGAAGCACATTTCAGGAGTCATACATCGAATATCTAATACACACTAGTTGCAGAGGAGGTTCAAGAGTAGAGGGGGGTGGGCATGTGCAGTTCTCCCCTCCCCAGTCTTGCCGGCTCAGGTGCCCTGTAGTGTGCATTTGCCTGTCTCCGGTAGAATGGCATGGTCACCATAGTGCCGGTGATTCTTGTAGTAGGCATGCACAGATTTTCAGAAACTTGCCGGCTGTGATTATGAAGACAGTAACAGAAGATGACTGCGTGCCGGAAACATAACCATACGGTTGGTAGTACCCACCTGTGGCGCCCATAACCGATTTCAGGACTTTATAAGAACAGCACCTGGAACAGAAGCTATTCCCGCAGTTACTGCAGCTTCTCTGTAATACAGAGAGATGGAAGAACCAAGGTCAGGGTCAACTTCAAATGACGACAGCGATATTAATTTCAGGTTGATGCATTCAATTAAAAAGTTACTGTAACAGTTATATAGTAGCGGGGATGGGGTTTGTCTCCCACAAATAACAGTGCTCACTTTTTTATACCATGTATATTTTCTTAATTTGCATTAACGGGCATTGCATAATGTCAACACTATAACGCTCCCCTTGCTACATAACTGGTAGTATAAAAAGGAAGAACTGCACCCATAGGCAACGAATGTACAGAAGACCATAATATATATAACAGGTCATAGATAGTACTAACTGAAACAATGGAATTATACAATCGAGTAGAACAGAAAAAAGGCAAAAGCCAATCCATCCAATTCTTTCATATCCATTGTAAGGACTGTACGAGGGGCATAACTACCATAGGTGCAGCTGCTATGGGGCGTAGAGCAGAGGGGGGCATCTTCCTTGTCAAAGGTGTATGTGTTATATAAATTTTTCACCATTGGTTGGTACATACTTTTGCTATGGGGCCTTCAAATACCTAGTTACGCCCCTGGACTGTGCCATACACAGCTCGTATACATATTACACTGTAGTGACATGCCATTATTATTATTATTTCTATGGGCGCTAAAATGGTTCCGGAGCGCGGAACGCAGACAGTCATCATAGAGTATTACATGGGTACAGATGTGTTCTCATACATCTTACTTCCTTGCAGGTTAAACAGCCCTTCTAGTCGTGATATGCCGTAGCGTGACTTGGTAGCGCTAAGCGTCTTTTCGTGTGACTTGCTACCTTCAAATGCTTCTTATTCACAAAGAGATGTGAATCCGACACACAAGCAGACTCTGCCGATTAGAATGATATGCGGCATGCCTATGTGCAACGGTGGGTGTATCTGCATGTGAAATGCTACGTTACATTGACACAGCAGCTGTAACACTGTAACGTAGCATTTCGCATGCAGATACACCGGCAGTCGCACACAGAACATATGCATGCCGCATATCATTCTAATCAGCAGAAGCTGCTTGTGTGTCCTATTTGTATCGCTTTGCAAATAAGACGCGTTTGAAGGTAAAAGTCGCAAAAAAATATGATCGGCGCAACAGAGTTTAACCCGGAGGTAAGATGTATGTGTACACATCTATATATTGTGACAAGATAGGTATACAGATGTGTCCACATACATGTAGCCTCCTCGCGTGTTAAACAGCCCTTCTACTCTGCAGCGCCGAGCATTGTTTCCTGCAGCTTTTTGCCTTAAAATGCGTCATATTCGAAAAGTGATGCGAATAGGATGCACGAGCAGCTTCTGCTGATTAAAAGGTTAACGGCATGCCTATTTTCTGTGTGCGACTGCATCTGCATGCAAAATGTTACATTACAGTGTGACAGCCGCTGACAGTGTAACACAGCATTTCGCATGCAGATATAACCGCAGTCACACACAGCATAGAGGCTGCTTGTGCCTCCGATTCACATCACTTTGAGAATAAGACGCAATTTAAAGGGAATAAGGTGCAGGAAAGGACGCACGGCGCTCACGCTTTATGCGTAACGCGACTTGTAGCGCACAGAGTATAGATGCATGTGGACACATCTACACAGACGATAACAAAAGAATTCTCTTTTAGCTCACAGTACAATAATGCATTCATTTAATAAAAATTAAACATACCCTCTTTTTCAGTACCGAAAAGGTTGCATTGCATCCATTACATGTACCTGGAAAATGAAAACAAAATACAGAAATAAGGTCAATGAAAGAGATAGGAAAAACGTTTGATACACCAATAAGGTGATGTACATATTCTATTTCACCATCAGCAGACAGACACATGGGATATGGGAATACCCATTAAACACATTTTAAGCCCTTTTGTCAATAATTCAGGGGCACAACAGTCCACAGTGCGGAGGTCCTGGGCGATGGGCGTAACTACCGTAAGTGCAAGTGGTGCAGCTGCTATGGGGCATTCAAGTACCTAGTTACGCCTCTGTTCTGGGCTACACTTGTGCTAGAATGGGAGACAATTATCAGAGAGGACTAACATTCTGATAGCACCCATTTGTGTGATGTCATGTGGACAGGCGAAACCAGCCGGAGCAGACGACTAAGTCTAAACGCTATATCAACACTTCCACCATTGGTCTAAGCATCGCAAGGGCTATAAGTCTGAAGATATGGCAAGAAATTTTTTTTTCCGTTTTTATTAAGAATATTGACAGCAAATAAACTAAAGATGACACATACAGTACATCTCCATATAAAACCAAAGGGAGATTACAGGGGACACAGAAAATGTCCCTAACAATAAATGAGAGCATATCGCCAATAACACACCACATTGCTAACCTCTTAACACACAGACATGGGTCTATGAAAATTGACATTAATAGTGCCGTTTGGTCAAGTGCTGGTACTAGGCAACCATGCCTATAGGTATTATATATGTACAATATACAACACAGAAAAAGTATATAAAAAATAAAAAGAAAGAAAAAGTAAAATAAAAAGCGAGATGGGGGCGATTCATAGGTAAAACTGGGAAGTAGGAGGGGAGCTAGTGAATGCTTAGGTTAATTGATCCTATGTAGAAAGAAGCAGACAGATATAGACTAGTGAGGTGTGCATAGAGTGGGGTAGTGTCCTTTTATTCCAGCCAATTTGGCCAAAATAAGCAAAATTCCAAGAATTGGCAGTTTAGGATAATGTGAGCTTATCCATAGATATCCACCATGGAAAAGCGCTTCTTAATCGTGGGATCCGGGGAATATCTTCAGTGAATCAGCACAGCCAATGTAAATATCTTCTATATTGGGCTACAGTCAACTCAACCAAGTTTAATAGCCAGAAACCAGGATTTTCTAGAACCTCACCCTAAATGATTTATAATTTATTTATTGGGGGGGTGTATAGTAATCACATCTTCCAAGAAAGAGGAAAGTTTAGGGTTTTGTCACCAGGTGTTTAAGCAGAGCGTCCCCACAGCCCTACTGAAGTCCCTGGGTAAATGTTAGAAAGGAGATTAGGGCAGCGACACCGTATAGTTTGCAGACTTCCTAAATAGGACTGAGCCATTTGAAACATGTCCATTGAACATTTAAGGCGGAGGGCCCTAAGTCTTGTTCCCAGTTATCAGTAAACTTCTGTAATGTGTGAAAGAGATTTTCTATGAGCAATTTATATAGATGTGGGTTGTACACATAATTTCAAAAGGTATGAGCTCTCTACTAGCTAACTTGTAAACTCCCAGCACAAGTGCTTCTGTGATACCCCTAAGAAATGGGATTATTACTTTGTGCTATGGACAGTGCATTACTGGGGTTTACACGTGGTGGCGCTGTAGAGAGCAGGGAAGACACTCGGGAAGGGGGACGTTTTCATTCTCTGACAAGCACAGAAGTGTTGCACATAGGCGGGTGTGAGTGTGGCTCAGGATCATCCATGAGGACACTGCATCTGGCGCGAAGAGGACAGGAGAAAGTAACAACGCCAAGGTGGAGCCATAGCCACTGCTATGGGAGCACCAAGCGTTTAAGCTGAGTCCTGGTGTTTGGAAGAGATATACGGTGTCCAGTCCAGCAGGGCAGTGCTGTGACCGCCAAGGGTCCATGGAAGCTAACAGGATACCTGTTAGAGATGAGTGTGCATCTGCACTGTCTCCTCTCTGCAATACCCTCCGGGCACTAGGACTCAGAGCCAGCCGGAGCCACAACCTCTGACCCTGTAACGTCACTGCGCATGCGCAGTCTATGGTTTCGCCACTGTGTAGAGTGCCACAGTACTGTGCAGATGCAGAGTCCTTTGCTGCTCAGGTGAAACAACACTAGTAACCTGCCTATAGTCATTACTGTGACCACCGCTGTGTATACTTCATACTTTGTGTATACTGTACCAGTAGTGGATAGATCCCCTTCCATAGATGTACCCTGACGTCATCAGTTACTGTCCAATGTCATTCCTTACAAAGAGGGAGAATATAAACCCGTGGCAAGCGAAGCAAGCCACTGTGCCCGAAGCGTGGTGGGCGAAACGAGCCCGCGAGGGGACAAGTTTCTTCTTTTGGTGGACTTTATGGGCATGGAACCGCACTTCTGCCCCCACTCACGTCACTTCCAGGTACATCTATTGAAGGGCATCTATACACAACCATACTGTACCGCCGGTGTTACAAATAAACCTGCAAGTCTGGATAAGGATCTCTGTGTGGAATAACCTCAATTTCACATTCCACTAACACCTATCGCAACCACCCAGATCATACCAATCGGTTATATCAATACTACCAAGATTTAAGAGAAATGCCCCAAATTAAGTCTATACATCATCTTTAAAGAGGCAGGGGTAGATCCAGTGGGGGAGGGCGGGGGAATCAGGGAGATTCCCCTACCCCATAGCATTTCTCTATTGCCCACTACCATTTGCCATTATGTAGCAGCGCAGCAGCAGACCAGGCAGGGAGGGAGCGGAGACTGCAGCTGCTCAGCAGCAGCAGCCTCATTCCCCAGCACAGCACACGCAACTGTGTGCCGGGCTGGGTCCGAGGAGGCTGCTCTCTCCCTGACTGATGTGCCAGATATACCACTGCGCTGAGCTTTGTGAAACGTTAAGTACTGAAAATATGTATGCACTCAGGACTGAGAGATATTATTGACAGAATGCTAAAAGATTCCATTTCTGTGTGTGCAGGACATCAGAATTAGATGCTAATTGTTACTCTTTGTGGATTTACAAATATATGCTAGACCACCTAGCCAGAGAGTACTCAGATGAAGGAATTTCTAGTTTGCTTATATTGAGTAAATGAGTGAGCATTCTGGTATATGCAGTTTATACATCTCAGTGCACAATCTTGATTGTGTGGAACCACATGTCATTTGAATGTTGATAAGTATTTCATGTTCATCTGTTTATGCATATTGCTGCTTACTTTATTATTCAGACATAGATGTTCTTAGTCACTATATTGCCGATAATAAATCTGCCTGATTACTCAGACCAAGTGGTCACGTTAAGTGATTTGACTGTGTATGAGCCTAGCCTCTCTGCTGCAGTGTGGGAAGGGAGAGCCAGTGGTTTAGTTTCCAGAAGAAGGAAGTTTCACTGGCACTGCCATCTCTGCTGGTAAGTATCATCTATACCTACCTTATCTGTGCGCACACCTCCACTACATATACAGTACAATGCTATACTGTATCTCTGAGATCTCTGGGTCCCATTTATCCTGGATAATGGAAATGAATTAACAAAAATATACCTGTGTAGAAAAGTCTGACCTTAACGGAATGTGTCATTTATTGAGTTTGTCACCTTTTCTGGCATTTTTCACACTGCCACAGGCAGTTTGACAAGCCTCGGCATTATACTGCATGTACGTTAAAAGAAGGCAGATATTCCACAGGCTGCTATGCAGAATAGGTTTTTATTTCATTTTAATAAATAGAGAAAGCTCTTCCAGTGAATTCATAGCCGTCATTATATACGACAGACATCAGGGAACGGGACGGCCAAGCACACCTACATTGTTCTTACAAAATAGGCAAACATTCTGAATACTAGCAGCATGACGGTTGATGTAAACCAATGACAGGTTCGCCACGCACTCCGGGGTTAAATCCACTCTGTGCCTTAAGGGAGAGCGTATTGTGTTATTTTAGGTGTCAAAAAAAAATGCAATTAAACACAGGCCAAGAACCTTCACTAACAAAAACACACTTTGCGGTTTCAGTTCTAGATTTATATTAGACTATATTAGATTTTGCTACAGCACAACCCTCAAAGTGCGTGCTCCTCTTTCAACACAGTACAGGCGACATTTTGTGGACTTCACCCTAGGTGAGAAAATTAAAACCTATCAACTAACTAGGAGACAGTGATGTCACTTCCTGTCCCATGTCTTAGTGACATCACTGGTTCTTAATAAACTTATAAGCTGCAATCTAATGTACAGTATATAGGCGTAACCCATGAAATGTCTGCCTCCACTGTGTGTAGTCAGTTGATGTACTTTACAATGAATAGTAATGGTATGGTATCAGAAATGGTATGTGGAGTTCCTGAAGTCTTACGTGTATAATGGACGGTCCTCTGCTCTTGTCTTACTAAGTTACAAGGTGCAAACACGTATTTATGGAGCAGCAGTTTTCCTAAGTGTCCCAATTAATACCTACTGTAGGAGCTGCAGCTTAGTAAATGGATACTGAAGGCAGCCTAGAAAACCAAACTGAAATCACTGGCTCTTTTGCACATGCATGCCCAGACGCGGACACAATCAATGCTATAACACTGGTAATCTATAGTACATGCTGTAGCACTTCACAACCGGACAAATCAGAGCTGTAGATACAATTTGCGTAGTTGGGGATGCATTCCGGTTGGCCACAGCAGCATAAGCGTCTGGTCAACTACCGTATGTACCACTTGCACCCTTGTTGTCAACCATTTGATTCGATACATAACAAACACATTCACTACTTGGGCATCAATTAATCTATAAAAACCGCTCTATAAAAACAGCAGAAACAGCTCCCAGCTTTGCAAAGGCAAAAAAAAAAAAAGGATTACAAAAGCGTAATAAGTGGCAAGCAATGAAATGACCAATCAAAGTCTGCAGAGTGCTCATAAATAGCCATTCACAGCTTTTTGCTAGGGCCGGCAACCATCATCATCAACTATTTGGCTATATGCACCTCATATTTGCCGTCTTCTCGGCAGGGGTCTCCCTGGAGGGAGACGTGGCATTATGATCAGGTCTTTGTGGTCCTGCTCCCCCGCTATACAAAGCCATGATTTCCGAATTGGTAAAGTTGGGGGTCGGGGCCATGATTCAGCACGAATAACGTCATCGAGCCACCTGGGTTGGTCAGTAGGCGGCAACAGATGATTCCAGGATACTGGCCAGCTCTTACTGGATTCCAGCAGGGCCACCCGAGATTCGGGAGTCTACCAGATGTTCCAGGAGATTTGGTAAATATGCTGCACCTGCCCATGGTCATCCATAAATAATATAGCTTTCTCAGGCGTACATATGCCTTTTTCCCCATTTGCAGGCGTACATAATTACACAAACAGGCCCTTAGGCACTTAACCTACATTTGAACGTCCCCACCAGCCCCTTTTTAGGGCATGCTCAGTTATACCCCTTTTACACCAGAGCAAAAACCTGGGTTATTGCTGGGTCTATCCAAGTCGCAGCTCAGTGTAAAAGGGTCACTGAAAAAAAACAACCCGGGTAAAGTGACCCGGCAATCCAGCCCAGGTAGCTACCAGGGTCAGACCCCGGATGGACCTGGGTAATGTAGTGTAAACGGCGCAACCCGGGTTATCCGACCTGGGTCATGCCTAAAATGAGCTGATTGGTGGTTGTGGAGCAGTTGCCTCCCACTTTTTATGACCTCACAAGTTTAGCAGGGCAGACCCGGGTTCAGTGTGAACAGGGCTGACCTGAGATTAACCCAGATCGATGGTGCTGTGTAAACGGTGTCTGACCTGGGTTGGAACCATGTCTGAAAACCCAGGTCAGACCCGGGATTTTGGTGGAAAAGAGGTATTAGAGTTCCCGCAGAACACGTGACACCAACTGGTGTAGCACTCAGCTCCTGTGTGTGCAATGACAGCTACTAAGACGGGCTGCGACTTCATTAGCGTTATAATGTCTGTTGCCAATTTTAACAAACTACAAAAAAAAAAAGCCAATTACCGTGCTATACGAAGCTTTACTCATGTTTCATAAAACAATAACAGCCATTATTTCTGGCAGCTGTGATGCTGGTAATATGGTAATAGAGACAAATTTAAATGAAATTGCATTTCCCTCCTTAATCCTAATTACTGGAAATGTGCTTCCACATAAGACTACAGTCTGTTTCGAAGAGAACCAGCTTGTACTGTAGATTTAGCGTGAGATCCTACTTTGCGGGGAGGTTCATGGCACGCTGACCGTCTGCTGTCTTTAAACTGTAAACTTGCTTTAGTTTTATAAGTTAAAAGTTTGACTGATAAACTTACTTTGAAATGCACCGTTGATCATAAAATTCCCGTCCATACCTCGAGCAGAACAGGAGTCCGGCGATTGGATTAGAGTTTATCTTGAAGTTTATATTAGTGTACTAATGCATCAAATACCCTGGAAACATATTTTTTCCATTATACACGGCAGAACAACTGTGAGCATGTGTTCGGGGATGGAAGAACTGCCAGCTCCTGCCTGTAAACATCACTCATACCTGTAATCTTACAGCCCCCTCCAGCTATTGGTATGTTGTAAAATTGTTGCATCTATAAATTTTCATGTTTTACTATTACAATATTGTGATTTACTGTTCTGCGGCATGCTGTGCGATCCGGGGCCAAAGCAGCAAATTAGGGAGCTGGATAGAAGCCACGGGTGGTCATTTTATGATTCGCCTTGGAAACCAAAATGTTACAAACTTTTTTTCCATTTTGGATTTCATGTCGGCCCTATCTCTCGGGGGCTTGTAACTACAGTAACATCCCCAGAGCCGTTCAACTCTTGGAACCAAAAAGAGAAGAGACAGAAAAAAATAAAAAATCATAAATATTGAAATATCTGCACCTGGTAATGAACATTGCTGGAAATGGATTATACTTAGGCGTCTGTTGCCTAGCTTTGATCTTAGGGTATGTTATCCTATTGCGTTCCCTAGTAAAATTAAGAAAAACAGGGAAACATTTGGACATAAAACAATAAACCGCATGTGTTCACAGTGTGCACATAAATAAAATTAAAAAAATATTTATGTCTACAGTAAACAGTTTGTGCCGAAAGATAATCTTGATACACTCGGGCTTTAATGCTGACAATCTGAACAAATTTGAAGAATTCGGTGTATGAGCAGTTGTGAAAAATCTTTCTTCACATTACGCCTGTGAAAGAGCAGACATGTTTTCCAGATGTCATCGTTGCTGCCTATGCCGTAGGCTTCATTTGCTTTCCGAATCCTAAAATAAAGATAATTTGCCAAGATCACCTGCTTTCTCAGCTGTATTGTTGATACAGGTGCGGCTAATTTGCGCTTTTGATGGAATACGTCATGTTTACCACGTACCATTAATTTTATACTAACTGCACCTGCTTAAAACAAAAACAGAAAAGCAATCCGTAACTTTTAAAAGTCAAAGGATTAAAAAGTCTCTGCTCTGATCTAGTGGAACCACTACAAAAATCTGTTGAGCAGTGGGTCCCAAACTGGCTGCGTTGGCGCCCCAGGGCATTAGCAGGGTTGCCACGGGTTTGTGGTCCAGTCTTAGATCAAATTATTTAGATTTATGGTCAAAGTAATAGGCAAAACCAGTACTGGTTGCTGCCAAATTGTCAATCATAATATATGTGGACAAACATACGGTAAGTGTAATTAGGTCAATAAGCGTCTTTTGGTCCGCTGTGGAAAAAAATAAAAATTCTAGAACTCAAGGGCACCGTGATTTGGGAAAGTTTGGGCACCACTGAGAGGGCTTTTACATAGGTTATTCTCCTATTGCCAAAAAGGCAACATGAGATCTAGTTACTAAGGGGTCTATTTACTAAGCAGTGTTAGGAGACAGAGTGAAAAGTGATAAGACAGTGATAAGGTGCCAGCCAATCAGCTCCCAACTGTCATTTTTCAAACACAGCCTGTGAAATGACAGTTGGGAGCTGATTGGCTGGCACCTTATCACTTTTCACTCTGTCTCCTAACACTGCTTAGTAAATAGACCCCTTAGCCTTGGATGAAGATAAAGTAGACAGCGGTAAAGTACCAACCAACCAGCTCCTAACTCATTTTCCAAACACAGCTTGTGACATGGCAGTTAGGAGCTGATTGGCTGGTACTTTATCTCCATCCAAGGCTTAGTAAATAGACCCCTTATGTTCTATATGGATGCAGAACAAAGAGACAGCTGTTGCTAGCGCTTGTTCTTTCAATGGCAAATATGTGTATCTAGTATAAGGAGAGTATGAGGTATTCATTCATATTTTGATGAAAACATTTTAGGTTGCATCACGGGTCATCATTTCCTTCCAGTCCTAGATTTGCAATAGTAAGGGCAACGCTGACAACAGTTACATTGCTCCTACCAGACCGAGCGGCTGATTCAGCAGTGTACGAAAGTGCAATGCTGGATGCAGATTCCCGATTATTGGCAATCTGCGCAATCGCAGGACCCATTCTGCGAATGTGCAGAATGGTTCCTGCGTAATTGCACGCAGCCTCTTTGATGCCTCTGCCTGATTGACAGGCAGAGGCATTTAAGGGGCGGTGCGGAGGCAGCCGGCGTTCCTGCAAATGGGGGCATGTCCGCCCCGTTCTCCGGGGAGTGGCAAGGCCAGGGTTGACGCAGTTTCCTGGCCTCGCAAGCCGGCCAGCCTGAATAAGCTTTGTATTACTCAGCTGGCCAGCAGTCCGACGCCGTCCACCATTGCGATCATCGCCACTGATGGTCGCGATGGTGATCGCAGTGCTGGGATCGCAAATGCAGCACAGAGTGACACACCTCCTACTGTATTTGCATATTAGCAAGGACGGAATTGCAAAGCTGCCTGCGTGCATACTGTACATTATATATCTATGGCCTGCGTGCAGCTTTGCAATTCCGTCCGAAGCCGAATCACCCCCTAAGTTCATTGATTGCAGACACATCTACTGTAGGCCAGACAATAATAACCAGCACAGATAGCAAACGCATTTTGCAGTGTAATGCAAGCAGCTAAGGTCATATGAAGTGATACCACATGACTGTAGTTTTAAGTTAAGTGGCACCCACATGGGATACACAGGTTTGAGAAACTAAGATTATATATATAAAATAGCTATTTACTGTATATGAACTGTATCGTTTTGTTTGACCGGCCTGGTGTGACTGTTTGATTTAAGTTTGAGGTTGGGAGGGGGGGGTCATTCACCTGTATATGGACATGCAGTAGAAACAGCTACAGTATGTGCCTGATAAATCTAAATGGCTTCTTTGGGGCACAAAGTCTAATGGCCCATAAGTTACTGCATGGGGACTTGGGTTCCACTTCACTGTTTAAAGCCACCAAAAGAAGTCTTACTGGAAGGCTGCTGACTAACAAACAAACCCAAATTCCAAACCACAAATCAGAAAGGACAGTTCCGGCAGCAGTGAAGGATAGTAAAGCAGAGGTTGTGGCAGGGCAGGCGGGTATCGGGATCCACGAGAAAGCAAGGCAATGCTTAGGCAGAATAACCTACTGCACAGTAATATGAGACACAATAGAGAACTTTCTTGATTTGCCAAATTGGGAAAATGAGGTGCAAATTAACAGCAAATGCCATAGAAGGCTCAATGCAAGTACCGATGTGTCCTCATCAGTGGCGGCTCCAGAGGTGGGGCTGCAGCACAGTCCAAAATTCAAATAGGAGAGTCACACCAACTGCCAGTCAGTCCCAGCCATCTATGTTTAGCAGCGTGTGAGATGACAGTTGGTGTGACTCCCTTATTTGAATTTTGGAATGCGCTGCAGCCTCACCCCTGGAGCCGCCACTGGTCCTCATACATCTTTACTCTAATTGCGCCAAATAGACAAGTTTGGCATGCCATGGACTTTGTGACCAAGTATCTTTTCTTAAAATTTGTACCACTAAAGCGACAAAACTACATTGCAAATGTACATTGACCGCTGGGGTTGTCAGTTCTTGTACTTCTGTGTGAAAAAGGTTCTGATACAAGCAGCCGCACCACTCCTCCCACCACGCTCTGTTGTGCTTACTGTGCGACCAAGGGTAGAACCAGAACTTTCTGGGCCTCATAGCAACATTTTGAAGGTGCCCCTCCCCAATGCAGGCCGAAACTCGGAACTTTGTCACCCAAGGAAAAGCAGTATTTGGCAATCTCCCCTGTGTCTCTGATGCGCAGCCCCATTTTGGGGGTGGGGCTGCACGTCATGTCCTTGTTCTTGCCATGCTGTGGGCTTGGCCAGAGCTCAGAGAGCTGAGGGGAAGCCCTATCGTCTCCCGTTACATTGAGGATGACGAGCGCATGCGCGACAGTGCCCAAACAACCTCCCTCCAGGCCTGCAGGTGGTATAGCGGTACAATCTCCAAAAAGTGGGAGTGTCCCGCTGAAATGGGGACAGATGGGAGGTGCAAAATATAATAATATATATATTATTTATAAAAAATTCCTTTATTGAAAAATTTCAGCAATGAAGAAACACCATTGCTGACAAATGTAAATAATTTATTTTCTATTCTACAAACTGGTGAGTGCAGCCCGATTTTGACATATATATATTCATACATACACATTACACACACATATATATGTGTGCGTTAGTAGTTGCACTCACGTTCAGTGTAGATATATTGTAGGGGTGCCTCCCAAATCCAATACTGTGTGAACTTCATAAAATCCAAAAAAAGCACTCACAGTGGTGAGTGCTCCTTCTTTTGGATTATATATACAAACACATATTTATATGTATTTAAAAACACACACAGGACTAGGCTGGGATGTGATGTGCAGGTCTGGGCTGGGCTAGGATGTGATGTACAGGGCTAGGCTGGGATGTGATGTGCAGGGCTAGGCTGGGATGTGATGTGCAGGGCTAGGCTGGGATGTGATGTGCAGGGCTAGGCTGGGATGTGATGTGCAGGGCTAGGCTGGGATGTGATGTGCAGGGCTAGGCTGGGATGTGATGTGCAGGGCTGGGCTGTGATGTGCAGGGCTGGGATGTGATGTGCAGGGCTGGGATGTGATGTGCAGGGCTGGGATGTGATGTGCAGGACTGGAATGTGATGTGCAGGACTGGAATGTGATGTGCAGGACTGGAATGTGATGTGCAGGACTGGAATGTGATGTGCAGGGCTGGGCTGGGATGTGATGTCCAGGGCTGGGCTGGGATGTGATGTGCAGGGCTGGGCTGGGATGTGATGTGATGTGCAGGGCTGGGCTGGGCTGGGATGTGATGTGCAGGGCTGGGATGTGATGTGCAGGACTGGGATGTGATGTAGAGGGCTGGGAGGCAGGGGCCAGGGAGGCTCTTCTCCACTGGTTACCATGGTCTTTATGCCGGGGCCTACAGCGCCATAGGGTCTAAAGAGGGTCCTGAGTCCCTGCTACTCTTCTAGTCAACAGCGGTACATGTCCTGTTCCAGTTACCAGGCCACATCACGGACATGACAGGATGATGTTTTGACGCTGCGGTCAGTGGAGATTGGAGGAGAGGGCCCACCCCTCCCACAGCCTAACTCTAACTAACCTACTCCTTTCACAGCCTAACCCTATTCTTCCCTCCCGCAGCCTAACCCTAACCCTCCGCCAAGTGCCTAACCCTAAGCCTCCCCCTAACCCTAATGCTCACAGTCGGGATTCTGGAGCCTGGATTCTGATTGCTGGCATTGTGTGCGCGCCGGTATGCCAACTGCATCCCTTTCTACTTTCTATAGTGGATTTGGGATACAATAGGTCTGATTTCCATCAACTTTTATCATAGTCGGTCTCAGCCTCTGCTAGCCCCACGTATCTATTTTGCACGTTTTGTAACACAGGACTATAAAATAATGGTAATATCACTTATTCCTACACATACAGCATTATAATGAAATGATGATAGCAGCTGTAATATGCACGACTGGCCAGCTTTAAAGCCTCCTTTCCTTCATATCAGCAGTTCTTGTCTGCATGTATAAAACTCATTACCACTGTACAAGCCACAATTCCCCGGACCATTAATAAGAAGCAGTAAAGTCTGTCACCAGCGAGATAGTACGTTTTACAGAGGAGTTTTTGGGCCATCAAAGATCACTCTGCAGCCACGGGGCAGGGTTCAGCGCACCGGTCTCTCGGGACGCATTCCCGTCACGCCACCAGCTCATCTAGATCACATCATTCTGCTAAAACTGTTCCTCTGCAGCTCACAATGTGTCAAACTTTACAGCTCATACAGGGCAGCAGCTCCCTACCCAAATAGCAGTCACAGAGGAGAGGGGGACGTCAGGCTGGGGGCAGGGAGGTTCTATGTGGTCACCTATTACTTGCATTTCAAACTGTGTACGCCGAAACGCCGCCTGCAACCGCTACAAGCGCACGGGGATTATACGATTGTGAAAAACGAGAAATAAAACAGTTTGTATTAAATATGTCGTGTCTGAAATATTGCCTGTCATGTACAGAAGAAAAAAATATATATTTCAGGTCTGTTAGTGTAATGAGAAAAAGCAAAGGGCATGTCAGCGTAGGATTTATATCTGCCCTCGCGCATTTCACTACAAGCACACAGCTGCTTTACATAGTAACCATAAATTATACATCTCCGGGGGTAACCGCTACCTCCCCACCTACTGATTCATTTATCCCTTAAGGTGATGGTAAAGCCATGACCCCCATTATGATAGAATACTTCTCACATACACAATAAAGCGCACTATGAAAATATGACAAGGAAGTCAATCTACATCTTTTTACCCCTTTCGCCCAGATAGGTTTAGAGCGATGACAGGCCAGAGGTTTGTAGGGAGTAAGAGAAAACTTAAATGTTGTGGGAATATGTTACTGATGGGTCTATTTACTAAGCTTTGTTAGGAGATCAAGAGAACGGTGATAAGGTACCAGCCAATCAGCTCCTAACTGTCATTTTTCAAACACAGTCTGTGACATGACAGTTAGGAGCTGATTGGCTGCCTTTGTTGATCTGTTTCAGGGCACTGCATTATAACACATTTTTCTTTTATAACACATTTTAACCCTTCACTGTTTGTTTATTATATATGTACCTCACTTTTTATTTTCATTCTTTATATGCAGCAGTAGCTGCTCCTAACTATCTCTTCACACTGCACTTTTCTTACTATAACGGTGCCCTGGGGCGGCTTAGCTGGGCTAGTTTGGGGGTGTCCTGCGCTCTGGATTTGAATCGTAGTATGTTAGGGACCTACCCTACAGAGGTTACCTGGATATGGTGGGTAGGCCCATAACCTTGGCCAAGATTATGCTAAAAACCTCTATTGATTGCAAAATGTTATTGCATTTATATATTATTAATAATTTGGAGTTGTGCACCTGAGATTTGTCTGTTTTTGTGCCTGCAATTTGTCTCATCAGGTAGCACCTCCCATTATATATATATTCAGGGTGTGCAGTCCAGAAATCTTTCCCATATTGTCATATTGATGTTGGAATGTACTGAACAAAAAGATAAAAAAAAAAATGGCTTCAGCGCGGTGGTGAAAAAAGCTGTGAAGGGGTTAAAAAGCAAATAATTGCACGGCTTGGAACAAAAGTATATCAAATGCTGTGTATCACATGTAATAACAGGAGCATTTACACAAATCATTATTTCCACCATACACTCTAAAGCATCTGCAGCAGGTACAGTACCATATTAGGGAGAGTGTGTATGTATTTAAACTTTGCGGATAATATCTATCTACATTTTATTGGCCATGTAAAACCCTCCCTTGCAAGTCAACTCGAGTAAATGGTTACATAACGTTATCCCCAATAATCCGGTTTAATGCAGGTGCGTCAGCCAGAGTTACAGTACAATAAGCATTCATTGTTCATGGATTTCCATCGGGAAAAGCAGAACACATGGGGGTCTTCCTTATCTCTCGAATAGTCTTCTGCAAGGAAATATGTGGTACATGTAAAATGCAATACCCGTTATTATGTAACTAATAGGCAGAGAGGAGAATGTGCCACACATGGCTACAGTGTAAATGAACTTCCTGTCTCCAGGCGACGCACAATATAACTTCTGCAGCTAAGGGGCCAAGTATAAACAGTCTCTGAACGCAATTCCCCTGGACGCACGAGCAGAATGAATGGACAGGAAACATGGGTTATGTAACTTTCTCCAAGAGTGTGGGTTTTGGACACAGCTAAGAACTGAGGAATTGTGCTCGCACATCTGCGCTTGGCCTGAATTCTTTCAGCCCTGATCGGAGGTGGTGATCAGCTGTATAATAACTAATGACAGGCGTTGTGAACAGGACGATAAATACAGCTAGTTACAGTGTCACAGGCTTACATGGCTGCTGCTCAGAAACGTACAAAGTTCCTAATCTTAACTAATGATACTAATCACTAGGCATAATTAGGATACTGCTTTGTACTAAGCCTTGGAGGGAGATTTATCAAAGCTTGGAGGGATATAAAGTGGGGAGAGATAAAGTACCAACCAATCAGCTCCTGTAATTTTTTTTAACACAGCCTGTAAAGTGACAGGAGCTGATTGGTTGGTACTTTATCTCTCTCCAAAGCTTAGTACATAGATACCTTAATCACTGGTTAAGAACACAGGTTATATATCAATATAAAATGTTGTGCCATTTGAGAACTAAAACTTCAGAGTCTACTGAGTTTTCAGCAGAATATTGAGGGTAAATGGTCTTAATAATATATACAAGTATAGCGTGTTAATAAAAGCATTTCGAATTAAATTACTAGTAAAAACATGCTCGGAACAATGTTTGAGTTCAGTTGGCTTGCAGCATACACGTAGGGCCTGTTTGTCAGTGGCGACCATCGGGGCTTGCGACGAGACCCTTGTGGTACAAAACAGGGCGATATCGATCAACAACAAGAGCCGCCACTTTTGTAGTGAGCCCCGGAGCGTGCGCAGAGCCCAACATTGACCCGCTTGCGAGCGCTCAAGCGGGTCTGAATGAGACCCAGAGTCCCAACTGCGGCGCCTTATAAAGAATCCAAAACCCGCAAGAATCCGACACAGCGAGGATGACGTTTTGCCTCGAAGTGGAATCCGAGTCAGGCGGGAAAACCCGAGCCGCCACTCGGATTGACTTGGATTCCCGATGTTCACGCTGGTTCGGATTCCAAGGAATCTGAATCGCTCATCTCGAATTACAGGCCGTGTTTGAGAAATGACAGTTAGGAGCTGATTGGTTGGTACTTTATCTCTCTCCAAGGCTTAGTACATCTTCCCCTATGTGTCTTTGTTTTAAGTATGCATAGCAGCAACATTCACATTGATAGCACATGTGAAATTACTATCATTTTGTTATACAACAGGTGAATAAATACCAGGGAAGTGTATTCTATAGAGGACAGGTGGAGACGTTGCCCATTATGTCCTTGGATGCAGCTTCACTAACCCCGGCAGCGTGAAAACGCCACCATCTGAGCAACCTAAGGGTGACTCAGGTGACCGATGGACACGCAGGTGATCCAATGCTATGCTATGCCTTCGGGTGCAGCTATGGATCACAAAAGCTGGCATTGGGCATCTTCAACTACAGACGCCACCTTCCGCGGTTACGTTTTCGTGCAGCAGCTGCAGTGTATTGCACCGAACTATCAGTCTGTCGGGCACGCTGAAATCGTCAGCATGTCCGATAGATCCAATAATTGGGCGGCCGCGTCTCCCCTGTGAAGGAATGGGGAAATGTCTCTTCTTTATGGGAGGAACGCAGATATTGTGGCCATATACGCTGAGACATAATGCATCTCACAGTGTATGGACGAGATATCTGATGGGTCATTTGGTCTGAGACATTTTATCTAACAGAGGCCCGTATTCAATTTGGAGCGAAAAGCCGTTTTCGCGTGTTTTTGGCGAAAACTTTTCCCCATGACATCATTTTCACCCGTTTTGATTTTACTCCGTATTCAATTTGAAAGTCTTTCCGCCTAGGCGGAAAGTCAATGCAAATGTAATAGGTGAAAAAGATCGCCTATGAATAGCAGGCGGAAAAAGTGCAGAATTGGGGTTTTGGGGTGCAACACTGCGGGAATCCCCCTGCAGCCTTCAGACAGTCCCCCAAAGGTAAACTGGGTCAAATAAAAAAAAAAAAACACACTTAAGAACACCCCCAAAAAAACGCTTTGAATTTGGGGGGGGGGGGGGAAATGTTGGGGGACAAAGTTAAATATTAGCAAACTTGACTCTGGGGGGTACCCAAGTATTCCCCAAGTGTTTTTTTCATTGCAGGTGCTTGCAGCAGGTGGATTTTTCACGATTTTTTCAACTTCACTTTAGCAACTTTAAAATATGCTGACCCCCATTTTCAAGTACCCCAAATTTGCTGGGATAACTTATTTTCTGCAAAAAATACTCCAGAATACTATTCTGCACCACGTATAGAAAAACGCTATTTAGCAGCTATTGAGCCAGTTTAAAAACACCAAATACCTTCAGCAAGACAAATCGAGGGGTACCATAGCTAACCCCCATGTCAGAGCATCTTTTGGGGGGTGTCAGGCTGATTTCCCCAAATCTGACAGTACTTTCCTCTTTTTTAAGTTTCGCCGTGTCCCGTTTTCGCGTACTTTCAAATTGAATACGGCGAAACGCGGGCATGCGTGCGATACTTTTCCGCCTGCAAAACACGCGATGTAGGCGAAAAGTCCGGGAGGCAAAAAGGTATAGCGGCTCGGCTCAAACTGAATACGGGCCATTGAGTGATAAAACTCGTTGCATATGATAAATGGTGCTCCAGCCAATTGGCTCCCAACTGTCATTTTTCAAACAGATGACAGTTGAGAGCTGATTGGCTGGAGCACCAATATCATACGCAATAAGTTTTATCACTCGTTGTGAATGATAAATCTCGTTGGTAAATGAGGCCTAGTGTATGGTGATCTTATTGTCACCAGCTTTTGCATTTTTTTTTTTTTTTAACCATAAGGGTTTCCGAAATGCAGTCCGAGGAGATACGGAACAGGAACGAATTTGCCTGTCAAAGCACCATTTTCGTGTAATGATTATTCTAAATATTTTTTGCTGTATAAATAGTGTAAATCCTAAGTTAGCTTTATTCAAAAAAGACTGTGATAATAGGATATTGTGCTTTGCCTTCCTGCTATGTGGTAGGTCTTGTACAGCACAGAAAATAAGCAGAAAAGGCGTTCGAGTTAAATAGCCACAAAGCTCCTGGCTGGGACGCGCCGTACGACGCGGAGGGAGGAAAGGGATAAGTTTCTCTCCTGTTTTACTAGCCAAATGAAAAGAAAACAAAAATTTCTTGGGAAAATGTTTCAGGTTTAAAAACTGAAGTCCCGAGCAGGAAAAACTGGTGTTACTGCAATGACTACTGTACTAAATGAAATAAACAAAAGAACTGCCACCCTGTGGGATGAAATGTATGGAATCCATAACGCTGGACATATGTCTGCGATTCCCTGTGCTGCATAAATTAACACTGCACATGTTTTTTTTATTTTTTTATCAGAGAATGGAAACACATGAATTTGAAATCTTTTATCTACAGTATTTCTGCTTTTTTTTTTTTTAAATCATATTTGGGAGAAATGCATCAATCCTTGGAGAGAAAGTGGAAAAGTTTCCCAAAGGAACCAATCAGCTTCTAACTGTTATTTATCTAGCATGGTCTTTGAAATGGCATAAGCGGATTGGTTGCTTGAGGCAACTACTCACTTCTAAGGATTGATACATCTCTCCCCTTAGACTGTTATTTATTAACACTTACTTACAGTATATACACCTAGAAATCACAAAGAAGATGACTCTCCCGATAAGAGCTGTCCTTTGCCAAAGAGAGACTTCTGGGTTTAAGTCCCTCCGGCATCATTTTGCGCATGTGCAGAATGAGGCATGCGCCATGGGGGGGGGGGGGGGGGGGTTTGCTGGGAGGGAACTTTTTAGATCCCTCTCAGGGGGAAGTGCAAAAAGTCTACTGGGTAACGCCATCTAACAGAGGCATATTAAGAGAGGAGGGGGCCCGTGTGCAGTGGCCATTTTCCAGGTGATTTTTACAGCGCTGATGGCGCCGACGTGGGACTCTGGAGAGGCAAGAATTAAAAACATGGGTGCAGGGAGTGCGGTGTGGGCCCCCTTGAACACCCAGCACCCATTTATAGATACGCACCTTCCCCCAAAGAAGGCGTTACCCACTGGGTCCAAACTCCAGAATGTTTTGCATTCAGGAGCTTGGTACATATAGAAATGTGGCCAAAATTCGGAAAACAGGAGTTAGTACATCCCGTCCATAGTGTGTAGGCAGCTTAAGTGGATCACACATTCACCTCCTTAATGGACAACAATAATGCCCAATTAGACCATCAGGATATCCCAGGTGAAGTCTGATGGATCTCCGCTATACTGACAGGATTACATCAGACTGTGTTAACATTTTAACATAGTCTAATAATTGAAGAAACATTTTTATTACAGTTGCCAGCGTCTCTCTTAATCTTAAGTTCTAAGGGGGACATCATCATGTTAAATATTCACGCTCCCGCCTGTGGGTGTTCTTTTCGGTTTGTGGTAAAAACCTTCACTTGCCTGGTGACAGAGGAGGCAGCCATTTTGTGGGCTAAGCCAATCGTCAGCCGCATGCCTCAGTGATGTCACTGGTTCCTAGTGAATGCATTGGCCATACTTTCAGGAACATTGGTTCAACCATGAAAAAGTCTGTTTAGACAATCAGAGTAGAGGCGACGTACAGTATGTTTAGGAATAATATAAAATAAAATCAAAAAAACCAAATGCATGAAATTAAAAGTCTATTTTTTTTCTAGACTCTTACGTGAAGTAATGAATACATTTTATCATTCATGCAAAGTTCCTTATTTATTATACAAGATGATAGATTGTTAACGGGTAGGTTGCAAGTAACATCTCTGGCTCTGTGTAGGGAATAGAAGAGATGGTCATTCAGTATGAGATCAGCAAAAGTTTCATGATTCATTGTCCAAAGTCAGAGAAAGGTGGGGAGTCCTGTCACTGCACAGCCGTCCGAGTCTTATATCTGTACGTACTGCTGCTGCGCTCCAGGCCGACTCCTGACTAGCCTGGACCGGCACTCGGCTGGAACTTAAAGAATGAAAAGCTACAGCTAGAATGCAGCAACATAACACAGAGGTTGTATCCTAGACTCGTCTGCCATGCGGCGGGAGCTTCACCTGATGGACTCCGCTCTAAAATGACAGGATCCCCTTTCAGCTCATCCAGGTTCGAATGATTTGAGAGTCCAGTGGCGGCTTTAAAGGTGGGGCTGCAGCACAGTCCAAAATTCAAATAAATAGGGGAGCCACACCAACTGCCAGTGAGTCCCGGCTGGCGATGTTTGGCAGCATTTGGGGTGGCAGTTGGTGTGACTCCCCTATTTGAATTTTGGACTGTACTGCAGCCCCGCCACTGTTTGTGACAGACAATTATCGCCATTTAAAAAACCACCAATTTAACAAAACTTAATACATGTCGCAGTTAAGTTATCAACTCTGCAATTGAACAACAAGCTCTGAATCTCCATGTACCGTGAGGTCATCTACGCCAAACCTAGGGCAACCAAACTCCATTGACCGGCACAGATTGTTATTGCTTTAGGGAAGTTTTTTTGCTTTCACTTAGTGCATTAGATATGAATTTCAGGTGCATTATATTCATCTCATATATACAGTATAACCATAATGAAAACAAAGCAATAGAAAGCACTTCAGGTGGTACAGCAGCATCACGCCCTGCCATGTGTTGTAGCATGAACGTAACACTTGTACCAGGATACGTTACACTGGTATATGTATTTTGTTTCTTGACCATTTGCCAACCACTTGTCCAGCAGTCAAACAAAAGTTGGTATGTAGGACATTATAGTTATGGTACAGATACTCAGAATATGGGCAAAAAAATTGGGAAGGCCCCGAATGCTGACCCCCCCCTCCCCTTACAGAGGATCCAATTCCGCTCTTCTGTATATTCAAATACCTTTTTGTGTGTCCTGGCCCCCGAGCAGGCTCAGACTAGGCCGTCCTGCTGCTCTAATGGGCAACAGAAGGGCGGGGCAGATCCTCAGGGAGGCGGGCCCTGTCATTTCTAAGCAGCCCTGGCCTCCGGGGCCCCCTGGTGGCCATACCCCAGTGGCTGTAGTTCCTCCACATCTAGAGACTTAATAATCATGAGTAAGGCGGAACAAATGTTGGATTTATGCCGGAAATGACTTCTATATCGAAGGCTCGCGGGATGAAACAGGAGTTTATTTAATTTTTTTTGTCTAGTAGGTTTCAGCGCCTCTTAATGGGAGAAACTGAATTTAACTGCTGCTGACAGGCGCCGTGACCGAAACCGGCTAGACGATACAGATTTCGTGGCAGCGATGGGTTAATTCAGCAGAGACGCTGCTCCCAATTATTTTCCATGTTCGTAGAACCAGCTTACTCCATGTTTATTTTACATGCTTTTCCCCAACCAACATGGAAATGCACACCAGCCGGCTCATGTTTCCAGTTAGCAGGCTAAGCCCAAACTTAACTCTTAATCCGCAGACAACCAGAGTGAAAAGAATGTTTGTCTGTGATGGAATTAATCTACATGCATGGCCTGAACGTGTAACGTTACACATCTCAAGAGATGGCAAAGTATGTACGTCCCATGTACCGTGTTTTACATCGCGGTAACAGAGCAGAACAAATCTCTCTCCTACAAACAAAGGTACATGTGTTATAAAAAAAAAAAAAAAACTTTTAGGCCCCTAAAATAATGACGGGCCCCATGCAAACCTTATGTCATTCCGAGTTATTTTACCAAATTAAATTTTATAAGAGATAGACAGTCTATAGATGTTCAATACATCAATCAGCAACTGTTGACTTGTCCCCTACAGACAGCATTCTCAGGAATCGGGTAGAGAGACATAAGGGGTACGTACCCAAGTTATTGGCGGGGTATCGCTTGCGCAGCCGCTCGGTCAGTTTGGATACTTTGTTTTTAATGGCATCATTTCTGCTGATGAATCCGTTGTCCTGGATGTTCAGCTCATACTCGGAGGGGCACTGGGAAACGTCGTCATCCTCCTAAGGAGTAGAGCAATGCAAAACCCCATTGTCAGGATAACGATACAATATCAACCGATGCTTACGTCATTCTTTTACGTGACTTTTTGTTCCATGCACTTGAGAATGTGGCGTGACGGAGAATGACACTGGAAGAATTGCAGCCATAATGTAGCACAGCTGGGTCAGGTTGCATTCATCGTCCTAGGTAGTGAAGTTGAAAAGTCCACGGAGCTCAAACTAGATTAAACTCCTAGCTGCACAGTAGCATCTGTACTGTATGATCTTATTTGAAAGGGAACATCTACCCTAGCGCTTCTCATGTGCAGACACTGGGATGTAGTCGGCAGCCCGCCGTCTGGGATGCCGACGGTCTTAATACCGGCGCCAAAATCCCGACAGGGGTGCAGGGGGAGGGTAGCGTTAGCTAGCGGGGTTAGGGTTAGGCACTAGGGAGTGGGTTAGGGTTAGACAACGGGAAGGATGGGTGAGGGTAGGGGGTTACAAAGTTACTTACCATTCACTGCTATGGCTGTCGGTATTCTGACTAGTGGCATCCCGACAGCCGGGAAATCATACCCAACCCGCAGACACCAAGAGATTTACTGTAATGATGGCCAGGACAATACCTGGTGATCACAGTGTAGAACAACAACGGGGTATGGAGGACTGCACAACGATGGCAGGCTCCAATGTTGGGCTGGAAAATGCGATGACTTTCTTCCCACACACGACTGGCAATGATCAAACTGAAAATCGCCCATCGTGTGGACAAATCTTCTACAGTGTGGAGAAGTAGAGATGTTGTCCATAGGAACCAATCAACTTCTAGTTAGCATTGATCAAGTACATTCTATAAAATGATAGCAATAAGCTGATAGGTTGCTATGGGCAATTTCTCCACTCTTTAGAAGATTTGATAAATTTCCCTGCAATGCCTCTAGCAGGTCAATATCAATAACTTTAACCTGGAAAATGAGGTATAGCATGCATATTCAGTGTTGGGTGGAATTCAGTAATTGGGCGGAATTCAATTGATTCCTGCCCCCATCGCGCCCGACGGAGCTATTAAATTCTTGCTCCTGTCGGGCGCGATCAGCTGCCAGCGCTACATTTCAGTTCGCAGCCCCTGGGGGATGAGAGCTGAAATGTGCGAAAAGTGACATGTTTTTGCGCCCAAACATCACTTTTCGCGATCGCGCCCAGCACTTTGGTCGGGTTTAGCCGCTTTACGCGGCGAAACCTGACCTCTTTGGGCGCGATCAGCATGAAAATCTGGAACAATTGCATTGCAGCCCGCGATCTCCTGTCACTTTAGACAGGAGATGCGGCCGCGAAAACAATTGAATTCCGCCCATTTAGTCTACATATCTGAGGTTTGCTTCCCCCCTTAACCAGTGGGTTGACCAAGGGTTTTATTGATCTACTGCTTGACTAATAAAACGTAATTCTTCGAATATACCGCAAAACCCTCTGAACTTACCAGGGGACACATAGATAGCACCCCTGCCTAGCAGTAATGGGAGGGGCAATAGATAAAGCTAGGCGGTTGGGTCCTTCGGGGAATCCACTGGGTCAGGAGACCCTAAGTAACAAACATATTATTTCAGAAGAACTTGTCGAAATCTGCAGGCAGCATTCGTCTCTTTTTAATTAAAAAAAAAAAAAGCTAAATAAAATATTAACCTCCGGAACATTTTAATGTTCCGGAGACCTAACATATGGGAGTCTGGGGGAACCCTTCATTCATCGTATGGCTATCAAGTGTTTAAGATCATCACCTAATGAACAGGTTGCACATCCATACTGGTTAGTACTGGACACCTACTCTGTGACCGAACCTGAAGCGTAATCAGCGGGACATGCAGTAAGCATGACAGCGATAGAATTGTGAGAAGCTGCAATAAAAGTGGGATCATCGGCAGTTTCACTTCCATCTCCCTGCACCACACTGCCTGCACTCACCAGGGTCATCAGTTGTTGCTCCTTTCTCAAGCAGCATGGACAAAGAATAGACAATTAAGTACCAACAATTCATTGGCGTCATGACTTTACTGTAAACCCATACTGAACAGTGTGGTTTCTGTTTACAGCACTACTCGGACCAATAAAGAGGCACGTATTTCCACCTTCTAGTTATTATAATTAGTATTACAAATGTGACCAAAATTTTGCTGGCAGCAGGGAATAAGTTAAACCGAGAAGAGCTTAAGGGGCCTATTTATTATCTCTTATTATTATTATTATTATACACGCGTGGAAATGCTAGTTTCCGCATGTTTTTAGTAACTGTCCCATTCATTATTAGGGGCCAGTCTAGTATTCAGAAAACTCTGAAAACTTTCACTTTTTGGAGTTTGCTTGCGGGAACCAATGGCATCTTCAGATGGCATTGGCTCCCGGAGCTGCGCTCCTTCCCATGGGAAGTAGTTCTGGGGCTGCGATGAGGAGTGCCATCAAATCCCTCTGCACTGCGTGTCCTGCGTTTCTGAGCAAGAGTGAACTAAGGGCCTCATTCAGACCCGCTCACAAGTGGGTCGATGTTGAGGCCACGTGCGCAAGCCCCGGAGCGAGAGACAAAGTCTCTCGCTCCAGTGCTCACTACAAAAGGGGTGCCTGACGATGGTGATCGACAGCTCGCACCACTTTGTAGGCGGGGTGGCTGGCCAAATGGAGGCCGTTTGGGGGCGGCCCCACTGACATCACTCGTGATGTCAGTGGTGAGCAACCGGCTCTATTAGAGCCGAAAGCTCACTGGGGTTTGCGGCAGATGAGACCCTACCATAAGGGTCTCGTCGCAAGCCCCGATGGTCTTGACCATCGTGACTATCAACCTGACCGCTCGCTAAAGCTGTGGGTGGTCACCCACAGCTTAGCGAGCGGCCAGGAGGCCGGATTTTAAAAAGGAAGCGGCCGCCCTCATTCAGAGCGAGCGCTCACATTTTGCGAGTGGCTCTGAATGAGGTCCTTAGGTCACACCTGCGCAGTTGGCCGGCCTGGCAATGGCAAGTATCACTGCTACTTCTGTAGGAGCGTTAGGGATTTCGGGAATGGTTTGGGTACGGGATCCCGGCAGTCAGAATACCAACAGCGGCATCCCGAAAGTCAATGGCACCCAATGATGAATAGGCCCCTAGGAAAGGGAGAATATAATTTCACGGACAGAGGGAGCTGCTAAATAGAGAGGGGTATGTCAGTGACTGGTAACCATTTGCAGTACACCGCTGTGCCATCAGTATAGAATAGATGCCATCTTTATGAACTCCTGTGCTAGAATAGTCAACTGTGTTCCACGTGCAGGTGCTTTTAGTAAATACAGCCCTGACCGGACCGTCATTGGCTCTCCGGCAAAGATGATTATACAGATGGGTCCACAAACATCTAGCCTCCTGGCGCGTTAAACAGCTGTTCTAGTCACGCCATGCCGTGACTCGGTAGCACAGAGCATCTTTTTGTGCATCTTTTTACCTACAAATGCGTCTTATTCGCAGCGATGTGCATATATAGCACAAGCAGCTTCTGCTGAGTAAAATGATATGCAGCATGCATATGTTCTCTGTATGCTATGCAAAATGCTACGTTACAGTGACAGCGGCTGTAGCACTGTAACGTAGCATTTCGCATGCAGATACACCCACAGTCACACACAGAACATTAGTATGCTGCATATCATTTTAATCAGCAGAAGCTGCTTGTGCCATCTATTCGCATCACTGTGCGAATAAGATGCATTTGAAGGTATAAAGTCACACGAATAGATGCTCGGCGCTACCAAGTCACACTGAGCTCCCGTGTTATGTGTGGCGCAACTTGTAGCGCATGGAGGATAGATGTACGTGGGCACATCTTTATGCTCCTGGTCAGGATACACCATGGCCCAGATGTAACAGCCTGCCACTTACAGGCACCGGCGTGATTTCAACTGCGCATGTACCGAAGTAATCAATCACTGACTGCACACGTGCTATACATTGCACACACTGCACACACTGCTTGACAGAGGATACGAGAGCGGACTCCATGTGTGGCTGATTCTCTCCGCCCAGGAAACGGGCCTATCTGGGCGGCAACTAGGCTGTTACCGTACGGACACACTGAACAGATGCATCTCGTGGAATTGCCGTGAGCGTGTAGCCCAACTTCAAGGGGACGGATAGACGGAGAAGGGACAACAGTTTTGGAATGGATCTTTTGCACCCTGCATGGGGGTGGGGGGGTATAAGTGGTGATACTAACCAGCCGGTTAAACAGTGGGTGGTGCACATCTCTTCTAGCTATCGACCAGCACATTTCAAGCAACCCTAAGCACTTAGTGAGATTTAGAAAATCACACAAACGTCTGCTTGCGCTGGCGTACAGCACCTTTTTTTCCCTCTGCACCAGTTTTCATAAAGGTCTCCCTTTATCCGACGGGTGATATGTGGATCATCGCCTCCGCTTACCGGTCATCGCCCACTTTATAGACCGCGTTTAGGCGCAGGTCTTCAGAAAGTATATAAACTTTTGCTTTGACATGTAACACGGAGGGAAAAATCCTAATTTTTAAGTATTCACTGCTGCGAAGCATGGGAATAAGTTTATACAATATTGTGCCAAGACATACACTGTAGAGTTCTAAAAAGATTCATCATAAACTACTCCAAGTGGATAAAAAAATCCAACCACCCACTTCATGGCCTGTGATCCGAATTACCCATCGGAGTAACATAAATGTTTAATATTTCACCCACCTCAATAGCATCTTTAAATTCCTCATCTGGCTCAGCCTCCTCTGCTTCCTCCACACTTCCCGGAGAGAGATCCTGTCATACACAAAGCACACCGTTATCTACTAAATGCTGTTACAAATCTACAGCGAATGCATGTTAAGAGAAAGTATATATTATACTGTATATGGGGTGCGGCTCTGATTCCTTGTTGCCAAGGGCTCCATACAAAATTTCAAAGGCTTGAAACAAATAGGCAAAACATCTTTATTCCAACATCACAGAGCACAATTAACCGACGTTCCGATCCCCTCACATATCTTTGTCAATATATATATATATATATATATATATACACATACACACATATATATATATACATATATGTGTATATATATATATATATATATATATATATATATACATATATGTGTATATATATATATATATATATATATATATATATATGTGTGTGTGTGTGTGTGTGTATATGTATATATATATATATATATATATATATATATATATATACACACACACACACACACAAACACATTAGGGGTGAGCAGGTTCGGATTTCTGAAATCCGAACCCCCCCCCCCCCCCGAGCCAAGTCAGGCTCGACTTTTCCCGCCTGACTCGGATCGAAATCGAGGCAAAACGTCATCATCCCGCCTTCCGGGTCTCGCGGGTTTTGGATCCTATATAAGGTACCCGCGTCGGCGCCATTTTCTCACTCGGCTGTGGACAGTGAAGAGGGAGGGTGGGAGTTAGGGCTGGCTGGGCTGTGTAGTGTAGTGCAGTGTAGTGTTGTGCTGTGCTGCGCTGCTGTTGTCCATAGGGGCTGTGTCCACTCCTTCAAAGTCCATAGGGGCTGGCTGGACTGTGTTGTGCAGTCAGTTGTCCATAGGGGCTGTGTCCACTCCAAAGTCCTGTGCAGTGTCCCAGTCCTAAAGGGGTGCTGTAGTGTTGTCCAGGGGGTGCTCTGTCCATCAGGGGTGCTCCCCCCAAGTGCAAAAAAATATATATCTTTTCTGTGTTTGTGAATTGTGTGCACAGTAGCCGCACATATGTCAACAAAGGAGCAGCGCCAAGCGTGCGCCTGTGTCCCATAAGTAAAGGGCCGGCTGGTTTGTCCGTTAAAGGGTGCTGTAACCCCCAAAGGGCACTCCAAACAAAATAAAAAAATATTTTCTATGTTTGTGAATTGTGTGCACTATGGCTGCACGTGCATCAACAAAGGAGCAGCGCCAAGCATGCGCCTGTGTCCCATAAGTAAAGGGCCGGCTGGCTCATTTCTTAAAGCGTGGTGTAACCCACAAAGTGCACTAGTCTCCAACAAAAATAAAAAAATATTTTCGGTGTTTGTGTGCGCCTTAGCCGCACGTATATATCAAATCAATATAACATAAATGGAGGACCAAACTTTCTCCGATAAAAATAAAATAGGGAAAGATCAAGAACCACTTCCTCCTAGTGCTGAAGCTGCTGCCACTAGTCATGACATAGATTATAACATGCCATCAACGTCGTCTGCCAAGGCTGATGCCCAATGTCATAGTAGAGGGCACATACAATCCCAAATGACAAAGTTTAGGAAAATGACCTTAAAAAAAAATTTAAATCATCTGAAGAGAAACGTAAACTTGCCAATATGCCATTTATGACACGGAGTGGCAAGGAACGGCTAAGGTCTTTCCCTATGTTCATGACTAGTGGTTCAGCTTCACATGACGGCAGGGCCGGATTAAGGTCTGTGGGGGCCCCTGGGCAACAAACTTGTGGGGGTCCCTTATGCAATGTCCCCAGTAGCAGTGCCCCTTATGCAGTGCCCCCAGTAATGGTCCCCCCTATGCAGTGCACACTGCAGTAATGCCCCTTATATAATGCCCCCAGTAGTGCCCCCAGACCCAGTAGTGGTCCCCCCCTATGCAGTGCCCCCATTAATGGTCCCCCATATGCAGTGCCCACTGTAGTAATGCCCTTATGCAGTTCCCCCAGAAGTGGTCCCCCTATGCAGTACCCCTTATATAATGCCCCCAGTAGTGGTCCCCCTATACAGTGCCCCTTATAAAGTGCCCCCAGACACAGTAGTGGTCCCCCCCTATTGCCCCCAGTAGTAGACCCCCCTATACAATGGGGCCAGTAGTTGTCCCCACTATGCATGGACCCTAGAAAACACCCCCCAGTGCCCCCATGAAGCGGCCCCCTATACAGTGCCTCCTATAGCGGCCCCCCTATGCAGTGCCCTCTGTAGTGGCCTTCTCCCCTATGCAGTCCCCTGTAGCTGCCCCCCCCACCATGCAGTGACCTCTATAGCGGCCCCTCCCCTATGCACGCACAAACAAAAAAAAAAATCACCACTAACCTGAATTCCCGCTCCTGACGCAGTCGGCGCTGCCCGCTCCGAGTCCCGTCTCTTCCACTGCACTATGGGAGAGACGTCAGCGTCATGACGTCTATCCCATTATCAGCAGATGCGGGGGGAGCCGGAAGTCGGAGAGTGTATGTCACTGTGTAGTGTGGCCGCGCTCACTGTGCGGTCTACACTACACTAGCGGAGGGGTCACTAGCGGTGGGTGCAGACAGCGCACCGCTGCTAGTGGGGGCCCCTCCGGGTGTGGGGGCCCAGGGACGACCGCCCCTGTCGCCCCTCCCTTAATCCGGCCCTGCATGACGATGGAAGCCCTCCTCCCGCTAAAAAAATCAAACGAGTTAAGCTGGCAAAAGCACAGCGAAGAACTGTGCATTCTAAGAAGATATCACAAATCCCCAAGGTGAGTCCAAATGTGGTGGCGGTTGCGATGCCTGACCTTCCCAGCACTGGACGGGAAGAGGTGGCTCTTTCCACCATTTGCACGCCCCCTGCAAGTGCTGAAAGGAGCACCCACAGTCCACTTGCTGATATGCAAATTGAAGATGTCACTGTTGAAGTACAACAGGATGAGGATACTGGTGTAGCTGGCGCTGAGGAGGAAGTTGGCGAGGAGGATTCTGATGGTGATGTGGTTTGTTTAAATCAGGCTCCGGGGGAGACAGTTGTTGTCCGTGGGATGAAAAAGCCCATCACGGTCATGCCTGGGCAGAAGACCAAACATTCCACCTCTTTGGTCTGGCAATATTTCTATCCAAATCCAGACAACAACTCTCTTGCCATATGTACCATATGTAAAGGTGAAATAAGTAGGGGTAGGGACGTTAACCACCTAGGAACATCCTCCCTTATACGGCACCTGCAGCGCGTTCATAAAAAGTTACTGTCAAGTTCAGAAACTTTGGCTAAGACCGTAAGCAGTCCAGGGACACCTAAATCCCGTTGTACTATTGTATCCAAGCGCCTGCAAACCACACCGTCAACTCCCTCCTCGTCAATATCCTCCTTAGTCAGGATCGGAAGTAGTCCTGCAGGCCATGTCACTGGCATGACTGACTCTCCTATCCGGGATTCCTCCGGAGGATCCTGCATTGCTACGCCTACTGCTGCCGCTGCTGCTGCCGCTGGGAGTCGTTCATCATCCCAGAGAGGAAGTAGGAACACCACTACTTTTACTAAACAATTGACCCTCCAACAGTCCCTAGCGAGGAGGATGAAGTACGACAGCAGTCATCCTGAAGCAAAACGTATAACTGAGGCCTTGACTGCTATGTTGGTGTTAGACGTGCGTCCGGTATCCGCCATTAGTGCAGTGGGATTTAGACAATTGATGGAGGTAGTGTGTCCCCAGTTCCAAATCCCGTCTAGATTCCACCTGCATCCTCAAAGCAGCAGCGACAAGCGTGCGTCTGTCTGTTAAAGGGTGGTGTAACCCTCAAAGTGCGCTCCACAAACAATAAAAAAATTCTTCTTTTTTTTTCTGTCTTTGTGAAATGTGTGGGCTGTAGCCGCACCTGCATCCTCAAAGCAGCAGCGACAAGCGTGCGTCTGTCTGTTAAAGGATTACATCGGTGACAGCATCCAAGTAGGCATGTCAGACAGTCCGTACATGTACTGGCAGGAAAAAGAGGCAATTTGGAGGCCCCTGTACAAACTGGCTCTATTTTACCTGAGTTGCCCCCCTCCAGTGTGCACTCCGAAAGAGTGTTTAGTGCAGCCGGGAACCTTGTCAGCAAAAGGCGTAGGAGGTTGCTTTCACAAAATGTGGAGAAGATGATGTTCATAAAAATGAATTATCAACTCTTCCAGGGAGACCAGCCTCCAGAACGTACAGAGGGACCTGTGGTGGTGGATTCCAGTGGGGACGAATTAATACTCTGTGAGGATGAGGATGTACACAACACTGAAGAGGGTGAGGAATCAGTGAATGAGGAGGATGAGGATGACATCTTGCCTCCGTAGAGCCAGTTTGTGCAGGGACAGATTAATTGTCAGCTTGTTTTGTGGGGGCCCAAACGAACCAATCATTTCAGCCACAGTCGTGCAGCAGACCCTGGCGCTGAAATGATTGGTTTGTTAAAGTGTGCATGTCCTGTTTATACAACATAAGGGTGGGTGGGAGGGCCCAAGGACAATTCCATCTTGCACCTCTTTTTTTTCTTTGCATTATGTACTGTTTGGGGCCTAGTTTTTCAAACTGCCATCCTGTCTGCCACTGCAGTGTCACTCCTAGATGGGCCACGTGTTTGTGCCGCCCACTCATGTCGCTTAGCATAGTCATCCATCTACCTCGGTGCAACCTTTTGGACATAAAAACACTATTGTGAGGTGTGAGGTGTTCAGAATAGACTGGAAATGAGTGGAAATTAAGGTTTTTGATGTTAATAATAGCATAGGAGCAGAAAAATCAACACATTCTGTGATTTTAGCTGTTTTTATGCTTTTTTTAAAAAAAATACAGATCCAAAACACAAAACCCAGAACCCAAAACACCGAAGGGTGGTTTTGGCAAAACCAATCCAGATCCAAAACACGAAGAAAGATCCAGATCCAAGACCAAAGCACAAAAAGTGGCCCATGCACACCCCTACTACACATACATATACACACAAACAAAAAACACCCGTTGCCTTTAACCCGCGCTACGATGGTATAATATCACTGCAAAATCCCAATTTTCCTACAAGCTGCTCCTCTCTTCAAAAAACCCCCGTTAGAAGGATTATCATAAAACACAAAGAAACATACAAGAAAGGGCGCTACTGACAATTTAAGACCTCCTATTTTGATCTTAGATAATTGACTCTAATTATAATAATAAAAAACTCCTTATAAAAAGTCCTTAATTAGTGATATACACGGGTATCCCACAAGCCTTAATTTCTTCTTTACAGCAAAATCTCCATGTAACTTCTTTCAGTGGAAGAACACCCTCCAGATCTGAGGATACTCTCAATTAGTGTTATCGGAGACTTTAGCGGTATCAGAGAATGTAGACCAATAGAATAATTCTTTCATCCATATAATTCTCCTTTTGGGTTTCAGCTGCAAACAAACCCTCACACCAAAAGACACCCATAAAACAAATCAATATACCAATGGTAATATATGGATATTTGAACATAAAACATTAATTTTTATAAAATATTTTCATGTATATACCATAATAGTTACTGTGGTGGTTATGTAAAATAAAGCACCATTTGTGGGAATATTAGAAATGTTTTCCCACCTTACACTTCTGTTATTCACATCAGTAGGAACCCAACAAAATGTGCCAAGTGAGTAACCACATGCGTTTCGTCTTTACAAGGACTTCTTCAGGGGTAACACTAAAATTATGCCATTGGTATATTGATTTGTTTTTTGGGTGTCTTTTGGTGTGAGGGTTTGTTTGCAACTGAAACCCAAATGGAGGATTACAGTATATGGATGAAAGAATTATTCTATTGGTCTACATTCTCTGATACCGCTAAAGTCTCCGATAACACTAATCGAGAGTATCCTCAGATCTGGAGGGTTTTCTTCCACTGAAAGAAGTTACATGGAGATTTTGCTGTAAAGAAGAAATTAAGGCCCTCATTCAGAGGCGGTCACAAGAAGCGATCGCGCTCTCTGAATGAGGGTGGCTGCTTTTTTTTAGTGCGCCCTCCTGGTCGCTAGCTAAGCTGTGGGTTACCACCCACAGATTAGCGACCGACCAGGGTGATGGTAGCGATGGTCAAAACCATCGCGACCATCGGTGGCGGCCCCACTGACATCATTGCTGATGTCAGTGGAGCCGCCCCCAAACGGCAAGCGTTCCGTCGGGAACTCCTCCGTTTGGCTGGCCACCCCCCCTGCCCGCCTCCCAAATGGGGCGAGCTGTCAATCAACATCGAGTGTGACGAGCACTCCATCACAAGCCGGGTCTCGGGCATGAATAAGGCCCTAAGTCTTGTGGGATACCCGTGTATATCACTAATTAAGGACTTTTTGTAAGGAGTTTTTTATTATTATAATTAAAGTCAATTATCTAAGATCAAAATGGGAGGTCTTAAATTGTCAGTAGCGCCCTTTCTTGTATGTTTCATATATATATATATATATATATATATATATATATATATATATACAGAGTATTTCCCAATATAGGAAAAAACAGAGGTCACTCACCAAAGTAGTAACGCTTTTTCATTTAATCATGTGGGGACAATCCAAGCAGCATCACAGTATCGTCATCAACGTTTCAGTCCCGTAAGACCTTTGTCAAGACTGCAGCATATCATGCATCATATAGCCAACAGCAGCACACTTCCTGCAGCAGGCTGGTCACACATCTTGACAAATGTCTTACGGGACTGAAACTTTGACGACGATACTATGATGCTATTTGGATTGACGAATGCGGCGTGGCCCCCGCTCTCGCTCCCGGTATCGGCATGCGTGTATGCACTTGTCGATTCAGGCACCCTACCAGGTCCCGTCGCTAACTAGGTCGGTACACACTAGACATCGTCTAGTGTGTACAGGCCTTTACATTTTTCAGATGTGCATAGTCTGCATACAAACCAAACAAACACATATGTTTGCTGCTCCGGTTGGCCAAACGTGGTATTGCAACAACATGGTTATCTGGTCATAGTTCCTCCTTGGAGATTTCATGTTTGCCCCAGTACCCTAACCAATTCTCTGCAGTGAGCAAGACAGGAATCTGCAGCAAATAGCGGTCTTCCCAGTTCATTGTCTCACACACACACACACAAGTAGGATATATTACTGCATGAAAAGAGCTTGCATAATGCATTTTCTTCCAGATCTCCGGTAACAATGTAATGATTTATTTTCCGATCGTCCCATTACCGTTCAATAAAACCCAAAGTCTAACACTCTGGACAGGAAGACAAAATCATTCTGCTGCCATTTAAATCTTCATTGAAGTCAGGACAAAGTGGTATATATTCTGTGTGAGCCCATTCCTTTATAAAGTCACAGCGAGGCACTGTCATCATTCACGGATAAAAGGCTAGATCTTCAATTTCATTATAAAGCCTAGACTTTCATTTAATCTGCTCAAAAATACATCATCAGCAAAACAAAACTTGGCTGCATTGGCTAGGCCGAGTTTTAGAAGAAAGGGGTTTTTTTTTTTGGACATTTTAAGAATAAAACTGTAATAGCAGGAAAACATGGATTTATAGTCACTTAACAGCTTATGTACGGTTACATCGCACTCCATCAATTTACTCCAGTGGAGGACACGTTTCTGTTTCAGGGTTAGGAGAAATAGGGGGAGTTGTACTAAGCCTTGAAGAGAGATAAAGTACCAACCAATAAGCTCCTGTCACTTTACAGGGTGTGTGTGAAAAATGACAGGAGCTGATTGGTTAGTACTTATCTCCCTCCAAGGCTTACGAAATGTCCCCCATAAAGAGCTGTTTAGAAGAAGAAGAAAAAAAAAGGATCAAACCAGATCAAACTAATTTCAGATGAATGAGACTCAGGTGGGAGGGGCTTTGACAACCTTGCATGGAGAAAGCACTCAGGAATAAGGTTTGCTGGAGGCACACCCCCCAAATAACGTCATTTAGGGGGTGTGGTCTGTGTTAATTAGCCTCTTCCGGTCACAGGCGCCTACGTCTCGGTCGGCACAGGGCGTGGCCCCTACTGTGGGTGGTGGCTGTGGAACTTATGACGTGCCTATGCACTTTTGGTGGTGGTTGGGGGCAGTATGCTGAAGTTTTGCTTAGAGTGCCGAGAAACCTTGCACCGGCCATGGGTGCATCAATAAAATGAATTAAAAATATTTTCCCAAATAACCGCAAGTCAGCCCATTTTTCTCTCAGTTTATTATTGTCCCCTGTTGGAGAGGTAAAATAATGATGTACCAAGTCCATCATTTGTTTTTCAAACTAATAGCTTTGAAACAGTACACAAAAAATGCTGAGGCCATTGTTCCACTTATCGCAGTAAAAAGTGATAATTTTTGCATGAAAAATTTGTTTCATAATACACCCAGTGCTGTAACAGGGCACTATGCCGCCCCTTTAGCTGTCCCACCCTCGAAGCCCGTGACATCATGATGTCATGCCTAGGACGATGGGGCCATTGGCTCAGGGAAGTAGAGCACTGCCTGGATAGTCTGCAGGATGCCGGTCTGGAGCGTCTCTTGAACGCTCCGGGCGGCTCTGCAGTAGTTGCTAGTGGCTGCATGGTACTATTCCAGGCACCCCGAAAGCCACATACAGGTGCCGTGGGGCAGAGATGGTGCCGCCCACAGGGCACTGCGTGGTGGCACAGCCTGCACACCCTTAGTTACGGTCCAGAATACATCTGCCCCTGAGTGACTATTTTTCCAAGTTACACTATGACCCCGAACAAGAGATATTGGTGGACAACCTGTTGTTCAACCACATACAACCAAATTTGTTCCCGATGAATAAGAATTTAAATGGTGTATAATATAAATGATCAATCTCAAGCTCCCACACAGTACAATGGTTGGCCAATTTGGTCACAGTGATTAGGGATTAATTAATTGCATTGCCAAGCACATAACGAGCAATTTCTGAAAAGCCAACTGCCGGCATGAACATACAAAAAACAGAACACAGCATGAGCTAACTAACAAATCACCAACAATAGTGTTTGCCTTTCTTTCATACTAAATCTGGTGCCATTTGTATCAATTCCAAAATTGCCCTTTAAATTCTAGCAAGAAGGGTTGTCTTCAAAGTATTTCCTTTTTTTGTTTAAGCTATAAAATATTTTTTTATTTTTACAACCCAACACAGTGTTCCCCAAACTGCGTGCTTCTGCACCCTGGGGCATTTAGGACTATGTTGGGCATATAACTAGCAGGTGGGGAGGTCTCTGGGCATGTGGGAACCAATGTGCATATAAATGGAAGGTGGGCCTATCGGGAGGTCAGTTGGGCATTATAAAGGGCAACTAAAGAGGTCTGAGAACAGGTGTGCGCTCTGATGGGAATAAAAACGACATGTGGGGGAGGTCTGAGGGCTTGTGAGGGATCTCATGGGCATATAAAATGCGTGTGGGCTATATCTGAGGACATGTTAGGAGATCTTATGAGCATACAGATGGCATGTGAGGAGGTCTGAGAGCAAAGGGTAGGTCTATATCTTTACGCCTCTTCTTCTGTTCTACTTGATAAGCAAAACCAGCATGGCATGGATATAAATGATGTGGACAAACAGAAATGCAAAAGTGTCCATCACATAACGGATACCCAAGATTGCCAGGAAAGCATAATTTTCTTGTATTAATAATTTTTGCGAGTATCTGAATTGGAAAATTTTGGCCTAGGGTCACCGTGAAAAAAATTAAATAAATAACCTTGACTCTAGATTGTTGCAATTTTTTTTTTTTTTTTAATATATAGTTTTTTTTTGCAATTTACATCCATTTTGCTAACAACTATGCATCAGTGCCTAAATGGTAATATTACAATGCAAATAATAAAAAAATTCTGTTTCTAATGGTACAAATTCCATTGCAGGAGGGACCATATATTGTTTTTTTTCTGTTCATAGTGTAGTTTGTTTTTACTTTATTTTCATAATGCGGCCTCTGTGATATCCCTATATCCTTGTGAATAGCCTCTTATCTCATCAATAGAGAGCCCTCCCTACCTTTAATTTTGTCTACCTTGTAAGTTCCAGTTTTATGTAAGCCCCATTTTCACTAGTATCAAATGCTGGGTACACAGCTGGTTATAGATACTAAATAGATAAAAATATATCGGCTCAGTCAATACAATGGTATTTTCCATAGCGTGCGGATGAAAGGTAGACTTACATGTTAATAGAAAACATTGGAATATCCTGCATTATCTGTAGACGCTAATAAATTATTAGTGTCTAGAGATCCTTTATTTGAAAGATACAGTATGGCGGTGATAATGATATGGGGGGGGGGGGGGGGGAATCTGGCTTTCACTGACCATTGGTCAGGGCAAGAAACCTCCAAATGAATTAAAGATTTAGGAACACTGATTTTTTTAGTCCCCTCTCTCAAGCATAGAAGCCCTTCAAAAATGATCTGGCCTGCTATTATGTATGGTTTATGCGACCATGAATATATTGGACTGTCCATTTTCCTTTAAATAACAGGTTTTATAGATAAGCCAGTCTCAATAAGACAAGGCTTTCTCTGCAGATCACTCCGCATAAACATATAAAATATATTTAAATGCTTCTAACTGTGAACATATGGTGCATCAGCCCCGCCCTCCTCTATCCTTGGCGTCGGCGAACCTCTAGCTGCGTTATTGGCTTTGTTCTTTTCCAGGGCTGTTGGGGGGGTAAAAATTAATCATGTTTGCAACACCAAGTGAGACGTTACTTTGTGAAATCCTACCAGTTTGTGGCTTGTAAACTCGGAGCTGTCCAAGCAGGAGGAGAACTGAAGAGAATGAGAATGCAGGAGGAAACACAAGAGCGAGACATTACAATAATATTAAAAAGAGGAACAGTTGCGAGATAGGAAACCAGCAGGGCAAAGAATTCACAGAGTTTAGCAACCAAAATAGAAAAACGGGAGACATTGAATTACAGCTATAGCTAAAGGGGAATAACTTTCCCAAAAACACATTCATCATGAAAATAAACAAAAGCAAGGCCTCGGCCCACGGAGGACGTCCGGGCCTGGGGCCAAGTTTGGACAAAGCTCGCAGGCCTCTGCCAGGCTACAACGGATTTAGGAGACTCCATCCAGCATCAGAACAGGAATACAACTCTGTGGGATTTCAGGATGTATTTCCAAGTTCCCAGATGGCTGGTAGTCAACTGATTATCGGCAATGTCCAGGGAGTATTAAAAAGGAATGCGCGGAACAATGTAACAAATAAATTAAACGGTATGATAACGAGCATCAGATGCACGCAAAAATATATATATATTTATACAGCCCACGAGATTAATTATGAAGCCTGTGAAAGATCAAAAGGAGATTAAACTAATGGTACGATAACTGCAATTTTTTTATTATTATTATTTCCGCCTAATGAAACGCAATTTTTTGTTCTCCTTAATGCAAATATTGTGCTTTCATGTGATTTTTATATCTCAAAGACGGATGCAATATTATATACTATAACAAATTACATAGGGAAAAGAGGAATTGCTCATAGAGGCCTATTGCCTCTCATACCCCTTTCAGACATACCGAATATCCCGGGAATTTGGCCTGCACGTTCCCGGGTAGCCGACCCTTCAATTGACCAGGGAATTTCCCGGGACTTAAGTCCCGGGAAATTACCCTGCTTATGTCTGAATGGTGCTACCCGGGAAATTACTCCCGGGCTGCGCCAAGCAGCTTTTACATTGAGTTGGCAGCGCAGAGCGTCCTATAGGACACTCAGCGCTGTTGCTCACCCCCACCCCGCGCCGGAGATCGCCGGCGGGTCTCTGCCACAGCGGGCCGTCCGCACTCCCGCTGGACCACCAGGGCAGATATAAATAATTTATAATAATAAAATGGAATGGCTGCAGTGATTGGTCAGATGCCAGCTGCATGATGATGACATCATCAGCGGCAGCTGGAAAGGGGGTAGGCTAGGAAGGGCAGAGGAGAGGCAGGTAATATTAAAAACTAAAAAACCCGACTTATGTCTGAAAGGGGTCTACCTGGGAATTTCCCGGGTAGTCGCTGTAGTGTGAAAGGGGGTCTTGACCACATACCCGGGAATTTGCACAGGAGAAATTCCCGGGTCGGAGAAGGAAATTTCCCGAGTCGTATGTCTGAAAGGGGTATTAGTGGTGTGAAAAGCCTCATTGTCAATTTTGCCAACTGGTTTAACGACGGAGAGGGGGTAAAGAGTTTTCCACCTTCAGATGACTTTTTGCTAATAAGTTTGTACATGCCATCTTGCAACTTTTGCTAAGTATAGGGCTTCGTTTTTTAGTCTTTTTTATGAGCGAAGCCATAACTGTGTACAGAAGACTGCTTTGTTCTGTAGCCCAAGGCAATAAAAATAAATAACTGTGCTCGATGTTATAAAGAGATGGCTGAAAAGCACAGAAAGCTGTTTGCCAACGTCGCAGGAAAGTATATACTGTACAAGTCAACAGATGAAATTTAGTCATGAGATCCCAACAGTTTTGGCCACATGACCCATTAAATCTAAATATATTTCTAGTAGAACCTTTATATACTGAATCCGACAACTTAACGCAACTTTTATACCAAACCATTAATAGTGTCACATAATCCCGATAACAGAGTTACTACCCATCCCTTTTCCACGTGGTCATTGGCGCAATAGATATCTGCTGGGTAATTACTCACCTCCGGATTGGTGGGAACTGGAGTGGGAGCGCGATCCACAACTGGAATATTTTCATCCTCCTGCTCCGCTTGTGCAGGTTCTACGGGGGCGCTGTCACATCGGCTCCTCTGCTGCAGAGCGGCTCTGCATTCTGCCACAACTAAAAGCACAAAAACGAGATGTGAGACGTATGCAAGAAAATAACTGAATAAATAAAAATCCTTACAAAAGACACACGTATTAGCACAGCATAACAAAGCACATTGACCCCAACACTGACCTATTATCCTTCACTGCAAATGACCAGCATTCTCTTCCCCAGTAAGCTGCCATCATCACCAGATACAGTCAGGTGCATAAATATTGGGACATTGACAGAATTTTCATAATTTTCAGAATTCCTACACTGTTCACCTGATTTGGATGTAATTACCCTCAAATTAGATCGGAAAGTCTGCAGTTAAAGCACATCTTGTTTGTTTCATTTCAAAGCCATTGTGGTGGTGAATAGAGGCCAAAATATGAAAATTCTGTCAATGTCCCAATATTTATGCACCCGACAGTATGTATGGCAGAGAAACGCTTGTCATTGCAGACCACACATTGCAGAAACACGCCACCACCTGCTGGACTGATAATAACGCCTTGGCCAGTCATACGTGCAGGGTTGGACTGGCCCACAGGGGTACAGGGGAAATGCCTGGTGGGCACCCCCCCTCCTCTAGGTGTCAGGTTCCAGGCCTCAAATTATACATAGGCACTCTATTAGACAGCCTACTGGTTAGTCAAGTGTCTGTGGTAAAGCATGGACCCCTACCACTGCATTCCCCCGGTGGGCACATCATGCCCCCATCCAACAATGCATACATGGTATAGCTTACCTCAAACCCAAATGCCAGTTGCATAATGCAAAGACAAAGTACTCTTCCTAGAAGCCAGCACTGTATATAGGGGCCTCCACACCCCTGGTAAAATGAAGGACTTGCTCAGCTGCATTGTGACATCATGACGTCACCCTGCACATCTGCACCACAATATGGAGGCTACATGATGGCGCCCACACCAGGTGCTCAGACCAAAAGGGAGAGGCTGGGGTAATTTACAGAAAGACTTCTCTGGTATCAAGCAGCCGCATGCCCACCAAGGTTTAAAACTTGTGACTGGCGGAGCCGGGCAGCATTCCCCCCTCCCTCTCGAAAAGTCGGATTCTGGCCAACCGGTAGATATGGCCCTGCAGCCAGCCACCTACTGCAGAGATCAACCAACGACCCCATCCACATCTCCCTTCATTTGTTCTGGAATCATTCAGGGCTATGTAAGAGTGGTCAATGGTCTTAAAAGATATCAGTTTAGAAGTAGATATGGATGACCTCAGTGTGGTGTGCCGACGGTGGGAAAATATCTGTGCAAGGGGACATGAGTAACAATCCACCTGTATGCCAAATTATAGAGTAGTTAGTTAGACAATATCTAGATAGACACCATATGTTAGACAGTCAATAGACAGGGAAAAAAGTTAGACACATGAAAGTTAGACATGTAAAAAGTTCGACAGGTACAAAAGGTCGACTGGGTCAAAAGTTCGACATGAAAATGGTCGACAATTATTTATTTATTTATTTTAGCCCTAATCTTCACACTAACCCTCCCTCCTGGTGCCTAAACCTAACCGTGGGGGTAAGTGCCTAACCATAACCCTAAAAAAAAAAAGAAAAAAAAAAAATATGTGTTGACCATTTTTTGTGTCGATCTTTTCATGTCGAACTTTTGACCCTCTCGATCTTTTTACATCTAACTTTAGTGTGTCTGACTTTTGTCTGTGTCGAACTTTTATCCTTGTCTAACTATTAACTGTCTAACATCTGGTGTCTATCTAGACATTGTCTAACTAATTACTGTCTGTCTATAGTCCGGGCAATGTATCCTTACGATCGTCATGGAACGGATACGGCATATTTGGGGGCAGTCCTACCTGCATAGAGCGGTTGTGAGCAGAACCTTGGGGTACACTCAGAAAAACTTTATTATTTTTCTTTCATACAGTAAGTCCCCTGACGTGGAGAAGAGGATGCCTCTTTGTGATCTAGGGGTTCTTAGCAAAATGTGGCACACGACAGTCGTGCCAGTACGTTAGAACGGTGTTGCAGGGGCGTGCATAAATTAGCCACTGCGATGCCCTACGCAGCTTGAGTACTCATAGAATGCGTGGAAGTTAGCAATTCCCGAGTAAGGTCAGACCTTGTGCAAGTGTGCATGAGGCTGCGATGATTCTCGATATTACCGACGGTTTCGCAGTATTGCTAAACATTACAGATGTGTGTAAGCTAAAGTGGGCGTCCTTATGTTGTAATGCGGCTGCATAGCGATCACAATGAATTCGCATACTGTCGCAGATGAACTGCGTGCGTAATCGCTATTGCATTTGCAGTTGCGATTGGTAATGAATCAGGCCCATAGACCTCAATCGGAACCCATCGGTTTAAGTGCACTGCAGATAAAGAACCACCAAACTGCACTACAAATGGCTTTTTCTGAAATTAAAAAAAAAGACAGGCGCAGTTATTACTTTACTACATCGCGCCGCTCATACATCTGGAACTCGCATACAGTATGTGAGCGAAGAATAGTCAGTCAGACAAACTAGAGATACTGGTGAATGAAGGAATTACTAAGCGGATGTATTTCATTGTTTGTACACTGAGGGGCACATCCAATTACCCACGGTGGGGATTCAATTAGCAGGGATTCCACGAGCGGGTGTCCCCGAGACCCCGCGCGCAAGTCCCCGCTGTCAGACTTTACCTCGTTCTATTCGGCCTCAAGCGAGCGGGTAAAACACACTGATTCCGCAGTTCTCGCGGTATCAGTGTGTTCTCGCGCAGGAGTCCCGTTCTAATGACGCGGGGAAATAGCTATTTAATTGAATAGCTACTCCCCGCGTCGCGGGACTTTTGCCTGACAATTAGCCGCGGGTGAAATCCCGCGGCTAATTGGATATGCCCCGAAATTCTTATTTACTAAGCCTGGATGGAGATAAAGTGAACGAAGATAAAGGCCCAACCAATCAGCTCCTGTCATTTTTCAAACACAGCCTATAACATGACAGAAACGGATTGGTTGTTACTTTCTCTCTCTCTAAGGCCCGTATTCAATTAGTTTCGCACCGCAGAAAAGTTTTACCTGCCTGAGTTTTCGCCTACATCGTGTGTTTTGGACGCAGAAACTTATCGTGCGCGTCCCCGCTATTCAATTCCAAACCACACAAAAACGTCAAGTGGCAAATTCAGAACAGGTGGAAAGGTGCCGTCAAAATTGGGTAAATCAGCCTGAAACCCCCAAAAAGATCAACTAACATTGGGGAATAATGTAGATGTGTCCGAATAGCCCTGATAAAACTATTTGGGGTACTTACGTTGTATCTATAGCTTCTTATTAGCGTCTTTGCACAAGTGGTGAAGACTGGCATTAAGTAGTATTTTTTGGTGAAAATAAGTAGTCCTGTCAAATTTGGGGGTACATGATAATGGGGAAGATGTATGAAGCCCAGAAACGGTATCAGCGCACGTTATGTGCGCCGATACCGCTTCTCCCCGATGTATATCGGGGGTCTGGACGGTAAATGACAGATAGCAGTGCCGATAGCCTGGGCTATGTACGAATGGTCAGATCGTCTGACCGTTCGGCCGGCTATAGCTGTCGTTATCGACAGCTACAGCCTGGCGCTAGTCTATCCCCAAAGCAGGGACAACGTTGTCTCTACTGCGGTGGCTGCCAGCTCCGCGCGGGGATCTCGCGATACTTGCGAGATCCCGCGCATGCTCAGTGGAGCCGGCCGGGACAGAGACACAGGGCATCAGCACTAGGCTGATGTGCTGCTGTCTCTAACGGGTAGCACCGGAGGGGGGAGTTATCGCTCCCCCTCTCCGGCCGATGAGATGTTCTTACATCTCATCGGTAGTGCTTCCTGCTTTGCCTCGGTAAAGAGGCGAAGCAGGAAGCGTTATAGCGGCACGTTAAGTGCCGCTATCATACATCTACCCCAATGGATGCTAGCATATTTATAGGTCTCTAAAGTCAATTTAAAAAAAAAATCATGAAAAAACCACCTTCATACATGCGCCTGCAATCCCAAAAACACCTGACCCATCCTTGCAGACCCCCAAGAAGTCTATTTCGCTAGTTTTTATGCCCCCCCCCCAAAATGAAAGTACTCTTTTGGGGTGTTCTTAAGTTTTTTCTCTGGATTTTTTGACACAGTTGTCCTTTGGGGGGGCTGTCCCCAGTGTTTTCAGTGGTTTCCCCACCTTTGCACCCCAAAATACATTTTTTGCACTTCTTTTCCCCCGCTATTCTGAGGCAAATCTTTTTCGCCTATTACGTTACACTGTTCGCGTAGGCGAAAACCGTCTGGAATTGAATTAGGAGATAAGTTCTGACCACGGGAAAAGCCCCGATCCGCGATACTTTTCCATGGAAAATGGCTCTTTGCTTCTAACTGAATACGGCCGCACATCTCCCGCACAGTTTGGGCTCTAAAACCCATACAGCTACTGTATGCAGGCGTTCTACTACAATCTATAATAATCTACTATAACGTTTATGCCTTATGCCAGAAAGTCAGTATTGTCATTGCACTTTGTCTTTGCTACTTTCACTTAGAACCATCATAATCCAGACATCATGGGATGACTGACAAAATGGCAAAGGTCGCCGAGTGTCATCAAAAATGATCTCGTTACTGGTTTGTATTATTGGGGCGGTAAAAAAAAAAAAAAAAAACCTCTTTGCAAATAAGAAGCATTCAAAAAGGTAAAAAGTTGCACAATGGACACTCGGCGCTAGAGTCCCGGCATGGCGTGACTAGAAGAGCTGCCTTTTTACCCAGCTAATCATCCGAGTCACAAAGAGAAGCAACATGAAATGCCAGCGTCAGTATTCAGGGTAACTGTGCGTTGTACTTTTGTCGCAATAGTGATGTGACCAAGTCTCTGGCAGGATGCTTGGCATGGCTAAGTGGCAATGTCTGTGGTGCACCACACAGGGCTATTGGTGTGAATTGAGCAAAGGTGTATGTCATTATGCGCATTTATTGAAAAAATTTAATTAGTTACAAATTGCGTCACCAGATGGAGATATAAATCACTTGAACAGCTGTACAATTATCTGCAGAACGGGTCATCGGCTGCTACTTTTAGACATTTCGGCCACCCAAGGACAGGTACAAGGCTCAGAATAAAGTAATCAGGTGTGGCGGAGTTAAAAATAAATAAATAAATGTAGATGGATATTCCCTTGAATACAACAACACTACTTGTAGGTTTTAAAACTAGAAAAAGCAAAGAAAAAAAAAATGTAGAGTGTCCCCTATCACTTGTGTAACCACGACAGTCTTGTCCTTACCTAAAAACCTCTCCAATACAGGACGCAGTCAAAAAGCCGGCGGTCGAAATGCCGACCGCCGGCTTCCAGACTATCAAATCCCGGCAGGGCACTAATGACAGGTGTCGATATCTCGACGCATGTCATTATACCTACGCTGGGAGCCCGACATAACGAACGAAGGTAAACCAGGCGATGGGTGCGGACAGCCGCTTGGGTTAAGGGCTCCTGGGGGGACTTAAGTGTTAGGCACCCCCCCAGGAGGAGGAGGGTTGGGCTGCGGGACGGGGGGAGATTAGGGTTAGGCACTAGGGGGGAGGTTAGGGTTAGGCGCTCCTAAGGGAGGGTTAGGGGGGAGGAGAGGGTTAGGGATAGTTAGAAACTTACCTTAGTCGGGATCCTGCTGTTCTGCTTTCCGGCGTCTGTATAACATCCGCCGGGCTAACATCCAGCAGTATTTCATACCGATCCCCATAAGACTGCTCATTAGTTTATTAAGTTACAGAAACAAAGATAGTTGATCTACATCAAATCCGCCATTTAAATCAAATACAAAAAACCCAACATATTGCATTTATCCTATTTGACGTTGATAATTCCCTCTATTGCTGAAGCAGGCTTTCTGATGCTCTGCGTCAAGCACAATGCGTTCACCCCAGAGTTACACAGTACTCTGACACCATCCCACTCACAGCCCCCACAACTGCTGCTTTCCGCAAACGGATTAAATAAATCCCCACTTTAAAAAGTACTTTTTTTTATTTTGCGTTGTCCAATTGATCTGTGTCCAGCACACGGGCTGTGCCAATAGGCATTTAAGAAACTGGCAAACTATACGGTAACATTCTTCATCACCCTTATCTCCCTGCTAAATTTGTACAAAGCTTTATATGACTCAGACTTCGAAATATCCTCCTATCTGGCCTTATTAAATTAGTATGACCTATTCCAAGCCTTCTAATATTTGCTTCGGTTCCTTCCTACATTTATTGTGATCGGTTATAACGTATATTATAAAGGTGCGCCTCTATTTACATGCCAACTGCTGCCAGAATTGTTTTGTTTTTTTTTAAATCCCCAAGACTTGAAATTGTGCCGCGCGTGTTACATCCACAGAACTTTATCTAGAACAGGTTGCTTGCACCATGAGACACAAATTCCTACAAATCCTCTCTCTCTTTCTATGGCTTCCAATTGTTCAATAGTAAATAGTGTATGCTACAAAAAGGTAATTCTTTATTAAAGAACCACTAATTGCAAAATAATAAAACTTAAATGAAAGAATATAAATATTCACCTATATATTTTCTATGACATTAAGCCTTTGATTACAGCTGCAATGCAAAAGTGCACTGCGAGCTGGAGAACCTGAAAAAGAAGAGGGAGGGTGGAGACCAAGCAAGGGGGCGGGGCTACAAAGCACTGTACAGTCAGTACCTGCAGCTTGGGAGAGAGGACAGCAGGGGAGGTGGGAGGAGTAGGGATGGCATTGAATGGTTACCGGGTTTCCAATATCAAATAAAAGTGATGCAATGGCTAATAGCCATCGCATCAAAGCCATACAATGGTATTACAGGCTGTGTTTGAAAAATGGCAGTTAGGAGGATTAGTACATCTCCCTTATAGAAACTATCAATGGTTATACTATAACCATTGATAGTACATCTTCCCCATAGAAACTAAGCCTTGGAGAGAGATCAGCTCCTAACTGCCATTTTTCAAACACAGGGGGAAATGTACTAAGCTCTGAAAAGTGATGAAGTGGAGAGTGATAAACGAGCAGCCACTCAGCACCCAACTGTCATGTTACAGGCTGTGTTTTAAAAATGACAGTTGGGAGCTGATTGGCTGGTGGTTTATCACTTTTCAGAGCTTAGTACATCTGGCCCACAGCCTGTAAAGTGACAGTTAGGAGCTGATTGGTTGGTAATCTCTCGCTGTCCAAGGATTAGTACATATCCCCCCAAGTGTGTAGAAGTAGTTGGAGTGTCGCGCATGCGCACATAAGCTGAGCTGCAGATACGACTTCTGTGTGTCCACAGCTGCATTCAAGCTGTCAGCCATTGCATGGGCATCGAAAGCAGCATCCTATGGTTGGCAACCATTGAATACCTGCAATTTCATGGAAAAATCGGGAACATCGATAGTTGCTAACCATCAGTTTACAATGTCCATCCCTAGACAGGAACAGCTGCAGACAGTATACCAAGTGATGATGTAAGGTAAAGGGGAGTAGGGGAGACACGCACATGCGCAGATTGGCCGTCGTGCGTTCGCATGATATAAAAGACTGTCGCTGGCTGTGATAGGCTGAGTGGAGGACACCGCCAAGGAGGGAAACGTCACTGGACCTTGCCGGCGAGGAAAGTAATGATGAAAGCCAGTGGCATATTGGTTTGCATCATAGCGATACCCAAGGAAATATGCCGCTGTTATTAAGGTTCGTTAATAAATGGGGCCCGCAGATTGTAAGCTCCACTGGGGCAGGGACTGATGTGAATGAATGAAATATTCTCTGTACTGCGCTGCATAATACATGTGCGCTATATAAAGTACTGTTAGTAAATAAAACACTGCAAATTACAGAAGCTGTAGTCACGTCCCCCCTTTATGCTAGTTTTTAGGAAGATTTCACACGTGGCTGATGCAGGGGGAGCGCTGCCCCAATGGTCAGCAAATCTCTTTGCACGTGTCCAAAACAGAAGCATACAGTATGTGCGCTGTGGATTTCCACCATTCTGCCACTTACGCGGGCCTGCGGCGCTCTAACGCAGGCAGTGATGAGTGTTCACCCCAACAGGGACAGAAATGTATATACGCCTGGGGAAGGTGCATTGTGGGTGGTGAGGTGTAAATACAAGCCGGTGATGGTCAGCACCAGTGAACCACTTGGATGTTAGCGAATGTTCTCTGCTAAGATGTTTGGTGCTTTTCTCTGACACTGGCCTGGAATAGGGTTCTGAGAGTATCTCAGCGTGTTTACTCATTTACATATGCGAGACGGGGGGATTGGTTCCGCAGTATTGCGAGACATTGCAGCATGATGCCCAACAACAAAGGAGTTTGTTGCACGGAATGGTTTCTGAGTGGGTTGTATGTATAGTATATGACATGCACTTAGCGTAAAGTGGGATCCGCTGCCTACCGAAACGCATATGTCACAGCTTGAATTTTGAGAATTGGTGAAAATAAATCCTATTTGTGTGCGCCCTAATACGGTTTTCAGTCTTGTATGGTGTGTGTGTGTGTGTGTGTGTGTAAGGGGGGGGTAGGTTAGTGTGTGTGCGGGGAAGGGGGTAGGTTAGTGTGTGTGCGGGGAAGGGGGGAGGTTAGTGTGTGTGCGGGGAAGGGGGGAGGTTAGTGTGTGTGTGGGGAAGGGGGGAGGTTAGTGTGTGTGTGTGGGGAAGGGGGGGGGCGGGAGGTTAGTGTGTGTGTGTGTGTGTGGGGAAGGGGGGAGGTTAGTGTGTGTGTGGGGAAGGGGGTAGGTTAGTGTGTGTGTGTGTGTGTGTGGAAGGGGGAGGTTAGTGTGTGTGTGGGGAAGGGGGCATGTTAGTGTGTGTATGGGGAAGGGGGTAGGTTAGTGTGTGTGTGGGGAAGGGGGTAGGTTAGTGTGTGTGTGGGGAAGGGGGTAGGTTAGTGTGTGTGTGGGGAAGGGGGTAGGTTAGTGTGTGTATGGGGAAGGGGGGAGGTTAGTGTGTGTGGGGAAGGGGGCAGGTTAGTGTGTGTGGGGAAGGGGGTAGGTTAGTGTGTGTGTGTGTGTGTGTGTGTGTGTGGAAGGGGGAGGTTAGTCTGTGTGTGTGGGGAAGGGGGTAGGCTAGTGTGTGTGTGGGGAAGGGGGTAGGTTAGTGTGTGTGGGGAAGGAGGGAGGTTAGTGTGTGTATGGGGAAGGGGGGGTAGGTTAGTGTGTGTGTGGGGAAGGGGGGAGGTTAGTGTGTGTATGGGGAAGGCGGGAGGTTAGTGTGTGTATGGGGAAGGGGGTAGGTTAGTGTGTGTGTGGGGAAGGGGGTAGGTTAGTGTGTGTGTGGGGAAGGGGGGAGGTTAGTGTGTGTATGGGGAAGGGGGTAGGTTAGTGTGTGAGTGGGGAAGGGGGGAGGTTAGTGTGTGTATGGGGAAGGGGGCAGGTTAGTGTGTGTGTGGGGAAGGGGGCAGGCTAGTGTGTGTGTGGGGAAGGGGGGAGGTTAGTGTGTGTGTGGGGAAGGGGGGAGGTTAGTGTGTGTGTGGGGAAGGGGGGGTAGGTTAGTGTGTGTGGGGAAGGAGGGAGGTTAGTGTGTGTATGGGGAAGGGGGGGTAGGTTAGTGTGTGTGTGGGGAAGGGGGGAGGTTAGTGTGTGTATGGGGAAGGCGGGAGGTTAGTGTGTGTATGGGGAAGGGGGCAGGTTAGTGTGTGTGTGGGGAAGGGGGGAGGTTAGTGTGTGTATGGGGAAGGGGGGAGGTTAGTGTGTGTGTGGGGAAGGGGGGAGGTTAGTGTGTGCGTGTTGATTCAGTAATGATGAGACCAACAAATAAGCATAACGCATAGGTTTAGTTACAGTAATATGGAATGCATTTCACAACACAAAACAATAAAGAGGAGGAAGTAGAAAGAGCGGCAGGATCATAGAGTTGATGACAGTGGGCAAGGCCAATACACTGACCGAGCTTATAAGTCAATTGGTTGGATTAGACTTACTGGTTTTAAGTATCCCTCGCAGCGAGATCAATACTTAATCACTGGTAACAATACGGCCTCTGGTGATGAATAGGTCCCTATATGTGAACATCCTAACTGCCCCCCCCCTCCCCAACATCCCCATTGTTAGGGACTGGCTCACTGTCCTGCCAGCATGTACCTGGCTCTCAGGTTATGGGAGTAAGGTAAGTGATGCAGGACTGGAATGAGGGCACAGGGAGTTTCTGTATGTACCTCCCAACTGTTCCCCCATTCTAAGGGATGGGTTCACTGTCAGACATGAGACACCAGTTGCTGAGACTATACCTCCCCCGGGTCCAACTGCCCGCCCAGGCCGCCCCGCCGCCTGCTTTCTCCTCTAGATCTCAGCTGCCGCTAACGCCCGCTACCTCCCCCCGGGTCCTGGCCACAGCAAACGCCGGCTTACTTCCCCCCGGTCCCGGCCCAAGCTACCACCTGCAGAGGACAGCCATCTTGCTGCACCCAAGTGAAGCCACAGTGAGTACACCTGCTGGAGGCTCCTACTGAGGCTGCGCAAGGAATTGAATCTTCCTATCTCTATAATGGTGCAATTTTGAGGTAATCGTTTAAAAACTGTAACTTTCTCAATTACCTGAACCCCAAAAGGCCCTACACTGGAACAATAGCTACCTAATAAAACAAACCCCAAGTATAAATTTGCCCCCTACCCTGAGTTATGCCTCCCCAAATATCCCCCATAGAGAACAGAAGAAAAAGTGGTCCTAACTGAGGGCCTGGTTCAGAGCCGCTCGTAAGCGGCCGCTCGTTCGCTCTGGGCGATGTTCGCACAACTGCGCATGCGTATGAGTCGTAATGCGCATGCGCCAACCAGTCATTGCGGTCGGATGCGCTCGCAAAACAGCGAGGGGCTGCTAATTTGATTGACAGAATGTACCGTTTGTGGGTGGTAACAGGGGAAGGTGCTTGAAAACGGGGGAGTGGAGATCCGAACGCAGGCGTGCCTAACGGTCAAAAGGGCGTTTAATGGGAGTGCATAATTACTAAAGGAGCGTCATCGACCACGTCACTTGGTTGTCTTTTAGCCTGAACTGCTCGCAGTGATAGCGGTAAGGAAAAGCTACCACAAGCACTGCGAGCAGTTCAGATGCCTTTCGATGTACCCGATTAATCTAATAAATACCGGAGATGACGTGTGATGCGAACGGCAAAGGGGCGTCTTTACAAAATAGCGAGCGCATTTTTCGTTCGCTCGCTCAGACAAAGGCGTCAACAAACCGCAAAGAGCGAGCGCTCAATTTAAATAGACGGCCCCTTTTTTTGGAACGACCGTCTGCAAATAGCGTCCGGCTCTGAATCAGGCCCTGAGTGTGTCAGAAAAACTGACAGTTGGAACTTTAGATTACTCCCAAATCCTTACTTTTTATTTTTTTGCCCTGAAATTTGGCATGCTGCACCGAGCGACAGTTCTACCCGCCCATGCCAAATTTCAGCTCAGTACTTCCTATAGCTTTTGAGGTGTAGCCCCTTAAACACCATGCCCCCCCCCCCCCCCGTCCGGAATTCTCTATGGAGATTTCTGTTTTTTTCGATTCAGTCTGAATATAAGGGCACACCTCTGCCCTTAAAATATTATATATATATTACATATTATATATATATATATATGTAAATATACACACATACATACACATACACACACACACACTGTATATACACACACACACACACACACACACAGTATACAGATAGAGAGAGGAAGAACTATGGTCAGGTAGCCTATAAAGCTTAGTTAGTACATATAATTCTAGCCATTTATTCCTAGGTCAGAAATAGGAGGATTCATCAATGAGTGCAGGGAGCAATATATGCTGGGTAATAGAATTTATTATAGGGACTGGCTGGCGAGCGTGATGCTCGCGGGCGTTTGCTGCGCAGTAGAATAATGGTCATACAGTAGCTTTGTATAAAGCAGCTAAAATAAGTACAGGGAAAGTGGACTTTAAGACTATGGGGTTTATTTACTAAGCAAGCCCAATGTGTTGGGAGCCTGAAATATAAAAGGATAATGCTTTTACCAGCAAATTACAGGCTCAGTAAATAAATCCCTATAACAGCTCTATAAAAACGATTACCTTTTTGACCCTGCTTTTGGTCCAAGTCATAACGCAACGGTTGTGATAAATTAGCAGCATAATTAGTGTAACCACAGCAGATTATATAGGTCCAGCATAGAGTCAAAGCATTTTCTATGGCTCAATTTTCTCCGCCCCGATAGAACCCGGCCACAAGACAGCTGCTGCCTCGCCAGATTCAGATCAGGGAATTGTGTAAGACACATCAATAGCCACAGTTAAAACATAACTGTCCATGTTCCAGCCTGTCCTTAATGCTCTCGCCTGCATTAAAATGACATTTGGACAAATTGCTCAAGGTCCCATCAAGCGTTTAAGCATTGGCCAGATGGAACCATGCGCAACGTCCGTAATTACAGGCTCACACGGTCATCAGTTTGGTCTCGGGGCTGTAACGCCATCCAAAGTCTGACACTCCGCTGCCATTCCAGAAAAGATCCGAGCAGCGTGGACAAAAAGACCTCGCCGTAGCTCTGTAGCACACATCCTTCTCTTCTCGCTGGACCAGAGACGTGTCCGGCCCGGGGACATCACAGTGCCAGAATTTAAATGGATGCAATTTGTGTTTCAGCTTCCAAATGCAAACATCTGTCTCTCCTTTATGCTTGGAGAGGCAGGAGGCGAGTAAGGGATGGATAAAGGGGGTGAGGTGCTATGTACTAAAGAGATTTATCAGTGTTCACATTTTTTTTTTATTTTAATTTAAATAAATAAAAATAAAAAACACACTAGTACAAGTTTATGGAGAGGCTGAGCATGGAAAATAGCAAATGCCATCTGTCTTTCTGGAATTAGAAAAGTTCTAGAAAAGGAACTCACGGATCACGCAGTTTGTGCTTAAGATTGTCAAAACAATAACTGCAAATATAAGCTGCTAATTACAATTACCAATTGTTTTTTTTCTTATCTTCGAGCTGCCGCCAATTAACCACCATAAAAGCAATGCAGCTCTGGGATTTAAACTTTGAAGGTATTTAAACAAGCAAATCGTCTGGATCAAATTTGCAAAAACCAGAAGATTGCCCGCTGTGGTCTGCAAACCTTTCTCATTTTATATACATCAAGTGCAATCAGCGACTTTCCACGATGACACCGAAAGATACAAGGGGTCACCCCCCTCCCCGTAAGCCTTCCACTCACAAACAGACCCCCAAGTTACAATTTTACATCTTTCCCCTCTGCAATGCTGCGGAGGTCCTGATCGCAGCAAATTGGGATGTTCATGTAAGAAAAAAATGTTAGGAGGGAGGGATAATGCAACTAGGGAAAAGAACCCGAAACCTTTTGTTCGTGTATGTTCAATCAAAAGACAGCTGAATAACAGCCCTGCCATCTAGTGGTTACTCTTTATACTACAATTTGTACTGCACAGAGAAGGTCAGAGAAATAGATTTTTACCATAGTAGCAGACAATGCACTTCCCAGCTGAAAGTCCCATGTGTACTTCTTTCATTACTGACTGGTGCATTGGTGCCTTTACAAAAGTTGCCCCGGAATAACTAGTTACTTTAGTATTATTGCAACGGTAGAAAAATTATAGTCTAAGGCAGTGGTTCCCAAACTTTTTCAAATCACGGCACCCTAGTACAGTGTTGGCTAACCTTGACACTCCAGCTGTTGTGGAACTATATATCCCACCATGCCCTGCCACAGTTTTAGCATGCCCTAATAAAAAAACTGTAGCAGTGCATGCTGGGTTATATAGTTCCATAACAGCTGGAGTGTCAAGGTTAGCCAACACTGCCTTTCTGGTTTCAGTGGGGAGCAATGTGTGATAGTTCTGGTTTCAGTGGGGAGCAATGTGTGATAGTTCTGGTTTCAGTGGGGAGCAATGTGTGATAGTTCTGGTTTCAGTGGGGAGCAATGTGTGATAGTTCTGGTTTCAGTGGGGAGCAATGTGTGATAGTTCTGGTTTCTGTGGGGAGCAATGTGTGATAGTTCTGGTTTCTGTGGGGAGCAATGTGTGATAGTTCTGGTTTCTGTGGGGAGCAATGTGTGATAGTTCTGGTTTCTGTGGGGAGCAATGTGTGATAGTTCTGGTTTCTGTGGGGAGCAATGTGTGATAGTTCTGGTTTCTGTGGGGAGCAATGTGTGATAGTTCTGGTTTCTGTGGGGAGCAATGTGTGATAGTACTGGTTTCTGTGGGGAGCAATGTGTTCTAGTTCTTTTTTTCTGGGGGAGCAATGTGTCCTAGTTCTTTTTTCAGTGGGGAGCAATGTGTGATAGTTGTTTTTTAAGTAAGTAAAAACTCTCTCTACTCATGTTAATGGAAATAATAACAAATATCAACATATATTAAATATATGTTGATATTTGTTATTATATATTCTATTTGATAAAGAAAATGGATGGTGTGCATTGGCAATTGTAGAATCTTGTGTAGAGTGCCTAGAGATGAAAGTCACTCGTCTACATGATCTAAAGCGCAACATCCGTACTCCAAACACCTAGGTAATCTACGTCTTAATATACAAGAATACTTTTATAGTAGCAAACAATTCAGGAGCCATTACTTATAATAAAGGCAGAAATGGCATCTACATGAGAGTAAGTTCCTACATTACATATAATCCAGCACTAGAGGGCGACTGCACATACAGTATCTTCCATCTACATTTAATAGACTTCACAAAAGGGTTAAGAGAAACACATTGGCCGCTCACCTAGTGTAATGGACTATGACACAGCCATTCATATTGCAGTCAACTGATGGGTACGAGATCATTAAAAGTTATTAGAAACATGTAATTGCTAATTAAATTAGTTAAAACCGATCTAATGAATACATTGCATTTCAAATGAAATATAGCAGAATGAATTGCTTAGTATTGATTGAGGAATTATACATCTGCATAGTGAAAAAAACAGACCATTCATCTTCCTTATTGCTTTCAAAATACATAATACAATCTATAATGATTATATGTCTGTGCAGGAGAAGTATTAAATAGATTAGAATATCAAATATGTAACACATACTGCCCTCTAGTGTCCAAATCATTGCCGGCAACACACATTTCTGCTAATGCATCTCACAGCAGTAGCTGAAAGTACACAAGAAATGGTATACTTTCTTGTCCATTTAAACAAGCACATCCTACATAAAGCAAATGGGTGCGCACCTATCACCAATTAAATATTAGTAGGGATTTCCATAGTTGCCAACATACACTCGTTAGTGGGCATAGCTGAGCTCAGTTTATATAGAAATCATTGGATTGATCAAACCTCACAGGGTGGCAGAATGTACAGTATGCAAGTGTTGGGATAGGCTACTGGAACTGTGGGCCTGATTCAGAGCCGCTCGCTCTGACAGAGCCGGGCTTTTTTTTTATTGGAGCGGCCTCTTGGCGAGCGGCCATGATGATGGTCCATCGGGCTTGCGACGAGACCCTTGTGGTAAGGTCTCGTTCATCGCAAGCCCCAGGGAGCTTTCGGCTCTAACAGAGCCGGAAGCTCTCCACTGACATCACAAGTCATGTCAGTGGGGCCGCCCCCAAACGGCAGGCGTTCTCATGGGAACAACTCCGTTTGGGCAGCCACCCCCCCGACCCGCCCACCAAAGGGGACGAGCTGTCACTCAACATCGACAGCTCGCCCCCTTTGGTGCGAGACCCGGAGCGACGGATTGCCCGTCGCTAGCCGGGGCTCGCACATGCGCACGACGGAGCCGGCTCCGTCATTTGCATGCGCTGTGGGCCACAATCGACCCGGTTGCGAGCGCTCAGCGCTTGCGACCGGGTCTGAATCAGGCCCTCTGCACTGAACTCTGATTGGATGCTGGAGTTCAGTGCAATAGAGGATCAGCCAATAGCCGGCTGTTAGAAACTTTGGGGGCAGAATTACAGATGTGTCCTTTTATACTGTTGCTCAAGTTGTGTCGTCATATCAATTCCTGTGCCGTTAAAGTCGCAGCCCAGCGTCTCTAGTACAGTGTGAGCGGCTTTTTGCTGCATCTGCGTTGCGACTAAAGGTTGGTACACACCTGCAGAGGATGGTTGTCCACACACATTGACCAACCATCATCTGCGGTCCCGTGTCGTCCCCAGCGGCCTCTGCAGCAAGTGTATGGGCGGTCGGCTGACCGCCCGTACACACAGCACGATGAGCAGATATATCTGCCATCGGCTATGCTGCACAGGCGACGCAATATGTATGAACAACATCATTCCCAGACATATGAGCTGTACACACTGGCCAACGTGCACACGATATATCGGCCGTCCAATTGAACAAGTGGAGGTGTAACCAGCCAGATACTAGCTATTGTTTTATAGAATGTACTACGGAAATAATAGCTACAATCTGGAAATCTTCTCTGCTCGTCCTTTTTATAAAGTTTGATAAGTCGCCCCCTTGCCTCCAGGCACGCAACTCTTTTCCTATATTTCCCCTACTGTACTAGTAAAGTCACATGTATGAAGAAGACTTAATGATAGCATGTATGTCAAGCAGGGAAAACTGCAGGGGTCTGACCACATGTATGATAACATGCAATGTGTTTTATAACTTCACACCCAAGTACCCAGGTCTGTATGAGAACCATATTCTTACTGCAAGTCCACATATTGTAATATTTGTTCAGCTACCCAACTTGGGCAACATTATCATTATCTGGCCAGTCCCTGAACTAATCTAAAATTGTAATAAAACATTCAATCCGTATCCACAAAGTTTCGCGTTGTAAAGTATTCTAAGCCTAAGCGCCTCTCTGCAAGGCGCTGCACTGTACAATGGTCAATGGAAACATCCAAGTCTTTCAATCAATGTAAAAATAAAAATCACAGAATTACTGAATGTGCAGATAGGTGACTGGCAATCATTGAGATGTGTGATATGCACTATTATGTATGTGTGGATAGGTGACTGGCAATCATTGAGATGTGTGATATGCACTATTATGTATGTGTGGATAGGTGACTGGCAATCATTGAGATGTGTGATATGTACTATTATGTATGTGTGGATAGGTGACTGGCAATCATTGAGATGTGTGATATGCACTATTATGTATGTGTGGATAGGTGACTGGCAATAATTGAGATGTGTGATATGCACTATTATGTATGTGTGGATAGGTGACTGGCAATCATTGAGATGTGTGATATGCACTATTATGTATGTGTGGATAGGTGACTGGCAATCATTGAGATGTGTGATATGCACTATTATGTATGTGTGGATAGGTGACTGGCAATCATTGAGATGTGTGATATGCACTATTATGTATGTGTGGATAGGTGACTGGCAATCATTGAGATGTGTGATATGCACTATTATGTATGTGTGGATAGGTGACTGGCAATCATTGAGATGTGTGATATGCACTATTATGTATGTGTGGATAGGTGACTGGCAATCATTGAGATGTGTGATATGCACTATTATGTATGTGTGGATAGGTGACTGGCAATCATTGAGATGTGTGATATGTACTATTATGTATGTGTGGATAGGTGACTGGCAATCATTGAGATGTGTGATATGCACTATTATGTATGTGTGGATAGGTGACTGGCAATAATTGAGATGTGTGATATGCACTATTATGTATGTGTGGATAGGTGACTGGCAATCATTGAGATGTGTGATATGCACTATTATGTATGTGTGGATAGGTGACTGGCAATCATTGAGATGTGTGATATGCACTATTATGTATGTGTGGATAGGTGACTGGCAATCATTGAGATGTGTGATATGCACTATTATGTATGTGTGGATAGGTAACTGGCAATCATTGAGATGTGTGATATGCACTATTATGTATGTGTGGATAGGTGACTGGCAATCATTGAGATGTGTGATATGCACTATTATGTATGTGTGGATAGGTGACTGGCAATCATTGAGATGTGTGATATGCACTATTATGTATGTGTGGATAGGTGACTGGCAATCATTGAGATGTGTGATATGCACTATTATGTATGTGTGGATAGGTGACTGGCAATCATTGAGATGTGTGATATGCACTATTATGTATGTGTGGATAGGTGACTGGCAATCATTGAGATGTGTGATATGCACTATTATGTATGTGTGGATAGGTGACTGGCAATCATTGAGATGTGTGATATGCACTATTATGTATGTGTGGATAGGTGACTGGCAATCATTGATGTGTGATATGCACTATTATGTATGTGTGGATAGGTGACTGGCAATCATTGAGATGTGTGTGATATGTACTATTATGTATGTGTGGATAGGTGACTGGCAATCATTGATGTGTGATATGCACTATTATGTATGTGTGGATAGGTGACTGGCAATCATTGAGATGTGTGATATGCACTATTATGTATGTGTGGATAGGTAACTGGCAATCATTGAGATGTGTGATATGTACTATTATGTATGTGTGGATAGGTGACTGGCAATCATTGAGATGTGTGATATGCACTATTATGTATGTGTGGATAGGTGACTGGTAATCATTGAGATGTGTGATATGCACTATTATGTATGTGTGGATAGGTGACTGGCAATCATTGAGATGTGTGATATGCACTATTATGTATGTGTGGATAGGTGACTGGCAATCATTGAGATGTGTGATATGCACTATTATGTATGTGTGGATAGGTGACTGGCAATCATTGAGATGTGTGATATGCACTATTATGTATGTGTGGATAGGTGACTGGCAATCATTGAGATGTGTGATATGCACTATTATGTATGTGTGGATAGGTGACTGGCAATCATTGAGATGTGTGATATGCACTATTATGTATGTGTGGATAGGTGACTGGTAATCATTGAGATGTGTGATATGCACTATTATGTATGTGTGGATAGGTGACTGGCAATCATTGATGTGTGATATGCACTATTATGTATGTGTGGATAGGTGACTGGCAATCATTGAGATGTGTGATATGCACTATTATGTATGTGTGGATAGGTGACTGGCAATCATTGAGATGTGTGATATGCACTATTATGTATGTGTGGATAGGTGACTGGCAATCATTGAGATGTGTGATATGTACTATTATGTATGTGTGGATAGGTGACTGGCAATCATTGAGATGTGTGATATGCACTATTATGTATGTGTGGATAGGTGACTGGCAATCATTGAGATGTGTGATATGCACTATTATGTATGTGTGGATAGGTGACTGGCAATCATTGAGATGTGTGATATGCACTATTATGTATGTGTGGATAGGTGACTGGCAATCATTGATGTGTGATATGCACTATTATGTATGTGTGGATAGGTGACTGGCAATCATTGAGATGTGTGATATGCACTATTATGTATGTGTGGATAGGTGACTGGCAATCATTGAGATGTGTGATATGCACTATTATGTATGTGTGGATAGGTGACTGGCAATCATTGAGATGTGTGATATGCACTATTATGTATGTGTGGATAGGTGACTGGCAATCATTGAGATGTGTGATATGCACTATTATGTATGTGTGGATAGGTGACTGGCAATCATTGAGATGTGTGATATGCACTATTATGTATGTGTGGATAGGTGACTGGCAATCATTGAGATGTGTGATATGCACTATTATGTATGTGTGGATAGGTGACTGGCAATCATTGAGATGTGTGATATGCACTATTATGTATGTGTGGATAGGTGACTGGCAATCATTGAGATGTGTGATATGCACTATTATGTATGTGTGGATAGGTGACTGGCAATCATTGAGATGTGTGATATGCACTATTATGTATGTGTGGATAGGTGACTGGCAATCATTGAGATGTGTGATATGCACTATTATGTATGTGTGGATAGGTGACTGGCAATCATTGAGATGTGTGATATGCACTATTATGTATGTGTGGATAGGTGACTGGCAATCATTGATGTGTGATATGCACTATTATGTATGTGTGGATAGGTGACTGGCAATCATTGAGATGTGTGATATGCACTATTATGTATGTGTGGATAGGTGACTGGCAATCATTGAGATGTGTGATATGCACTATTATGTATGTGTGGATAGGTGACTGGCAATCATTGAGATGTGTGATATGCACTATTATGTATGTGTGGATAGGTGACTGGCAATCATTGAGATGTGTGATATGCACTATTATGTATGTGTGGATAGGTGACTGGCAATCATTGAGATGTGTGATATGTACTATTATGTATGTGTGGATAGGTGACTGGCAATCATTGATATGTGTGATATGCACTATTATGTATGTGTGGATAGGTGACTGGCAATCATTGAGATGTGTGATATGCACTATTATGTATGTGTGGATAGGTGACTGGCAATCATTGAGATGTGTGATATGCACTATTATGTATGTGTGGATAGGTGACTGGCAATCATTGAGATGTGTGATATGTACTATTATGTATGTGTGGATAGGTGACTGGCAATCATTGATATGTGTGATATGCACTATTATGTATGTGTGGATAGGTGACTGGCAATCATTGAGATGTGTGATATGCACTATTATGTATGTGTGGATAGGTGACTGGCAATCATTGAGATGTGTGATATGCACTATTATGTATGTGTGGATAGGTGACTGGCAATCATTGAGATGTGTGATATGCACTATTATGTATGTGTGGATAGGTGACTGGCAATCATTGATGTGTGATATGCACTATTATGTATGTGTGGATAGGTGACTGGCAATCATTGAGATGTGTGATATGCACTATTATGTATGTGTGGATAGGTGACTGGCAATCATTGAGATGTGTGATATGCACTATTATGTATGTGTGGATAGGTGACTGGCAATCATTGATGTGTGATATGTACTATTATGTATGTGTGGATAGGTGACTGGCAATCATTGAGATGTGTGATATGTACTATTATCTATGTGTGGATAGGTGACTGGCAATCATTGAGATGTGTGATATGCACTATTATTTATGTGTGGATAGGTGACTGGCAATCATTGATGTGTGATATGCACTATTATGTATGTGTGGATAGGTGACTGGCAATCATTGATATGTGTGATATGCACTATTATGCATTTAATATAACTACAACAAAGTACCCACTGGCTCCCCTTTGTCACCTCTACCCATTGTGCATGTTGCACTAAGCCAGGCAGGACCTGCGCAACTTGTGAAACTACCAAACGGGCACACGCATCACACAAGCTCACAGTAAAGGTTATTACATACGTCCCTCATGTTGGCTATCACTCTATGATCTAATTACAGCTCTCTAAGGCTCAGAACAAATTGTAACATGGTCCTTTCTTCCCATCGTGACCTTAATGGCCTCACAGAGCCACATAGATCACAATGCCGTGTTACCGTACAATATATCACTGTTTCTAGAGGTGAGTGCACTACACAGTGTTCATCACACAGCAGACAGGGCTCCTAATAGATGGGGACAATCACATCCATGGCTTGTTATGTTCTCTCCCTGTAATAGGGCCAATGAGTTGGTAACTGTACAGTAATAGGTCATCTTACCTCTGTAGAAGTCAGAGTTTCTCAGAAACAAGGCGCTGTTCACAATGGCCAGAACCCAACACAGGGGCATGAGATAGAGGGTGCAGATGGAGCCCAGCAGCAGTCCGTACAACCTGATGGAGAGGAGAGGACAGGTTACAGGTTGTCATTCACTAAAAGACCCGAAAACCTCATAGCGCTCAAATGACATCATTCGTACACAGCGAAGGAGGAATGCATGAACCCCTCTCATCAGGAAAGTGGACGCTGATTATTAATTCCAGGACAGAAGCAAATGTCACTGCATCTTCAAAATGGAGACGTTGCCCATAGCAACCAGATTCTACTTAACATCTAACTAGGACCATCTACAAGATAAGAGCTAGAATCTGATTGGTTGCTATGGGCAACATCCCCCCTTCTAAAAAATTCTCACTTTAGTAAATATTCCCCAAAGTGTCAAGTTACTTGTTACCGGTCATGATACAGACAACATGATTAGCCACTTTGTGTACAGCTGTCTATTATTTTGTAGCATTGAGACAAGTCAATAAGACTTGATGGAAAAAGGCCACACTGATCACTACAGCTTCACTGGATAACATGAATAAGACGTATTCCAGGTACAAATATGAACAGTGCGGGGCCTTTTCTGGTGCAAAGCTGTAGCTATGAATATGGGTAAATATCCGTTTAAGCAGTAATATAGTTTCTATAAAACAGAGTTTTCCTCTACTCGTCTGTGGCCCAAATTATTCCGCTGCCTATTGATTATGGAGGTAAATGGTCTCAGTGTTCTCTAATGTCTCAGAGGGAAAATGATTAATGCACATTTAGCAGCAAATGTCTGCGCTGGAAGTATTGGAAGACGCTTTGATAGGGACAGAGGGTAAGAGATTCCTGTAATCAGCTCTGCATATAGATCCAAGCCTGACATTTGTGGTATGTGACTTGTTTTACCCCTCACTGTGACTATGCTCCTCGACTGTCCTCTAGCACCGTTAACCCTTGCAGAGTGGTACAGACTACAGAATAAAGTTATGTTAAAGGGATTTATAGATTAAAGTGGATGATACTCTGTGCAGCCCTGAAAGCAAAATGGCGGATATCTTGGTGGTATTCTACTTGTAATGCCTGGAGATTGCCTTAGGCAGACAGCTCAGAGGCGAAGCTGCCATTACCAGCAACCATGATTATATGGCCGAGAAAGCTATTAAGTTACCAGCAGGGTGGGGTGGGGACTTCCATACGGGGTGACTTGCTTTGGAGACCACCAGTTGAATAGGCAAATGCAGGGGAGGGTTCCGGTTGTTTGGAAACCTCCCTCCCTAGACCGCATAATGACCACAATATAAAATAGTATAGAATACAATTTTATCAGTGCTGCATGTTTTCTTCAGTATCGCAAATGAAATAATTAGCACCACCTGTGGCTATTTTAACATGTGTCAGCCAGTAATGAACACACGTGTGTAACAACTAGGAGATCTGGAAAACATGCGCTGTTAGGATTGCACTGCTATAGATCATCTATAGGGTTAATCATGAATACAGTTATCCAGTGCATAAGGAGACCAATATGTACATACGAGTATATGTCCAGGGCAGTGCTAGGTTCCTCTGCTGCTCCCCCACACTCCTGTTTTGCTCCCATGCGCTGGAATGGAGCTCACGTGAAATAAAAACATTCAGCTCAGGCAGGATGGCCCTACTGCTGCATCTAATGGTGTACTGTGATCGCTGGTCCTGTATATATATGGCAGAATTATGACATACACTACACTTTGGGCTCTATTTATTAACATTATTTTTACTAAAATAAAGTGAAAAAGGGTATTTTCACACCCTTTTCACATTATTTTAGTATCACCTATAGTTATTACAGGGCAATTGGAGTAGAATTAGTAAAATTCTACTCCAACCCCTAAGTATCACTTATTTTTAGTAAAGCAGATCGCATTTCCCATAATTGTAATGGGAAATGTGATCCGACCACAGTTACTAAAAATAAATTGTAAAAAAATACCGGGGGAAGCCCTGTGATAATAACGCCAACCTGGAGGTGGCGTTATCCAGGGTCTCCCCCGGTTACCGGGCTCCCACTCTGCTCTAACGGGGAGAGCAGAGGCGGGAGCCGGTACCAGTAATCAGCTGTGTGGTCTAAATAGACCGCAAGCTGATATCTGTAAAAAAAAAAAAAAAAAAATTAGAAACATTTTTTTTTACTTACCTGACTCCAGGGACCGGTGATCGGGCCTCCGGTGATGGCTCCTCTCCGGTCAGCTGGTCTCCCACAGTGCACTGCTGCCCGGTCATCAGGTGATCGGGGCCCAGTGCAGTATGAGAGCTCACCTGATCGGGAAGCCCGGAGAAGATCACTGGAGGCCAGGAGGATGCAGGTAAGTGTAATGAAGGGAGGGGGAGTCGCGGGGGGGGGGAGGGGGGGTCGCGGGGGGGCGCGATCACGGGGGGCGGGGCTTACCGTCGTGGGGGTAGCAGCGACGGTGGGTCGGCGCATGCGAGGGCTCTTAGTCGCGGTATTTTTTCCGAAAATACCGCGACTAGAGTGCGGATGGGATCCGCAGGGACAGAGCTTTATCACAAGCTCTGTCCCTGCAAGGGATTTATAGTAAATCCCTGTGATATTGCCTGAATTCGCAATGCGAATTCACTCGGTAATATCACATTACAATCCGCATTCAATATGCGGATTGTAGTAAATAGAGCCCTTTGTATGATGTATATTAAAGCTGGTTAAATGCTAATTATACCCTACTCATAGACTGGCCACACTCACTCTAAAGTCAAGCACTTGGAAACCCCCCTCTAGAATTCCTACATTTGCCCCCGTGTTGTTAGGACACGCTCACTGCAGTGTGGCCTGGATTAGCATAGAAGAGTAATAATTGCCTCAGAATGGGGCAATATGGGCTAATAAGGCTCTGGCCAGTTTACATGGGCAGAGGCTGACAGCTCCCCATGTCAGGAAATTATTGTTAAATATAATCCAGTTTACAAGCAGGATTTATTTATTTATTTATTTATTTATTTTTATAGATGTTCAAAACTTCATTCCACTCTATTTCATTCCATAAATTATTCATCATCACAGAAAAGATTTCTCACCTGGGGTCCAGCATCCCAACCAATCCGGCAGTTCATGTAAATGGCCAACGTGTTGTCAGTAGTAGTGAGGACAGCACCGCAGATGCCTCATTTATAGAACTTCACTTAAGAAGGAATTTCAGCTGAGTGTACAAGTAGCCCTTAATAGGTGCGAGAGGCGCTATAGTGTTTGTTGATCAAGGCAAATTACTAAAGAATATGCAACCATTTGTTTATATAATCTATACAATGATGAATATAATAGGTTGCATACTAATAAATAGTCGTTCATACAAATGTCTGCCTTCACTGTGGCTAGGACCTGTCGACTTTCAGAAGGTCAACATGGTCATTAGGTCAACAATCAATATGTGGACATGTATTTAGGTCGACATGGTTAAAATGTTGACACATTCAGAATGATTTTGGTTATTTTATAATGTTCAATGTAGCACCCTGCACCTCTCAACCCCTGCAGTTCCTCTTTCCTGCCTGGGGTGTCACTCTCTGTGCTTCTAGATACAGACCATAGTGTGCTAGAAGCACCAGAGCAGAGTGACACCCCAGAGGTTACTAATCACCACTCTCCCTCTTACATTAGAGCAGCCCAGCACATATCTGCACTGGGAGACTGCTCACAGCAGTCTCCTATTCCTGCGGGGGGAGCGATCACACTGATCGCGCCCCTCACTGGTTATGCGCCGGGCTGAGGGGGCTCAAAATGTTTTTATTTTTTCCTAAGGGGGCGTGGCCACATCTCCCGCGATTAGGTCATGTCACCCGGGCTCGGCGCGCCTGTCCGTAATACCTTGCAATCCAGCCAAAACATTGGTAACATCGAAGTACATCGAAGCCACTCACACATTTAAGGCAAGTCTGCCTCTACCAGTAAATTGCTAACTTTCCTGCACGCACGGAGAGCTCATGCTGTGTATGCCATCACAGTGCCTGGCATCACCGGACTTGCTGCCGTTACAAACCGGTGGTGAAGTGTTCCATCCCATTGGCTTATTCCTATTAATCTGCCGAAGTTGCAGCACTGACTTATCCTTACAGCTGTGATAACAGTCAAGATCCAATTAAAAGCAGCACAGACTTGTGTGAGAAGATATTTAAAACATTCAGACTTTCGAAGTGGTGAAACGCGTCAGCCATATTTGACACTTGGCCCTGACCGCAACCAACAGTCACTGACAAAGTAGCAGCTTCCTAACCCAACCGCAAATTGTTACATCAAAATAAATTATTCTCAATGTTTAATATCTTCATCATCACAAGATCATGCTGCTTTTAATTTGTTACATATGGAAGCTATTACTTATTATTACTCAACTATGATCTGTGTTCCAAATCTCCAAGTATAATAAGAGTTAATGATTACTGTGTAATAAATTCTTGTAATTCTGTTGTGTAAAGACATTCCAGTATGACTGTTGTGACAGTGTGAATCACTCGGCTATTTTACATTTGTGTCAGCAAAATTATACTATAATTATTATTATTAATTAGGATAAGTATTTTCAGCTACCCATTAATCTGTATATTTATCTGCTATTATTTCCCCTGTAACTGGCCAATAATCTCATTTTGAGTCTTGGAAGTGAGTTTATGCAAATTAAAAGCCCAAGGGGGAGTGGCATCGGCAACTTCCTCCCGTGTATGAAAACACATGAAAATAAAGCAAAGACGCTCTGGACCAGTGGAGCCTGTGGGGGCCAGATGCATCCCAGGATTGCTGTAGCACTGCCAGGGTCGAATTAAGGTCTGTGGGGGCCAGATGCATCCCAGGATTGCTGTACCACTGCCAGGGCCGGATTAAGGTCTGTGGGGCCAGATGCATCCCAGGATTGCTGTACCACTGCCAGGGCCGGATTAAGGTCTGTGGGGGCCAGATGCATCCCAGGATTGCTGTACCACTGCCAGGGCCAGATTAAGGTCTGTGGGGGCCAGATGCATCCCAGGATTGCTGTACCACTGCCAGGGCCAGATGAATCCCAAGATTGCTGTACCACTGCCAGGGCCGTATTAAAGGCCTGTGGGGGCCAGATGCATCCCAGGATTGCTGTACCACTGCCAGGGCCGGATTAAGATCTGTGGGGGCCAGATGCATCCCAGGATTGCTGTACCACTGCCAGGGCCAGATTAAAGGCCTGTGGGGGCCAGATGCATCCCAGGATTGCTGTACCACTGCCAGGGCCGTTTTAAGGTCTGTGGGGGCCAGATGCATCCCAGGATTGCTGTACCACTGCCAGGGCCGGTTTAAGGTCTGTGGGGGCCAGATGCATCCCAGGATTGCTGTACCACTGCCAGGGCCGGATTAAGGTCTGTGGGGGCCAGATGCATCCCAGGATTGCTGTACCACTGCTATTATAACTTTGTGAACTCCAAATACACGAAAGGTAAAAAGTTCTGAAAAATAAGTTTCTTTAAATATGGCCACAAATAAGCTCCCCTAGGGACTTAGAACTTATACACATACAGGTGCTTACCCTACACCCACGGTACATTTGGCCTTACCACTTGGTGAATGGAGCTCAAATGTCACTGCAGATAGGGATCAGTGATCACTACAAAGAACATGCTGTCGCAGTACCGGCAGGGAATGCTGGATGGGCAGGAACATAACACAATAGGACACATTACATCTATGTCAGTACATTGTGTACTGTAATCGCCGATGTGTGAAATTGATGTGGTCCTTATAGGATCCAATGATCTCTATCTGCAGTGACAGCTGTGCAACATTCAACAAGTGGTGGACGCATCTCATCCTAAATGCGCCACACTAGCAAGATCCCTTAGACTGCACTGGTGCATAGACTCCACAATACAGGGTAAATAAAAATAGTGACTAGCACAATCATTGCTACCTTGCATTCCTGTTTGTTCTAGCATGCACGTAATGGGTGAATTCAACCATTTTATATACCTCACCCTAATCACCCCAATATTAAGCATACAATACTTTTTCTGGTCATGCTGAAAACTTTGCATCATCTGGGGTCAATGCATAAGAATAACTGCGTCTCTCACCGTAAACTTTATCTGCCCAACTCGCTAATCCGTTTCTGTACATTTTTGGCTGCTAAACTATATATAAATTGTTACAAATCAGATATAGCCCCGAATTCAATTAGAGGCGAAAAGTCGGAGAAGTGTCGCCTGTCCAACTTTCCGCCTCCTTCGCCTATTTCAGAGGCGAAAACTTTTCGTGCGCATCCCCGCTTTTCACCCTATTCAATTCCTAAACACGCGAAAACGGAAAGCGGTGAATGCGGGACAGGCGGAAAGTATTGTCAGAAATGGGGAAATCAGTCTGTACCCCAAAAAAAGATGCGCTTACATAGGGAATCAATGTAAATGTGTATTAATAGCCCTAATAAAAGTGTTTGGGGTACTTAAGTAGTTTAATTAGCTTCTTATAAGCGTCATTGCAAAAGTATTGAAGAAGGGCATAAAGCTGTATTTTTTTGTGAAAATAAGGAGTCCAGTCAAATTTGGTGTACTTGAAAATGGGTGCTAGCATATTTTAATGTTTCTAAAGTGAACTTTTAAAAAAATTTCAAAAACGTACCTGCTACATGCAACGTAATCAGTTTGTATGACCGCCGGTCACATGGCCGACACCGGAAGACCGGCAGCAGAGCGGATCCCGACAGGGGATTTACGTAAGTAAAACTAACCCTGTCCTCCCCCCTAACCCTCTCTTAGGAGTGCATAACCCTAACCCCCCCCAGTGCCTAACTCTAACCCCCCCTAACACCCCCCGTCCCCGCAGCCTAAACCTAAGTCTCCTGGGGGGGTGCCTAACCTTAACCTCCCCCTGGGGGTGCCTAACCCTAACCCTAACCTCCTGTTCCGCTAGCTTAACCCTCCAGGGGGGGGTGCCTCACCCTAAATCCCCCCCGGGAGCCCCTAACCTAACCCTCTCTCCTTCCCCTTCCCCCGCGGATAGTGCCCGCCGCCCAGTTTACCTTCGTTCTGTATGCCAGGCGTTGGGCTCCCAGCATAGGGATAATGATAGGCGTCGGGATTTCAAAGCCTATCATTAGACCCCTGCCAGGATTAGACAGTCGGGAAACCGGCGGTCGGCATTTCTACCGTCGACTTCCTGACTGCATCCCCATGCAACTGCAATCCCAAAAACACCTGACCCATCTTTACAGACGTACGTACGTATACAAAATTCCTTAATTGCGACGAGCAAAAAAAAAGAAAAAGACAAATATGTCTTTGTGGGAGCACTCTTATATAAGAATTAAAAGTATGATGTGTATAGAAATGAAGTGAAAATAAAACTTAACATTTATTGAAATACTTATTAAGATAAATTCCCATAAAGGGTGAAAATATAAACAGGTATCAATCCAATGAGAGGTCACCGTACCTATGATTCAAAAAGTATCACAAAGCATGTCTAAATAAATTCCAATATCATGCTATATATAAAAGTGACCTTATATTTGATCTAGAGTGACATGAAGTGTACACATATAGCAACGTTTTGTCATAAAAACCCTGAGGAAAAAGAAAGCAATTAGCATAAATTGAGGAACATATAATGTTATATATCTCCTGCAGGGATATGATATGAAGTGTACACCCGCGGCAAAAGTATTCAGAAAATAACCCTGAAGGAAAAGAGACAGAATTCTTAGAAAACATAATATATGTCTCCTACAGGTATAAATACCTACTCCAAAGTCTAAAATTGTATGACAATGAACAGCTTCCGATTGTATACACCTGAGGACAATGACTGGCAACATTAATGGCTGTTACATGAAAGGTTTCCCTTGTTATCAAAAGGGGATTTCAAGATATACAAATGTACCAGATAATATTAGGCAGTTTGTCAGAGCCACAGTGAGGTAACAGCAAATATTAATAATAAGACCTCTTGCTGAACTCCGTTGTTATTAGACACGGTATAGATGTAATGTAATCAATATTGGATGTATATATCACGTGTTGAAGGAAAAAAGTAAGATCCAGGGAGATGAGAAAGGCGAGTAGCCAATTCTGCTTTCCCCTGTCTAGGGATCAAACAGGGGATGAGAGAGAGGGAGTCGCTTGCCCTGGAGGAAACAACAGAAGTGCTTCTGCTGTCTGGGGGATCCGCCGCGTCTATCTCCTGTTACCGCTGGGCATTGCAGGAGAGGTCGCCAGCTTCCTCCCAGATGAGAGAGCACTGCGAGGGACAGAAAAGAAAGTACCTTGGTCAAGGTCCGTGTGCAGGGAGGCTGCTGGAGTGGTATGTAAAGTGATGCTGCTGGCGCAGTAGGACGCGCGTTTCGCCGGGAGGCTTGGTCACCATCTTTACAGACCCCCAAGAAGTCTATGTCTCTAGTTTTTATGCTTATTCCCCCACCATTTACTTTTTCGGCTCAAAAGCGAAAGTACTTTTTTGAGGTGTTTGTTTTTTTTTTTTTTTTGCCAGATTTGTCCTTTGTCCAAGGGATCCGGGAAGTTTCCCCACGTTTGCACCCCAAAATAAAGATTTTGCACCTCTTTTCACCTGCTACTCATTGGAGAAAACTTTTTCACCTATTACATTGCATTTTTCACCTATTACATTGCTTACGTAAATTCAGTCTGGAATTTAATTTGGAGATAAAGTTCCAAACAGACGAAAAGCGGCAATAGGCAAAACTTTTTCGATGATTACGGCTTTTCGCCTTTAATGGAATACGGCCTTAAATTGGATAATTCACAGAAAGACTTCAAGGAGGTAGGTCAGATACAATATTATCTAGAGCCCAGATCGGCCATAAAGCCATAGATGTGCCCCCAATATGTTGTTCATAGAAAGTTAATAGAGTGATCAAAAATGAGCACCCCCACTTTCTGGCACTTGTATATGCAATCAGTAATGCATTCACACCTGCTGCGAGTGTCTGGAAACTGCCAGCTAGCCCTGTCAAAAAGGAGACTTATGCTGTGCATACAATTATTTAGCCGATCCGCCCGATATTGCTGGATAATTATTGCACAGTGCACAGTATATGGGCGACCAATCTGAAAATATCAATCGGTCTTATCTAAGAACTCTTGATAAGGTTCCTGGATGAGAACGAAACACATTGACAAGTGCATTCAAAGAGCTGAAAGTGGTCTGCCTGACTAATCTATACAGTGGATGGAAATACTTTAAGTGGAGTGTCGCCATCAGCCTTATTATTACATTGTATCCGCGCAGCAGGAGGGAATACCTGACCTAAGCCAATTCCATCCCCCTGCATGCCGGGTTTTCTGATCACCATAACTCACTTTGGTTGGACGCACTGTGGAAGATACGCAACGCATCTCTTTCACCCTGATCATCTGGTCTTGTGCACTGGTACAACTAACGAATACTAGTATCACACTACACACTACCATCTGCGAGACACTGTGCTGGACTGACAGGCTGTCACAACACCCCTGATACTATCAAGAGGCGGATTACCCCGGGACTAGGATTGCATAATTTACAGGTGGTCCCCATAAAGCTTGGCATCCCCCTGATTTCTGGACTGTTATACCGGGTAACTAATCTCCTTATTGTTTCTCTATTCAGACAAGAGACTCTGTTAGTGATATAACTATTACCAGGCAGCTGCAGCACCCCCTAAGCACTATTGCATGCTATCTAATAATCCAGAGATACATTGTGTGTTTGTTTTATGTTCTATGTTTTATAGTGCTCATGATAGTTACTGCATATGTGTAAACTTTCATTTAGCCTAATAAACCATTTTTGTGCAATGAGAGAAGCCATCTTTTTAAATACATACGGACGAGCAGATTGTTTTTTTTATATACACAAGTAACTTGACTCTAAACAAAAGTGCAATCTAGATTTGTATTTGTAGGTTGTTGCCTAGACTTCCCAACAAGGCACGTACATGACCAAACACCTTGCCACGGCCTGTTCATCTCGGTACCCAACAGTTCGGATGGCTGTCCTGCTTATGTCTATACCATTTTCCTATTTCTCATTTCCTTTTTAATACACTCATATTTCTTTCCTCTTCAACCTCTAAACAAGAGCAATCCTTTGTATAACTTTATGTGCTAGCATGGTCTATTTGCATTGAAATATTAACATACAGTATACTTATTTAAAAATAATAATCGTTATAAATAAAAAGAAAAAAAAACAAAAAACAAATCAATAATAAAAAAAGAAAAACAGAAAATGGTTATTAGTTATACACCAGCTACTTGCGAAGTGAGGTCTTCTGCTACTTACTGAAAGGATGAGGAGGGGTCCTGCCAGTACAGAACCCGATGGACCTTCTCGCAGGTGCTGCAGATCAGATTAAGTATGCTCTCCAGGTGAATTAAGCTGTGAAACAAATGGCAAAAGTCAGGTTTTGAATAAGCAATTACTTAAAGCTAATTATTGTTATGTTAGATAAATAATCACATTACAATGTGTAATAACACACATCTCTAATGGGCCCATACACCTACGGCCCCGATTCCCTGTTCTGCAGATCCAACCCGATCCGTGGATCAGTGGACACCAATGACCGGCAATCCATCGGCACATCGGGGAAATTCAACATTTTAATAATTCCCGGCTTGCCGATTCTGACTATTTTAGAGTCAAGAGTGGGGAATCTGGATTTTTCAACACGTTGAGCATCCTCGCTCTGCTGATCCAGTCATCGGCAGAAAGGGGAATTGCAGCAATGAGATGCAGGTGTATGAGCCCCTTTACTGTGAACCAAATGGACATATTGGTTAAAGTGAACAGGAGACCACTGATAATTTGGAGGTATGAACAATAAAGTTAAACTACCTTGCTCAGTGATAGATTGCAGCTTTATGAGAAATCCTTTCTATTCCATTACAGGCAAGTCACGCTCCTCCCACATCATTAAGACGGTGCCCGGATGGGATCTGATGCAGGTCAAGAAGTGGTTTCGTCTGAGTTACACTGGGCCACTTATTCTACAATATGACTAAGCCCAACAGGTCTGCAAATCTGTCACTCCAACTCTGCCTGCTGTATAGGGGTAATATAGCAGGTGGTCATATTTATCGCGAAGCATAAATACTGCACCTATTTAATTTACGATATTCAGCTCAGTAATACACCGCCTTTGATCTACATTAATGCTGAAAAGTGGTATTACTTGCTCTAAATTTAATGGATTACCGTCGTAGACCTGTGTAAATTATACCCAGAGCGGGAGCAAACATAGCATTTTGGAAGGATGATTCGAGTTATTCCAAATATATAAAAATACAGGAGAAAGGAAACTATCACGGTGTAAAAACAAAGGAGTTTCATTGCCCCACCCTGACCAATTCTGTGCCCCGGTTTAGATTTTTGCTGGTAGCTGTAATATTATTGCCGATCCCATCACCAAGTATTGTGTTCATAGGCTCACACAGACACTACTACATGCAGCAGCTTCAGGTCTCCGAGATTTGAGAGTTTTACAGAAGCCAGTGCTGAACGCACAAAATACAGATACATAGAATATAAATGCCACAGACCTATACAATATAAATAAGGGGATTCTGCCAAATACAAGCCAAATGGAGAACATCTACACTAGAGTGCAATACTTAATACTGATTAAATGTAGCCTCGTTCTACAGCCTTACGTCCCTGGACTTTCTTATGGCAAAGTCATCTATGACATCATCATATAGCAGCTGTTCATGTGTGAGATCACATGACTCGTGCTAATCCTGGACAGAATCAATTAGAAGCGGCACTTACAGCGTGGCTTGTAGCAGTGCCCGGGCTATTTAATTGTAGGAGCCCATGATAAGCCCGCAGGCTTCCACTGATATCTGCTCACACCCTCCTGAGGTCCGAATAGTTAAGTTGGGCTTTTTGCACTTTCCGCGGTCGCCGCGAGTACGTTAGCTTGTAGCTCCCTGCACTTAGCCCTGAATCTATGGGTTAATGCGCATTTTCCAATGCGAGGAAATGGGTTTATAATTGAATAGCTCTGGGTGTTAAAGCTCAAGGTTATCTGCGCACAGTAAGCACCGCAGCTAATTAAATCTGCCCCCGAGACGTTTCTAACTCCATAGAAGATCTCAGGAAGGTTTTAACCAGCGTGACAGGAGGAGTGGCCGAGGTATTGGGGTACATTCATGGCAGCTTCTTCCCATGCAGGAAAGCCGAGTGTTCCATATTTATCACGTTTTTATTATTATTTTATGTTAATTAGCGAAGGTAGGAAATGTTGCAGGTTCCCTACCATCGATATCAGGCTGGCAAGGGTTAGAGCACTGCACAGGAATTACCACCATTATGTCACAAATGAATGCCCCCCAGCTCATATGATCATTCCACACATTACCGCTACCAGATGAACTAATTATGCCCCAAACAGATGCACCAACCAGTTCATATTAATTATGCCACACATTAATGCCCCCAGCCCATGCGATTATGTCACGCATTAATGCCCCCAAGTCCACGTGATGTCACGTCACACATTAATGCCCCCCATCCTGTCACTGTCGGTTGATGCAGACATAGTCACACTGCAAGGAGAGGTCACATGGTCTGCTGGCAGCTCCTGCGTACGTCTCCTCACTGTCACCGACGTGGCGGAGAGACAAGCGGAGGAGTCGCGGGAAAATCTGACCTCTCCCAGCAGCTGTGCTATAGTCAGTGCTTTTACCGGCATTGGGACAGAGCACTGACTGTAGCGTTGCTGATTAGAGGTCACTTCTGCCCGCAGCTCCTCCTTTCATCCGCTGATTGACAAAGAGGATCTCGAAACGCGTTACAGGCAGGACCTGTAAGGGAGCTTCACCTACACATTTTAGACTGACTGTGTTTCCTCTGGAACTGTAGGGGGCCATTAAACTTCCAACCCATTGTGATAATTTGCAATATCTCCAGTACCATCTGGTAGGCAGCATAAACCTCTGGGATTGGTCTCATTATGAACTTTATTTTATTAATTGTTTTATGAAATTGTATTTTATTGGCTAATTGTGCTCTTCATGGGCGTCTTATATGTTGTTGTTTTTTAAATAAATTATTTGGTAACAGTTTTGCACCATTTATGGATTTTCTCTATTTTATTGTAGTAATTTGGGACAATTTCTTCCCCACTCATTATTGGAAAAAGGGGTTCTGGCACCACCTAGTGGACACAGAGTTGCACAAGTGGTGGTCTACCTACTGCAATATTTGTATCTTTTCTGATTTAGTTTTTATGTGCTGTGTGCTAGCATTGGAGAAAATAAATATTTCCACATCAGGATCACAGTTTAATGTTAGAGGCAGCTCCTCCTGTCAGTGTGCTGTGGGCGAAGTAGGGGCAAGCCGCCATGCATGCTAGACGCCCACCCGCAGAGCATTGGCACCCTAGGCATTCGCCTATATATGCGCTATGTTCATGGTTACCTCTGTACACACACGCTCATATAGTATATAAGGAAGGGCTCTGGTGGAAATAAGAGGTTCTGCTACTAAGGGACTTTTTAAAATATTTTGCTCATCACATCTTGGCTCTGGGAAAATTTTAGGCACTTGCAATCCCCTCTAAGTACACCAGTGTACTGGGCTAAAATACTTGTTGGTCATTAGGAAACTTCAGTCAAAGGGGTCTATTTACCAAGCCTTGGATGGAGATAAGGCGAACGGAGATAAAAGTACCAGCCAATCAGCTCCTAACTGCCATGCCACAGGCTGTGTTTGAAAAATGACAGTTGAGAGCTGGTTGGTTGGTACTTTATCTCCATCCGAGGCTTAGTAAATAGACCCTTAAAGTTCCCTGTAGAACTAAAACATTGAAAAATATGTCCGTTCACTTATCAAAGAACCTGATCCCGCATAAAACTTCTCAATCTCTCTTCTGATGACTATACAGGACTATGGTCCGGTATTGTACATCCTCTCGTATGTTATGCAAAAATGCTGTGAGATTAGGATGCGGTTTAGCGTTGAAAATTATTTTTTATTTTTTAATTTATATAAAAAAAATATTTTAAAAAAAGCAATCATCTGATTGGTTGGTTTTCATAAATGTCCTTCAGCGATTCTCCCTATACTGTATTGTACAACATGCCCAGTAGTAGGTTCGCCATCAGACAGTGTTAAAGGTGCCAGCAATGAGGACGTACTCACAAGCTCTTAAACTCCGCCACGGCCTCATGTCGTGTCAGTCTCACTTTCTGCAGCTCCTCCCGGCGCACACTGTAGTATTTCCTCCTGGCTAGCTCCGGCTCGGGGAGAGGAGTGTGCGACATCTGCTGGAGGTAACCGAAAAGGGCAGGTATGGAGACGGCCAGGGCTCCCACGGAGAACCAGGCGACTGCGAGGAGTAATAATAATAAGTGACAAGGAGCTTCCATAAACTGTTAAACTCACTCTGTCTCTGCAAGTTACAGGGAGATGCACCAAACCCTCTAAAGAGGAGAAGTGGCCCATAGCAACCAGATTCCAGCTAGCGTTCATCTGGTACATTCTATAAAGTGATACTGTAGCTAAGAGCTGTTTGGTTGCTATGGACAGTTTCTCCACCAGCCCTGTTTAGGAAGTTTGATACATTTCCCCCTTCATCTTAAATCATCATCTTACTTTTGGACAGCAGTCACACACAGAAAACCTACAATAGGTAGACGAGAGAAAAGGTCAGAACGTGGCAACTACAGTTTAGTACTACAAAAAAATGCAAAATGATGCACTTGGGTCTCAAAAATACAAAAGCTAAATACAGTATTAAGGGTACTCTTATGGAAACTACAGAGGAGCAAAGGGATCTAGGGGTCACTATTTCAGGTGACTTAAAAGGCAGGTAAGCAATATAACAAAGCAATGAGGAAGACAAGTCAGATGCTTGGTTATATAGGGAGAGGAATCAGTAGCAGAAAGAAAGAAGTGATAATACCACTGTATAGGTCCTTGGTACGGCCTCATCTAGAATACTGTGTTCAGTTCTGGAGGCCATATCTCCAGAAGGATATTAATACATTAGAGACTGTACAAAGAAGGGCAACTAAAATGGTGCAAGGTCTACACCACAAAACCTACCAGGAAAGACTAAAAGATCTTAATATGTATAGTTTGGAGCAGAGAAGGGAAAGGGGGAACGTGACAGAAACTTTCACATATACAAAGGGTTCTAACAAAGTGCAGGAGGGAAGCATTCTTCAAAGTAAGAGAAGTACTAGAACACGGGGACATGCACAGAGACTGGAGGGAGGGAGGTTCAAAAGGAAATTTGAGGAAAAAGGACTTCACAGAAAGGGTATTGGACATACTGTACTTACCTACGCACCCCCGGAAGAGAATCCGGATTTCTCGCATCTTGTCCACTTCCTAGTGAAATGGGGAGATATTTGCCGGGAATCGCGGCTCCGTATGGAAGGGAGTAGGGCTAAGTGACGCAAAACTGTATAATTTAGCCCCACACCCTCCTCGCACTCAAGCAATTTGCCTTGACGAGGTTGTGGCCTAATGACATAGAAACCTGGCCCCCGCCCCCAAAGTGGCCACCTGTGTCTCCTCTACGGGCATCTCCCGGGAGCAGATAATAAATGTTGGTAAGTAGGGTAGTGGATAAGTGGAATAGCCTCCCATCAGAGGTGGTAGAGGCGAAGACAGTAGAGCAATGTAAACATGCATGGGATAGACACAAGAATACCCTTACAAAGGCTACTAAGGATCATATAGGGCTGAGGTTACCAAAAGGTTAAAAAAAAAAAAAAAAAAGGGCAGACTAGATGGGCCAAGTGCCACTTATCTGCCGTCACATCCTATGTTCTATGTAAAAAAGTAAACCTGAAATCTGATAGCCTATTGTGCCAATAGTTTTGCCAGATGGCTTACGGTGCATCTGGAACGGCTCAGTATCCATAGATCAGAGCAGTGATTGATTCATGTTCTTCAATGTATATTTTTAACATTTATCACAGAATAGGGGAATTTTAACCCATCCTATAGTTACTGAAAGTATTTAAGAACAAGACCCAAGTTAAGCTGTAAACCTTTAAAATGATGGGAATCTTTACAGACTCTCTTACTGCAGAATGTGGCTGCTCCACATAACACAAATTCAAGTATCAACCAGGAGATACCAGATAAGCAAACATACAACATTCCTGTCCTAGCTGTGACTACATTATCCTGCCAGACTGCTTCATACTACACACTGGCAATCTATCCTCTATAGGCCAAATGTAATAGGGTGAGAGTTTAGAAAAGTGAGAGTTTCTGACACTTTTTAAACTTTGCCAATGTAATAGAGTCCAAAAACAAAGTAACAGAGGGAACTTGCATGTTTTTTTTAGACTTCAAAAACTCTCACGATTTAAAATCTCATCCAGATGTTTTCCCATTTTGAAGATAAAATTCATCCAATGTGAGAGGTTACTGCTAAACGCTCACATTTTCTACACTCTCACCCTATTACATTTGGCCCTATATGTCTTTATACAGGTATGTATGTGATGTGTTCTTACACCAAGGAGATCGCCCGACACTATTCTAGCAGAGGACATAATAAAAGCGCAGGTCTCGTTGCTTGGCTTTACAATATTCTAGGAGGTAGTAACGCCATTATAGAGGCTAGGCAATGCCTTCCAACAAGATTATTATGCATTATTGTTTTGCTATTTCAGATACATGCTAATTTTTTTTTAAAAAGGGGGTTTAAGCAAAGTTGAACTTAAAATATACAGAGATTTGCTTGAACCTGACACCTACGCTCCCCTTGGTGCCTGGAGAGGTGAGAAGGGGTGGTCTAATGAATAGATGCACACATTGGGGGGGGAGGTGTATCAAACCTTGGGGAGAGCTGAAGTGGAGATAAATAAAGTACCAAGTACCAACCAATCAGCTCCTGTCACTTTACAGGCCGTGTTTGAAAACTGACAGACAGAAGCCGACTGGTTGGTGCTTTTTGTCTCTCTCCACGGTTTGATACATCTCCCCCGGAGCACTACTTAGTAATTGATATGGCCAAAGTCATACACGCTGATGAGGACATTTGCCAACATTAGATAACCGCTTCCGGCCAGTGACTGAATTCACCATTGGAGCACATAAAGGCCTTCATCACTGTTCGCGCTATCTTCTTAGTAACTTATAATAAAAGTGCTGCACGTTGGCATGTAATTACAGCTGGTGTGAACTCTGACCCTACCGCCTGTACCGGTGATGTCACTTTCAAAGAGTTCCCGGCATAACGCTCACGGCGACTGTAACCGTGTTATCTAAGGGATTCAAGAGGATACAGATATGGCCACATACATCAATTCTCCGTGCGCTACAAGTCACGATACACAGAACGCGCGAGTGCCATGTGACTCGGTAGCATCGATCGTCGTTTCATGTGACCTTTAAATTAGTCTGATTTGCGAATAGAACGCAAAAAGCAGCTTCTGCTGATTAGAATGCTATGCGGCATGCCTATGTTCTGTGTGCGGGTATGTCTGCATGCGAAATGCTCCGTTACAGAGTCAGCGGCTGTGTCAGTGTAACGTAGCGTTTCGCATGCAGACACACACAAAAAGAGAAATTGCTCAGATCTAATCCTGCATGTACACAACTAATAGGCTGTACTCCAGCACACAACAGGTAATCACACATTAAATATGAGCCTAGGCACACATTTCACCACATTGTAGACACATCATTACGTTTTCATTAAACAGACATTTATGTCAGGCTACCCATGTACGGCAACACCCACCTGTCACATCTAACATAGGGGGAGATGTATCAGGCCTTGGAGAGAGCAAAACTGGAGAGAGAGTTAAAGTGCCAACCAATCATCTCCTAACTGTCATTTTCCAAACACAGCCTGTAAACTAACAGTTAGGAGCTGATTGGTTGGCATTTTATCTCTCTCAAAACTTTAATACATCTGCCTCACAGCATCTTACCCCCAACCCCCACATCCGGGTTGGAACACGTCTCTTTAATAATCCAGGTAAATTATTGCCAGCTTTCTGTTAATATTCTCTGCACACACCGAGGTAAGCAAATAAACTCCACCCTATAATACCTTATAAAGTATAACAAAGGGCCATTTTTATGCTGTACACTAGATTTGGCAGCTGTATTATTTATTTAAAAAATAAAATAAAACTGACACTTTAAAAAAAAAAATATATATATATTTTGTATTTTTTTTAATATACATATACAAAAAAAAGTTAGGAGATTAGAAAGTAACTTTGTACTGAAATAAAATTTCTGCTAGGAAGAGGGCGTTATACACTGACCAATGTCTGTACCCGTCCGCAGGAGACCACATAAAATACCCCTGAGCTGGGGAGTCAGTATGGCAGCCAGTTATATTAACATGCACCCACCACCCCAACCCCCCCCCCACCCCCCCCCCCCGGCTGTTCTCCTACACACAGAGAGTAAATAGCACATTTCCCTGATAATCTCTCCACATTGCAACATTCAAACCAAGAGCCACAAACTATTATTATCGACCTGTCCTACTTACCTTCATTTAAAGTGAGCAATAGAATATTTACTATGAAACATGTGACAAGTGAGAAGATTGGCGTTTCCCACCTGTGGGTACAAAACAAAATTATTAGGTTGTTATTATTAGATATTGAGATACAATCAATTACTTTATTCCTCTAAATATTCTGCAAACTATACATACAGATCCAAGTCATTAGGAAAGAGCAGAATATTTTTCTGTATCAGTCAGGCAACATGTGTCACAACTTGCTGGGACTTGTAGTCCCACAACAGACGGAAAGCATAGGCGACAGATACGCTTTTATCTCTCACATCACGCTATTGTTCTTTAATGTAAAGGTTGCAGTAAAATGAAACCTGCTTAATCTGTGTTATCTCTAACACCGGCCGTAAATTGGATTGTATATTATACAATATGTGACGTTATCCCGGAAGGAAACAATCTCACAGACACACGTCTCGACGGAAAGCAAATGAATAGCCCACGCTGAGATCACATCAATAATGAAGCTTCTTGGTTTATAAATAAAAGATTTTTGTTTGTCCTCCCCTCCATTCATACCTACTACGGTCACAGGTAGGTGAGATGCTCTCTGCACAATACAATTTAGGTAGGCCATATATAGCAATAATAAAAAGTTATTTCTTTAAAGTGAAACAAAGCCGCGATAGTAAAAGCACATTTTAAAAAATATTTATGAACCATCAATTTTTTGTGACTGAACAGGTCCGTAAACCCTCCCAAAAATGTTCTTCAGCCCTCCCATCATTCTGCAGCTGGAAAGCGCCGTGTGTAAGTGCACGGTAGACTGACAGGTGCAAATGTCTACCCCCTTCTAACAGTATTCCAGGAGGGCGGCGCCAGAGAATGCAACCTTTGCTTGCAAGGACCACGCCGACGGTCTCCCGCAGCATTGCATAAACGCGTCTCACTAAGGGGGAAATGCGTCAAACCTCCTAAAAGAGTATTAAAGTGGACAGGGAGAAAAATTGCCTATACTGTAGCAACCAAGTAGCTTCTAAATATCATTTTGCCACTCTTTATAAGGTTTAATACATTTTCCCCTGTACAGTTATGGCTCAAGGGCTGGAAGAGGAACTTGCAGTGGAATCTGGACAGTCTAGAGCGCACTTGTTCACTCGCATAGTCCAGCATTGCTTATGTACAACAACAGTTATCCAGCTGGGATTCTCACTGGAGGGCGAGTAAGGGCATAATTAGCGGAAAAGTAAGAAAATACAAACTTTTGCAGCCCCATTCTAACCGTTATCTAGAACAATGGGGTCTTGCACAGGGAGCCGCACTGTCCCTTACACACAAAGACCAAAGAAAACAGCATTATAATCTATTATGCATTAGTTTGATATATAAATAAACAAAGATACTATTAAAAGAGGAAAAATAAGCCTGCTGCACAGTAATGCTAGCAAAGAAGTCAATTCATTCAAGACAGTGACAAGAATAAGAATAGTAGACATGCCAGCACTCAGTATCAGTCAGGGAGCAACATTAGATTTTCCAAATTATCTTGGGCTTTTCTAACATTCAAGGGCAGGTAATAGAATAAAGTTGGTCTTCCCCTACCCGCAACATACCAGAAAGAGTCTCTTTAGTCCCACTCTAATGTCTGCTATGTCCTCAGCGTATATGGAATAAAGTCATGTGTATTGCAAAGGGTACAATGTCACGGAGGGGAACCATGGCCATATAAAAGCACAAGAATACAAGTCCAACGCTTGTACACAAGTCACAAATTCACGGTGACTTCTAACATTCATAATAAATGAGAGTAGGAGCGTTATTATTTATAATAATATATATATATATTACACACTTTCCTGATGAAATCACTACATCAGAAAAAACCATTGCTATAGTTATTATCTACACGAATGTTCCCATACAGTACCACCTGTGAGTTATATAATATACCAACTACCCTGTGTGATGTATTTTAGCTGTTGGTGGATTACAATGCCCAGGATTGGACGTATACTATGAAAAGTATAATATAGCAACAGCTGGGCTGCTAAATGCAGGGAATGATCAGAAAAAGCCCCTATCAAATTATAACCACTGGAAAGACCTCTCTAATATGAACATTAAGATTCAATTTAGCGCAAGGTACTTACGCCATGTGGGTCTGTTCAATTACGGTACATAGGAGGGAAAGACAAAAATCACCCTTTTGTTCGTACCATAAAAATAAACAATGCTTATTTCCATGAACATCTGCAGAGGCACATCGCAGGAGTATACAACAGGAGCTCACACTTCATTTAAACAGCCGCTCAATGTCTCTCCTATCAGTGTCCCTTTCAAATTAATAAGCTATTGCATCTACCACTAAACACTTCGGCAATTAAGTACCATGAAAAAAAATTAAAGGAGGAAAAAATAGACAGAGGAAACGGGACTAAAATACAGAGGGGGAGATGTATCAAACCTTGGAGAGAGATAAAGTGGAGAGAGATATAGGGCCTCATTCAGAGGCGGTCGTAGGATGCAAGCGGTCGCTCAGAAACAGGGCGGCCGCTTGCATCCTGAACGACTGCCTCCATGTCGGTCGTTAGGCTGTGGGTTAACACCCACAGCTCTAACGACCGCTAAGGGAGATGGTCGCGATGGTCAAGACCATCGTGACCATCGGGGCTTACGACGAGACCCTAGGGTAGGGTCTCGTCAACCTTAAGCCCCAGGGAGCTTCCTGCTAAAATCACTGATGATGTCAGTGGGGACGCCCACAAAACGGCAAGCGTTCCGAAAGGAACGCCTCCGTTTGGCCGGGCACGCCCCCTGCCCGCCCAGCAAACGGAGCGAGCTGTCAATCAACATCGACAGCTCGCTCCGTCTGCTTCGAGCCCGCTAACAACGGGTGATCCGTCGTTAGCGGGGGCTCGCGCATGCGCACGACGGAGCTGTCTCCATAGTACCAACCAATCAGCTTCTAGCTCTCATTTTACAGTCTGTGTTTGTAAAATGACAGAAGCTGGTTAATACTTTATCTCTCCCCAAATGTCTGAAAGCTGCCATGTTATCAGACGTCCCCATGGTCTAACAGTGCACTAACAATGGATACACCTAGTCTACAACAAGTCAATAATCTGCTGGGTATTTACCTCAAGAGGTATTTGATTCCGTCCCAGCCGTCTCTGATTGGCTCCAGATAGATTTCTATCCTCTTGTAGGAGACGACCAAGTTGAAGAGATCGAATGACCTACTGGTGGGAGATTCTGGGTGAGATTCAGCCATGGTGGGACCACCCTCAGACCAGCCGCTGAACGCTGCATCTCTCTCCTTGTCCTGCATGCTGGAGGGGAGAACAAAAACGTTACTGCATTGTACTTTTACAGCAGGAAATTTGGGACACACAAAAACATCCCGTCAAAGAATAGAAAAAAAAAAAAAAGTAAGAGAGGATTACTTCAAAGTCATTCTAGAATAAGACCTCCTCTTGGCCAAGCGCCTCAGGACTTTCCAAAACATTGCTGGCTGGGGGCACAATTCCGTTCTGGTTGTAGGGTACCGGCGTATACATTACCAGGAAGTCTATATGTCAAGTTACATGTACAAAGGGCATACTGAAAGTGAGCAGCAATAGTAGAGGAGAGCTCCTGATAAACAAGTTATGTTTTTATTAGCCAGTCAGCAAGTATGTGGGATGGGCCCGAGACATAATGACTTGTGTCAGAAGCACATGGAAAGAATGCGTTCATGATTGTGACGTCCCAGCTGTCTCCCTGGTGCCATCAAATCCACCTGCACCTCTTACTTTACAGAATGACCCTGTCCTTTGCAGTGTTCCAAGGCAGGGCTTCTCAAACTCTGGTTTTAAGGCTGTCCATCCTGGAGCACAGGTGGTGAAATCAAAACGACCGAGGTACTAATTAAGTCACCTGTGCTCAAGCATGGATAGCCTTAAAACCTGGACTGTTAAAGGGCCATATTCGATTTGTGGGCGAAAAGTCCGTGCTGGACTCTTCGCTCCACATGGCAGCTTTTCCAGGTATAAAGTATGGGGCGCGTGCCCGCTTTATCCTCCGTATTTCAATTAGGGAGCAGCGAAAACGGGAGCCGGCGGACAGGTAAGTATCGCAAAAAATTCTGGATTTGTCGGGAAATGTCCCTGGGTCCCCCCTAAAGATGTCCAGACATGGGGGGTTCACTATGGGTACCCCCCATTTTAGCCTGCTGAAGGAAGTCGGGGATTGTAATAGCCGCGGCAGATGCATAAATGCGGCTATTGAAGAAGTGGTGAAGAATAGCACTTACGTTTTTTTTTTTTAAATAACTTGTTCCATCTGGGGTGCATGAAAATGGGTGCAAGCATATTTTAAAGTCCCTAAAATGATTTTTAAAAATTCTTCAAAAATGCACCTGTCGCTACTCCCGCAATGAAGACAACACCTGCCGCATATAAGGGAACCCCTCTGGATTTCATTAGGCTTTTTTATAAGTGTGTTCTGTATTTTTTATTTATTTTCACCCCAAATTTAAAAGGTAATTTTTGGGGGTGTCCCAATTTAAAAAAAAAAAAAAATTATTTTTTGTTTACATATCTTTTTTAGGGGACATTCCCAGGGGTGCAGGCTATTTTTTTTTTAAGCCTGCACCCCTAAACCCCAATTCTGCCCTTTTTTTTCGCCAGCAAAAGGCTGGTGAAAACTTATCCCCGCTTTTTTGCATTGACTTTTCGCACCGGCGAAAAGTCAATGTAATACGGGGATAATTTAAATAGGCGAAAATGACGTCATCGGCGATAATTTGACACCGATTCCGACATTTCGCTTCAAATTGAATATGGCCCAAAGTGTGTCTTGAGGACCAAGTTTGAGAAGCACCAGTTGGCCTAATGCAGGGGTTCCCAAACTCGGTTCTCAAGGCACCCTAAGGTGTGAATTTATTACTAATGTGCGGGTTTTTAGAAGTGGAGGTGTTGCCCTTAGCAACCAATCCGAATCTAACTATTATCTTTTAGAAGGTGCTAGATACATGTTAAGTAGAAGCTGATTGGTTGCTATGGGCAACAACCCGCACTTTAGTAAATATACCTCTAACAGTCCAGATTCTAAGAATAACCATGGTTTGGCACAGATGACTTAGGGCCCGATTCAGTTCGGATCGCAACTGCGATTGCAATAGCGATTATGCACGCAGTCTCACTGCCATAGTATGCTAATCCTCTGCGATCGCTATGCCATCGCAGCACAACATAAGGACACCCACCTTACCTTACACACATCCGTAATACTTAGCAAGACTGCAAAAACATCGGCAACACCGAGTACCATCACAGCCTCACGCACACTTGCACAAGCTCTGACCTTATTCAGAAATTGCTAACCTCATCGCACGCAGTGAAAACCTAAGCTGTGTACGGCATCGTAGTGCCTAAATTATGCACGCCCCTGCAGCGGCGTTCAAACGCACTGGCACGCCTGTATTTCGCCGACCCCCCCGTCCCCCGTCAACCCCAAACTGTACTTCCTGTCAATCACTCTGCGATGGGTCTGCGTAGTCACTGAGAACGCAGTCCTGATCGCAGTAACTGGTTCACGCCCACACTGTGCTTTGCAGACATGCGCAGAACGCAACAATCGCCCGAGTTATCTCAGTCGCGATCTTTACTGAATCAGTCCCTTAATTAGTACATAAGTCAATTTGATTTAACCATCTGCTCTTAAACATGGATATCCTTAAAACCTGGACTGTTGGAGTGCCTTGAGGGTGAGTTTGGGAATCGCTGGTCTAATGGATATAACTGTACATACAGTATACTGTGATCACTTTATCCTAAGCACTGATTCTCAGCTGTACAGAATAACTGGTTATTATGAAAGGGCAATTCTGCATGTTTGAATGCTTCTTAGAAAGTACCTCTTGTTATTACACATTTCCCTCTTTAGCAGTTGGGAAATAAAGAGCTGGGTGTGAGTGAAACAGAAAATAAGTATTTGAGGAAATAGTATATGACAAAGATCATGAGGGAAGTGTGTATGGGGTCACAGCGCAGTAATCACACAGACAAGCAGGCTGAAAACTCAGAAACACCTCAGTCATTGTTTGCCACTGGGATTCCAAACATTCCCGACTACAAGACAAACATTGGTTTTCATTGCAAAACCCTGAGCACAGTACATTTAGGTGCCTCACAAAACAAAACGTTCCAGTTATCGAGATCACATGGCAACCAGGAGAAAAACTGCGCTGCTGTTCTGTCCCTACATTTTATTCCCACATGTGGTTGTTATTTATATGACAACTTAAAGGTGCCCATACATCTGCGACGGATCATCGTGATGCCAAGATGCAATCGGAAATTTCCCATCGCCCACCATCGATGTTCAGCGATCCGGATCGCTGACATTTGACATGTTAGATGTCCCCGATTTGACGATGGCGATCATTTTTTGATCACGATCGTCAAATCGCAAAAATCTTGGATTTCTGCAATGCCGGGTTGCAGGACCGCGGCAATTCATTGCAAATGTATGGGGCCCATTACCTAAAAAACATACGGGGCATTACTGTAACCACTAACTATAGTGAATATAACTTTTTTTGCAATTATGAACTTTAGATATATTCCAACATTATCCAGGTATAATATAATGACAGAACAAAGGGCCAGATTCAGCAGTGATTGCAAATGCAGCGACGTACGCAGATCAAGCGATTGTTAGCCATTGCGCATGCGTGTAAGCCGCACTGTGCGTGCGCTGCGATCACGCACACAGAGGAATCCATCGCAGAGTTAGTGACAGGCTGTCAGCATTTAGGGTGGTGATGGGGGAGTGGTCAGAAAACCGCATAAATTAGCACCTGCGATGGCATACGCAGCTGGAGTGCTCTCTGCGTGTGATGAGGCTTACAGTGTCTGCAGCTGGTCAGACCTACGGTAAATGCTGCGTGACGGGCCGATGTGCGTCGATGGTACCGATGTTTACGCAGGAGTGTGAGGTTGGACGGATGTGAGAAAGCAGCACTGGGCGTCTTTATTCTGGCTGAGCTGTGGCAGACATTAGTATATTTACGCAGCTGCGTTGCATGCAAATTTGCAGCTGCGATCGCTGCTGAATCAGCCCCAATGCCCGCGGTATTAGAAATAACAATGTGCCCTAGAATAAACGGATTTGAAGGATGGGGAGCGGTCAATATCCCGATCGCGGGGATTTCAGCGCTCAGCTTCTCGACCACCGGAAACCCCAAGGTAAGTAGCAGGGATGGCAGGAGGGTTAGGCACTAGAGCAGGGGTGGGCAATAAGTGACCTCCCCCCAGCTGTTGTAGAACTACACATGCCAGAATGCCCAGCCACAGTTTTGCTACTGAACCATGCTAAAACTGTTGCAAGGCATGCTGGGGTGTGTAGTTCGACAACAGCTGGCGGGCCGATTATTGCTCGCCGCTGCACTAGGGATGGGGGGTTAGGCACTAAGGGGGATGGTTAGGTTTAGGGTGCGGGGAGGGGAGGTTAGGTTTAGGCACCGAGGAGGGAGGGTTAGGGTAGGGAGAGGGGTAGGTTTAGAACACTGAACGACAAGTGTAGGTATTCTAAGCTTGTCAGGATTCTAACCGCCAGCATCCCGTACCCATCCATTGAAGGACTACATTATCATTGAGTATTTCGCCTTACACTGGCTGAACTGTGATACTAAAATAGATATTTTTATGAAAACATAGAGGCTGCATGCACAATACACTATTACACGGATATACTGCCCTGCAGGAGTCACACAGCAGCTGACACAGTGTAATACACACACACACACACACACACACAGCAGCTGACACAGTGTAACCCACACACAGCAGCTGACACAGTGTAATACACACACACACACACACACACACACACAGCAGCTGACACAGTGTAACCCACACAGCAGCAGCTGACACAGTGTAACCCACACAGCAGCAGCTGACACAGTGTAATACACACACAGCAGCAGCTGACACAGTGTAACACACACACAGCAGCTGACACAGTGTAACACACACAGCAGCTGACAGTGTAACACACACACACAGCAGCTGACAACACACAGCAGATAACACTGTGACACACACACACACACACACACAACAGCTGACACAGTGTAGCACACACACAGCAGCTGGCACAGTGTAACACACACAGCAGCTGGCACAGTGTAACACACACACATAGCAGCTGGCACAGTAGAACACACACACAGCAGCTGGCACAGTGGAACACACACACAGCAGCTGACACAGTGTAACACACACACAGCAGCTGACACAGTGTAACACACACACAGCAGCTGACACAGTGTAACACACACACAGCAGCTGACACAGTGTAACACACACAGCAGCTGACAGTGTAACACACACACACAGCAGCTGACAACACACAGCAGATAACACTGTGACACACACACACACACACACACACACAACAGCTGACACAGTGTAGCACACACACAGCAGCTGGCACAGTGTAACACACACAGCAGCTGGCACAGTGTAACACACACACATAGCAGCTGGCACAGTAGAACACACACACAGCAGCTGGCACAGTGGAACACACACACAGCAGCTGACACAGTGTAACACACACACAGCAGCTGACACAGTGTAACACACACACAGCAGCTGACACAGTGTAACACACACAGCAGCTGACAGTGTAACACACACACACAGCAGCTGACAACACACAGCAGATAACACTGTGACACACACACACACACACAACAGCTGACACAGTGTAGCACACACACAGCAGCTGGCACAGTGTAACACACACAGCAGCTGGCACAGTGTAACACACACACATAGCAGCTGGCACAGTAGAACACACACACAGCAGCTGGCACAGTGGAACACACACACAGCAGCTGACACAGTGTAATACACACACAGCAGCAGCTGACACAGTGTAACACACACACAGCAGCTGACACAGTGTAACACACACAGCAGCTGACAGTGTAACACACACACACAGCAGCTGACAACACACAGCAGATAACACTGTGACACACACACACACACACACACAACAGCTGACACAGTGTAGCACACACACAGCAGCTGGCACAGTGTAACACACACAGCAGCTGGCACAGTGTAACACACACACATAGCAGCTGGCACAGTAGAACACACACACAGCAGCTGGCACAGTGGAACACACACACAGCAGCTGACACAGTGTAACACACACACAGCAGCTGACACAGTGTAACACACACACAGCAGCTGACACAGTGTAACACACACAGCAGCTGACACAGTGTAACACACACACACAGCAGCTGACAACACACAGCAGATAACACTGTGACACACACACACACACAACAGCTGACACAGTGTAGCACACACACAGCAGCTGGCACAGTGTAACACACACAGCAGCTGGCACAGTGTAACACACACACATAGCAGCTGGCACAGTAGAACACACACACAGCAGCTGGCACAGTGGAACACACACACAGCAGCTGACACAGTGTAACACACACACAGCAGCTGACACAGTGTAACACACACACAGCAGCTGACACAGTGTAACACACACACAGCAGCTGACACAGTGTAACACACACACAGCAGCTGACACAGTGTAACACACACACACAGCAGCTGACACAGTGTAACACACACACAGCAGCTGACACAGTGTAACACACACAGCAGCTGACAGTGTAACACACACAGCAGCTGACAGTGTAACACACACACACAGCAGCTGACAACACACAGCAGATAACACTGTGACACACACACACACACACAACAGCTGACAGTGTAGCACACACACAGCAGCTGACACAGTGTAACCCACACACAGCAGCTGACACAGTGTAACCCACACACACACACACACACACAGCAGCTGACACAGTGTAACCCACACAGCAGCAGCTGACACAGTGTAATACACACACAGCAGCAGCTGACACAGTGTAACACACACACAGCAGCTGACACAGTGTAACACACACAGCAGCTGACAGTGTAACACACACACACAGCAGCTGACAGTGTAACACACACACACAGCAGCTGACAACACACAGCAGATAACACTGTGACACACACACACACACACAACAGCTGACACAGTGTAGCACACACACAGCAGCTGGCACAGTGTAACACACACAGCAGCTGGCACAGTGTAACACACACACATAGCAGCTGGCACAGTAGAACACACACACAGCAGCTGGCACAGTGGAACACACACACAGCAGCTGGCACAGTGGAACACACACACAGCAGCTGGCACAGTGGAACACACACACAGCAGCTGGCACAGTGGAACACACACACAGCAGCTGGCACAGTGGAACACACACACAGCAGCTGGCACAGTGGAACACACACACAGCAGCTGGCACAGTGGAACACACACACAGCAGCTGACACAGTGTAACACACACACAGCAGCTGACACAGTGTAACACACACACAGCAGCTGACACAGTGTAACACACACACACAGCAGCTGACAGTGTGACACACACAGCAGCTGACAACACACAGCAGCTAACACTGTGACACACACACAACAGCTGACACAGTGTAGCACACACACACAACAGCTGGCACAGTGTAACACACACACACACACAACAGCTGGCACAGAGTAACACACTCAGCAACAGCCAGAACCTGATCTGCAGACATGGAAGGATTACAGACACACGTTTGCATGAGTGCTGTTTCCTACAGCAGATGCACAGATAAGGCACCAGCACATACATGTACACTACACACACACATGCTGCCTTACCTTCCCTCTCACATGCACATTATTATCCTCCCTCTCCTAGTTCCTATTCTGTGGCTTCTTCCTGTGTACAGTCATTGTGACATCACAGGGGGGAGATTGGGGAGGGTGGTGGAAGAGCCCCTGTGTGACAGCAGCACAGAGGAGCTCTGACTCATCGGGTGGGCGGGGGCTCTGCTCTGGCATTAACTCTGGCACTGCTGCATGCCATGGCCACCCCAGCACTACCAGATGCCTCTGACTCCAGGCTCCAGCATCCAGTCCTGGCACTGACTACAGAGAAATACAGCACACGGGACGGGAGGAGAACCAAAAGCAGGAACTGGAGTGCGGGAGACGGATCATAGGTCTTATCTGTAAGTCAGTGCTGTGCCTATTAGTTCCACATGCCTCAGCTATTATTATTATTTTGATTATTAATAATAATAAAAATAAAATTATAATGAACATAAGAATGATGATGTTAATATTGAAATAATAATGATCAAAAAATAATAATATACCTGCTACTCGTTGTTTTGAATTCAGTAAGTAATCTCCTGTCTTAACAACTGCAAATGTTCCTATAATGTCATTACTGTGTACTTCTATCTCCTGCTCCCCTATGATCCTTTTCATTCCCCCATAAGTTACTGTATCGCATTGTTGAAAACTCTCAATAAACAGTCATTAAAATAAATGATAATTTCTACTTCAGGGTCCATAGGGTATCCACAGGATACCTTGGGGTATAGGTGTGACGTCAGTCGCTGGGCACCATAGAGTTAAGCTTTTCAGCCTCCCAGGATGCACTAGGGTCCCCCTCCTATACCCCGCCCCCGAGCCAAGGCACCTCAGTTTAGTTTGGTGCCCGGCCGGCGTCGGGTGCACCTGTCGGAGTGGGGGCTAGAAGAGCCCCTGAAGCTTTCTTCAGTGCAGCTGTGGCTGCACATCTGGATGTACAGCATGGACAGTCAGTCCTGACGTCCATGCTGTCTTCCCTACACCCCCGCCGGTACCAGAACGCCGGTACCGATCCGGGGATGCTGGTGAGCATCTGGGGTCACAGCTAGCGGTGACCCCAGATGCTCCGGACCATGGCCGGATCCAAGGGGGACAAAGGTAAGCAGCGGGGTCCCGCGGTGGGTCCCCGCTGGTCACATGGTCCTAAGTCCCCAGGCAGGGGGCTCCCTGGGGACTGGCTGCAGCGTGGAGCCAGGCAACCAACCTACGCTTTCCACTACCCCCTGGGACAGCGGACCGCAGCAGAGCGGTAGCGCTGCGGTGTCCCAGGGGTTAAATGCATGCCAGGGGAGCGCGCCTTCCCTGTCTCACAGCCGGCGCCTCCCCCGCTGCACACAGCCCTCTCTGCATGCTGCCGACTGGTCCTGTGGCAGCGCTCCTCCCCCAGGCCAGCCTCCTCTCTGCTCCTCGGCGGCCATCTTCTCCAGAACACATGGTGAACGCTGTTGGAAGCGCTGGACGGAAGCATCGTGGTCTGGGTCCCCCGCATACCTCTCCTCCGCTGTGGTCAGGTCTGTGTATGCAGCGCTGTGTCCTACCAGGCCCTGTGTCTGCGTAGTTGAGTGATCAGCGCTGTTAGTGCAGGAATTGATTTTCTTTGCATTGTATGTGACTGTGCTAGCGCTGCTGCCTGTAACTTTTCTCTAAACTGTCAGCTTTATTACTGTCCCTGTTCTTTCTGCTAAGCCCTTGCGGTGCGGTGCTGCAGAGTGGTCTCTCGCCTATTTAAGTTATAATTGGTGAGAGAGGTCACATACGTGGTGCCATCATGTCCGAAAGTGATTTTACCCTCCGGCTACAGTGTACTACGTGTAAAGTACCGTTAGCGGAGGGGGAGGGTAGCGCGGAGGGCCTTTGCCGGCAGTGTTTGTCCATGGCGCGGCCTCTTACGGTTACAGCACCGGTACAGGAGCCGCCCTGGGCTTGTTTCGCTCAGGCGCTTACAGCCTTAGTGGGCCAGTTAGCTCCGCAGCCCGCGTTTACACCGATGGGTTTATCCCAGCAGTCAGTGGTGTCGTCACCCATGCAGGGTTCCCCACGACAATTGGTGGTACCCCACAGTCTCCCTATTTCCCCGCTCCCGGTTTCTCAGGAGCCAGCGTGGGTTAACTCCCTGACGAGTTCTGTACAGCACTTGTCGGATGTGTTGCAAGGGGAGTCTGTGATGCGGCCGCATAAACGGCCGGTGGCGTCTCTGTCGGCTCCTTATGAGGATGTCGAGGGGACGTCTGATGATGGGGAGATTCTGGATCCTTACGATCAGGAACCTCTCCATACTAAGGACGCTGACGCTAAGTCCAAAGTATATATTCCTGGACTTATTCGGGCGGTCCGCACAGCCTTGGTGATTGAGGACGAAGTTCCCCCAGCGGCTAAATCTAAGTATGCCTTTTTCAAGGATGTGAAGGGCGATGCCACAGTCTTTCCTCTTTCGGGTCAGTTGGTGGACCATTTAGAGGAGGCGTGGAAACAGCCTGGCAAAAGATACCAGCCGCAGAGACGCCTGGCGGTGGCTTATCCATTCGCGGATAATTATTTTGCAAAGTGGGAATCCCCTCCACAGGTGGATTCTCACGTGACCCGTCTTGTCCGTAGTGCCACATTTGCCGATGCCATCCATGTCCTCCCTTAAGGATGCTACGGACCGCAAGGTGGAAATCTGCCTGAAGTCCGCTTATTCCCTTGCGGGGGGGGCAACACGGCCGGCTATGGCCATTTGCTGGGTTGCCAGAGCGATGGAGCGCTGGGCGGATTCATTAGAGGCTTCTTTTGATTCCGACTGTCCGGCCGAACAGGCGGAGTTGATTGGCAATCTCCGTGATTCGGCCACCTACATCAACGAGGCAGCCCTAGGCATTAGTACTCTGGTGTCTAGGATTTCTTCAGCAGCGGTAGCTGCTCGTCGCACCTTGTGGCTGCGATCCTGGAAGGCGGACGCAGATTCCAAAAAGGGTCTGGAGGCGTTGCCGTTTAACGGAGAAGTTCTCTTCGGTCCGGATCTGGATAAGATTGTGGCCACGCTGGCGGCAGCCAAATCGGCTTGTCTCCCGTCGGCCGCTGCTCCTTCTGGTTCTGGACCATTGTCCTTTCGGTCATCTAGGGCCCAGGGCAGGCCCAAACCACAGTCGTTTCCTCGACAGGCTGGTCCTAAGAAATCGGCCAAGCCCCGGAAGCAGGCATGGAGTACCAGACGTCCGGCCCCCAAGCCAGATGACAAGCCTGCGGCCTGACGGTCCGGGCCTCCCTTTGGGGGATCCCAGGGTGGGAGGCCGCCTGCTACTGTTCGCCCAGTGTTGGTCGACCACTACGACAAACACTTGGGTTCTGGAGGTGGTTTCCCACGGATACGCCCTCTCCTTCCGGCACAGACCCCCGGCTCGATTCTTCACCACGGGTCTACCATCAGACCGGAACAAGGCTACGGAGCTGCGGAAGGTATTGCACACTATGCTCCAGGCTGGAGTTATAGTGCCTGTTCCATTCTCCCAGAGGGGCCAGGGTTTCTATTCAAATCTATTTTTGGTACAGAAACCCAATGGGTCATATCGTCCGATTCTCAACCTCAAAGCACTCAACAAGTCTTTGCGGGTCCCGAAGTTTCGGATGGAGACCCTACGGTCCATCATTCTGGCGCTGGAACCTGGGGACTACATGGTGTCATTGGACATACAGGACGCTTACCTGCATGTCCCTATTCTTTTGCGCCATCAACAGTTCCTCAGGTTTGCAATCCGCAGCGACCACTTCCAGTTTCGGGCGTTACCTTTTGGCCTGGCGACAGCACCACGTGTTTTCACCAAGGTGATGGCGGTCATGGCGGCTTCTCTGCGGCTGCAGGGAGTCCGCATGTTGCCGTATTTGGACGACCTGTTATTGGTGGCAGGATCTCCAGAGCTCCTGTTACGCCACTTGGACCTGACCATTGCACTGCTGCAACGGCACGGCTGGCTAATCAACTGGCAGAAGTCCACTCTAATCCCGTCTCGGAGGATTCTGCATCTTGGAGCCTTATTGGACTCGGGACAGCAAAGGATCTTCGTGACGGAGGACAAGATCTCTGCTTTACTGTCAAGGGTGCGCAGTTGTCTGCACAGCCGCCGGGTGTCCTTACACTCGGCGATGAGGTTACTGGGCTCCATGGTGTCGGTGTTCGACATGGTGGAATACGCCCAGTTTCACTCCAGACCCACCTCAACAAGGGACGTCCTTTCTGGGTTCCAAATTGGGTCCTGTTGACAACGGACGCCAGTCTTCGGGGCTGGGGAGCAGTTTCGGGTCCACACTTGTTCCAGGGCAGGTGGACGCCGACAGAAGCGGAGCTTCCAATAAATATCTTGGAACTCCATGCGGTCTTCAATGCTCTCCAGCAGGCACAGCGGTTTCTCCAGGGTCACCCGGTGCAGGTCCAGTCGGACAACGCTACCACCGTGGCCTACATAAACAGGCAAGGAGGAACTCGCAGTCGGGCGGCTCTCGTAGAGGTCTCTCGGATCCTGGTTTGGGCGGAGCACAATCTTCCGGCCATATCAGCGGTCTTCATCCCGGGAGTGCTAAATTGGGAGGCGGACTTTCTAAGTCGCCAGGACGTTCATCCGGGGGAATGGTCCCTGCACCCGGTCGTTTTTCAACTACTGGTGGACAGATGGGGTCTTCCAGAAATCTACCTCATGGCGTCCCGGCACAACAACAAGTTGCCGGTGTACGGGTCTCGCACAAGAGACGAAGGGGCGTCTCTGGTGGATGCTCTGTCCGTCCGGTGGACGTTCCGGTTTGCATACCTGTTCCCTCCGGTCTCCCTTCTTCCACGGGTAATCCGGAAATTCAAACAGGAAGGAGGGACGCTCCTGTTGATAGCTCCCGCGTGGCCCAGACGGCACTGGTTCTCAGACCTTCAGGGTCTGTCCGTGGACAGTCCTCTGCGGTTGCCGCTACGACCGGACCTTCTGTCTCAGGGTCCTTGTCTTCACCCGGACCTGACTCGGCTGTCTTTGACGGCGTGGCTGTTGAGACGGCCATGCTGAGGTCCCGGGGGTTTTCCAGCTCTGTGGTGCGTACCATGTTGCGAGCTCGGAAACCGTCTTCCGCGAGGATATACCATCGCGTGTGGCATACGTTCTTCCAGTGGTGTCGGCCGAGAGGTTATGCACCGCGGGAGTTTCGTCTGTCTCGGATTCTCGCCTTCCTGCAAGCGGGACTAGATCATGGGCTTCGCCTTGCTTCTTTGAAGGTACAGGTTTCGGCCCTATCTGTCTGGTTTCACCGTAGGATTGCTACAATCCCGGATGTGCGCACCTTTATGCAAGGTGTTCTCCGCATTCAGCCGCCCTTTGTTCCACCTGTGGCGCCTTGGGATTTGGCTGTGGTCCTGAGGGCTCTCCAAGGACCGCTGTTTGAACCACTGGGCTCAGTGGATCTTAAATGGCTAACAGCTAAGACTGTTTTCCTTCTGGCCATTGCTTCGGCCAGACGTGTTTCTGAGTTGGGGGCTCTTTCTTGTAGACCCCCTTTCTTGGTTTTTCATGGGAACAGGGCAGTGCTCCGCACTCGGCCCGAGTTTCTTCCCAAAGTTGTTTCCCAGTTTCATGTTAACGAGGAAATCGTTGTTCCGGCCTTTAACTCACCAGGTCTTTCCGTGGGTGAGGCCGGATGTTGTGCGGGCCTTAAGGACTTATGTTGACCGCACTTCTTCGTTTAGGAAGTCGGAACCTTTGTTTGTCCTCTATGGCTTCCGTAAAAAGGGTTGGCCTGCTTCAAAGCAAACTTTGGCAGCCTGGATCCGTATGGCTATTTCTGAAGCTTATCTTCATGAAGGCTCATTCCACTAGGTCTGTGGGTCCTTCGTGGGCAGCTCAACGTGGTGCCTCGGCAGTTCAGATCTGCAAGGCTGCTACGTGGTCCTCTGTCCATACCTTCGTGAGGTATTACAGGTTTGACACCTTCGCCTCTCAGGATGCTTCCTTCGGGCGGCGGATTCTCCTTTCTGCACAGGAGCGTCCCCACCCTTAAAGGATACTGCTTTGGGACATCCCCAAGGTATCCTGTGGATACCCTATGGACCCTGAAGTAGAAAATATGAGATATGGTAAGAACTTACCCTTGTTATCTCTATTTCTACGAAGTCCATAGGGTTCCACAGGACTCCCGCCCTGTCGCACCTGTGCTGCAGATGGGCTTTGCTCTGGTCACCGGTTTTCCGTCTCCCTCTGGTGAGAATGTGATTCTTGTATGTGTCCAGATCTTTTTTCTCTCTCTTCCTTCTCCTCCTCCGGCCTATGGCTTGATAACTAACTGAGGTGCCTTGGCTCGGGGGCGGGGTATAGGAGGGGGACCCTAGTGCATCCTGGGAGGCTGAAAAGCTTAACTCTATGGTGCCCAGCGACTGACGTCACACCTATACCCCAAGGTATCCTGTGGAACCCTATGGACTTCGTAGAAATAGAGATAACAAGGGTAAGTTCTTACCATATCTCATATTATTTATATCCTGCCATTACCTTTATGCAGTAAACTGGGATTATTAGCCAGTATAGAGGTGTATGTGAACATTGAGCTGCACAGTATATTTATAGTATATAGGACGTGCACCTAAATATAAAATACAAATTTTGCATTCAACAATCATTAATCAGGACTCATCATTAACCCCTCATGCTCCAGCAGTGACCCCTCAATGTGTATCATCTTTCTCCATGACCCCTATTATTGTAATTCTCCATTACCATTTCATAATCATTAACCCTTCACTCTCCATCATTAACCCCCTTTCATCATCATCATCATCATCCTCCATTACCACTTCATCCTCCACCATTCATTAATTCCTCATTTATTATCCTCATTCTAGCAAGGACGGACTGGGGCTGTAGATCAGCCCTGGCAGACAGCACTGTGCGTTCGCTTGCGAAGGGGGCGTATTTGTTTGAAGGGGGCATGAGTTACAGGGGCCTGGCTTGGCTGCACACCCCTCGTCTCTTCCCGGCCGAGCACAGCGCTCTGGCCCATCACTGTCTCCACCCCTTCCATCTCCCTGAGCTCGTTTGCCAGAAGTGCCCGATGGCCAGTCCAGCCCTGGATTCTAGAGATGGACATCGGAAGCCCGGCATCGATTGGTGTACATCAAATGCAGCGACACGATATCTGATAGCCATCAGTGTTTTTTTGTGTGTATGCGCAGAAGCATTTAGAGCGTCGCGCATGAGTCATTAGAAGTGGACGTTTTGTTACAGGCTCACAAAGATGAGACATGAAAAGTGGGTGTCAGCGCTCCTGAACCGCCAATGGGATACTTTTACTGTGACCCTGGTCGAATAACCCCAGTAGAGGCCAGGGTCGAGGTCCCAGCAATTTGGACCCGGCTAGACCCATTCACAGAGAGAAAGGGCCCGGCTTGCGCTGGTCATATCCCGGGTCAGAAGCTTGGTCTGAAAGGGGTAACAATGAGCCATACCTGGTTCCTTCCCAGGAAAAACCCTGCTCGCTAGCAGGGTTGGCTTCACGGGTGACTGGACCCAGGTGGAGGCTTTTCCACTAACAGAAATCCCGGGTTGATGTGCGTTCACGTTCAATAACCCGTTTCTTTCAGGTCAGTGGAAAAGGGGTATCAGTGGGTATTTTGGGTGTGTTTGACGCAAAGGATACCAGGGGAGAGTCTAATTACATTAATTAGGCATGCAGTCAGAATGTCGACATTCACAAAGGTAAGAATACCGGGTTTATATGTGTGAGTTACCACCTTGAGAAAGGCAGCAATGTCACAATTGGGGTACTTAGACCCCTCTTACCCTACTCGACGCTGCCGATTTATTGGCTGGCGCATGTCTGCTTGCCAGTCATGTCAGGGTTCTCCTGTAGCAGCTGCGGTCCGGTGCCACCATCTTGCCTGAAGTCAGCTGAGTAGTTTCAGCCATTCACACCGCCTCTACGCTGCACATGACTCACTCACCCAATCCTGTGCTAGAGCTCCCTATTTTAACTGCTCTCTGTCACCTATTAATTGCCAGTACAACAAGGTTCCTAGGACTCCAGGGGTATAATTTACTAAAGTGCGGCTTTATAAAAGTGGAGGTGTTGCCTATAGCAACCAATCAGATTCTAATTTATCTAGCACCTTCTAGAAGATAATAGCTAGAATCTCATTGGTTGCTATGGGCAACATCTCCACTTCTATTATCAGTGCTCACTATTTTGCAGCAGAGTTACCATCTGCTCACCTGTTGTAATCAGCAGGGGCCTCGAGGGGGGGGAGGGGGAGCGGATACCAAATACCCGGGCTCGGGCTTGATGAGGGATCCATCGCCCCTCTCCCCTGTAATCGGTAAAAATTACCGCCGGACCTAAGCCCATGAAGATCCCAACAGAGTTAAGTGAGACCCCTAACCTTCCCATCCCCTCCCCCCTAAGCCTCCATTGGGGGGTGCCTAGCCCTAACCTCCCCCCGTAGTGCCGAACCATAACCTTCCCCAGGGTGCCTAAACCTAACCCTCCCTCCCCGTACCCTAAACCTAACACTCCCCAGGGGTGCCTAACCCTAATCTCCCCCAGTGGTGCCTGACCCTAACCCCCCCTTCCCCTAGCCTAACCCCCCCCGGGGGGTGCCTAACCCTAACCTCCCCCCCTAGTGCCTAACCCTAACCTTCCCCCAGGGGTGCCTAAAACTAACCCCCTCCCTGCTCCCTAAACCTAACTCTCCCGGGGGGGTGCCTAAGCCTGGACCTCCCACTGGGAGTGCCTGAAGCTAACCCCCCTTCCCCTAGCCTAACCCTCCCAGGGGGGTGCCTAACCCTAAGACCCCACGGGAGTCCCTAAACCTAACCCTCCCCCCCCACCTCGGCTGTCATCTCCAGATGCCCGGCTTACCTACATTCGGTATGCCAGGCGTCGGGATTTCCGTGTGGGGCCAATGATAGGCGTCAATATTTAGACACCTATCATTAGTCCCATGCCGGGATTTCACTGTCGGGAAGCCAGCGGGCGGCAGTCGGCATTTCAACAACGGCTTCTTGACTACACCCCCCCTCCCCCCCAACCCTTACCTGTCAGTGCCAGTATACGCTGCTGTGTGTTGTACTACAGTGGGTACAGGGAGTCCGCTGCTACTGATCTGTGTGCAGGGGGGTAAGAGATCACATTGATTACGCCCTCTCTGGATTTTCCAATGGCTGAGAGGGGCTGCTACTGTGTTCAAGTTCAGCTAGCTGCCATTGCAAACACATAACTTAATGTGTTACAGACTGATCCATCCTGTACTGATAAAGCAGTAATTTGTACTAGGCTGCTCATATATAGCTACCACAGGCAGGTAGCATACTGAAACCCCTTTTACACCAAAGTCCCTGGTCTGACCTGGGGATTGGAATAGGGTTCCAATCCGGATTAGACCCGGAATTTAACCCTTTCATACTGTGGCGCCGACCCAGGATATTCCCGAGTCTGCGCCTTTCACACCGGTGCCGGGTCTGCAGTGAACCAGCTCTTCCGGCGTTGCAGTGGACGCTTGGAGATGACGTCATCTCCAAGCGCCACTGAAGCCGGCCAATCAAGCAGCATGCAGCGCGCTCCGGTTGTTCCCGTGTTAAACCCTGCAAGTTACCTGGGTTGTATTACTTGACCCGGGAATCCAACCCTGGCCTCTTTTACACCCAGAAGAAACCTGGATTAACCCTGCAATAACCCGGGTTTTAGCTCTGGTGTAAAAGGGGTTTGACACACCATGATCCCGGGTTATTCCTTGGTTGGTGCCGTTCTGCCGGCGGTTTGGAGATGACATAATCTCCAAGCATCTCCCCATGTTTTAAACGGGACCCAGGATGGATGACCTGGGTTACCCGTTTACACTGCCTCTTAACCCCGGTCCTAGCAACCCTGCACTGGACCCGTATTTTCTTTTTTATCCTTTTACACTAAGCCCCGACCCGGGTTGAACCGGCAGTGTGACACCCCTTTCACACTGAACCCTGGGTCCAGCGTAGGTCACTGAGCAGGGATTTTAAGCCATATCACTGCGCCAGGGGCATCTTAAGAGATCTCATCTCCAAGCACTGGCTCTTCCTATGCAGAGAACGGGAACTGGATCGCATCGACCTGGGGGCCACTGCGGCCATTTTCCGGTGTTCTGTGCAGCGCTGACACCCAACGCGGGACCACGGACAGTTGAGTTTTAAATAATATGGGTGCAGGGTGTACAGTACGGGGGCCCCCTGGACCCGGGGGCCCGTGTGCCCTGCACCCATTGTAGATACGACCCTGCATGGAGCCCATTCACACCGCAGGCTGGACCCGGGGCTTGGAGATAACATCATCTCCAAGCGTCCGGAATGTGGCACTCTGTATGCAGTAAACGGGACCTGGGTCGGGTGAACTGGGACATCTGTTTACTCTGCCCCACAACCCGGATCCAACCCTTCTCGGCAGCCGAGTTGGAATCCTAGGTCACTGGACCTGGGTTAACCCTTTTGCATTAAGCAGCAACCTAGGTTAACCCGGCAATAACTAATGAGGGATTGAAAGTACAACACTGGCATCTTTCTAATACTGCTTTTACATCTGCCTGCCGGGTCGCACCAGGGATTTTGTCCACGCGCCCATCCTGGGTGCGACCTGGCCACAAGGTGGCCCGACTTGACACTAATGCCGGGCTGATGACGCCATCGGCATCATGTGATGAGCCTATGGCGCCAATTTGAATGCGCCGACTCTTCCTATGCAGAGATCGGGACCTGAATCGCATCGATCTGGGTTACCCGTTCACACTACATTACCAGCAGTGTTGCAATGCTCAACCCTGGTCATTTCAACCCAACCCTTTCACACTGCACAGTAACCCGGGTTGCTGTGCGTTCTGTGCATTCACGTGCAAAAACCCGGGTTATTGGAGCTAGTGTAATACCCCTTTTCCACCAAAAACCCGTGTCCGACCTGGGTTTTCGGACATGGGGCCTGATTCAGAGCCGGACGCTCTGAATTAGGGCCCTCCTACCTAAACTTGGAGCGGCCTCTTGGACGCTCGCATAGCTGTGGGTTACCATCGGGCTTGCGATGAGACCTTGCGGTAGGGTCTCGGTGACCCCTACCTTGCGGTAGGGTCTCTATCAGAGCCAAAATCACTCCCACTGACATCACTAGTGATGTCAGTGGGGCCGGACCCAGACGGTAGGCGTTCCCATGGGAACGCCTCCGTCTGGCAGCCACGCCCCCGGAACGCCCACCAAAGGGGGCGTGCTGTCAATCAACATCGACAGCACGCCCCCTTTGGTGCGAGACCTGGAGCGACGGCTTCCCGGCTTCATGCGCACTAGGGCACCATCGACCCACTTGCGAGCGCTCAGCGCTCGCGAGCGGGTCTGAATCAGGCCCATGGTTCCAACCCAGGTCAGACCCCGTTTACACTGCACCTTCAATCCGGGTTATTTCCAGATCAGCCCCGTTCACACCGAACCCGGGTCTGCCCTGCTAAATTTGTGAAGTCATAAAATGTGGGAGATGACTGCTCCACAACCACCAATCAGCTCACTTTAGGCATGATCCAGGTCGGATAACCCAGGTTGCACCATTTACACTGCACCATTACCCGGCGTCTCTCCGCTTGTACACCCCATCGCACAGTGGAGCACAAAGAGAAAGCTGAGATTAGCATTTATATATTTCCACAACCGCTATTGAGAGAGCGGCAGCGAGCTCGGCTGCATTACCAGCCATCTCTGAATCAGGCGCTTCATTGTGGGTCATCACAATAATGTTGACATGGTTAAAAATAATGACATAATAAATGTCGACAGTGGAAATGTCATCAATACTATTAGGGTTGGGGTTAGGTTATGGGTTAAGGTTAGGGATAGAGTCAGGGTTAACGTTAGGCTTCATGTTAGGGTCAGTATTAGGGTTACACTAATGTCAAAAACACATGCGGTATTACATACCGATTCCATTGAATATGCCCTTAAGATTGTGCATTCAGGGCCTGATTCAGACCCGGTCGCCAGTGCTGAGTGCTCACAACCGGGTCGATGGTGGCCCAGAGCACATGCGCACGACGGAGCCGGCTCCATCGTGTGCATGCGCGAGACCCGGATAGCGACGGGCAATCCGTTGCTCCGGGTCTCGCATCAAAGGGGGCGTGCTGTCGATGTTGAGTGACAGCACGCCCCCTTTGGTGGGCAGGCCGGGGGGTTGGCTGCCCAGACGGAGGCGTTCCCATGTGAACGCCTACCGTCTGGGGACGGCCCCACTGACATCACAAGTGATGTCAGTGGGAGAGCTTTCGGGTCTCTGTTTGAGCCGAAAGCTCTCTGGGGCTTGCAGCCACGAGACCCTACCACAAGGATCTCGTCGCAAGCCCGATGGTCACGATGGTCTTGACCATCGCGACCATCATCATGGCCGCTCGCTATAGCTGTGGGTGGTAACCCACAGCTATGCGAGCAGCCAGGCGGCCGCTCTAAAAAAAAAAGACCGGCCCTGATTCAAAGCGAGTGCTCTGTCAGAGCGTCCGGTTCTGAATCAGGGCATCAGGGCCTGATTCAGAGCCACTCGTAAGTGGACGCTCGTTCGCTCCGAGCGATGTTCGCACATCTGCGCATGCGTATGGGTCGTAATGTGCATGCGCCAACCAGTCAGTGCGGTCGGAAATCATGTGTTCGCAAAATAGCGAGTGCCTGCTAATTTGAGTGACAGGATGAGGCGTTTGTGGGTGGTAACAGGGGAAGGTGCTTGAAAACGGGGAGTGGAGATCCTAATGCAGGCGTGCCAAACGGTCAAAACGGGCGTTTTAAGGGTGTGCATAATTAACAAAGCAGCGTCATCGGCCACGTCACTTGGTTGTCTCTTAGCCTGAACCGTTCGCATGATTGCGGTAGGAAAATCCAACCACAAGCACTGCGAGCAGTTCAGACGCCTTTCGATGTACTCGATTAATCTAATAAATAGCGGAGATGACGTATGATGCGAACGGCCAAAATAGCGAGCGCATATTTCGTTCACTCGCTCAGACATAGAGGCGTCAACAGACCGCAAAGAGAGAGCGCTCTATTAAAATATCCGGCCCCTTTTTCTGAACGAGCAAGCGCAAATAGCGTCCCGCTCTGAATCAGGCCCTCAGTTCTCTCTGCCATTAGAGCCTTCTTGCTGGGGACATCCACAGACATGTAAATACCATTTTTTTAGAAGCCCTGTCTTCTTTTGGAGAAGCTTATTTGAAATTATCACCATTTGGCTACATAATCTAATCTCTAAATGTGCCGCCTCAAGGTTTTCCTACCAGCATTGTTCACTGGGATAGCATCTAATCATGTAATTGCAGCAGATGACAGATACAGACAGGTATTAAGGCTCTGCATTTTTTATTAGCATGATGATAGTTAATTTTTTTTTTCTGTCATTATGATGAATGGATATATGCTAAATAATTAAAAATAAACCTTTCTGGAACTTTTCGAAAAGGATGTTACTAATATTTAGTTGTTTTACTATTATTGTTGAAATAAAAAATGCATTTGTGTTTTTCCCTTCAAAATATCATGCCATTTGTGTAATATATGTCCCATTTCTCTGAGGGATAGTGCATAATTTAGTCTTACATGTGAAAATATATCACAACAGTGCTTGAAGTGGAATAGGGCAAAGAAAGTTGTTATTTTGGACTGTAGTCACCAGTTTAATAATGTTTCATGGGGTCAATCCAATTATAGGCGATGTATTTGTAGGTGGGAGTCATCGTGACAATGGCCAAACTTGACGGAAGCTCAGATTCCCATAAATGTGCTCACAGTCCCATAGAGCTCCATGAGGGGTGCGAGATGCCGTGCCGTTGCTGCCGTTTTAACGCCTTTGCAAGCAATTGGATTGAGCCATGTATCTGTGCAGAATAGATAACTTTGCCTTTGTTTTATACAACAACAATAATTCTACAAAAACAATATTGATTCTGTGATAACTAATTTCATTATAACAGCCCTTTAAGATTATTGTAGGCATTAGTGTGTGCACATAGAGGCTGAGTCAGATGGATCTTTTTGCGCGGACGCAAATAGCAAATGTTAAGTATTTTTGCGCATCTCCATCATCTTGGACAGACGTTTGCTGGATCTCTCTTTCCGTCAAATGGCCATTTCAGGGCAGAAGCTGGGCGGCGTCAATGCAACCGCACGGAACTGTTCTGTCTGTGGGCGTGTCATCTGAGCGTTGTGGGCCATGTCATCTGAACATTGTGGGCGTGTCATCTGAGCATTGTGGGCGTGTCATCTGAGCATTGTGGGTGTGTCATCTGAGCATTGTGGGCGTGTAGTTAGATGTCCGTGCTATTCTGAGTCATGCCTACATAGAAGGGAAGCCTGTTTCTGACGGATCTCTTGCACCGAGAATGGCGCTGATACAAGTACCGATATTAATGATAATGGTTCCGTCCCACTTGAAGCCACATGGATCCTTTCATTAGCCCTATGGAAATTTGCATTAGCATAAGGTGGTAAATCGGACTCTTGCGGCATCACGCAACACAGTCGCTTTGCGTTCCACTCAGAGGCAGGCTCATGTGGTCCAGGTTGTGGCCAGACATATCCTAATGTTGGACACCATCTGTGCCACTGGCATTCTGTTGAGATGACCTGAAGCAGAGGTGGGCTGCAGTAATACTAATGCTATTCTGCAGCTTTCCTCTTCTGTACTTACGAGCGATGGATATTGCAAGCCCTGAGGCGCCCTCTTTCAATGTCCGCGGACAGTGGAAATCCGCCAGTGGACTCAAACACTCCACCATCGGCATACCATTGTGATGACCATTGACACGTACAGTACAACGCCCTATGGGCTTTTTGCGCATGCGTAGTAGCAAATAATTGCTGAACTGCCAAATATTGCCACTGCATCTACCTCTGAAGCAGGCACAGGGAGAGAGAATCACTTTATAACTCACCAGAGGTGTCTCCGGGTCTGGTGACACCCGGGGCGGCATTCGTCTATCCCTTGCGCTTGCATGCCAGTGTCGTTCACCACCTCTTCAGCTCTGCAAGGTGGCACTATCTGAGGGGATAACACCAAAATAGCAGAGCAGGGCCGCACCCCCCCCCCTTGTGACGCCACTGTAGCTGACTATACATAGTAGCGCAGATGTACCCTCCCTTTTCTTCACCCCCTAATATGTTCTTAGGTAAGTGAGGTTATGAAGTTGGGGGCATAGATGCGGATATGAAGATATAGGGGGAAGCTTGGGGGGACATAGTGATGAGAGTGCAGATTGATGACATGGTGCAGAGTACCCCTCCCTGGATTTCCTGGGTGTACACTCTAATGCACAGGTTCTCAAACTCTGTCCTCAGGACCTCAAACAGTGCATAGCTCCACCTGTGGAACTTTTATAATGTGTTAGTGAGTAATGAAATCACCTGTGCAACTCCTAGGTGACCTGGAAAATGTGAACTGTGTGGGGTCCTGAGGACCGAGTTTGAGAACCACTGCTCTAATGCATTCTGCTGTGAACGTCAATGCATGCAAGTTTGCGTTTAAAACACACACACAAGCCTCTTCATTTTGTTTTTACATCAGTTGGGCGGGGGGGGGGAGTAATTAGCACAAAATTTGAATATTGTGAAACTCTTCTTTCTCTGGGTAGCAGTTTGTCCGTCAGAAAACCGGTGGGAAATTGGGATAAACAATAGGTAGATCTGGGATTAGGGTGATCAAAGATCATACAGACAGTGAACTGTTGGAATATATGTGTACTGCCACAGATGTATAGCAAAGTAAATGTATACACCGGCAGATACCCTGAAGTCACTGAACAGCCCAGTATATAACCTTTGGAGTGGTGTATTTAGCAGTAACTTGAAATGTACACCTGTACACGTCTGTGTTCCACTGTAGCGCGCTAACATGGCCTGATTCAGCAAGGAACGTACAGATGCAGACGCATGCAATCGGTCGATGGTTTTTCTCTGTGCATACGTATGCATCGCAGTGCGCGTACCGGCAAGTGCGATGGAGTATGGGTGCACAGGGAGTCCGCAGCCCCAGGGACAAGTGATTGACAGAAAGTGCCGTTTGTGGATGGTGATTTGGGAGTGGTCAGGCAAACGCAGGTGTGCCTGTACGTTTGGAGGGCGTTTCATGGGCGTGCATAATTAATCCCTTGCGGTGGCGGATGCAGCCTGAGGTCCAGTTGCACACAGGAGGTCTCGCTATGTCTGCGGGAGGGTCAGGTCAACCACTATTGTGGGTATGCGTCCGATGGTTCTCGATGTTACCGATGTTTCCACTGTCTTGCCAGGTATAGAGGATGCAAGTAAAGGGAAGTGGGTGGTATTATGTAGTGCTGTTTGTCTGCTTATTCTGCTGCGATTGCCGTGCGTATGCACTCATTAGCATATTCTCGTAGCGGCCGGGTGCGTGCGTCTGCATCTGTGCGTTCCTTGCTGAATCAGGCCCACAGTGACAAGATGGTGCCGCGCAGAAGTACAGACGGCTGCTATCTTGGTTAGGGAATGAAGCCTCCCTAAAGGAGCTAACATGGAGACTGCACTGTAGCACACACCTGGTTTCAACATGAACACCTTTTATGAGAAACAGCAGATAGGCTAGAATGTACTTTACATGAAGTGCTATGAGTCAGGGGCGGAACTAGCAGCGGTGCAGCCGGTGCCTCGCACCGGGGCCCGCTGTGGTGCAGGGGCCCATGGCCGCCCGCATCCGACAGCGCCGCTGCCGGCTGACCTGGTCCCCATTAACAAAAATTGGAGCCAGAGCGGGCTCGCTTCGGCCGCTCCGGCTCCAATATGACAGACACCCACCACGGCTTGGCCCCTTGTTAAGACTCGGCGCGCGTGACGACATGACGTCACGTGCGCCGTGTCATAAAAAGGGGCCGGGCTGCTGGAGAGGATCGAGAGGAGCCGTGGATCCAGAAGAGCAGAAGAGGAAGGAAATAACGTCAGTAAGTTGCGGTAGTAAGGGGGAGAAAGCACACGCTGGGGCTGGGGAAGAAAAGAGGCTGACACACACGCTGGGGGGGAAGAGGCTGACACGCTGGGGCTGGGGGGGAAGAGGCTGACACACGCTGGGGCTGGGAGACATGCTGGGGGGAAGAACGAGGCAGAGACATGCTGGGGCTGGGGGGAGAATGAGGCTGACGCACTGGGGCTGGGACACACACTGGGGCTAGGGGATAGAATGAGGCTGACACACGCTGGGGCTAGGGGAGAATGAGGCTGACGCGCTGGGGCTGGGGGGAGAATGAGGCTGACACGCTGGGGCTGGGACACACACAGGGGCTGGGGGGAGAATGAGGCTGACGTGCTGGGGCTGGGACACACACTGGGCTGGGGGGAGAATGAGGCAGAGTCGCTGGGGCTGAGGGGAGAATGAGGCTGACACGCTGGGGCTGGGGGGAAAATGAGGCCGACACGCTGGGGCTGAGACACACACTGGGACTGGGGGGAGAATGAGGCTGGCATGCTGGGGCTTGGGGGGAGAATGAGGCTGGGACACACACTGGGGCTGGGGGGAGAATGAGGCTGACATGCTGGGGCTGGGACACACACTGGGGCTGGGGGGAGAATGAGGCTGACGCGCTGGGGCTGGGGGGGAGAATGAGGCAGAGTCGCTGGGGCTGGGACACACGGGCTGGGGGGAGAATGAGGCTGACGTGCTGGGGCTGGGACACACGCTGGGACTGGGGGGAGAATGAGGCTGGCATGCTGGGGCTTGGGGGGAGAATGAGGCTGGGACACACACTGGGGCTGGGGGGAGAATGAGGCTGACACGCTGGGGCTGGGGGGAGAATGAGGCTGACACGCTGGGGCTAGGGGGGAGAATGAGACAGAGTCGCTGGGGCTGGGACACACACTGGGGCTGGGGGGAGAATGAGGCTGACACCCTAGGGCTGGGGGGGAGAATGAGGCAGAGTAGCTGGGGCTGGGGGAGAGAATGAGGCTGACACGCTGGGGCTGGGGGGGAGAATGAGGCAGAGTCGCTGGGGCTGGACAGACTGGATTTACTGACTGGCGGGGCAGTGAGGGGTGGTGAAAAAACAAGGCTGGGCAACAGGACAGACACTGGAACTAACTACGGGTGGAGAGTGGGGGGTGATGAAAAAATGTTGGGGTGCGGGGTGCCAGGAATGGGTGGGGAGGGGGCCCAAAGCATATTCTTGCACCTGGGTCCACCACTCTCTAGTTCTGCCAGTGCTAATAGTCTTGGGCTAAGTGGGACACAAATGCATTTTGCTCATGCCCTCTAAACATTCAGGGCCGCTTGGAGCTCGGGACCTCGTCAGGGTCCCCTGTGAAGTAGCTGTGCTCAGTGGCTTTACACCCATGCCTACTGTACCTGACTTGAATAATTGAATTGATTAAAACACAGTAATTGACCGAAGAGCCTCTTCAACACAGGATCCTGAAACGGTTGGGTATGGGATGTCACCGCTCGGGATCCTGGTGTCAAAATCCCAATAGAGTTAGGTTACAGACACCCGTCGGTAGGTATCCTAACCCTCCCCCTAACCCTTCCTCCCTGAAGCCTAACCCCATCTAGTACCTAAACCTAACTGTCCCCGTAGTTTGACCCTAACCTCGCCCCCCCGCAGCCTAACCCTAACCCTCCCCCTAACCCCACTACTTACCTTCAGAATGCCAGCATCGGGATTCTGGCAGGTGTTGCGATTCCGGCATCTAATTATCGGCATCCCATGTGCAGGGATTATGACCGCATCCCGGTTTAGTGGTGAGCATATTGGAACCATCAGTGACTGCCATACAATATAGAGAGTAATTGTGTCCACCATTTAACAGATGCCGATATTGGATCAGAACCTCTATATACACCTGCCGGTACCTTCTAAAATCCTATCTATAAACCTCTAAGGATGACGCCAATTTGCGGACGCAGTCATACAGTATATAAAAGACTCCAGACTTGGAATGTGTGGTTCCGAAGCACAAAGTATTATTCAAGTAAATAGTACAGTCAGTTACACGCTATTGATCCAGACACAATTAGACGCAAAGAAATTATACAGACCCCAAGTACAGTATACATACGCAGCGCATTCTGGTCCAGATGTTAGGCATCAGCAAGAAACCCCTCGTCCCTCAGCGTTCAGCAAGAAGACTAAAAACCCAGTGCTTGAGCACACATATTTATACCCCCCCAGAATAGACAGGACAATAGAGAAGTTTCTTGCTTATGCCATTGGTTCCCAGGGGGGAAGCATCTGTTACAGAGCGTTTAACAGGCTGGTTCAAATAGACTCAACCCAGCCTCCAACAACTGGGGGTCTCTGCCCTCCCACCTCCTAACAGTCATCCTAACAGTTGTTCATAAAATATAAATTTTGTTGCTTGTAGTCTCTGCCGTCCATAAGTTGAGAATGCATGATGCGATCTCCACACCGATAGTACCGGAATTCTGTTGAAAGAGTACGCATCAGTACGAAACCAAACACGGCTCTCTTAGCATGTATAAAACCTTAGTTATCAATATCTTTATTTCACAGCATTTAAACTAACTGAACCAACTTAAATCTTATACTTTAAAGCTCATTAAACCTTTTATGTGGATATGTAATGTGTGAGTATGCGGGGTGTGATGTAAAGACTCTAGTTAACTTGGGGCAGATGCGTGCGCATGAAGCTAACAACCAGCATTTTCATACAGGATCTTAAGCATTCGCTAATATGCAATTAGTTAACAAAGCAATTGTGCATATTAATGTGTGTATGTGAAATGGTGAAAGATGCAATCGCATGATGCTAATAAACAGCATTCGCATGCAGGATATTGTGCATTGGTAGCAGCTCAATTGTGCGTAATGTGCGGTGTTTATGCATGAGATTCCATCTATGATGGACTTAACATATTTATATATATATATATATATATACATGTACATACATACACACACACATATCATTCCTCACTCACAGTTTCAGACTGCAATGCAAATGTGTTACCTCCAGCTGTGAAGTTGGGGCCATTCTGTCTGGGTGTGGGGCTAAAACCTGTTTAGGATTCAGACACATTCATTTGTGTAGATCAATGCCTGGGTTATATTACAATTGCCACAACTATACTTGTCTACATACAGGGATTCCCAATTTGTATGTAAAACACTCACAGTTTCTGGTGCATTGTCTATTCTATTTACTTTTTCTCATGAGGCTGTTCTTCTAGTTGTCCTTGGTAGATTATCAAAAACATTGCCATCTGTTCTTAGCTCGTGAGTTGTAACTTAAAGTGACGCTGGTCGCAAAATGGCGTCTTGCAGATTCTTGTTTCTAAAATGGAGTCTAGCTGCCATTCACAAGATGGGGTCGCGCACGCTTCAATTTTAAACTGATCTTGTCTCAGCCAATTATCCAGCTTCGACAGTCCACCCTTTGATAGCGAACAACATGCTATCACAATCTGCTATTAGAATTTCATTTAGGCTTACATTTACATATTATTTAGTGTTATTATGGGATGGCACAAGGTGGTTCTTAATCCATCAATAATGTGTCTCTGAGTGGGGATATGAAACTACTATTATACGCACACCGCGGATCTTGGAAGATCATGTGAAAGGTGTGGGGATGCACCAGTCTTATAAAAGCAGTCTTGAAGGGGAATTTAGACTTTACATTATCTGAGGTGTTTTAAAAATAAAATTTCAATAATACATTCTATGCATGTGTAAATATAATACATTAAATGATGGTATTTCCTAGCTCAGGGTTGTAATGTAGTTCTGTATTTACATCGGTATTCATACTGGTCACCATCATAATTTCATTCTTTCGTCTTACTCTATTTTTACATTTTCCACACTTCAACACAATAGGAACACACCAGACACATATGCCAATTATTATGGTGACAATTAGTATAAGGATCAAGAATTTGCCTATGCTGGCGATCACTTCCTGGACCCATTCCCCTAGACCTGAGAACCATTTCACTGGGTTCAGTCATGAAACCCATCCTTCTATCTTCTCACCTACTTCAGCCACTGAAGCATTATGGTTCTTACGAAACTCCCATTTTAGCTGCAGAATTTCATCCATCCTCCGGTCTATCACCTCCTTAGGGTTGCTGGTATCATTGGTGACATAGGTGCAACATTTTACTCCAAATTGGGTGGTTAACATTACGCAATACCCTCCAGTAACAGCAATTAAATAATTCAACACTAGCCTGTGTTGCACCAGTTCTTTCTTGTACACTTGCAATTCTCTCCCTGTATACCTGAATGTGTCTTCGTACACCTCGGTGATATTATCTATCAATTTAGCAAGTTCCTGAATATATCTAAAATTTAGTCTTCCCCGAGCGATCCTGGTGGGATCCAGTGCCACTAAAACTTGAAAGCCAGTTGTATCACTAATTAACTGAGCAGCTTTATGCACATCACCAGGTATTATGTTTCTTTTGCCTCTGTGTTCATATTGCGTGTGAAGATAAGGTGATGGTGTGTTTTTATGTATACCAAGCATTTCAACATGTGTGAGGGTCATAACTTCTGGAAGTATTCTTCCCAAATAACATAACAATTACAATACTGAAATTGGTCAGACACTCCCCTGATTGGCATTGCACTCCTCCTGACTCCACTCCATCAGCACTGCCATCAGCTTCCATTTCCTCAATCGGTCCTCCATTACAGACACTGAGTATCCCCAAACAGATCATCACGACAAAAACTCTGGAAAGAAAAAGACCTAGGATGACCACAGCAGACCACTCCATTGCTGGAAGCACTGATCTACACATTTCTTTAGCTCAGATATCTCACCGTCACCTTTTTAATCCTTCCGGCACAAGCTCGCAATCGACAGGTCCACGTTATCGGCCTTGTCTCCGCCTTGTATCTCCACCGTTTGGTTAACCTCCCTATAGTGAGTGGGATGGACCCACGTACCTTCCTCGGCCACCCTTTGAGGATGTGGTATCGTCAGATACAGACCTTTCCACTGATCAGTCAAACAACCTGAGCTAAAAAAATTTTTGGATTATAACAAATTCTCCAGGTTTGACATCATGACAGGTTGCATTAGATATGTTAGTTAATAATACTTTCAATTTCGGTTATTCTCTTTCATCTTCGTGAGACCCTGCACAGTAACCTCATTATCATATTTTCACATGAGGCTGCCTGTTTGAACAGGATCTCAAAGGGGGGCAAATAAAGGAAAAGACAGTCTGGGATAATCTTAGTGTTGTTACCCATAACCTTACACATGTTCTTGGAAATGTCACCTGTAAAATAAGTCCCCTATCATTTTTAATAATTCTAGGGATATAGTATCTGCATACAGGTTCCTGCAATTAAATCTTGTTATTAATAGCTACTGCTCTAAATAATGCCTGGGCCACTGGGTTGGATAGTATTCCGAGTAGTCGACCTCAGCCTGGCATGGCTGCCGTTTATCCTTAGCAACCTTGTGTCCTATGAGTGGGAGATAAAGCACAACAGTTTAATATCATTTAAACATGACCTAAAATACAACAATAAATCGTCCACATTTTACATTAGAACAGATCCATTGATAGGTTGAAAAGATTGTAAACAGTCATATAAGGCCTGGTAGAAGATACTGGGGTTACCTATGAACGGGAAGCAATCGGGAAGCCGACTGCCTAAATACCGGCAGCCGGCTTCCCGACTGTCATATCCCGGCAAGGGTGAAATGCCGGGCGTCTAGATGTAGACACCCGCATTTCCTCGACGCCGGGAGACCGGCGCCCGGCATCCCGATCTTAGTGATGCCGGGGCGCCGCGATCGGACAGCCGCGGGGGGGGAGGGTTGGTTTAGGGCTCCCGGGGGGGACTTGGGGTTAAGCACCCCCCGGGAGGGTTAGGGTTAGGTTAGGGGGAGGGAGGGTTAGGGTTAGGCACCCCCGGGGGGGACTTAGGGTTAGGCACCCCCCTGGGGGACTTAGGTTTAGGCAGCGGGGAAGGGGGTGGTTAGGGTTAGGCACTTAGAGGGGGATTAGGGTTAGGCACTTGGGGGGGAAGTTAGGGTTAGGCACCCCTAAGGAGGGTTAGGTTAGGTTAGTAGATACTCACCTATCCACGATCAGGATTTCCAGCGCTGTCGGGATTCTGCTGTTCGGAACTCTTCTGATGTCGGCCTGCCACTGACGGGAATCGAACTGCCGGCCATGCGGCTGGCGGTATTTCATACCCCTTCCCCTATGAACCCATGGGAAACCCGTGTTCATGTGCGGTGTTCTTTACTTTGCAGTACTTACTTATGTGTCCCACTTGGCTGCAGTTAAAACATGTTTTTGAGTGGGGTGGATGAAAAGATTGTTGTGGGATTTCAGCAAGAGGGAAAGATGGTGGGTATGGGTAAGGATGTGAAGGATAAGGGTATTGTGGGAGGTATGAAGTTTGTGGGTAGTATGAGGCCTGTGGTTGTGTATGATATGTGGGGTAAGGATGTGTTTTCTGTGGTGTGGGATTGGTGAGGACGTGTAATTGTTCAGGTGCAGGTGTGTGTGTGGGTGCAGGTGTGTCGGTTGGCTGTGATGTTATTGTCAATCATTCCAGAGCTTGGATACTGACAGCCATTAGTTTTTCGCTCTGGGTCTCTCTCTTCTTTGTGATGTTTTTATCATGTTCTATGGCAGACTCTATGAGGTTATCTATTGTGAGTCCCCTCCAGCCAGGTTGTGAGGTCTGAACCTGAGTCTTTAAGTCGTCTTTCAGACCATCCATGAGTACCGTGACTATCATTCCCCTGTGGTGAGTGCTATCTTTAATATCTTCTATCCCAGTGTACTGGGTGATAGCCTGCAGAGCCCGGTCGCAATAGTCTTCTGCAGTTTCACTCACCTTTTGCTTGATTGTGAAAATTTTGTTCCAGTTAACTGCTACTGGAAAATATATACCCAATTGAGTCACAATGCGGGAAATGTTACCTTTTTTAACTTGGTCTGTTAAGGGAACGTCACCATCCAATACACAATCCGTGATAAATTTTGTCACATCGGTATTGCGTGGCAGACAGGCCCTTAACACCACACGCCAATCTTTATTAGATGGCTCATGAGAACTACCCAAAATCTTTGACATTTGGCTAGTTCCTTTTTGGGATCGGGGAAATCATTTATGATGGAATTTAGTTCTGCTCTTGTCCAAGGACAATGCATTACCACTTCCCTCGTGGGCACTACACCGTTCACATCTGCATTTCCATTCGGAACAGTTATCGTCCGAATGGGATGCAGACTGGTAGCGTTGCTACCTCTGACCTGGTTACCTGGCTGGGAGTTTAATCTGCTGCTGCTACGTATGGTATTAACAACTTCCTCTACAGGTGCAGAGGGTGTTAACACTTCCCTTGCTGTTACCGATGGAGATGGCGGCACCACCCGTGATTGTGGCGATGCAGCATCTATCATTTGCACAGCATGGGAAATGGCAGACATTACAATAGGCTCATCATCCACATCATAAACATTTTCTTTATGGTTGCTTAAGAGAGGGTACAAATTGCTTGTTACATTTTTATGGGTATTTTTGGTAACTGTACTTGCACCTCCTCCACATAAGGTGGGGGAGGTGAGTGTGAACTGCTGGCAATACTCTCCACAATGCTACCTTGCCACACGTGCGTGCCATTTTGCGGCTCGCCCGTATTGCAATTTGGCATCGCGGATGTATTTTCTGGCAATGCGCTTGCGACGCTAGTTTGTGTCGCTTGCACATTTTTAAGCCACGCATCCCCTTCATGCTACCACAATTTTAAACATTCACAATATTTGACCTTTTTCAAACTGATGTGATCCCGGACATTATCTAATACATCCTTATCAAAACTACCAATTCTGGGAAACGGTCTAACACTCTTCATCGTCATTTTAAACCATATATCACAATACCTTATTGCATAAGTACCGTATTTAGTAGGCATAATACGACGGGCCGATCCAATCGGAGCTTTCATTAGCAGCACATCATTGTCTAACATCTCTACTGTTTGCGTGGCTCCCATTCTGAGACAAAATCCTACGCTTTTCAATAAAGATTTAAACTGGTGAAAGACAATCCAGATACTCTCACTTACCTATGGAAGAAATTTCTAGATGCCCCCGCTCACCTACGGAAGAATTTCTAGATGCCCCCGCTCACCTACGGAAGAATTTCTAGATGCCCCTGCTCACCTACGGAAGAAATTTCTAGATGCCCCTGCTCACCTATTATCTCTCAGCTCACAATCACACCTAGTGCGGCTCAACTACAATGCTCAAATAACCCAACCTTATTATTGAACACTGCAGTCACACTGAGAGCCGGTCCCTAATAAAAATAACAAACCATACACCTGCTCTGTGTACTGAACGGTAAGCTGCTTACCGAGCGGCTAGACTAACCCTTGCACCTAGCCCTTAAGGATCATACGATACCCTTAACTGTCCAACACATACTCACTGTTACACACTTTTTCCTGCGCAGAAAAATAAACGTTAACCCAGATATTGCTAACAATTGAAAAATGTAAACCTTCCACGGCTTTGTTTAAACACCATGGCAGCACAACCGGAAGTACGTATACGCTATTGTGAAACCAGCCACATACAAAATAATGCGACTACCACACAACCGTATAATTACTTTTTAGCTGCGTACTCAAAAGTGCATCTTTTACTGTGCGCAAAACTGCGACTCAGCCGCGTACTCAATACTGTGGCACCCCTTTTAAACGTTAGGTTCTATCAACAAAGGAAAACAAACTTTTTCCTTTCCTGTCCCTGGATTCTAGTCAGCTTCCTTAGCTCACACGAAAATGGATAGCGATTTTTCAGCACAAAGCAGGTGCAGGAAAACCCTGCATGTGGCCACTCCACCCTTTGCTGAGATATCGATAGCCATATGTGCCGTGTGAGTAGGTAAGTGACTTCACTCGATGAGCCCCCATCTGCCGATATTGGATCAGAACCTCTATATACCCCTGCCTGTACCTTCTAAAATCCTATCTATAAATAAAAGACTCCAGACTTGGAACGTGTGGTTCCGAAGCACAAAGTATTATTCAAGTAAATAGTACAGTCAGTTACACGCTATTGATCCAGACACAATTAGACGCAAAGAAATTATACAGACCCCAAGTACAGTATACATACGCAGCGCATTCTGGTCCAGATGTTAGGCATCAGCAAGAAACCCCTCGTCCCTCAGCGTTCAGCAAGAAGACTAAAAACCCAGTGCTTGAGCACACATATTTATACCCCCCCAGAATAGACAGGACAATAGAGAAGTTTCTTGCTTATGCCATTGGTTCCCAGGGGGGAAGCATCTGTTACAGAGCGTTTAACAGGCTGGTTCAAATAGACTCAACCCAGCCTCCAACAACTGGGGGTCTCTGCCCTCCCGCCTCCTAACAGTCATCCTAACAGTTGTTCATAAAATATACATTTTGTTGCTTGTAGTCTCTGCCGTCCATAAGTTGAGAATGCATGATGTGATCTCCACACCGATAGTACCGGAATTCTGTTGAAAGAGTACGCATCAGTACGAAACCAAACACGGCTCTCTTAGCATGTATAAAACCTTAGTTATCAAATATCTTTATTTCACAGCATTTAAACTAACTGAACCAACTTAAATCTTATACTTTAAAGCTCATTAAACCTTTTATGTGGATATGTAATGTGTGAGTATTCGGGGTGTGATGTAAAGACTCTAGTTAACTTGGGGCAGATGCGTGCGCATGAAGCTAACAACCAGCGTTTTCGTACAGGATCTTAAGCATTCGCTAATATGCAATTAGTTAAAAGCGCAATTGTGCGTATTAATGTGTGTATGTGAAATGGTGAAAGATGCAATCGCATGATGCTAATAAACAGCATTTGCATGCAGGATATTGTGCATTCGCTACTGGGCGTCATGTTAGCAGCTCAATTGTGCGTAATGTGCGGTGTTTATGCATGGGATTCCATCTATGATGGACTTAACATATATATATATATGTACATACTTACACACACACATATCATTCCTCACTCAGTTTCAGACTGCAATGCAAATGTGTTACCTCCAGCTGTGAAGCTGGGGCCATTCTGTCTGGGTGTGGGGCTAAAACCTGTTTAGGATTCAGACACATTCAATTGTGTAGATCAATGCCTGGGTTATATTACAATTGCCACAACTGTACTTGTCTACATACAGGGATTCCCAATTTGTATGTAAAACACTCACAGTTTCTGGTGCATTGCCTATTCTATTTACTTTTTCTCATGAGGCTGTTCTTCTAGTTGCCCTTGGTAGATTATCTAAAACATTGCCATCTGTTCTTAGCTCGTGAGTTGTAACTTAAAGTGACGCTGGTCGCAAAATGGCGTCTTGAAGATTCTTGTTTCTAAAATGGAGTCTAGCTGCCATTCGCAAGATGGCGTCGCGCGCGCTTCAATTTTAAACTGATCTTGTCTCAGCCAATTATCCAGCTTTGACACAGACTACATCAGTAATTTCCATACAATAAAGAGAGCATCAGTGACCTCTATATAATGCAGAGAATGGGGAAAATTTATGAAGCAGCGGCATCTGTAAGCCACTGCTTCCCAGGAGGTTGCTGGCATATTTAAAACGGCACCTGGAGTCAGTGTAAAGCCCGGCGTGCTTTACACTGACTTCGGATGCTGTTTTATAAATGTACCTGCGACCCACCGGGAAGCAGCGGCTTACAGAAGCCGCAGCTTTGTAAATTCTCCCCAACATCTGTAACTGTCAGATACTACAGATCATCAGTGACTACCATATAATACAGAGAGCATCAGTGACTGCCATACAATAAAGACAGCATCAGTGACTGCTATATTAGAGAGTAATTGTGACCCCCCTATTCAATACAGACAGAATCAGTGATCACCATAAAATAAAGAGAGCATCCGTGACCTCCATATAATTCAGACAGCGTCATTGACTTCCAAACAATACAGAGAGCATCAATGACTGTCATATAATACAGAGAGCATCAGTGACTGACATAATACAGAAAACATCACAGTGACCACCATATACTGCAGTGAACATCTGAGTGACCTCCATACAGTACAGAGAGAATCAGTGACTGCCATATAAAGTAGAGAGCATCAGTGACCATCAACTTCAGTGACAGCCATGTAATACAGAGTGCATCAGTGACTGTCATACAATACAGAGAGCATCAGTGACCACCATACAATACAAAAAGCATCAGTAACTGACCTATAATAAAAAGAGCATCAACGACTACCATATAAAACATAGAGAACATCAGTGAACACTATAATGCATACAGTAGTCCTGCTGTTCAAACAGTGGCACATGTGCAAGGGAAAAAAGCTAAATTATTGTTAGAATAACAAGACATGTTTTGTTATAGCATATTATACAACATTATTATGACCCACTTCCATGCTAGTTTATTAGCTAGCCCGCAAGAAAATATTGCATTGAATGTTAAAAAGTCGATAACTGTGGGTGCCTGGGAGGGTTGTCAATTTTGCATGTAGGGCTGTAGGCAGAACTTCACAGTCCAGGGACACCAGTCAGTCTCTCACTCATCGGGAGTCACTATCCAGTCAGGCAAAGGCTCCCCAGCTGCATGATATTGCCCAGCCCCGCCTCCCTTCCTGGCCCCACCTCAGTGCACATCCCTTCCCCCATGCACAGCCCTACCTCCCTGCTTCCTGCAAGTGTATACTGTGTGCAGCATTTTGCTGACAATCTGAAGAGGGATGATGGATCATCACCCTTCCTTTAATCACACTGGCACTGACTGATCGTGCCTTGGCATACCAGCTGCCGCCCCCCCCCCCCCCCCCCGTCACCATTCATCTGTTACCTGGGGCATGTAATCACACACTGACCCTACAAAACAACAGCTCAATCAGCTGAAATCCCTCATAGCTGAGAGGAACAACAGTGCCCTTTTATCGAGGAAGGGATGGATCATTACCATCCATATATAGTCTTAGGGGCCTATTCATCATGGCATAATTATCACTTGTCTTAATTATGTTTTAAACTCGCTGTGAGTTTAAAAAAATTTTTTGAGGCATTCATCATGAAGGACATCGTAGGGACTTCACCCATACCTTACCATGTGCAGAAGGATGCCGTAGGGACTTCACCCATACCTTACCATGCACAGAAGGACGCCATAGGAACTTCACCCATACATTACCATGCACAGAACGACGCCATAGGGACTTCACCCATACATTACCATGCGCAGAAGGATGCCATAGGGAATTCACCCCTACATTACTATATGTAGGAAGACGCCATAGGGACTTCACCCATACAGTACCATGCGCAGAAGGATGCCATAGGGACTTCACCCATACCTTACCATGCACAAAAGGATGCCGTAGGGACTTCCCCCATACCTTACCATGCACAGAAGGACACCATAGGAACTTCACCCATACCTTACCATGCACAGAAGGACACCATAGGAACTTCACCCATACATTACCATGCACAGAAGGACACCGTAGGGACTTCACCCATACATTACCATGTGTAGAAGGACGCCATAGGAACTTCACCCATACATTACCATGCACAGAAGGACACCATAGGGACTTCACCCATACATTACCATACGCAGAAGGATGCCGTAGGGACTTCTTGGTCATAGAGATGGATCATTACCATCCATATATAGTCTTAGGGGCCTATTCATCATGGCATAATTATCACTTGTCTTAATTATGTTTTAAACTCGCTGTGAGTTTAAAAAATGTTTTTGAGGCATTCATTATGAAGGACGTCGTAGGGACTTCACCCATACCTTACCATGCACAGAAGGATGCCGTAGGGACTTCACCCATACAGTACCATGCGCAGAAGGACGCCGTAGGGACTTCACCCATACCTTACCATGCACAGAAGGACGCCATAAGGACTTCACCCATACATTACCATGTGCAGAAGGACGCCATAGGGACTTCACCCATACATTACCATGGGTAGAAGGATGCCATAGGAACTTCACCCATATATTACCATGCGCAGAAGGATGCCATAGGAACTTCACCCATACATTACTATATGTAGAAGGACGCCGTAGGGACTTCACCCATACCTTACCATGCACAGAAGGATGCCGTAGGGACTTCCCCCATACCTTACCATGCACAGAAGGACGCCATAGGAACTTCACCCATACCTTACCATGCACAGAAGGACGCCATAGGAACTTCACACATACATTACCATGCACAGAAGGACACCGTAGGGACTTCACCCATACATTACAATGTGCAGAAGGACGCCATAGGAACTTCACCCATACATTACCATGCACAGAAGGACACCGTAGGGACTTCACCCATACATTACCATGGGCAGAAGGATGCCATAGGAACTTCACCCATATATTACCATGCGCAGAAGCATGCCATAGGAACTTCACCCATACATTACTATATGTAGAAAGACGCCATAGGAACTTCACCCATACCTTACCATGCGCAGAAGGATGCCATAGGGACTTCACCCATACCTTACCATGCGCAGAAGGACGCCATAGGGACTTCACCCATAAGTTACCATGCGCAGAAGGATGCCGTAGGGACTTCACCCATACAGTACCATGCGCAGAAGGACGCCGTAGGGACTTCACCCATACCTTACCATGCACAGAAGGATGCCGTAGGGACTTTCCCCATACATTACCATGCACAGAAGGACACCGTAGGGACTTCACCCATACATTACCATGTGCAGAAGGACGCCATAGGGACTTCACCCATACATTACCATGGGCAGAAGGATGCCATAGGAACTTCACCCATACCTTACCATGCACAGAAGTATGCCGTAGGGACTTCCCCCATACCTTACCATGCACAGAAGGACGCCATAGGAACTTCACCCATACCTTACCATGCACAGAAGGATGCCGTAGGGACTTCCCCCATACCTTACCATGCACAGAAGGACGCCATAGGGACTTCACCCATACCTTACCATGCACAGAAGGACACCGTAGGGACTTCACCCATACATTACCATGTGCAGAAGGACGCCATAGGGACTTCACCCATACATTACCATGGGCAGAAGGATGCCATAGGAACTTCACCCATACATTACCATGGGCAGAAGGATGCCATAGGGACTTCACCCATACATTACCATGGGCAGAAGGATGCCATAGGAACTTCACCTATACATTACCATGCGCAGAAGGATGCCATAGGAACTTCACCCATACATTACCATGCGCAGAAGGACGCCATAGGGACTTCACCCATACATTACCATGGGCAGAAGGATGCCATAGGGACTTCACCCATACATTACCATGCGCAGAAGGATGCCGTAGAGACTTCACCCATACATTACTATGCGCAGAAGGACGCCATAGGGACTTCACCCATACATTACCATGTGCAGAAGGACGCCATAGGAACTTCACCCATACATTACCATGTGCAGAAGGACGCCATAGGGACTTCACCCATACATTACCATGCGCAGAAGGATGCCATAGGGACTTCACCCATACATTACTATATGTAGAAAGACGCCATAGGGACTTCACCCATACATTACCATACGCAGAAGGATTCCGTAGGGACTTCTTGGTCATAGACCTGGAAGTCCCTCACTCGCAAAGGACTGCTCTTACCGGGAGAGCTGTCCTTTGAATTTTTCTTCGTGCATATCGGCATAATAAATAAGCATGCGTTGAGTAGCGAGATGCATCACTTGCAAATTGCGTTGCGTCATGCATCCCGCCCACTGTGTGGCCCTGATGAAGTTCAAACCTAGGCAAAACCCTAATCCTGGTCAAACTACACCACCATGCCAATTTGGTGGAGCTAGGTACAAAACTCTGGTCATGCATAAAAGACATACAGACAGACACACACTTTCTCGCTTATTATATAGATTTATTAAGTAATCCCCAAACACACCCACTATCTGACGTTCCTCACTTCCTCCATAAGCACCTTCAGTCAAAGTCTGAAGCTCTAGACTACACACTGAAATCAGGACAGGTAGAAGGTACAGTATTTGGGTAGGACTATTTTGCACTCTCATAAATTGATCTTAATGCATACTTACCAACTTTGGCGTGCTTAGCTCAGGAAGGTCCCGGAGGGTGTGGTGCATCCCCACCACAAGCTGCTATTACCAGCATTACGTTACTGGGAGCAGATCACTGACGCAATTCATAGCGAATCATATCATCACACCCTCCGCTGCAAACCATACCTGAGAAGTATAAAGATGTGGTGGAGGGTCACTAAATTTCCCGGGAGCCGAGACTATGATAACAGGTTGTAAAATATTGTCCCTTTCAAGTTTCTTTTTTAAACAATGTGTTGTTTTAAAAATAACCAAAAACACAAAGTAAAGTAATGTTTACAAATTCTGAGTACAGGTGTATTCATTACATCTTATGTTGTATTCCAAGAGTTTTATAATGGTGTATTATAAAACCATGCTGTCAGAGTGTATTATAAAAACCATGCTGTCAGGAGAGCCTGAAGTGTTATTCTGCATATTCTGCCCGCTTTTCTCCCCTAAAGACATCCCTTCAATGCTGTGCTAGTACGTGCGATATTGACAGGACATCAAGCAGTGGACATGGGGCCTGATTCATTAAGGATCGCAACCGCAACAGCTTACGCTGTTGGCCGATTTTTGCATATGCATCGCAGGGCATGAAGGCACCACTGCGATTGCACGGACCACATTGAGCCATCGCAGACTGATTGACAGGGAGTGAGCGTTTGGGGGTGGTAACGGGGGATGGTCGGTGAACGCAGCCGTGCCTGTACGTTTGAACGCCGTGACATGAGCATGCATAAATGATAATTGCGATTGCATACGCAGCTTGAGTGCTTACTGCGTGCAACGAGGTTAGCAATTTCTAAGGAAGGTCAGGGCTGCTGTAATTCTGCGTGAGCGGCCGATGGTACTCAATGTTACCGGCATTTGTGGAGGATTGAAAGGTATTGCGGATGTGAGATAGCGGTAGTGGGAGGCAGTGGGCGTCTCTATGCTGGCAGTGCGACAGCATTGCGATAGCACTCATTAGCATATTTTCGCAGCAGACCTGCGTGCGATTACAGAGCTGCGATCGCAATAGCGATCCTTACTGAATCAGGCCCATACTTCGCAACTGTACCAGATTCGGTGCAAAGTCCTAATGATCAAAACAGTTGGACAGTCCTCTCAATACAGGACTGTCGTGCATAAATCAGGACAGTTCAAGGTAGGGATGGTAACAGTAGACTTCAAGACCTAGGGGGTATTTATCAAAGACTAGAGAGAGAAAATTGTGAGAGATAAAGCACTAACCAATTAGCTTCTAACTTACATTTTATAGGCTGTGTTTGAAAAATGACAGTTAGGAGCTGATTGGTTAATACTTTTTCTCTCACAATTTTATCTCTCATCAAGCTTTAGTACATAGACCCCCTAATCTAATAATTTAAATTAGGGATGTGCAGGCTCGGATAGGTTAGAATTTTCCTGCCAAGTTCTGATTTTTCCCGCCAAAAATCGGGTCTCAGAAAGAAGCAAAACGTTATCTTTCATGGACAAACATCATCATTCCTGGACAAAAGTCCATGGAAGATGATGTTTGTCCATGAAAGATGACGTTTTGCCTCTTTCTGAGACTCGATTTTTTTTTGGCGGGAAAAATCCGAACTTGACGGGAAAATTCGGACCTATCTTAGCCTGCACATCCCTACTTTAAATATTTGTCCCTGAAACTGTTTTTAGTTTTGATCAATAGAGACCAAGGGCATTATTTATGAAGCTGCTTTTGTTTTTTCAAATCAAATGTCGGATCTTAAAATGTACCATGTTGCCTATCACTGATCTATATACTGTACTGTATACATATTACCACTTCACACAATAAGCATCAAAGACTACCTCAATGCATGAGACACCTGAGATGCTGAGAGCACCTGACCTGATTATGTTCCCCTGCTCAGCATAAACTCGTCCCCTGATCTCCACCTAACATCAGACAGGTATGAGCTGCAGTTACAGAACTTGTTTGCATAATTTTACCACCTTTATGTATATATACATGTTATATTTATGAGCATCGCTCACTGGAACTGCACAACCTGTATAAAGCTAGATTTGGGTTTTAAGCCTTTCATTGTAATTTTCCATATTCATAATTTATTCATCGAAGCTTGAATCTATAAAATGATAGAGAGTGGGAGGAACAGAAAGAGAGGGTTGATTTACTAAAGCACGGGTTCTCAAACTCTGTCCTCAGGACCCCAAACAGTGTCATGTTTTCCAGGTCTCCTCACAGAATCGCAAGTGAAATAATTAGCACCACCTGTGGATCTTTCAAAATGTGTCAGTAAGTAATGAACACACCCGTGCACCTGCTCTGTGACCTGGAAAACCTGACCTGTGTGGGGTCCTGAAGACCGAGTTTGAGAACCACTGTACTAAAGCTTCTAAAATGAAAAAGTGGAGGCACATCTCCAGGTGTTGGAGATTTTTTAACAAAATATTAGCTTTAATATCTCAACCTGAGGGGATGTAGTTGGCATCCTAGCGGTCGGGATGCGTGTGGTCGGAATGCCAGCACCGGAAACCAGTCACCAGTCACAGACCCTCCAACATGACCGTTCCATTAGGTACACAATATTCTGCTCCTGGCCTTCCTTCTTGATTTATGATTGCAGCTACCTGTGCTGAAACACCTGTCTCATCAATCACCTAGTTCAGCACAGGTGACTGCAATCATACATTAGATAGGCAGCCCAGAGGAGAGTATTTTGTACCTAATGGAACGGTCATGTTGGAGGGTAGGCAGTCCCAATCCCGGCACCAGCATTCCGACCGCTGACATCCCGATAGTAATTATTAGGGTTAGGTTTAGTGTTTACGGTTAGGTACTAGAAGGAGGGTTAGGGTTTGGCTGTGGGAGGGGAGGGTTAGGGTCCAAATTCTGTGCGCCAGGATTCCGTACCCAACCCAACCTCAGAGCTTGCTGGCCAACCGGAAAGTGAGTTTAAAGTTGGGTACACACAATGCAATATATTAGCCGATCTTTCAATCAGCGATGGATTGCAATGACCATTGTATAGTTGGCCTGATTCAGAGTTGGGAATAGAGTAAGATAGAGCAAGTAACTGTGTACCTGGGCAAACCATGTTGCACTGCGAGGGGTGCAAATACATATATATTTTTTTGCACGCAGGGTAAATACCAGCGGCTTTTGCATGTAGCCCGCAAATGCTGGGCAGCTTTATTTTTACACTGCAGTTTAGGTTTCAGTTTGGACGCACCCCTCCCAAATCTAAACCTCTCTGCACATTTTAAATCTGCCCCACCTGCAGTGCAGAATGGTTTTGACCAAGATGCACAGTATCTTACTCTAGTCCAAACTCTGAACCAGGCCCAGTGTGTACACCCAAATCCACCCAATTCATTGTTTGATGAATTGTGTGGTCACTTCTTCCCATTTAATGTGGTGTACAATAGATGGGATGATGCCACGGGCGACACAGTGTTGTTGCATTAAGCATGTAATGCTATATTGTGTTGTCGTATGGCGGATCATTCAGTGTGTACAGTACAGCAATGTGATATATCATTACAGCACATTGTCGCGGTGCTGGGTCAGCATATCATTTAGGTGTGTTCCCAGCTTTAGAGAGAGGGCGGGATGTACTAAATTTTGCAATTTCCACTCATTAATATATGACATAGGGGCCTATTGATCATCGATAAATGGCTCAGTAACCATGCGGAAACACTTCTTTCTGCATATTTTAGTTACTGGGCCATTCATCATCAGGGGGCCCAAACTTAAAGTTTTCGGAGTTTGCTTGCAAGAACAAGCGCCATCTTCAGACCGCTTTTGTTCTCGGATCCCCGTTCCGTGGATTCGAAGAGGGATCCGAGCGGATCCCTCCGCCGCCTTCTCACTAGCTCCCCGGCGGCTTCGCGCAAGCGTGACCTCGGGTCACGCATGCGTAGCCGTTGCAGACGGAGAGGAGGTAAGTAACGCAGCTGCTTCTGTAGCTGTGATACTAACCGAGGTGACAGGTGCTCCAAAAGCAATGATGAATTGCTCCAGTGCAAAGTTTCCTCTGCTGCAAGTTGGATAGTTAAGTATCCCTTGCAGCAAGAGCAATACTTAATCAATCTCCAATGATGAATAGGCCCCATAGAGAGAGAAGTAGAGGCCGTTCAAAAAGCTTCTAATCAGCTGATTATTGCACAGTGTATGGCCAAGACTGAGCATCATTTATCGTATCTTTCAGCACGTCTGGCAGATGTGATTATTGTTGCTCAGATCCGAGTAAATATACTCATCAGCAGACAGACAGACAGACAGACCGACCAATTATCTGACAGTATATGGCAACACAGATAATTGGTCTGTCTGTCTGACAGTGAGTTTCGTTTCACAGTGTATGGCCAGCATAACACTGCTTAACCTGGATTGTTAAAGTGTGCCCTGAGGACTGAGGTTGGGAAACACTGATTTAGGGTATACAGCAGTGTTTCCCAAACTCGCTCCTCAAGGCACCATAAGGGTGAACTCACTGAGCTCAACTCTGGTTGTTTTTATGCATCTCTGATCTTATTTAATTCATGTATTAATAAATGTATTATTGGGGCTCTTGAAAAACAAAAATTATAGTGATTATTTACACAATCACTTTACTTCTGGGTTCGGACCCAGCTAAGCTACTATGTATATGCAACCATACTTCAGAACCCTCTCTGAAAATAATTGTGTTAATGCAACCTGTATACTACAATGGCTAACATCACATAAAGGTGGCATTAGCTTTTGGAAACCAAACTTTGAAAAGATAAACTTTGTCAGAGCTTGGAAAATTTGGTAATTTTGCTGCCCCATAGAAATCTATGGGGACTACTCTTGCTATCAAAAATGGAGGGATTTGAGCTGAAGTTAAAGGCAAATGTGATCATGTTAAATTATTGTGTTGGTACTGTAGATTTCATTTAGCATGGTAACAAGATTACAAAATATCTAAAGTACAACTAAGTCTGCTTGAATTCTTAATTACAAGTCTTTAGTAATATGACTATAATGGTTCCTGGGAATTTGGTTATGTGATAAGAATTATATTTCTCTTTTATACTTTGTGAATTATTTATTAATTATTATTATTATTATTATTAATGAAAAGTACAAATACAAATTAAATTGTCATTATTATATTTGCTTTACTTTTATAACATTTAGTGCAGAATACAAAAAAAGAAATAGCACAAAATTTAACAGATGCCAAATTAAGAAAAAATCTATTAAGTGGATATAATAAATATTATGGGGACATTATTATTTGCAAATTACAAACCTAGGTAATAATATTTTCATGTTTTATTGGGCCATATTAATGACAGAGGCTCATGGATGTTGACATTTTTAATAAAATATTATTGCCCTCCTTATTTAATTTACAAATATTGGCCCCTTAATGTTTATTAAATATTATCTGCTTAACAGGTTCATTTTGGAATTTACCCTCTATAACCAATTAAATAATTGTACCCTCAAACATATTTTATTGTTTTGGGCTCTAAATAATCTAGTAATATTTGACACTTTAATACAAATATATGATGTACATTCTCATTAGGTGTTGGATGGAAAGATGACTGAAGTTTTTTTCTGGTGATTTGAAGCAAATCACTGGCAAGTTTAAACTTCCAAATCTGCTCCAAATCTCTCATATTTTGCATTTGAAGCCCCCACACCACTAAATAATAAATTTAGTCAGTTTGCAAGTAAAATCACCAGTGGTTTTGAAAAAAATGCCTTTCATAAATTTACCCCTAAGGGTTACTTCTCCATGCGACTACTCCATAATACTACTGGACTACTTCTAAAACTGTTGATGTCCTTCTTCAGCTGCACACCTTTCACTCCATTAGTATTTGTGACAGTTCTTTCCTTATTCACTTCTTACCTATCCAAACACTCCTTCATCTCTACCTCTGGAATATCCTCCATTCTACTTCCAATATCTGTTGGGGTCCTGCAAAGAGTTGTTGTTCACCCTTGCACCCTCGTTGCTCACCCTTTATACCTTTACTCCACCTGAACTCTTTTACTCAACTATCTCATGTGACCTACTGTGTCTCTATATCATGGATGTTCCAAGAGTACCTAATGCTCAAAAACACAAAACAGATTATCACCTTCCTTCTGAACAGATCAACCACCTCCAAATTTCACTCACTGTCAACAACACAAAGAGCTTTGAAGTCCATTTCCCTGGTTACCCCTAACTCTGCTCTTTGCTTCACTACCCACTCTCTCCAATTAATTTAATCTCCATCCTTGAATTTTTGCTAGAATGTGCCCTTTTCTTTCCAAAGAAGGAACCAAAATACTTATCCATTCTCTCAACGTCTCCCACCTTGCCTATTGCATACTTTTCCCAATCTGGTAATCTAGTTACCTATTTACCCTACTTCAATCCATCCTAAATACTGTGATGACAATGATCTTCCTTTTGCTGCACCACTCTGCAACTCCCTAAACTGGCTCCCCATATCCTCCTGGAGCCAAATCAAAGGCACAACCTCACCTGCAATACCCCCCTCAATACCTCCCTTCATAACCTCACCTCAACAATCTCACCTCAATACCCCCTTCATAAACCTCAAACTTTAATCACAAAATACTCACTCACACTATTAGATATATATCTGATCCAGTGGGGTCACTAGGGGGGTGCGGATCCCACCAGGTGGCACCATCTGAAGGGTTACACCAAAATAGCCATACTGCCCATACTGTGTTGGGAGAGACTTAGGACTGCCCAACTGGAGCAAGCCCCCAGTGTGACGAGAATGGGTGCATGACATGGACTACACCAGGGGGCATGGCTTTGTGGACACAAGGCCACACTCCATTTCCCCCGCGCACCTTCAGCGCACGCAAGGAGTCCACAGTGCCGCACTGGGTGACACCAACCTTAGTGATGCCTCTGCACTGACCTGCGCCTCATATCATCTCTGTTAACCACCTCTCACCTCTCTGACTCCCATCTACAAAACTTCTCCTGTGCTGCTACCCGCTATGGAATTCCCTGCCGTATATTATCATATTCTCCCATCATCCTCCAAATCTTTCAAACACTGTGAAAAACCCCATAATATTATTTGAGTTTGTTGAAACAAGGTGTTAATTTTACCTGGCCACAGATGTAGATTATATCAAACAAGGTTGGGACTTTGATAAGGAGTGCTCTTTAACCCTTTGTCCCCAAGATCCCACAGGTTCTAGAAGAGAAAGTTACCCGGCATAATCAAGAAAGGTTTAAGCTTATCTGGAATCTTTTTCCTTCAGATATCTCTTCCAGATTTAACCGTATTCTTATGTATTTTATATGCTGATATACTTCGTACTAAGGGGAAGATGTCTCACGCCTTCTTAAGAGTGGAGAAGACGGCATGTGGAGAAGTTGCTCAAAGCAACCAAACAGCATCTAGCTAGCATTTATCAAGTACAGTACATTCTATAAAATGATAGGTAGAAGCTGATTGGTTGCTATATCTTTCCTTAGTCTATTAAAGGGCCAAAGTCATCCGGAGTCAAATCAAGATCATGAAAAGATCATGACAAGAATACTATGCTCCCATATACGCACTAAATGCTGGATCGCACTCTGGGGGCTGATACCTATTCTCCCCAATGTATGATCGGGGGTTTGGCGGTAAATGACAGGGGCGCTATGCACCCCTGTCATTATCAGCACTGCTGTCTACAAGATACCAGCGCCGATAGCCTGAGCAATGTATGAACGGTCAGTTCGCCTGACCGTTCCGTCCGCTGCAACTGTTGCTATCAACAGCTACAGCCTGGCGATACCCTGTCCCCATAGCAGAGACAGCGCTGTCCCTGCTGCGGGGGCTGCCGGCTCCAGGGCTGCACGTGGGATCTCGTGATACTTGCGAGATCCCGCGCATGCTCAGTGGAGTCGGCCGGGACTGAGACATAGCGCATCAGCTCTAGGTTGACGTGCTGTGCTCTCTAGCGGGGATCGCCGGAGGGGGAAGTTAACGCTCCCCCTCTCCGGCCGATGAGATGTTCATACATCTCATCGGTAGTGCTTCCTGCTTCACCTCGGTGAAATTGAGTCTATGAGCCAACAATCAGGGCTTAAATCCCAAGAACAATGTCCTTATTAATCTCCTCTCCAGTAATTAGCATCTTCTCAGGAAATCTGTAACCTGGTATCCTCAGACAGCATATAACTGCTGCTGACAGCAGTGGGCAGTGCCCAGGAGATAAGAGGCACTAATTATATAATCAGGGAAAGTAATGATCTAGTCATGTTAGATAAGTTATTCCAATCAGGGAGCTATAAGAGCACTTCTTACCCTGAAGGAAGAGAACCAGAGACCAGATAAATAGCTGTGTCTGGACAATGGAGAGAGGCTTGGGACCAAAGGTAATAGCCTCTGGGATTTGGAAAGTGCCAATATTTCAGCGATTTAGCCGCAAGATTTAAAGCCGGTTTAGCATTTAAAGAGATTCCCACTTTAAATCACTCAACAAAATCTCTGCACTTTCCAGATCTGCAGGCTATTACATTTTGACCTTGGAGATCATGAAGCTGGATGTTGCGCATGCACAGCTAGGGTACCAGCTGCCATCTTCGTAAGGGAACAAAAGTGTCCCTTGAGGAGTCATGTTGTTGGAGACTGCTTAGTAGCGCACTCCACTTCTAACAATATGACAAGCAAGTGCAAGAATATAATCAGAATGGGCAGTGCATATGATTTAATAACATAGAGAGGATGAAGTGGAGCAGTTGGTGGTTAGAGGATGGAGAGGGTAAGTTGGTGAAGTCAGAGATGGCCCAATGGTGGGGGACGATGTCCACTATGAGAGACCAAACAAGCAGAGGCAGAGCGAAGCTTGGGAAAGCAACGTTGATGGGATTGTCACACAGGATGAGGGAGGGTAGATCCGAGTATAGTAAAATGGGGAGACAGATGACAAAATTATAGAGGTATTGGGAAACACGACTGGGGGCCAGTAGATGACCATAACACAAAGGTGGTGTTAGGGTTACAAGCGAGGCAAGAACTTAGTTCGAATTTAGAAGGCACGAGGGCTACTAAATAAAATTAAACAGAAATTTATTGTCTCAGACCTCCTGAAAGAAAGAGAAAATAACTGAAATAGGTAGTAGAAACAAAAGTCAAGTCAGTTTCAAATAAACATCAACTTCGTTGCTATACTAGCAGCAACTGTAGTAAGTGGTCAAAGAAGGTAAAAGTCAAAGGTTCAGCATAGGCCGAAAGTACATCAACTATGCCACAAAGGTATCCAAGGAGTAGTCTTCAATGGCTTATAGTCCCAAAGTGGAAATTGGGCCAGGCGAGCCTTTAGGTGCGGGAGGAAGCTGTGATGCGGCTAATGAGCTGCTAGTTGTAGCTATTGGAGCCAATGTAGGTATTTGGCCAGGAGGGCCTTTAGGTGTGGCAGCAAGCCGTGATGCAGCTAATGAGCCGTTAGTTGTGGCTATTGGAGCCAATGTAGGTATTTGGCCAGGAGGGCCTTTAGATGAGGTGTAGTAGCAGGATTGCTGAGTGGCCTGCAGGGTCTGGTATGCAGTGATGTTTCTCACATGAAACGGAAGCAGGATTGCTGGATGCTCTGCAGGGCCTAGCAGATAGCGATGCTTTAAACGTGATGTAGTAGCAGGATTGCTGAATGGCCTGCAGCACTTAGCAGAAAGCCGGTGAGCAGAGTTCACGCTGCATATGAAGATAATAGCTGGGAATCTGGATGCACAACAAGCAAGTAGCATAAACAAAAGTTCCACATGAAAACTCTATAGCCGACCGGGCGGCGTTAGTCCAGGAAGTTCAGATAGGATTAGCTGCCAATCAGGCAACACTAGGAGGAAACATGTGAAGTCCTCTGACGTCTGGGTCTCCTAGCAACCAGCAACCTAGAAACATGGTCAGGAGCAGGAGAAATACTGGCAGGAAACAAGTCCCTGGACTGGACTTTTAACAGGTGGACTGGACAGTAAAGATGATTGGTGTAGACTAGAGCACAGGTTCTCAAACTCTGTCCTCGGGACCTAAACGGTGCATTTTTTGCAGGTCTCCTCACAGAATCACAAGTGAATATAGCTCCACCTGTGGATCTTTTAAAATGTGTCAGTGAGTAATGAACATACCTGTGCACCTGCTGGGTGACCTGGAAAACGTGACCTGTGTGGGGTCCTGAGGACCGAGTTTGAGAACCACTGGTGTAGAGGAGAAAGTTCATGGGCAATGATCCGAAAGCTACTGTGTGGAGGAGGATGCTCACGCTGCTGCCTTGTCAGGCTTCACATCTGGTGTGTGGGAAAATGAGAGACCCCAATAAGAGAAAGCAGCACAAGATGTAGTGGAAGAGGAGAGCCAGATTCCTGTGAGGGCAAGGAGGCTAAAGGAGTTAGGCATGAAAAGGTCATGAATGGAGGCCAGTTTATTGCATTCTGGAAAGCACAGATGAGAGGATTGTGGGGAGATGTGGATAAGGTCGGCAAGCTTGCAAGTATGTGGGGAGGCTTGATAAGTATTCTTATTCCTGATATTTGCCTGAGGGTGGGATACATCAAGCCCAAAATTGCGGTCAAAACTCAAAAAAAACGCCGGAGGTTTGACCGCATTCCTCATATTAAAGCGAAACTTTCCTGAGCTTGTACCCCACAGGTAATGCCATCTGCATTCCCCGAGAGGGGTCTAATAGGATCCCTCCCAGTGTCTCCTACAGATAACGCATGCCCTGCCCAAGAGCCGCACAGGTGCAGGCGCACTCCCAGGTCATAGACCCGGAAATCCTCGCACCACAAAGGACATCTCTTCAGGTGCTGTGAGGTGTTCAAAATTGACTGCAAATGACTGGAAATGAATATTATTGATGTTAATAATACTATAGAAACAAAAAAAAAATACAGTCCAAGTTACATGATTTTAGCTGTTTTTATAAATTTTTAAAGAGATCCAAAACCGAGCCCGAACCAAAACACGAGGGTCCGCGCACATCTCTAGTTTTTATGTGTGATCTACAGTATGTAACCCACTGACAAGCACTGTGGTGCCTTAAAAATCAATAACCATAACAATAATAGTACAGAAGTCACGATGTAGGAAAATATATTTATGAAAATAGCTTCTGTACTATTTTACATCTTTTATTAATTTTCATTGAAAGCGGCTCCCTTACAACATAAACATTTGTCACTGAAAACACCTAGGAAGTGCTAAGGCCTAACATACTGTAACATACATAAATATTGAACCACTGGCCAGACAAAAACACTGTAACTTTTTTGGTCTGGAAAGCATGAGAAATAAAAATGTACAGACAGTACGGTCTCATAGAGATAAAAGATCTCCGTAATCAGGTCTGCTCAAGTTTCCATCATGGTGCTGTTTCACCTACACCAGAGGTAGCAAACCCTGGTCCTCGAGAGCTACCAACAGTGCATGTTTTCCAGGTCTCCTTACAGAATCACCAGTGAAATAATTAGCTCCACCTGTGGATTTTTTTTCCAATGTGTTAGTGAGTAATGAATACACCTGTGCACCTGCTAGGTGGTCTGGAAAATGTGCCCCTTAAGGCGGGCATCCACTAGACGATATACTCCATGAGCGATATAGTCTAGTGTTTCCCCGGCAGTGATGTGCTGAATGTCATTAACGACACTGAGCACCCACGCTGGATGATATCATTCATGATATCGTTCAGTGACATCACCGTCCCTCATCCCCGTACTTGCAGAACTTGACCATATCGTCAGGTTGCCCCGCAATTACGGGTGATGAAAGATGTCGTCAACGACCAGGGGTAGCGTGCATTGCTGGTACACACTGGACGATATTGCAACCGATGAACAATAATGATATAGTTATCGTTCAAATCGTCAAATTTATCGTCTAGTGGATACGCAGTTTTAGTAGCACTTGAGGACCGAGGTTGGTTACCCCTAATACACAAATATATCATATTAAATTATGTTCTACAATGAGCCAGAAATACTTTAGTTTTATATTTATTTCAAGCTTTAAGAGTGATCAAAATATGGAGTCTATCGGTCAAGGGGGGAAATGTACCAAGCCTTGGAGGGAGTTAAAGTGGAGAAGTTTCCCATAGCAACCAATAAACTTCTAACTGTCATTTATCTAGCAAGGTCTTTGAAATGACAGAAGCTGATTGGTTGTTTTGGGCAACTTCTCCACTGTATCTTTCTTGTAGGCTTGATACAGCTCCCCCATGGTGCCTTAGGACTTGGCTTCCTGTGATGTGATTATACAGATAGTACATTTGTGGGTTTTGTGCATGAATCACAATAGCTACAAACTACAATTAAAGTGACTTTCATGTTGCAGATATCAGGAGCTGAGATTTGTGGCTTTGCCAGGAGTTTCTTCAACTGACCCACCACAATCAGATGATCCTGCAAGTACAAAACAGGGTTTAGGGGTCTATTTAAGAGTCGGTGAAGAGCCAAAATGCCAGTATAAATGTCGGCAAAAGGCTATATCACCACTCCATTCCCTTTAACAAACTAGCCCCATTGTGTGGAAGAGATATTTCATTAATACAGAGGTTCCCAAACTGTGTGCCGTGGCACCCTGGGGTGCCTCAGGACACTTGCAGGGGTGCCTCAGGTTGGTGACCCAGCACCAAATCAAATTATTTATGGTCAGTGTAATGTGGACAAACAGAAGCACTAACCTGTCCAGCTCCACATAACTGAGCCTAAGAATGACAGGTAAGGACAATTTACATCATTTTTCTACTTTACTACATTTTCTTCTGAATTTCTCAATAACAAACTTTTGGCTTCAGGGTGCTGTGAAGACAATGCTGATACTCCAGGGCGCCGTGATTCAAAAACGTTTGGGAACCACTGCATTAATGTATCATTGCAATATATAGATTTTTACATCTTGAAATCCTTTCTCAGGAGAAAAAAAAAAAATCTTTAACTGGGTACACCTTAGCCGATATCTACCCAGTGCAATATCACCAGCGACGGATGCATACATACTTGCCAATGCCGGGTCCGACGGAGGGGGGGGGGGGTGAAGGGACATGTAATGCTGCATGATATCGTTAGCGATATCCTCCCTGGACCCTGCAGTAGGGCAGATGAGCGATGTCGCTAATGACCCGTGGGAGCACGCATATCATGGGTACACACTAGAGGATATGCCGCTCCTCTCTGAGGGACCTAACAACATTAATATTTGCACTGGCTGCCTTGTGTGTAATTACTGAAATGACTCGCTCCACAGTCAACTTTTGGGTTTGCTGCACTATCACGCACACCCTCTGTTATCTACCCCCTCCAAAAATATAATACTCTGCTATTTTGTACCAGTTTGGCCTGAACTCTATGGGGCTGATACACGTACTGTATGTCATCTGTAATTATACCTGCATTGCAAGCACAAAACTAAGGGCTATTTGCGAGCGCTCGCTCTGAATCAGGGCAGATTTTTCTTTTAAATCCGCCTCCAGGCTGCTCGCATATCTGTGGGTGACCACCCACAGCTTTTGCGAGCGGTCTGGCGATGGTCACGATTATCGCTACAATCGGGCTTGCGACGAGACCCTTGTGGTAGGGTCTCGGTTCCCGCAAGCCCGAGTGAACTTCCTGCTCTAATAGAGCAGGAAGTTCACTACTGACATCACGAATGATGTCAGTAGGGCCACCCACAAACGGCAGGCGTTCCTTCAGGAACGCCTCCGTTTGTGCAGCCACTCCCCCTCCCCGCCTACAAAACAGGGCGTGTTGTCAATCAACATCGACAGCCGCCCCGTAGCGAGCCCCAGAAAGAGTGAAGTTCTCACTCGCTCCGGGGCTCACGTGTGCGCACTGGCCGACCATCAACTCGCTTGCAAGCGCTATGCGCTCGCAAGCGGGTCTGAATCAGGCCCTAAGTATATACTACATGTACTGTACAGGCCGAGTTACAGGCACCGCTTCTGTACATACGATTGGTTATATATTTCTAAACCTCATCAATGCGCACTTAACCCAGCCCTATCCCTGGTGCTTTGCATAGCGCGCACTTTCATCGACGCGTTCTTGCAAAACTTAGCCTGCGAGCAAATGCCCCGAATACATTATTGCTGTCTGCTTCTTCACATAATACAATAGATCAGAGCTACATGTATTTCCTCAGGTAGATGGAATGAATGCACCATGCTTCATTATTGTGCTAGAAAAAGTTTTTCATTTGTTTAAAATATATCATTAATATTGTTTCCAAAACAATTTAATGTTCTCCTATTTTAGCACAGCAGAGGGCAGCATTGCCCCATGTACCGAATTCTCCCAGTTTCAAGCCACGGTTTATAATGTGCTGTGCGACTTATTTTTATTTTACACAACACTCTGTCCCCAACTAATGGCACAAACATAAATCTGACTACGGGTTATTAGAGGAAAATCTGCATGTAGCAATGCCAAGAGGACAATCTGTTACTTGCTATGCCAGGGCATTTAATAGTTGTTTGCTGAATAACTTGAAAATGACCCCATTTGTGGCGCCGCATTAGAAATTTAGTATTGATTTTCGGCCAAACATCACGTGCTAGAAAGTGAAATGAAAATATTAAACTGTGTGTCAGCCTGTTTGCTGTATGTTTGCTGTTTAGAATTCGGAATACGCGACTTTGTGTTGATGATGTTCCAGATTGATTTTCATTTAAGATTTCTGGTGCCCGTGACGTCATATTGTTGCATTGCCAATCGACGCAATGGCACAATACTTATAATACTAGTAATCCAGGGCACAGCATGCCGTGCGACACGGACCTCCCCCAACACATGTGTGCCATCTAGAAACGCGAATCACAGCTCACAGCCTGTTTAAACATACATCATCTACACTCCCAGCATAAGACTGACATGGCGGAGGCTGCTTTTCCTCATTATAGGGCGATGCTGAGTTGGAAGTATCAAGGGAGGAACATTACTAAATAACTTCATAACATGCTTAGAAAAATAGCGTCTTTTTCCATATATAGTATAGAGCAGCGTTTTTCAACCACTGCCGTGGCACACTAGTGTGTCCTGCGAGCGGCTGTTGAGTGTGCCGCGAGGTCAGCAAAGTCAAAGCTGACTTTACTTGTACTGCTGGCCCGGCAGTTCTGGGCTCTTTTGGGAGGCTCAGACGCACTCGGGCTGTGACCTATGGAGTTGCGGTGACCTGACATAGGTCATACACGCCCACCTGCACACTGCTCCCAGCTTTGCACTGTGTGCTCAGTCTGTGAGTGTGACTGAGCAACCCCAGCCGATGAGGGACAGGAAAGGGAGGACAGTGAGCCTTCTCAGCTGGTTATTTTATTTTGTTCTGTGGCGGCTAATGTGATTTATTTTTTTTCGTTCTTTTTTTTTTTCTGTGGGGAGCGATGTGATTTGTTGGCCCACAGAGAAAAAAAAAACAATCACATCACTCCCCACAGTAAAAAAAAAATCACATTGTTTGGTTGGCCCCCAGAGAAAAAAAAAACAATGTGATTTTTTTTTTATTTTTTTTTTTTATTTACTGTGGGGAGTGATATGATTGTTTTTTGTTTTCTTTTCTCTGGGGGCCAACTAATGTGATTGTTTTTTTTTCTGTGGAGGCCAATGTGTTTGTTTGTTTTCGTTCTGTGGGGGCCATTGTATTAAATTTTTTTCTGTGTGGGGGGCAATGTGTGTATTTGTTTTTCTGTGGAGGCCAATGTGTTTGTTTGTTTTCGTTCTGTGGGGGCCATTGTATTACATTTTTTTCTGTGGGGGCCAATGTGTGTGTTTGTTTTGCTGTGGGGGCCAATGTGTGTGTTTGTTTTGCTGTGGGGGCATTGTCTGTTCTTTTTAATGTGCGGGGCCAATTTGTGAGTGTTTATTTCCCGTGGGGACCATTGTGTGTGTTTTTTTTCCCGTGGGGGACTGATGGTGTGCATTAGCAATTTTAAAGTCTTGTTCAGTGTGCCAAAGAAAAAATGTAAGAAGCTCTGCTAATTGGAGATCATTCACCTCAGTTGTTTTGAATACAATTTAATGTTGCATGTACAAATAGCCATAAATAAAACATAATAAAATAAAACACAAGAAATGAATATAAATGACAATATACTTCTATAATTTCCAGGTTATATCTGAGCGTATGATTATAAAGCAGCGCGGCGGTGTGTCTCGGGCTTAAAAAGGTTGAAAATCACTGGTATAGAGAGATATCCACATTTTGGGAAGCGCACGCCTTTGCATCACAAGTATACAGTATGCAAGTTATCAGCGTATATTGAAACCTGCCCTGTACTAGGTACAAAAGGTACGTCTCCCAACAGGTTTCATTCCTCTTTCTGACCCGTCTTCTTGCAATGACTATACAGAATTTTTTTGACTATAAAGAATTTTTCTCTTTGGGCGCCAGAAGTTCAACATTACAATCCAAAAAGTTTCCAGAGTACTGTACCGCCCCCATTTGAATATATGCAAAGTGCAAACATTTACAAACTTAAAAGAGGAGAACTAAAAATGTGAGGGGCTTCCCTGCCCTTCCTTTCTAGGAGCTAGTTCGCTCAGTTTAGGTTGTAGTCTGGAGATGAGGACATGTTCCAAAATTCTGTACTGTTATTCGACTGTGAGCAGGAGCACCTTTGGTGACTAGAGGTCCAGGCTTCATTGGCTATGCAAGCCACACTTTGGTCCTTTTAGTTTGGACAGGTTATAGCATGCCCAGAGGCGCAGAGAGGAGGGGGTAGTGGGTACTAATTACCCAGGCCAGAACTTGTTGGAGGGACCTAGGTCCACCCCCTCCCTCCCTCCGTCTTACCTGTTAGCAGCAGCCCCTCCCCAATCCATCACACGCTGGGCGTGGCCATGCCTGCTCGATTAGGCCACACCCCCTAAAGTTCTTCTACTACCTCATCTCTCATATATGTAAAACTACCTAGTGTTGTCCAATTATTATTAGCTACCTCCATTTGCCCCTGCTCCACGTGCTCTCAGATTCTAACCCTTTCCTGCTTTGTTCCCTTTCTGTTGTTGTAAGTACTTTTGTTACCTATTACCTGTATGTGGCTTTAAACCGTGCACTGCTGGCCAACTCTACTTACTTCAGGCAATCGCTCTCTTAACTCTTAACACCTCTTAGTAGTCACTTCATTTCGTCTTGCACCTATAGTTCATATATGCCGACCCCATGGACATTATTCTCTCCTCTACCCACAAAAATGCAGTATATCAGATTCTCAGTAAGAGTTTCTATAGGGGGGGAAACCAGCCGTTACCATGTGGCTGTTACTAGATTTCTGTCGGTTTCTTTAGCTATTAACTAGTTCTGTGAATAATTAGCATTATAATAACCACCTGTCATGTTATTGTTTGAGCATCTTAAAAGAGTAATGATTGCCCCCTGCTGGCTCCAATATTCATTTGTGAAGTATGTGAGTATGATTATTTGCCGGGGAGCAGAGAGCTTTAGCTACAGAGCAGCTGGCAATATGAGAACAAAGAGGCATTAAAAGCTGGTTATATCTTTATCTAGGGTGTGTTTCTGCATTTTCATTAAATTAATATTCATTAAAAAAAAAAAAAGACACAGGGCTTGAGTTGTGGCCATACGATGCGCATCTTTGAACACTGACACTGAAGATAACTGAAGGAAAAAATGGTGGTAAAGCTTAGAGTAAAGTTTGTAGCCCAAGTTTACTTCCATGTGTCAGGCATCATGTTTTTAGCTCTGACTCTCTCTGGATCCTACTTACTGTTCTCCTTCTTCTCTGGCTCTGTTATATCGGGGGGGAGGGGGGGGGGGATGTGATGGCTACAGTGGGATATGTACAATGGTCTCCCACTGACCACTCAGCTCAAAGAGCTTGGAATTAGCACTGGACCCTGCTGACGAGGATGTCCTGAGACTCGTACAGTAGCTGGCTTGAAGCTTTGTAGATGGAGGTGGTGATTTTTCTGCTTGGACCATATGCAGGTGCTACTTAGATGGTGCAGGACCCCAGAAATACCTTCTTAGCACATTGGGATGCCTCGTTCACAAATGGCTCATTAGGACAGTAGTTACCAGACTTGGTCCCACCCAGAGGGGCCTATTCATTAACTGATAAATGGCCCGGTAACCATGCGGAAACACTAGTTTCCACATATTTAGGTTACCGGGCTATTCATCATCAGGGGTCTCAAATGGACCCCCTGATATTCAGCCGAGAACAAGCGCCATCTTCAGACTGCACTTCTTCTGGTATCCCCGCTTGTTCTCGGATTCCCGCTCCTTTATGGGAAGAAGTTTCGGGGAATGCGAAGAGGATCCGAGCAGATCCCTCCGCTGCCTCCTCACTACCTCCTCGGCAACTGTGCACATGCGTGGCCTTGGGTCACACATGCGTAGCCGGGATGACGGGGAGGAGGTCAGTAACGCAGCTACAGAAGTAGCTGCGATACAAAACGAGGGGACAGCTGCTTTTTGGAGCAGCTGTCTCTGCACCGAAGCAATGATGAATTGCTCCGATGTCACGTTTCCCCCGCAGCGAGTTGGATACTTAAGTAACCCTCGCAGCGAGTGCAATACTTCATCATGATGAATAGGCCCCAGAGTCATCACATTTTGGTCCCTTGCTCCCACAGACTTTGCCAGTAATGGATAATGGGCCTGATTCACTACCGATCGTAACTGCGATTAAGTACACAATCGGCCAATTGTTGCATTCTGTGCAAGCATCGCAGTGCGCATGCGCAAAGACTCCACTGCGATCGGGCAGTGACTACGCAGACCCATCGCAGAGTGCTTGACAGGAAGTTCCGTTTAGGGGTGGTGATGGGAGGGGGGTGGTCGAAGATACGCAGATGTGCCAGTGCATTTGAACGCCATTACAGGGGCGTGCATAAATTAGCCACTGCGATGCCATATGCAGCTTGAGCTTTCACTGCGTGCGATGAGGTTAGCAATTCCTGGGTAAGGTCAGACCATGTGCAAGTGTGCGTGAGGCTGCGATGGTGCTCGATGTTACCGATGGTTTTGCAGTCCTGCTAAGTATTACGGATGTGTGTAAGGTAAAGGGGACGTCCTTATGTTAGGCTGCGTATGGCAATGCAATTGCAATCATTAGTATATCTTCGCAAGTGAGTCTGCGTGCGTAATCGCTATTGCGGTCGCAATAGCGATCTTTACTGAATCAGGCCCAATGAGCCTCCTATACTTCCTTCTACTGTGGGAGACAGAAGTACTCCTACACAATGCAGCTGGGTGTCCTGTGCATGAGAGAAGTTCTGCTTTTAAAGACAGTGGTCCCAAGAAATATGTAATGAAAGTAACCCATGTGCCTTTTGCTGCTCCCCCATTGGGTGGTTTGGGGTCAAGGTAAGCCTCTGGGCCTCTTAGAGTTGTACTTGTTTGTTTGTTTTTTAGATAAAGTAGACATTTTTCGACTCTACATGCTTGCCACACAAAGATACACATACATTTGCATTGTCTCCTAATGATGTGAGAGGCAGCACAGCAGAGGTTAGGTGTACCATAAGGGCACCTTTGCATAATTGCGATAGAATTAGTCCTGAACACAGGTGCACAGAGGTATATCTGTTGTGTGGGTGCTGAGGGGCTGGTGCAATGAGGTGTAATTGCTGTAACACTCTAATGTGTGTGCTGTCTTGGATGTACCTGTTGTCTTCTTGACTTTCTATACCCACAGTAAAATAATGTTTTCTGTTTTAAGCGGGAACGCTTCGAGAACGAGGAAACTTCAGTATATAGTCAATGACAATATCTCATGCACCTTTTCATATACAAATATCAGTTTCATATACAGGGGCCTATTCATTAAACATTAAAATTCTCTGGAGATAATTAGCTTTAGAACTCTCATGGAGTTCTAGCTAATTATAGGTGGAATTCATCATTCCACCTCTCCATAAGTATCTATTCCGAAAAGCTGTCATTTTTGCGATGACAGCTTTTCGGGAAATAGATACTTTTCCCTCTCTACACTACCTTATCGCATCTGGAAACAGTGCTGCGCATGCGCTGTTACATCTGTAAAACCAGCGCATGCGCAGCACTGCCTACAGATGCGTTAAGTTTTTCGGAATTTGATGAGGAGATATCTGTGATATCTCCTGTGCTAAGTGGCTACATGAATACCAAAATAACGTTATTTAAGGAAAATGTCCTTAAAAACGTTATTTTAGTGTTGATGAATAGGCCCCACAGTTTGAAACTAATCCTCAGAGATTATCTATCTATAGTTGAACAAACTAGTTATCTATTATAAATTATGCTGTTGTATTGTACTATATATATTCAATAATTACACAATATGTCTCAACTTTTCCTTTGGCCTAAACCATAAGTTTAGTAATGAGACAGTGAGGGGAATTCAATTAGAGGCGAAAAGCCATATTCGCCTGTTTTTTTGTGAAAAATTTGCCTAAAAAAAAATTCGCCAAATTCAATTCCAGGACAATTTCACCTAAGTGGAAACAATTCTCCAAAAATGATTCTCCAATCAATAGCTGGTGAAAAGAAATGCAAAATCTTTATTTTGGGGTGCAAACATGGGGAAACAACTCAGACCCCTTGGAACAGCCCCCCAAAGGACAATTCTGCAAAAAAAACAGAAACAAAAACCTAAGAACACCCCAAAAAAGACATGTAATTTTGGGGGTGAAAATTTAAAAAGTGGGGGGATAAACATAAAAGTAGCGAAATAGACTTCTTGGGGGTCCCCAAGGATGGGTCAGGTGTTTTTGGGATTGCAGGTGCATGCAGCAGGTGGATTTTTCACATTTTTTAAAAGTTCACTTTAGAGACATAATAATATGCTAGCACCCATTTTCAAGTACCCCAAATTTGACAGGACAACTTATTTTCACCAAAAAATACAGCTTTATGCCATTCTTCACCACTTTTACCTAGACGCTAATAGCAAGCAATTTACACAACTAAAGTACCCAAAATAGTCTTATTAGGGCTATTAGTACACATCTATATTGATTCCCTAGGTTAATATATCTTTTTCTGGGGTACAGACTGATTTCCCCAATTCTTTCAGTACTTTTCGACTGTTCTGCATTTGCCTATTTCCGTTTTCGCCTGTTTTGCAATTGAATTAGGCGAAAAGCGGGGACGAGCACGGAATAAATTCGCCTCTGAAACAGGCGAATGTAGCGAACAGTCGGACAGGCGAAAACTTCGCCTCTAATTGAATATGGCTCAGCATATGTTAGTATTGCTGGCCAGCCAGATCTTTAGAGATGGTGCACTTTCTGTTGCCCGGGAAGCTTACTATTCCACTGTATTTATTGTAATAACTGCAACCTACTGTAGCACTGACGTTAGGCCTCCCTGACACAGTTTCTATATTCTGTCTGGCCTGTTAGCTGAAGTGTATGAGGAGTGCGTGGAACTGTGCTTCAGATTGATATACAGTATCTGTGGAACTGTGCTTCTGATTGGTTATCTCTGATGTCCCCGCCTTGTAGTCACTCCTTTGGGCCTCTTCAGCCACCTCCCTCTGCCGGTCTGAGGTGAGCGAAGCTCCGCCTTGCCGCTGGCCTCCTGAGGTAGGAGGTCCACCTTGAAGCACCCAGCTACTAACTCCCACTCCGTATTCTTTAGCTGCTGTCAGTCATATGCAGCTTTTCTAACTCAGCCGCTGCTGGTCCCGAGTCACCGCTCTGCTGTTTCCTACACTGACAGCCGAAGGGACCATCCTCAGGTAACCTGCTCGCAGCGCAGGCCGCTCACTGGCTGTTACCTCATATTGGGCATACACACTAGATGATTTATATGAACGATAATGCCGCAGACGTTATCGCCGCATACATACACATCGTCTAGTGTGTATGCGGCATTACTCTCTGACTAACTGCTGCTCGCTTCCAAATGACACTGGTCATGTGACCTGCTCCTGGCCTCTTGAGCAGCTGCCTGTGTAATGACAGATGTGCGCTATAGCGCGATGCACGGTGTCAGATGCAATACCTCGCATAGCAGGGTATTACATAATGATGATGATACTATGACCTTGCAGCTAAAAGGACTGAGGGCCTGGTTCAGCAAGGATCACAGTTGCTTATATGCATGCAGTCGGCCAATTGTTGCGCACTGCCCATGCGTATGCATCGCAGTGCGCGTGCGCAAACTAGCTATTGCGATCAGGAATGCGATCGCAGAGTATACGCAGACCCATGGCAGAGTGATTGACAGGAAGTGCCGTTTCGGGGTGGTTACGGGGTGTGGTCGGTCAAACGCAGGTGTGCCAGTGCATTGGGATGGCGTTGCAGGGACGTGCTTAAATTAGCCACTGCGCTACCAGACACAGCCTGAGTTCTCATACCGTGCGATGAAGTTAGCAATTCCTGAGTGAGGTCTGCCCTGCCTTAACTGTGCGCATGAATCCGATGTTACTCGATATTACCGATTGTTTCGCTATGTTGCCATAGTATATGGATGTGAGTAAGGGGAAGTGGGCGTCCTTATGTCAGGCTGCGATTGCAATGCGAATGCAAACATTTGTATATCACCGCTGATATTAGCAACTGCGCCACATTCAAATTGCGCTGGCGCTGTCTGTCTATATCTGTCGCTGCCTGTGCGCCAACTGTAATTAGCTGGCTACCCGGCCCCAAATCCACTCCTGCTGCCTACTGATGGCACACAGGTGGAGGCGTGAGGGAGGGACACTGGGAGGGGTCTGATTGTACCCGGTGGGTAACGCCATCTTTAAATGGTGTTATCCAATTGAAACCTATGGGGTTCTTTTCGCACTTTCCCCTGAGAGGGATCTAATTGGATTTCCCCACAGCGTGGGCATCATTTGCGCATACCATGTACTACATACAGCTGTATAAATTTGCGGAATAGGACACTGACACAGGCAGTGGTGCCTAAGACACAGTGGACCTCATTCAGACCCAGTCGCAAGCGCTGCGCGCTCGCAACTGGGCCGATGTTTTGTTCCTGCGCACGCGCAGCGGCTGCACTGCGCGTGAGCAAGCCCCGGAGCGAGAGACAAACTCTCTCGCTCCGGAGCTCACCTCAAAAGGGGCGGCTGTCGATGTTGATCGACAGCTCGCCCCGTTTTGTAGGCGGGGCGGGGGGGGTGGCTATACAAACGGAGGCGTTCCTGATGGAACGCTTGCCGTTTTGTGGGCGGCCGCACTGACATCAGCAGTGATGTCAGTGGGGAGCTTCCTGCTCGATCAAAGCAGGAAGCTCCCTGGGTCTTGCGGTTGCCGAGACCCAACCTTAGGGTCTCGTCGCAAGCCCCGGCGGTCGCGATGGTCTTGACCATCGTGACCATCACCCTTGTCGGTCGCTAAGCTGTGGGTGGTAACCCACAGCTTAGCTAGCGACCAGGAGGCCGCACTAAAAAAAGAAGCGGCCGCCCTCATTCAGAAGGAGCGATCGCTTCTTGCGAATGAGGGTCAATATTTTAATGAATGTAACAATAATGATTGCACATAATTATGCCTGGCCCTGTCAGACTAGATCAGTCTGCATTATCTATATTACTGTTGAGAATGTTCAGTGATCGCCCTTATCATGGCCCTATACTGTTACTGTGGAAAGAGCAATCGCTTCTGATAAAATAGCATTTTCAACATTGTGGTTTTTACTATTGTTATTTTTAGTTCTCACCCAGACGAGAGATCTCTCTTGGAGGACAATGCAGAATTGTGTGGAAAAATGTGCAGGATTCAGGACAATTGATCTCTACGACGTGCTGCATATGCTATAAATAATATAGGGCCTGATTCAGAGCCGGACACAATTAGCGCTCGCTCGTCCAGAAAATAGGGGTGGCTATTCAAATCAACCGTTCGCTCTTTGCGGTCTGTTCACGCCTCTAGGTCTGAACGAGCGAAGAAAACTTGTGGTCGGTTTTTGAAAAAATACGCCCCCTGGCCGCTCGCATCCTACGTCATGTCCGCTATTTATTAGATTAATCGAGTACATCGACCAGGGTATGAACTGCTCGCTATTCTTGGGGTTGGTTTTTGCTACCACAATTTTGCGAGCAGTTCTGGCTATAAAATAACCCAGTGACATGGTCAATGACGCTGCTGTTTTAATTATGTACACCCATAAAACGCCCGTTTTGACCTTTAAGCACGCCTGCGTTCGGATCTCCACTCCCCGTTTTCAAGCACCTTCCCCCGTTACCACCCACATACGCTTACTCCTGTCACTCAAATTATCAGGCATTCGCTATTTTGCGAGCACATGAATTTCGACCGCACTGACTGGTTCGCGCATGCGTATAACGATCCGTATGCATGCGCAGTTGGGCAAACATCGCTCGGAGCGAACGAGCGGCCGCTTACGAACGGCTCTGAATCAGGCCCATAGTGTACTATCACATGGAGAGAAAATAAAAACAGCACCTGCAAGGAATTAATTGCCAGGAACGGGCATTTTATTTGTGGCTGCTTTTGCACTGTGTATGTGGATCAACGTATGCAGCGTCAGCAGGTGCATAGCTCCCAACAACTGAGGTTGGGTAATTGGGACAGTGAGTTAACATTAGGGATGGCCATCGACCATCCATGATTCATAATCATTGACGGCTTATGGCCGATGTCGAATGTTTTTCCCATCGATGGGGGAGAACCAGACACCCGCTCCCCGGTTCTGATTGACCCATGAGTCAGTCAGTGATAGAACAGGGATGACCATCGGTTTGGTGAATACATTGATGGTCATCCATTACATAGTTGGTTACCATCAATTGCCACTTGCTATTTTGCCATTGATGGCAACCAGACCGATGGCCATCCTTATGTCACATAGGGGCATTGCCTAGATCTCCTGTAGTGTTAGGCTGCCCCCAAGCCCAGGAGTTAAAGTCGGCCTGAATGGGGCGGAACTGCATTCCGTCAGTTGTAATTGGAGGCAGAACTCATTCCGCCTCCTTCTGCCCACAGAAACTAAGTACTGGCAGCTGCAGCCATCCGATTAAGAAGGAAAAATTGGGAGACACTCGGCAGTCGGCACTGCACTACTACAAGCTTGAACTCTGGATGCTCGTGCGCCCACCGTGCCTAAGCCCATGCACACACCTTGTTTACCCCCTACTCACTGTAACTCTCCCCTCACTATATTAAGCTTCAGTGTCCATTGATTATTCTACCTGCATCACTGTGTTTTCTTATGCTGCTGCTGACAGCTCCAATCTCTAATCCCTGCAGTGCACTTCCTGGTCACATGACACATCCAAGGTGTCCATCAGTGCTCAAGGCACAGCCCCCATACTCAGAGGCATGCCTCTATTAGCTCTCTTTCTGTGCAGCTTACTGCTCATGGTGTGGCCCCACCCCCAGCTCTGCAAGCAGTGTCTGACTATACAGAAGCAAGGCTGAGCTGTTGCTGCCTCATCTCTCATCTCCCTACAGTCCCAGGGAGCTCACAAAGATGGTCAGTGTTAACTATAAAAATGATTACAATAAACAAAGATGTTTATAATACCCCGTTTACACCAGCAGCAATAACCCGGGTTATTGCACATGAGCGTACAACAACTCAGGTTACTGAGCAGTGTGAAAGGGCAGGGTTGAAATAAGCTGAGTCAAGTGACCCGGCATTTCAATCCTGTTCACAAGAAGGGTTAATAATGTGTTCAACCCTGCTCGTGATGCAGTGTGAGTGGGTAACCCAGGTCGATGGGAACTGGGTCCCAGTCTCTGAATAGGAAGAGTCGGGCTTGGAGATGAGATTATTTCCAAGCGCCGAATCATCACGTGATCCAGATTACATCATTGACCTGGCATTAGTGCCAGGGCTTTCCGCCTGTGTAAGGGGTCTAAGCCCCTCCTTTGTATTATTCTGATCATTTTTATATCAAATCTCAGGGGTATGAAAGAGGAGGCTCTGTCCTCCCTCCCGACTGTGTGTGATCACCCTGCTCCCACTTCCCTCCCTCCCCACTGTGTGTGATCACCCTGCTCCCACTGCCCTCCCTCCCCACTGTGTGTCATCACCCTACTCCCACTGCCCTCCCTCCCCACTGTGTGTGATCACCCTGCTCCCACTTCCCTCCCTCCCCACTGTGTGTGATCACCCTGCTCCCGCTGCCCTCCCCCCACTGTGTGTGATCATCCTGCTCCCACTTCCCTCCCTCCCCACTGTGTGTGATCACCCTGCTCCCACTTCCCTCCCTCCCCACTGTGTGTCATCACCCTACTCCCACTGCCCTCCCTCCCCACTGTGTGTGATCACCCTGCTCCCACTTCCCTCCCCACTGTGTGTGATCACCCTGCTCCCACTGCTCTCCCTCCCCACTGTGTGTGATCACCCTGCTCCCACTGCCCTCCCTCCCCACTGTGTGTGATCACCCTGCTCCCACTGCCCTCCCTCCTCACTTTTTTTGATCACCCTGCCCCCACTGCCCACCCCCCCATGGGGGGGATCACCCTGCTCCCACTTCCCTCCCTCCCCACTGTGTGTGATCACCCTGCTCCCGCTGCCCTCCCCCCCCACTGTGTGTGATCACCCTGCTCCCACTTCCCTCCCTCCCCACTGTGTGTGATCACTCTGCTCCCACTACCCTCCCTCCCCACTGTGTGTGATCACCCTGCTCCCACTTCCCTCCCTCCCCACTGTGTGTGATCACCCTGCTCCTGCTGCCCTCCCCCCCACTGTGTGTGATCACCCTGCTCCCACTTCCCTCCCCACTGTGTGTGATCACCCTGCTCCCACTTCCCTCCCTCCCCACTGTGTGTGATCACCCTGCTCCCACTTCCCTCCCTCCCCACTGTGTGTGATCACCCTGCTCCCACTTCCCTCCCTCCCCACTGTGTGTGATCACCCTGCTCCCACTGCCCTCCCTCCCCACTGTGTGTGATCACCCTGCTCCCACTGCCCTCCCTCCCCACTTTTTTTGATCACTCTGCCCCCACTGCCCTCCCCCCCATGGGGGGGATCACCCTGCTCTCACTGCCCTCCCTCCCCACTGTGCATGATCACCCTGCTCCCACTGCCCTCCCCGCTGTGTGTGATTACCCTGCTCCCACTGGCCTCCCTCCCCACTGTGTGTGATCACCCTGCTCCCACTTCCCTCCCTCCCCACTGTGTGTGATCACCCTGCTCCCACTTCCCTCCCTCCCCACTGTGTGTGATCACCCTGCTCCCACTACCCTCCCTCCCCACTGTGTGTGATCACCCTGCTCCCACTTCCCTCCCTCCCCACTGTGTGTGATCACCCTGCTCCCGCTGCCCTCCCCCCCACTGTGTGTGATCACCCTGCTCCCACTTCCCTCCCTCCCCACTGTGTGTGATCACCCTGCTCCCACTTCCCTCCCTCCCCACTGTGTGTGATCACCCTGCTTCCACTTCCCTCCCTCCCCACTGTGTGTGATCACCCTGCTCCCACTGCCCTCCCTCCCCACTGTGTGTGATCACCCTGCTCCCACTGCCCTCCCTCCCCACTTTTTTTGATCACCCTGCCCCCACTGCCCTCCCCCCCCCATGGGGGGGATCACCCTGCTCTCACTGCCCTCCCTCCCCACTGTGTGTGATCACCCTGCTCCCACTGCCCTCCCCGCTGTGTGTGATTACCCTGCTCCCACTGGCCTCCCTCCCCACTGTGTGTGATCACCCTGCTCCCACTTCCCTCCCTCCCCACTATGTGTGATCACCCTGCTCCCACTTCCCTCCCTCCCCACTGTGTGTGATCACCTTGCTCCCACTTCCCTCCCTCCCCACTGTGTGTGATCACCCTGCTCCCGCTGCCCTCCCCCCCACTGTGTGTGATCACCCTGCTCCCACTTCCCTCCCTCCCCACTGTGTGTGATCACCCTGCTCCCACTTCCCTCCCTCCCCACTGTGTGTGATCACCCTGCTCCCACTTCCCTCCCTCCCCACTGTGTGTGATCACCCTGCTCTCACTGCCCTCCCTCCCCACTGTGTGTGATCACCCTGCTCCCACTGCCCTCCCTCCCCACTTTTTTTGATCACCCTGCCCCCACTGCCCTCCCCCCCATGGGGGGGATCACCCTGCTCTCACTGCCCTCCCTCCCCACTGTGTGTGATCACCCTGCTCCCACTGCCCTCCCCGCTGTGTGTGATTACCTTGCTCCCACTGGCCTCCCTCCCCACTGTGTGTGATCACCCTGCTCCCACTTCCCTCCCTCCCCACTGTGTGTGATCACCCTGCTCCCACTTCCCTCCCTCCCCACTGTGTGTGATCACCCTGCTCCCACTACCCTCCCTCCCCACTGTGTGTGATCACCCTGCTCCCACTTCCCTCCCTCCCCACTGTGTGTGATCACCCTGCTCCCGCTGCCCTCCCCCCCACTGTGTGTGATCACCCTGCTCCCACTTCCCTCCCTCCCCACTGTGTGTGATCACCCTGCTCCCACTTCCCTCCCTCCCCACTGTGTGTGATCACCCTGCTCCCACTTCCCTCCCTCCCCACTGTGTGTGATCACCCTGCTCCCACTGCCCTCCCTCCCCACTGTGTGTGATCACCCTGCTCCCACTGCCCTCCCTCCCCACTTTTTTTGATCACCCTGCCCCCACTGCCCTCCCCCCCCATGGGGGGGATCACCCTGCCCTCACTGCCCTCCCTCCCCACTGTGTGTGATCACCCTGCTCCCACTGCCCTCCCCGCTGTGTGTGATTACCCTGCTCCCACTGGCCTCCCTCCCCACTGTGTGTGATCACCCTGCTCCCACTTCCCTCCCTCCCCACTATGTGTGATCACCCTGCTCCCACTTCCCTCCCTCCCCACTGTGTGTGATCACCTTGCTCCCACTTCCCTCCCTCCCCACTGTGTGTGATCACCCTGCTCCCGCTGCCCTCCCTCCCCACTGTGTGTGATCACCCTGCTCCCACTTCCCTCCCTCCCCACTGTGTGTGATCACCCTGCTCCCACTGCCCTCCCTCCCCACTGTGTGTGATCACCCTGCTCCCACTGCCCTCCCTCCCCACTTTTTTTGATCCCACTGCCCTCCCCCCCCATGGGGGGGATCACCCTGCTCTCACTGCCCTCCCTCCCCACTGTGTGTGATCACCCTGCTCCCACTGCCCTCCCCGCTGTGTGTGATTACCTTGCTCCCACTGGCCTCCCTCCCCACTGTGTGTGATCACCCTGCTCCCACTTCCCTCCCTCTCCACTATGTGTGATCACCCTGCTTCCACTTCTCTACCCCCACTGTGTGTCATCACCCTGCTCCCACTATATAGGGCCTGGTGTGTTACGGATGGAATCGGTATGATTTACCGCCGGACCCCTGCCGGCCGTTCAAATCCCGACAGCGGCTGGCTGAACAGGCTGAAAATCCCGATCGTCCCAGGTAAGTACTTACTAACCTAATTCTCTCCCCTAACCCTCCCTTAGGGGTGCCTAACCCTAACCTTCCCCTCCAGTGCCTAACCCTAATCCCCCCTCTAAGTGCCTAAACCTAACACCCCCTTCCCCGCCGCCTAAACCGAAGTCCCCCGGGGGGGGTGCCTAACCCTAACCCTCCCTTCCCCTAACCTAACCTCACGGTGGGGGTGCCTAACCCTATGTCCCCACCGGGAGCCCTAAACCTAACCCTCCCCCCGCCCAGCGCCCGGCATCACTTCGATTGGGATGCTGGGCGCCGGTCTCCCGGCGTCGGTAAAATGTCAGGCGTCTAGATGTAGACGCCGGTCATTTAACCCTCACCGGGATAAAGCAGTCGGGAAGCCGGCTGTCGGGATTAGGTCCGCCGGCTTCCCGACTGCATACCGTTATGGATCGCTACTGCGATTACACATGCAGGTCCACTGCAAATATATGCTAATGCTAATGTTTGCAATCGCAAATGCCTGTCACAGCCTAACATAAGGACGGCCACATCCCCTTACTCACATCCGTAATACTCAGCGAGTTAGCGAAACCATCGGTTACATGGAGTACCATCGCAGCCTCACGTACACTTGCACAAGGTCTTACTCAGAAATTGCTAACCTCACCGCACACAGTGAGAGCTCAGACTGTGTACAGCATCGTGTCATAATGTCTCACAGAGACCCCAGAATCAGACCTAGGCACTTACCTCTCAGAGCGCTGCGGCGCGGTGGTCTGCTGCTCCGCCGGCCTGTTCCTGCTGGCGATCTCTCTCCCTGTCTCTTGACGGCGCCTGCATCTTCTCCTCAGTCCCTGGCCCAGCGTCTCACATGTGGGTCCACCTATGGGCCTCCGGTCAATGGGCGCGGCCATCTCATTTCTCAGCCAAACAGCTTCCTGCACTTCCTATAAAAGGATCTCTTCAGCCCTCACAAGTTGCCAGTGCAACAAGTCTCTTAGTTATAAGTGAGCCTTCCCACTGAGCTCCATAGGTATTCACTACCACCATCTCTATACGTCTACCCAGCCGCTCCAAGTAGCTTCCACGCTACCACCATCTCTATACTGCTACCCAGCCGCTCCAAGTAGCTTCCATGCTACCACCATCTCCATACTGCTACCCAGCCACTCCAAGTAGCTTCCACGCTACCACCATCTCCATACTGTTACCCAGCCACTCCAAGTAGCTTCCACGCTACCACCATCTCTATATGGCTACCCAGCCGCTCCAAGTAGCTTCCACACTACCACCCTCTCCATACGGCTACCCAGCCGCTCCAAGTAGCGTCCGAGCTACCACCGCCACCTTACGGCTCCTTAGCTGCTCCCAGCAGCCCGTGCTGCCACCTTTACCATACGACTCCTAAGTCGCACCTAGCAGTCCGTGTTATACAAATCCTCTACCAGTCTTCTGCACCCTCTCATGCGGAGGAACTTCATCAAACCAAGTCTCCTCCAGCGAGCATCTGAGCTGAGTAACACAGGTCCAAGGCCCAGCCCGGGAACACAGCCCCAAAATCCCACGCTTGTGACACATCACAGTGGCTAATTTATGCACGCCCCTGTAACGGCGTCCAAAACTACTGACACCCCTGCGTTTCGCCACCCACCCCCCCGTCACCACCCCCAAACGCTCACTTCCTGTCAATCACTCTGCGATGGGTCTGCGTAGTGTGTGTGATCGCAGTGAGCCCTTCACGCACGCACATTGCAAATAATGCATACATATGCGCAGAATGCAACAATCGGCCGTCTGCGTGCGTAATCGCAGTTGTGATCGGTAATGAATCAGGCCCATAAACCGCAGATGACAAAATTGTCTTTGTAATACTTAGGGGCATATTTATAACAAACCACATTTATAGTGCAGATGTGATAAATATTTTACACGTATATTCATTACTTGTCAATTAATATTTGCATGCAAATTTACTATTTGTCTCTTGCCGGATTCCGATAAGAGCCCATCCTGGTGAACAGCTGGAAGCAGCGTGATAGTGTAACGCTATCACGCTGCCTCTCCTGGTTCACTTCCTCCACAGCCATCGGCCGGCGCATGTTTCACCGGGGGCCTACGGAGATGGATCTGGAGGATTCCTCTCCCCCAAGAATTTATGCAATAGTAGCCCACAGTAGGGGTGTTTTAAGAAAGGAGGGGGCCCGTTTGCAGCCTCAGTTTGGGCCCCATCTTCTCTGTCGGCGCGCTGAGCGCAGTAGATTCTGGCTTTATGCCAGAATCTACTGCGCATTCGCGGGTCTCCAGGAAAATGGCACCCGCGCCTATTTTCCCGGGGACATCTTTTCTGCGCATGCACAGGTCACCGGGGAAATGGCCGCCGCCATTTTCCCAGCGATTTTTTTGTTGCTTTGCAGCATCGGTCCGGCACTGCGTAGCACCACATCAGAGTCTGCGGAGAGCTAAGTATTTATTAACTATGGGTGCAGGGGTGTGTGGTGTGGGCCCCCTTGGACCCAGGGGCCCATGTGCACCACACACCTTGCACCCATTATAATGACGCCTATGGCCCACAGGCTACTATAGGGTAACGCGTTCCCGGAGCTTGGTAAATCCGGCAGCACAGCAGCCCCCTTAGAGACCTATGGGGTCTGTATTTGCGGTCAGAAGTTGAGAGACCGGCATATATCGGAGATATCTGCGATGCTTACTCTGTAGTACATTCAGGAGATTCTTAAAATTTGCTTGTACCCCCTGAAAACACTTCTTTTTGGAGGATATCCTGCAAATACTGAATGATAAATCGGTCCCATAATGACTGCTTGTGGTTTTCACCATTTGCAATGCACTCTCAATCACGTTTTTTTATACTCTAGCAAAGCAGTTATATAAATATTGTTGATTTTTTATTTATTTATTTATTTTTTATTGGGTGGAGAACATTTTTATTGTAGTAGAATATTGGAACACGTGTTTCATGGTGCGCTGTGATGGACACAGACAGGCCTCAGCAATTTGAGACCTACAATTTAATCATGTATAATAAGGTGTCATTAATCACAAGTGACCAGGGCTGTATAACCTCGGTGCTGTTTCATCGCATACACAGATTAACATATGTTTATTAGAGATGGGTGACCCTCCCGGTGTTGTTGTTCTGGTTGCACAGCCGTAGTCATGTTTTGGGGTTACTGTCATTTTGGATTCAGATAGATTTTATGAAAAAAAGGTATAAAAATCTTTTAAAAAATCATGTAATGTTCAGCTGTTTTATTGGCATTATTTACATCATTTACACTAATTAACAGTCTATGATATAATTGTTGCTTTACAATTCGCAACATTGAGCCTGATCCTGAGCTGGGAGTAATGCTGGGTACCAGGGCCGTAGCTAGGGTAGTGCGGCCGGTGCCATCGCACAGGGCACCACAGGGCAGGGGGCGCTGTTTAGGCATGTCACATTTCTGTTTTATTATCATTCTTGCTTGTAGCTTCCTCTTATTTCATCCCCAGCATCTCCTGGCCTCTCCTATCTCTTCCCTGGCCCTTCCCCATGAAGCCATGGCCCTTTTTTGGGTGCTTTATGTCCCTTTGACAAATGAGGGGGGCGCCAATGCTCTTTCTAGCACAGGGCACCAAAAAGTCTAGTTACGGCTCTGCTAGGTACACACTGGCAGATATATTGGCCAATCAATTGATCGGCCAATATATCTTGTGTGCATCGGCTAATGTGTACCAGCGATATGTCTGTGAATGACGTCGTTCACAGACATATCGTGTCGGCTGTTCTGCACAGCCGATGCTGCACAGCCAATGCCCAATATACCCGTACACTTGCAGTAAAGGGCGTGGGGCGCAACGCGCCCCCAGCCAGTGGGACCCGTGGCCAGATGACAGACGATGATTGTTCAGTGTGTATGAACAACCATCATCTGCCGATATATCTGTAAGGAGTGTACCCAGCTTAAGGACGGGATGTACTAAGCATCGCTACCACAATACGTACATCCCCCCTGACTTTGGGCACATACCGTGGTCATTACCATGGTATGTAGCAAGAATATTGCAAAAGATAGCTCCCCTGATAAGAGCTGTCCTTTGAGATGGCTCCGGACAGAGGGACTTCCAGGTTTAACACCCAGAAGTCACTCTGGCGTCCTTCTGCATTTGCGCAGAAGGCTGCGGCCACTGGGGGTTATGGGAGGGATCCGATCGTATTTCTCCCAGCCTGGATGGTCCTGATAAGAAGCCCATAGGCTTCTATTGGGTAACGCCACCTGAAGGTGGCATTACCCATAGGGACGAAGCACCGAAATGCGATAGTACATTTTGCGGAATGCAATAAAGCCCCCGAAAAACGTATTTTCGGGGGTTTTACCACATTTTTGCCATTAGTACATCTCGGGGCCTAAAGCAGTAAAGAGCCATTAACTTTGCATTTTGGTAAAACCATGTAACACTGCAGGTGGGGCAGGTATAAAATGTGCAGATAGATCTAGACATGGGAGGGATGTGTCTACAGTCAGCTCTATATTGCAGTATAAAAATAAAGCTGTCTGGCATTTGTGGGCTGCATGCAAAAGCAGCCCGTATGTACCCTGCATGCAAGCAGAAAGATAAAAATGTATTTGCAACCCTTTGTATTGCAGCATGGTTTGAGTAAGTCCAATTTTACTTGATCTTTTTTTCTTTACTCCCAACACAGGATCAATCCCATAATGAGATGTAACAATCTAGACGGTCGATTGTTGCGTGCCGCGCATGCGTATGCTTCGCAGTGCGTGAATGCCTCACTGTGATCGGAACTGCGATTGCAGTGAGTACGCAGACCCATCGCAGAGTGATTGACAGGAAGCACCGGTTGGTGGGTGGTGACGGGGGTGGGGGGTCGGAGAAACGCAGACGTGCCAGTGCGTTTGAATGCCGTTGCAGGGGCTATGGCATACGCAGCTTGAGCTCTCACTGCGTGCAGGAAAGTTAGCAATGTGCGAGTGGCTCCGATGTACTTCGATGTTACCGATGTTTTGGCTGGATTGCTCGGTATTACAGATGTGCGAGAGGGAAAGTGGGCATCTGCATGTTGTCTGTGTGAGTGCTGCGATTGCAATTATTAGCATACGTTTGCAGCAGACCTGCGTGTGCGATTGCAGCCACATTCACATCAGCGATCCTTGCTGAATCCGGCCCTTGGTCCGTACACGATCTCTACTAGTAGAAGTAATAGCTCTGCCAGCACTAGTACTGCGATACTCCTGTGCTCTGATCTGTGACAACAGCCGTATACTGCAGTGTTGCTTCAAACTAAATCAAATGACAAATAACAATATTTCTGTTCCAGCTGCCACGACAACAGGTACTCGCACAGTGAGGAGGGCCCTGATTCAGAGCGAGCGCTCTGGTCAGAGCGTTCAGCTCTGAATCAGGCCCACAGTGAGGAGGGGAACGCAGAGACTGCAGGATTGTGTCACCTTGCAAATCGGTCACTGGACACTATACTGTTTTATTTTTTTTGCTCTTGGTGTAATGAGCTTAATAAAATACCAATATTGTCATGATGAATATTAAGAAGTCTAATAGTAAAGATAGAAAACAATTTTTTTTTCCATTGCTCTCTGCCACCCCCGCCCCCCCCCCCAAAAAAAAAACAGACAACAACCCTGAACTGCTGCCTGGAGCAGCTGCTCCCATTTCCTCGTCAAAGGACCAACTCTAATTACAGCAATATATGCTGGCTTGCCTACCCTCCCGATTTGGTCGGGAGCCTCCCGAATATCGGGTGCCGCTCCCGACCCCCCCGGAAAGGCAGGCAAGCCTCCCGGCTGCCGCCTACCCCCCCAGACTACTAGTAGAAAACCCCGCTGCCGGGGGGCCCGCTGACGCGATTCGCGCTGAATTGCGTCATCGAGGCTCCGCCCCCTGCTTTACAATGCCTTTTTTCTGGCATTGTGAAGAGGGGGCGGGGCCACGATGATGCGATCGGGCGGTCACGCCCCCAAAACAGCATCACAGTCCGGCCACGCCCCCCACAGAATGCAGGCATTCAGCTCTCTCCCGGAAGGAGGGAGCTGAATGTCGGCAAGTATGAATATATGTGGCTTCTTGCAACAGAAGGTTTGTTCACTTTCCTGTTATGCCGCAACAAGATGTGTCCCAATGCGACTTCGATTAAAGTTTCTGAGGAATATTTATTGCATGATTTTGTCGGGCTACTAAAGATTACATTAGTATATCTGTGGTTCTCAGACTCGGTCCTCAGGACCCCACACAGGTCATGTTTTCCAGGTCACCCAGCAGGAGCACAGGTATATTCATTACTCGCTGACACTTTTTAAAAGATTCACAGGTGGAGCTAATTATATCACTTGCGATGCTGCGAGGAGACCTGGAAAACATGCAGTGTTTGGGTTCCTGAAGACAGAGTTTGAGAACCTGTGCATTAGTGTTTCTGTGGTGGGGCAATTTTTTATTTTTTGGTGAATTCTAGTGGTTAATATACATTACAATTGTACTGCTGTGAGGTTTTTCTAGACTGCTGGGAGTGATGCATGGAATTTGAGTCTCCCGGATGATACAGGAGTGTAGGGGTGAGGTTCAACTGTAAATACTGTAGCAAAACGTAAGGTGCTAAAATACTTGGTAAGGTGAGTCAGTATGCATACTCGTTCTCCTACCACATTTTATTTTAATTTATTTATTTATTAACGGTTTCTTATATAGCGCAACATATTCCGTTGCGCTTTAAAATTAGAATCATTAATAGAACAAAATTGGGTAATAACAGACTTACAATCTATAGGGAAATAGGCATTGATACACAAGGATAGGTGCTATATATTACATTTGGTCCAGCCAGAATGCAGAGTTTCTTGGTGGGCTGCATGATCCAGTCACACAGGAATGTCAGCCAAATGTCAGGAGGTATGGACTCTGAAAGGGGATAAAGTAGAAATGGAAGCTATGAAGGTTATGTGGGCGGTTCTGGAATCTGATAAGCTTGCCTGAAGAGCTGAGTTTTCAGGGAACACTTGAAGGTTTGGAGACTAGAGGAAAGTCTAATTGTGCATGGTAGGGCATTCCACAGAGTGGGTGCAGCCCGAAAAAAGTCCTGTAACCGTGAATGGGAGCCAGTAATGCGTGGGGATGAGAGACGCAGATCTTGTGCTGAGCGGGTAGGTCGGGTTGGGAGATATTTTGAGATGAGTGAAGAGATGTTTGTTGGTGTGGTTTGGTTAATAGCCTTATGTGTAAGTAAAAGTATTTGTATTGACTACGGTAGAAAACCGACAACCAATGGAGGGACTGACAGAGCAGAGCAGCAGACGATGAACATTTGACAAGGAAGATAAGCCTCGCAGCTGCATTCATAATGGATTGTAATGGCGAGAGTCTGTTTTTGAGAAGACCAGTAAGGAGACTATTGCAATAGTCAATGCGGGAAATAATGAGTGCATGGATTAGAGTTTCTGTAGTGTCTTGTGTGAGATATGGTTGAATTTTGGATATGTTCTTTAGATGTATGCATGATCTTTTGACAGATTGAATGTGGGGAACAAAGGACAGTTCAGAGTCAAGGATGACACCTAGGCAGCGAGCTTGTGGGTCAGGGTGGATTGTCGAGTTATCAACAGTGATAGAGAGATCAGGTTGGTAACTGTTATTGGCCGGTGGAAATATAATTAGTTCTGTTTTAGAAATATTAAGTTTGAGGTGGCGAGATGACATCCAAGATGAAATGGCAGAGAGACATTCAGTGACACGGACCAGCACAGATGGTGACAAATTTGTGGAGGATAGGTAGATTTGAGTATCATCAACATACAGATGGTACTGAAATCCAAAAGAGCAGATTAGTTTGCCAAGAGAGGTGGTATAGACTGAGAAAAGCAGAGTACCTAAGGCAGAGCCTTGCGGTATTCCATCTGATAGAGGTAACGAAGAGGAGGCAGAATCAGAAAAGCGAACAGTGAAAGAGCGATTAGAAAGGTAGGATGAGAACCAAAAAAGAGCAGCGTCCTTAAGACCTAGAGATTGTAGTGTTTGTATGAGAAGAGTGGTCAACAGTTTCAAAAACAGCAGAGAGATCTAGAAGAATTAGAAGTGAGTAATGACTTTTAGCCTTGGCAGTGACCAGACATTTCAACGTGTGCAGCCATTTCTCAGCCTTATGAAACACCGGCAGATTCAGTATGCAATTATTTTTGTAGATAAACCCAACAAAGTCCATGGCGAGAACAATTAAATTGTCACATAAGAGCCCAACGTACCTTTCTTTCCCGCCCCATTTATTTTAACTTTTATGGTTTTTTCCCCATAACTGCCACTCAGATTAGCTCCCTCTATGATGAGAGGACACCAGGAATGTCTTTATTATATGTGTAAGGTTTTTTGTGTTTGATTATGAATGCATTTTCCCACATAAAGATACTAATTGAATTGCCTTAAAAGTACAGAGATGAAATTTCCAGTGCCAAGAATAAAATACGTCTGTGGTGAAAAGACTCTTCGCCTATCCTACCGCAAAGCTATGGGCAACTTCTCCACGTTCTTCAAATCCAAGATGACCAAGAATAAGAGGAACAACGGGCGTGCTAAGATGGGCCGTGGACAATTCCAGCCTATCAGGTGTACCGACAGTGCTTGCTGTGTCCCAAAGGACAAGGCTATCAAGAAGATTGTGATCAGAAGCATTGTTGAGGCTGCAGCTGTCAGAAACATCTGTGAAGCTAGTGTCTATGGGCGATATTTAATAAAGCTTGGGGAGACATAAAATTGTGAAAGATTAAGTACCAACTAACTGTCAAACACAGCCTGTAAAGTGTCAGGAGCTGATTGGTTGGTACTTTATATTCCACAATTTTAATTCTCTCCAAGCTCTAATAAATCTTCTCCTTTGACTCCTATGCACTGCCCAAGCTGACTGTGAAACTGCAGTACTGTGCCAGCTGTGCCAGTATCAGCACGGTGGTCAGAAGCCGTTCCGGGGAAGCTTGTAAGGATCGCACACACCCACCTAGGTTCCGACATGTGGGTGCAACCCCGAGGACTTACTTTCAAACCAATGTAAGACCACCTGCAAAGAGTATAACATCCAATAAACCATTGAAAAAGCATGTCCACTCCTCCATGCTTTAGGTGGCTTGATATATCTCCCCGTACATGGTGGGATTATGTCAGCAGTAGAAGTATAAATATGCTGGTAAAGCAGTCTCTTTACACTTATACCGCCCACACCATTACGGGCGGGATGCATGGCGCTCGGGATGCGATGCATCCCGCCACCCTTCGCATGCAACGCCGGTATGCATGAAGAACACCGCAAAGGACCGCTCTCTCGGTAAGAGCGTCCCTTTGCGATGGAGGGACTTCCAGGTCTATGACCCAGATCAGCATGTGCTGGGCTGCCGACTGGTAAGAGGGAGGGGGTGGCGTCGGTATTTAGTACCCGCCTCCCCTATTGGCGCCCCTGACCCTACTGTACGCAATTATTTTTATCATCCAGCTATAGTAACATTTTGCAATGTCTTTCTCATTCTTAAAGTTTATTTTTGCAGGACAATGAAAGATAACAAATGTAAATTCATGCTGTGCCAGAAAACGCGCCTCTCAACCTCTCCTGCCTATGGCCAAAGCCTACTAGGCCTAATGCGAAATGTGATTTCGCATTAGGATGATGTGAAAATCACATGTAGGTACCAGGGCCCATCTCTGAGATCAGGGCCTGGCTCTAGACTTTGTGGAGCGCATGGCAAATGTCCCCTTTGGCACCACCTCTCTCCCCCAAAAAGGAAAAAAGCACGCATAAAATCAAAGAGGGTGTTGTTCTGCGTAGCAAGTGGATGCGCTGCTGCAGTGTGCTTTGTCTACTGCGGCAGCTCCCAAAATGCCATGTATAACAACGCCACGCCACGCCACCACCGGCATTCTGGAAGACTGGGAGGGATTGGGAACAGCACTACAGTCCTTTACACCTTAATAAACCACACTCAGTAATGTCCTTTACACATTAATATACCACACTCAGTAATGTCCTTTACACATTAATATACCACACTCAGTAATGCCCTTTACACATTAATATACCACACTCAGTAATGTCCTTTACACATTAATATGCCACACTCAGTAATGTCCTTTACACATTAATATGCCACACTCAGTAATGTCCTTTACACATTAATATACCACACTCAGTAATGTATTTACACATTAATAAACCACACTCAGTAATGTCCTTTACACCTTAATAAACCACACTCAGTAATGTCCTTTACACATTAATATGCCACACTCAGTAATGTCCTTTACACATTAATATGCCACACTCAGTAATGTCCTTTACACATTAATATGCCACACTCAGTAATCTAATATACCACACTCACTAATGTCCTTTACACATTAATATGCCACACTCCGTAATGCCCTTTACACCTTAATATACCACACTCAGTAATGCCCTTTACACATTAATATACCACACTCAGTAATGCCCTTTACACCTTAATATACCACACTCAGTAATGCCCTTTACACCTTAATAAGCCACACTCAGTAATGTATTTTACACATTAATATACCACACTCAGTAATGCCCTTTACACATTAATATGCCACACTCAGTAATGCCCTTTACACATTAATATGCCACACTCAGTAATGAACTTTACACATTAATATGCCACACTCAGTAATGCCCTTTACACATTAATACGCCACACTCAGTAATGTCCTTTACACATTAATACGCCACACTCAGTAATGCCCATTACACATTAATACGCCACACTCAGTAATGCCCTTTACACATTAATACGCCACACTCAGTAATGTCCTTTACACATTAATACGCCACACTCAGTAATGTCCTTTACACATTAATGCGCCACACTCAGTAATGCCCTTTACACATTAATACGCCACACTCAGTAATGCCCTTTACTAGGGGTGTGCACCGGCCACTTTTCGTGTTTTGGTTTTGGATCTGGATGTTTCTTCGTGTTTTGGATCTGGATTGGTTTTGCCAAAACCACCCTTCCGTATTTTGGGTTCTGGGTTTTGTGTTTTGGATCTGTATTTTTTTGAAAAAAAGCATAAAAACAGCTAAAATCACAGAATTTGTAGGTTTTTCTGCTCCTATGCTATTATTAACCTCAATAACCTTAATTTCCACTCATTTCCAGTCTTTTCTGAACACCTCACACCTCACAATAGTGTTTTTTTGTCCAAAAGGTTGCACCGAGGTAGCTGGATGACTATGCTAAGCGACACGAGTGGGCGGCACAAACACGTGACCCATCTAGGCGTGATACTGCAGTGGCAGACAGGATGGCTGTTTGAAAAACTAGGCCCCAAACTGTACATAATGCAAAGAAAAAAAAGAGGTGCAGGATGGAATTGTCCTTGGGCCCTCCCACCCCCCTTATGTTGTATAAACAGGACATGCACACTTTAACAAACCAATCATTTCAGCGCCAGGGTCTGCCACACAACTGTGGCTGAAATGATTGGTTCGCTTGGGCCCCCACAAAACAAGCTGGCAATTAATCTGTCCCTGCACAAACTGGCTTTACGGAGGCAAGATGTCATCCTCATCCTCCTCATCCACCGATTCCTCACCCTCTTCAGTGTGTACATCCTCATCCTCACAAAGTATTAACTCGTCCCCACTTGAATCCACCACCACAGGTCCCTCTGTACGTTCTGGAGGCTGGTCTCCCTGGAAGAGCTGTTAATTCATTTTGATGAACATCATCTTCTCCACATTCTGTGGAAGCAAACTCCTACGCCTTTCGCTGACAAGGTTCCCGGCTGCACTAAACACTCTTTCGGAGTACACACTGGAGGGGGGGCAACTCAGGTAAAATAGAGCCAGATTGTACAGGGGCCTCCAAATTGCCTCTTTTTCCTGCCAGTACAGGTATGGACTGTCTGACATGCCTACTTGGATGCTGTCACCGATGAATCCTCCACCATTCTGTCAATGGTGACAGTGTCATATGCAGTGACAGTAGACATGTCAGAAATTGTTGCCAGGTCCTTCAGTCCGGACCAGATGTCCAAACTTGGTCCTGCCTGCCCTGCATCACCGCCAGCGGGTTGCTTAGGATACCTAAGTTTTTTCCTGGCAGCCCCAGTTGCGGGAGAAAATGAAGAAGGAGCTGTTGACGTGTCACGTTCCGCTTCAGCTGACAGTGTGTTCACCAGCAGGTCTTTGCACCTCTGCAGGCTTGTGTCGGCCGGAAAGAGAGACACCACATAGGCTTTAAACCTAGGATCGAGCACGGTGGCCAAAATGTAGTGGTCTGATTTCAACAGATTGACCACCCTGGAATCCTGGCAAAGCGAATGAAGGGCTTCATCCACAAGTCCCACATGCTGAGCGGAATCGCTCCGTCTTAGCTCCTCCTTCACTTTCTCCAGCTGCTTCTGCAAAAGCCTGATGAGGGGAATGACCTGACTCAAGTTGGCAGTGTCTGAACAGACTTCACGTGTGGCAAGTTCGAAGGGCTGGAGTACCTTGCACAACACGGAAATCATTCTCCACTGCGCTTGAGTCAGGTGCATACCCCCTCCTTTGCCTATGTCATAGGTGGATGTATAGGCTTGTATGGCCTTTTGCTGCTCCTCCATCCTCTGAAGCATATAGAGGGTTGAGTTCCACCGCGTCACAACCTCTTGCTTCAGGTGATGGCGGGGCAGGTTCAAGAGTGTTTGCTGGCGCTCCAGTCTTCGGCACGCAGTCGCTGAATGGCGAAAGTGGCCAGAAATTTTTCGGGCCACCCAAAGCGTCTCCTGCACGCCCCTGTCGCTTTTCTGAAAATTCTGCACCACCAAGTTTATTGTGTGAGCAAAACATGGGACGTGCTGGAATTTGCCCAGATGTAATGCCCGCACAATATTGGTGGCGTTGTCAGATATCACAAATCCCCAGGAGAGTCTAAGTGGGGTAAGCCACTGGGCGATGATTTCCCTCAGTTTCTCTAAGAGGTTGTCGGCGGTGTGCCTCTTACTGAAACCGGTGATACACAGCGTAGCCTGCCTTGGAACGAGCTGGCGTTTCTGAGATGCTGCTACTGGTGACGCTGCTGCTGTTGCTGCGTAAGGTGATACATCTACCCAGTGGGCTGTCACAGTCATATAGTCCTTAGTCTGCCCTGTTCCACTTGTCCACATGTCCGTGGTTAAGTGGACATTGTGTACAACGGCATTTTTCAGGACACTGAGGACACTTTTTCTGACGTTTCTGTACAGTCTCGGTATCGCCTGCCTAGTGAAGTGGAATCTAGACGGAATTTGGAACCGGGGACACACTACCTCCATCAATTGTCTAAATCCCACTGCACTAATGGCGGATTACGGACGCACGTCTAACACCAACATAGCAGTCAAGGCCTCAGTTATACGTTTTGCTTCAGGATGACTGCTGTCGTACTTCATCCTCCTCGCTAAGGACTGTTGGAGGGTCAATTGTTTAGTAAAAGTAGTGGTGTTCCTACTTCCTCTCTGGGATGATGAACGACTCCCAGCAGCAGCAACAGCAGCAGCGGCAGCAGTAGGCGTAGCAATGCAGGATCCTCCGGAGGAATCCCGGATAGGAGAGTCAGTCATGCCAGTGACATGGCCTGCAGGACTACTTCCGATCCTGACTAAGGAGGAAATTGACGAGGAGGGAGTTGACGGTGTGGTTTGCAGGCGCTTGGATACAACAGGACAACGGGATTTAGGTGTCCCTGGACTGCTTACGGTCTTAGCCAAAGTTTCTGAACTTGACAGTAACTTTTTATGAACGCGCTGCAGGTGCCGTATAAGGGAGGATGTTCCTAGGTGGTTGACATCCCTACCCCTACTTATTTCACCTTTACATATGGTACATATGGCAAGACAGTTGTTGTCCGGATTTGGATAGAAATATTGCCAGACCAAAGAGGTGGAATGTTTGGTCTTCTGCCCAGGCATGACCGTGATGGGCTTTTTCATCCCACGGACAACAACTGTCTCCCCCGGAGCCTGATTTAAACAAACCACATCACCATCAGAATCCTCCTCGCCAACTTCCTCCTCAGCGCCAGCTACACCAGTATCCTCATCCTGTTGTACTTCAACAGTGACATCTTCAATTTGCATATCAGCAAGTGGACTGTGGGTGCTCCTTTCAGCACTTGCAGGGGGCGTGCAAATGGTGGAAAGAGCCACCTCTTCCCGTCCAGTGCTGGGAAGGTCAGGCATCGCAACCACCACCACACTTGGACTCTCCTTGGGGATTTGTGATATCTTCTTAGAAAGCACAGTTCTTCGCTGTGCTTTTGCCAGCTTAACTCTTTTGATTTTTTTAGTGGGAGGAGGGCTTCCATCGTCATGTGAAGCTGAACCACTAGTCATGAACATACTAGGGATCGACCTTAGCCATTCCTTGCCACTCCGTGTCGTAAATGGCATATTGGCAAGTTTACGTTTCTCTTCAGCTGATTTAAATGTTTTTTTCAAGGTCATTTTCCTGAACTTTGTCATTTGGGATTGTATGTGCCCTCTATTATGACATTGGGCATCGGCCTTGGCAGACGACGTTGATGGCATGTTATCGTCTATGTCATGACTAGTGGCAGCAGCTTCAGCACTAGGAGGAAGTGGTTCTTGATCTTTCTCTATTTTATTTTTATCGGAGAAAGTTTGGTCCTCCATTTATGTTATATCGATTTGATATATACGTGCGGCTAAACACAGAAAATATTTTTTTATTTTTGCTGGAGAGTAGTGCACTTTGTGGGTTACACCAGCCTTAAAGAAATGAGCCAGCCGGTTCTTTACTTATGGGACACAGGCGCACGCTTGGCGCTGCTCCTTTGTTGATGCACATGCGGCTACTGCGCACACAATTCACAAACACAGAAAATATATATTTTTTTGGTTTGGAGTGTACTTTGGGGGTTACAGCACCCTTTAACGGTCAAGCCAGCCGGCCCTTTACTTATGACACAGGCGCACGCTTGGCACTACTTTGTTGATGCACGTGCGGCTACTGCGCACACAATTCACAAACACACAAAAAATATAATTTTTTTAGCACTTGGGGGGAGCACCCCTGATGGACAGAGCACCCCCTGGACAACACTACAGCACCCCTTTAGGACTGGGACACTGCACAGGACTTTGGAGTGGACACAGCCCCTATGGAGAACTGACTGCACAACACAGTCCAGCCAGCCCCTATGGACTTTGAAGTAGTGGACACAGCCCCTATTAACAACAGCAGCACAGCACAACACAGCCAGCCCCTATGGACTTTGAAGTAGTGGACAACAGCAGCACAGCGCAGCACAGCACAGCACAACACTACTCTGCACTACACTACACTACACAGCCAAGTCAGCCCTAACTCCCACCCTCCCTCTTCACTGTCCACAGCCGAGTGAGAAAATGGCGCCGACGCGGGTACATTATATAGGATCCAAAACCTGCGAGAGCCGGAAGGCGGGATGATGACGTTTTGCCTCGATTTCAGATCCGAGTCAGGCGGGAAAAGTCGAGCCTGACTCGGATCGGCCTCGGATCGGGGGGGTTCGGATTCCAGAAATCCGAACCCGCTCACCCTTACCCTTTACACATTAATACTAGGGGTGAGCGGGTTTGGATTTCTGAAATCCGAACCCCCCCGAGCCCCCCCGATCCGAGTCCGATCCGAGTCAGGCTCGACTTTTCCCGCCTGACTCGGATCTGAAATCGAGGCAAAACGTCATCATCCCGCCTTCCGAGTCTCGCGGGTTTTGGATCCTATATAAGGTACCCGTGTCGGCGCCATTTTCTCACTCGGCTGTGGACAGTGAAGAGGGAGGGTGGGAGTTAGGGCTGGCTGGGCTGTGTAGTGTAGTGTAGTGTAGTGCTGCTGTTGTCCACTACTTCAAAGTCCATAGGGGCTGGCTGGGTTGTGCTGTGCTGCTGTTGTTAATAGGGGCTGTGTCCACTACTTCAAAGTCCATAGGGGCTGGCTGGACTGTGTTGTGCAGTCAGTTCTCCATAGGGACTGTGTCCACTCCAAAGTCCTGTGCAGTGTCCCAGTCCTAAAGGGGTGCTGTAGTGTTGTCCAGGGGGTGCTCTGTCCATCAGGGGTGCTCCCCCCAAGTGCTAAAAAAATTATATATTTTCTGTGTTTGTGAATTGTGTGTGCAATAGCCGCACGTGCATCAACAAAGTAGTGCCAAGCGTGCGCCTGTGTCATAAGTAAAGGGCCGGCTGGCTTGACCGTTAAAGGGTGCTGTAACCCCCAAAGTACACTCCAAACCAAAAAAAAAAATATTTTCTGTGTTTGTGATTTGTGTGCGCAGTAGCCGCACGTGCATCAACAAAGGAGCAGCGCCAAGCGTGCGCCTGTATCCCATAAGTAAAGAGCCGGCTTGCTCATTTCTTTAAGGCTGGTGTAACCCACAAAGTGCACTACTCTCCAGCTAAAATAAAAAAATATTTTCTGTGTTTAGCCGCACGTATATATCAAATCGATATAACATAAATGGAGGACCAAACTTTCTCCGATAAAAATAAAATAGAGAAAGATCAAGAACCACTTCCTCCTAGTGCTGAAGCTGCTGCCACTAGTCATGACATAGACGATAACATGCCATCAACGTCGTCTGCCAAGGCCGATGCCCAATGTCATAATAGAGGGCACATACAATCCCAAATGACAAAGTTCAGGAAAATGACCTTGAAAAAAACATTTAAATCAGCTGAAGAGAAACGTAAACTTGCCAATATGCCATTTACGACACGGAGTGGCAAGGAACGGCTAAGGTCGATCCCTAGTATGTTCATGACTAGTGGTTCAGCTTCACATGACGATGGAAGCCCTCCTCCCACTAAAAAAATCAAAAGAGTTAAGCTGGCAAAAGCACAGCGAAGAACTGTGCTTTCTAAGAAGATGTCACAAATCCCCAAGGAGAGTCCAAGTGTGGTGGTGGTTGCGATGCCTGACCTTCCCAGCACTGGACGGGAAGAGGTGGCTCTTTCCACCATTTGCACGCCCCCTGCAAGTGCTGAAAGGAGCACCCACAGTCCACTTGCTGATATGCAAATTGAAGATGTCACTGTTGAAGTACAACAGGATGAGGATACTGGTGTAGCTGGCGCTGAGGAGGAAGTTGGCGAGGAGGATTCTGATGGTGATGTGGTTTGTTTAAATCAGGCTCCGGGGGAGACAGTTGTTGTCCGTGGGATGAAAAAGCCCATCACGGTCATGCCTGGGCAGAAGACCAAACATTCCACCTCTTTGGTCTGGCAATATTTCTATCCAAATCCGGACAACAACTGTCTTGCCATATGTACCATATGTAAAGGTGATATAAGTAGGGGTAGGGACGTCAACCACCTAGGAACATCCTCCCTTATACGGCACCTGCAGCGCGTTCATAAAAAGTTACTGTCAAGTTCAGAAACTTTGGCTAAGACCGTAAGCAGTCCAGGGACACCTAAATCCCGTTGTCCTGTTGTATCCAAGCGCCTGCAAACCACACCGTCAACTTCCTCCTCGTCAATTTCCTCCTTAGTCAGGATCGGAAGTAGTCCTGCAGGCCATGTCACTGGCATGACTGACTCTCCTATCCGGGATTCCTCCGGAGGATCCTGCATTACTACGCCTACTGCTGCCGCTGCTGCTGTTGCTGCTGCTGGGAGTCGTTCATCATCCCAGAGAGGAAGTAGGAACACCACTACTTTTACTAAACAATTGACCCTCCAACAGTCCTTAGCGAGGAGGATGAAGTACGACAGCAGTCATCCTGAAGCAAAACGTATAACTGAGGCCTTGACTGCTATGTTGGTGTTAGACGTGCGTCCGTAATCCGCCATTAGTGCAGTGGGATTTAGACAATTGATGGAGGTAGTGTGTCCCCGGTTCCAAATTCCGTCTAGATTCCACTTCACTAGGCAGGCGATACCGAGACTGTACAGAAACGTCAGAAAAAGTGTCCTCAGTGTCCTGAAAAATGCCGTTGTACACAATGTCCACTTAACCACGGACATGTGGACAAGTGGAACAGGGCAGACTAAGGACTATATGACTGTGACAGCCCACTGGGTAGATGTATCACCTTACGCAGCAACAGCAGCAGCGTCACCAGTAGCAGCATCTCAGAAACGCCAGCTCGTTCCAAGGCAGGCTACGCTGTGTATCACCGGTTTCAGTAAGAGGCACACCGCCGACAACCTCTTAGAGAAACTGAGGGAAATCATCGCCCAGTGGCTTACCCCACTTAGACTCTCCTGGGGATTTGTGATATCTGACAACGCCACCAATATTGTGCGGGCATTACATCTGGGCAAATTCCAGCACGTCCCATGTTTTGCTCACACAATAAACTTGGTGGTGCAGAATTTTCTGAAAAGCGACAGAGGCGTGCAGGAGACGCTTTGGGTGGCCCGAAAAATTTCTGGCCACTTTCGCCATTCAGCGACTGCGTGCCGAAGACTGGAGCGCCAGCAAACACTCTTGAACCTGCCCCGCCATCACCTGAAGCAAGAGGTTGTGACGCGGTGGAACTCAACCCTCTATATGCTTCAGAGGATGGAGGAGCAGCAAAAGGCCATACAAGCCTATACATCCACCTATGACATAGGCAAAGGAGGGGGTATGCACCTGACTCAAGCGCAGTGGAGAATGATTTCCGTGTTGTGCAAGGTTCTCCAGCCCTTTGAACTTGCCACACGTGAAGTCAGTTCAGACACTGCCTGCTTGAGTCAGGTCATTCCCCTCATCAGGCTTTTGCAGAAGCAGCTGGAGAAAGTGAAGGAGGAGCTAAGACGGAGCGATTCCGCTCGGCATGTGGGACTTGTGGATGAAGCCCTTCATTCGCTTTGCCAGGATTCCAGGGTGGTCAATCTGTTGAAATCAGACCACTACATTTTGGCCACCGTGCTCGATCCTAAGTTTAAAGCCTATGTGGTGTCTCTCTTTCCGGCCGACACAAGCCTGCAGAGGTGCAAAGACCTGCTGGTGAACACACTGTCAGCTGAAGCGGAACGTGACACGTCAACAACTCCTTCTTCATTTTCTCCCGCAACTGGGGCTGCCAGGAAAAAACTTAGGTATCCTAAGCAACCCGCTGGCGGTGATGCAGGGCAGGCAGGACCAAGTTTGGACATCTGGTCCGGACTGAAGGACCTGGCAACAATTTCTGACATGTCTACTGTCACTGCATATGATACTGTCACCATTGACAGAATGGTGGAGGATTACATCGGTGACAGCATCCAAGTAGGCATGTCAGACAGTCCATACCTGTACTGGCAGGAAAAAGAGGCAATTTGGAGGCCCCTGTACAAACTGGCTCTATTTTACCTGAGTTGCCCCCCCTCCAGTGTGTACTCCGAAAGAGTGTTTAGTGCAGCCGGGAACCTTGTCAGCGAAAGGCGTAGGAGTTTGCTTCCACAGAATGTGGAGAAGATGATGTTCATCAAAATGAATTAACAGCTCTTCCAGGGAGACCAGCCTCCAGAACGTACAGAGGGACCTGTGGTGGTGGATTCAAGTGGGGACGAGTTAATACTTTGTGAGGATGAGGATGTACACACTGAAGAGGGTGAGGAATCGGTGGATGAGGAGGATGAGGATGACATCTTGCCTCCGTAGAGCCAGTTTGTGCAGGGACAGATTAATTGCCAGCTTGTTTTGTGGGGGCCCAAACGAACCAATCATTTCAGCCACAGTTGTGTGGCAGACCCTGGCGCTGAAATGATTGGTTTGTTAAAGTGTGCATGTCCTGTTTATACAACATAAGGGTGGGTGGGAGGGCCCAAGGACAATTCCATCTTGCACCTCTTTTTTTTTCTTTGCATTATGTACAGTTTGGGGCCTAGTTTTTCAAACTGCCATCCTGTCTGCCACTGCAGTATCACGCCTAGATGGGTCACGTGTTTGTGCCGCCCACTCGTGTCGCTTAACATAGTCATCCAGCTACCTCGGTGCAACCTTTTGGACATAAAAACACTAATGTGAGGTGTGAGGTGTTCAGAATAGACTGGAAATGAGTGGAAATTAAGGTTATTGAGGTTAATAATAGCATAGGAGCAGAAAAACTTACAAATTCTGTGATTTTAGCTGTTTTTATACTTGTTTTAAAAAAAATACAGATCCAAAACACAAAACCCAGAACCCAAAACACGGAAGGGTGGTTTTGGCAAAACCAATCCAGATCCAAAACACGAAGAAAGATCCAGATCCAAAACCAAAACACAAAACACGAAAAGTGGCCGGTGCACACCCCTAATTAATACGCCACACTCAGTAATGCCCTTTACACATTAATATGCCACACTCAGTAATGCCCATTACACATTAATACGCCACACTCAGTAATGCCCTTTACACAATAATATGCCACACTCAGTAATGCCCTTTACACCTTAATATACCACACTCAGTAATGCCCTTTACACCTTAATAAACCACACTCAGTAATGTCCTTTACACATTAATATACCACACTCAGTAATGCCCTTTACACATTAATATGCCAAACTCAGTAATGCCCTTTACACATTAATATACCACACTCAGTAATGCCCTTTACACATTAATATACCACACTCAGTAATGCCCTTTACACATTAATATGCCACACTCAGTAATGCCCTTTACACATTAATATACCACACTCAGTAATGCCCTTTACACATTAATATACCACACTCAGTAAAGTCCTTTACACATTAATACACCACACTCAGTAATGTCCTTTACACATTAATACACCACACTCAGTAATGTCCTTTACACATTAATACACCACACTCAGTAATGCCCTTTACACATTAATATGCCACACTCAGTAATGCCCTTTACACATTAATATGCCTCACTCAGTAATGCCCTTTACACCTTAAGATGCCACACTCAGTAATGCCCTTTACACATGAATATACCACATTCAGTAATGCCCTTTACACATTAATATGCCACACTCAGTAATGCCCTTTACACATTAATATGCCACACTCAGTAATGCCCTTTACAGATTAATATATCACACTCAGTAATGTCCTATACACATTAATATGCCACACTCAGTAATGCCCTTTACACATTAATATGCCACACTCAGTAATGCCCTTTACACATTAATATGCCACATTCAGTAACGCCCTTTACACATTAATATGCCACACTCAGTAATGCCCTTTACACATTAATATGCCACACTCAGTAATGCCCTTTACACATTAATATATCACACTCAGTAATGTCCTTTACACATTAATATGCCACACTCAGTAATGCCCTTTACACATGAATATACCACACTCAGTAATGCCCTTTACACATTAATATACCACACTCAGTAGTGTACTTTACACATTAATATACTACACTCAGTAATGCCCTTTACACATTAATATACCACACTCAGTAATTCCCTTTGCACATTACTATGCCACACTCAGTAATGCCCTTTACACATTAATATACCACACTCAGTAATGCCCTTTACACATTAATATACCACACTCAGTAATGCCCTTTACACATTAATATGCCACACTCAGTAATGCCCTTTACACATTAATATGCCACACTCAGTAATGCCCTTTACACATTGATATGCCACACTCAGTAATGCCCTTTACACATTGATATGCCACACTCAGTAATGTCCTTTACACATTAATATGCCACACTCAGTAATGCCCTTTACACATTAATATACCACACTCAGTAATGTCCTTTACACATTAATATACTACACTCAGTAATGCCATTTACACATTAATATGCCACACTCAGTAATGTCCTTTACACATTAATACGCCACACTCAGTAATGCCCTTTACACATTAATACGCCACACTCAGTAATGCCCTTTACACATTAATACGCCACACTCAGTAATGTCCTTTACACATTAATACGCCACACTCAGTAATGTCCTTTACACTTTAATACGCCACACTCAGTAATGCCCTTTACACATTAATATGCCACACTCAGTAATGCCCTTTACACATTAATACGCCACACTCAGTAATGCCCTTTACACATTAATACGCCACACTCAGTAATGTCCTTTACACATTAATACGCCACACTCAGTAATGTCCTTTACACTTTAATACACCACACTCAGTAATGTCCTTTACACATTAATATACCACACTCAGTAATGTCCTTTACACATTAATACGCCACACTCAGTAATGTCCTTTACACTTTAATACGCCACACTCAGTAATGCCCTTTACACATTAATACGCCACACTCAGTAATGCCCTTTACACATTAATACGCCACACTCAGTAATGTCCTTTACACATTAATACGCCACACTCAGTAATGTCCTTTACACTTTAATACACCACACTCAGTAATGTCCTTTACACATTAATATACCACACTCAGTAATGTCCTTTACACATTAATACACCACACTCAGTAATGTCCTTTACACATTAATACGCCACACTCAGTAATGTCCTTTACACTTTAATACGCCACACTCAGTAATGCCCTTTACACATTAATACGCAACACTCAGTAATGTCCTTTACACATTAATACACCACACTCAGTAATGTCCTTTACACATTAATACGCCACACTCAGTAATGCCCTTTACACATTAATATGCCACACTCAGTAATGCCCTTTACACATTAATATGCCACACTCAGTAATGCCCTTTACACATTAATATGCCACACTCAGTAATGTCCTTTACACATTAATATGCCACACTCAGTAATGCCCTTTACACATTAATACACCACACTCAGTAATGTCTTTTACACATTAATACACCACACTCAGTAATGTCCTTTACACATTAATACGCCACACTCAGTAATGCCCTTTACACATTAATACGCCACACTCAGTAATGCCCTTTACACATTAATATGCCACACTCAGTAATGCCCTTTACACCTTAAGATGCCACACTCAGTAATGCCATTTACACATGAATATACCACATTCAGTAATGCCCTTTACACATGAATAAACCACACCCAGTAATTCCCTTTACACATTAATATGCCACACTCAGTAATGCCCTTTACACATTAATATATCACACTCAATAATGTCCTTTACACATTAATATGCCACACTCAGTAATGCCCTTTACACATTAATATACCACACTCAGTAATGCCCTTTACACATTAATATACCACACTCAGTAATGCCCTTTACACATTAATATACCACACTCAGTAATGTCCTTTACACATTAATATACCACACTCAGTAATGCCCTTGACACATTAATATGCCACACTCAGTAATGCCCGTTACACATTAATATGCCACACTCAGTAATGTCCTTTACACATTAATATACCACACTCAGTAATGCCCTTTACACATTAATATGCCACACTCAGTAATGCCCTTTACACATTAATATACCACACTCAGTAATGCCCTTTACACATTAATATATCACACTCAGGGCTCTATTTACTGCAATCCGCATATTGAATGCGGATTGTAGTGTGATATTACCGAGTGAATTCGCATTGCGAATTCAGGCAATATCACAGGGATTTACTATAAATCCCTTGCAGGGACAGAGCTTGCGATAAAGCTCTGTCCCTGCGGATCCCATCCGCACTCTAGTCTCGGTATTTTCGGAAAAAATACCGCGACTAAGAGCCCGTGCATGCGCCGACCCACCGCCGCTACTACCCCCCCCACCGACGCTAAGCCCCGCCCCCCGGTGCAAATCCCCACCCCCCGCGACCCCCCCTCCCTCCCCGCGACCCCCCCTCCCTTCATTACACTTACCTGCATCCTCCTGGCCTCCGGTGGTCTTCTCCGGGCTTCCCGATCAGGTGATCTCCCATACTGCACTGGGGCCCGATCACCTGATGACCGGGCCCCAGTGCACTGTGGGAGACCAGCTGACCGGAGAGGAGCCATCACCGGAGGCCCGATCACCGGTCCCTGGATTCAGGTAAGTAAAAAAAAAATATTTAATTTTTTTTTTCTTTTTTTTACAGCAATCCGCTTGCGGTCTGATTAGACCACATAGCTGATTACTGGTACCGGCTCCTGCCTCTGCTCTCCACGTTAGAGCAGAGTGGGAGCCCGGTAACCGGGGGAGACCCTGGATAACGCCACCTCCAGGTGGCGTTATTATCACAGGGCTTCCCCCTATATTTTTTTACAATTTATTTTTAGTAACTTGCACACAGATCACATTTCCCATTACAATTATGGGAAATGCGATCTGCTTTACTAAAAATAAGTGATACTGGGGGTTGGAGTAGAATTTTACTAATTCTACTCCAATTGCCCTGTAATAACTATAGGTGATACTAAAATAATGTGAAAAGGGTGTGAAAACACCCTTTTTCACTTTATTTTAGTAAAAATAATGTTAATAAATAGAGCCCTCAGTGATGTCCTTTACACATTAATATCCCACACTCAGTAATGCCCTTTACACATTAATATATCACACTCAGTAATGTCCTTTACACATTAATATACCACACTCAGTAATGTCCTTTACACATTAATATACCACACTCAGTAATGCCCTATACACATTAATATACCACACTCAGTAATGTCCTTTAAACCTTCTATCGGATGAGGGGTTGTCATGTGTGCAAACCACTTATCATACTAACATAAAATAAAGACACTGAGACGTGGATTTGGCAGATGATGGCGATTTATTGGAGCAATAATAATTTATTATTTATTTATTATTTATTTAAGGATGTATGGTGGCAAAGAAAGGACGGCCAGAAATCAGCCAAATCTGCTATGCCCACACACAAACAACAAAAGGCATAGCAGGCGTAGATCGCCCAGAGTGCATACACATAACCATGTAAATCATATCAACAACAAAAGGTAACGCTCAGCCTCTATCTTGACTTCCCACCCGTTTAGGTGGTGATACTGCCCCCCATTAGGTTGGTACAGCCAACTACCAGTCAACAGAAGGGAGCGCCCTTAAATCATAATTGCACCCGGACTGGTGACCTGCCGTTCTTTCCCGCCACACAAAAACAAACCCACAAACATAACAAAAATTAATAGGGGAGGGAGGGTGGGGAATCTGGATCAAAGAGGCTTTGGCCCACACTTCTAGCCCTTTATATAATGTACACGTTACAAACCCGCCCCTGCTTGCCATAGGCTAATTCCAACAAGTAATTTGCATACATGCCGGCCCCCATCCTAGAGGTTTAAAACACCTATTTTCTTATGCAATCTTTCGGTTTCTCTACACATTAATATACCACACTCAGTAATCCCCTTTACACATAAATATACCACACTCAGTAATGCCATTTACACATTAATATGCCCTGGCCCGGGATCCGAGTCTGGCTCGAGTCTTCCCACCTAACTCGGATCCCAAAACAAGACAAAACGTCATCATCCCGCTGTTGGATTCTTGTGGGTTTTGGATTGTGTATAAGTCCATCTCCGCGGTGTTCGGCGCCATTTGCTTGCTGAGTCCCGGGCTGTCAGGGCTGCGTTTCGTCCAAGGGGGGCTGTGTTGTCCAATACAGTGGTGTGCTGTGCTGGACTGTGTTGTCTAATACAGGGGTGTGCTGTGCTGGGCTGTGTTGTCTAATACAGGGGTGTGCTGTGCTGGGTTGTGTTGTCTAATACAGGGGTGTGCTGTGCTGGGCTGTGTTGTCTAATACAGGGGTGTGCTGTGCTGGGCTGTATTTTCCCATACAGGGGTGTGCTGTGCTGGGCTGTGTTGTCCAATACAGGGGTGTGCTGTGCTGGGCTGTGTTGTCCCATACAGGGGTGTGCTGTGCTGGGCTGTCTTGTCTCATACAGGGGTGTGCTGTGCTGGGCTGTCTTGTCTCATACAGGGGTGTGCAGTGCTGGGCTGTGTTGTCCCATACAGGGGTGTGCAGTGCTGGCCTGTGTTGTCCCATACAGGGGTGTGCAGTGCTGGCCTGTGTTGTCTCATACAGGGGTGTGCTGTGCTGGGCTGTGTTTTCTCATACAGAGGTGTGCTGTGCTGGGCTGTGTTGTCTCATACAGGGGTGTGCAGTGCTGGGCTGTGTTGTCTCATACAGAGGTGTGCAGTGCTGGGCTGTGTTGTCCCATACAGGGGTGTGCTGTGCTGGACTGTGTTGTCCCATACAGGGGTGTGCTGGGCTGGGCTGTGTTGTCCAGTACAGGGGTGTGCTGTGCTGGGCTGTGTTGTCCAGTACAGGGGTGTGCTGTGTTGGGCTGTGTTGTCCAGTACAGGGGTGTGCTGTGCTGTGCTGGACTGTGTTGTCCCATACTGGGGTTTGCTGTGCTGGGCTCTGTTGTCCAGTACAGGGGTGTGCTATGCTGAACTGTGTTGTCCCATACAGGGGTGTGCTGTGCTGGGCTGTGTTGTCCAGTACAGGGGTGTGCTGTGCTGGGCTGTGTTGTCCAGTACAGAGGTGTGCTGTGCTGGGCTGTATTGTCCAGTACAGGGGTGTGCTGTGCTGGGCTGTGTTGTCCCATACAGGGGTTTGCTGTGCTGGACTGTGTTGTCCAATACAGGGGTGTGTTGTGCTAGGCTTTGTTGTTCAATCTAGGCAGGGTGTGCTGTGCTTTGTCCAGGGGGCTGTTATTTATCATTGCTTCCCAGGGAGTGCTGTTCAGCCAGTGTCTTGTCCATCCATGGGCTATAAGAAAAAAAAGTAACTAAAAGTAAAAAAAAAATGTAAAAAGTAATAAGTAAGAAAAAGTCAAAAATACTTATTTTTTGTTCTGTACCCCACACTGTGACGTTGTACACCCTACCCCCCCCCCCCCCCAGTGTATCCAAAACACTGTGGGGCTGCTTGTGAGTGACGCTGTGGGTTTATCATACTGCAGTGTATAATTCATAAAGTATTGTGAGTGATGCTGTCGGTCAGTAATACCACAGTGTAATATTATTCTTACAAGTATTGTGACCCTGTTGGTCAGTAATACCGCAGTGTAATATATTCATCAAAATATTATGACACTAAGTGGAAACAGTGTGATATTCAATGAGTATTATGACATTAAGTGGTAGCGCAGTGCATTTATAAAAAAATATTGTAACACTGTAAGTGGAAATGCAGTGTAATATTCAACATGTATTTTGACACTAAGTTGTACTGCAGTGTATTCATAAAAAAATATTGTGGCACTGTAAGTGGAAATGCAGTATAATACTCAACACATATTGTGACACTAAGTGGCAGAGCAGTGTATTCATAAAAAATATTGTGACACTGTAAGTGGAAATGCAGTGTAATATTCAACACGTATTGTGACACTAAGCACATTGTATTCATAAAAAATTTGTGAGACTAAGTGTTAGCGCAGTGTATTCATAAATATATATTGTGACACTAAGTGGAAACGCAGTGTATTATTCAGAAAAAATATTGTGACACTAAGTGAAAACAGTGTAATATTCAACACATATTGTGACACTGTAAGTGGAAATGCAGTGTAATATTCAACACATATTGTGACACTGTAAGTGGTAGCGCAGTATTTTCTTTAAAAAAATTGTGACACTAAGTGGAAACGCAGTGTAATATTCAACACGTATTGAGACACTGTAAGTGGTAGCGCAGTGTATTCATAAAAAAATTGTGACACTAAGTGGTAGCGCAGTGTGTTCATAAAAATATATTGTAACACTGTAAGTGGAAACGCAGTGTATTATTCATAAAAAATATTGTGACACTAAGTGAAAACACAGTGTAATGCAGTGTAATATTCAACACATATTGTGACACTGTAAGTGGTAGCGCAGTGTTTTCTTTAAAAAAATTGTGACACTGTAAGTGGTAGCGCCGTGTATTCATAAAAAATATTGTGACACTAAGTGGAAATGCAGTGTAATATTCAACACGTATTGTGACACTGCAAGTGGTAGTGCAGTGTATTCATTAAAAATATTCTGACACTGTAAGTGGTAGGGCAGTGTTTAATTCATGAAAAATATTGTGACACTGTAGGTCATTGATACCGCAGTGTAATATTTAATATTGGTACAAATTGACGTGTGTGCTGTACCCCACTTAGTTCGTGCTCATTCAAAGGCAGGCAACTATGTGTATCACCGGTTTCACTAAGAGGCATACTGCTGACAACCTCTTAGAAAAACTCAGGGAAGTCATTGCAAAATGTTTTTTGGGGGCCCAAACAAACCAATAGCTTCAGGCACAACTGGCAGTCCTGTCGCTGATGTCACTGGTTTGTTAAACTGTGCATGTCCTGTTTACTATATACAGCATAAGGGTGGGTAGAAGGGCCCAATGACAATTCCATCTTGCACTTGTTTTCTTTGTATTATGTGGTGTTTGGGCCATTGCTGCCTGACATTTTTAATTTTAGAGTTTATTAAACTGCCATCCTGCCTGCCACTGCAGTGCCACTCTGTGCCATGTTGGCACCTGAACTGCCACATGTTAGTGCCGCCAACTGCTGTCACTTAGCTTATTCAGCCAGCTAGCTCAATGCAACCTTTCATCCTAAACTGGATTAAATCAATATTGTGAGCTGTGAGGTGGTCAAAATTGACTGGAAATAAATGTTATTGAGATTAATAATACCGTGGGAACTAAAACAGGCCAAAACTATGTAATTTCAGCTGTTTATATGATTTTTTTAGAAAAAATACAGATCCAAAACCAAAACATGCAAGGGTGGTTTTGTAAAACCAAATCCAGATCCAAAACCTTGAAGGAGATACAGAACTAAAACATGGGGGTCAGAGCACATACGACAGTTCCCACCTACTCTCCAGGAGAGGAGATGTATCTCACTTTTTAGGGGGCGCGGCTGGGCCCCTTAAGTGATTAAGCCTCCATCGCGGCAAAATGCGTGATTCGCGAGTCCGTGTTAGGCGGGGCTAAAATTATGTGGCCAAGTCATTTTAGCTCTGCCCCTTCCATACTGACTCATGATTCCGGGTAATTGTCCCTACATTCTGCCCACTAGGAAGTGGACGGGATGCGGGGGTCCAGCCACTTTTCCAGGGGTGCGGGAGGGCTACCCAAAAAATCGTGAGCCCCCCGCAACTTCCAGGAGAGTAAGTATGTCCGGTTAGAAGTGAAGTGATCACATTACCCATATCAGATATATCAACTGTGGTCCCTCCATGTCACACTCTGGACAGGGGCGTATTTATAATGGGTGCAGGGTGTGCGGTGCACACCCTGCATCCGCAGCCATTTTCCCGTTGTTTTGCGCATGCGCAGTAGATGGAAAATGCCCACCACGGCCATTTTCCCGGTGACCTGCACATGCGCTATAGACTGTGGGCATATTCTAGTGCCCAGAGTCTATAAGTGCGGCGCTGGCTGCACTCAGGAGGGAGCCCGTGTGCAGTCTCCGTCACGGGCCCCCTCCTCTCTGTCCGGCAGCCAGCAGCCCCCTCCTCTCTAGAAACGCCCCTGACTCGGGGGATACTTAATATTTAATATTATCCTGCACGTGTTATTTGATAAATAGGTCCCTAAAAGAGATTCTGTATTTTTGCTGAAAATAAGACTTAGAAGCACAAGCAGCCCAAAGTTAACATTCTGCGGCTGTTGTATAGAAAACAGTGGATAATGGAATTTACCGGTCCGCTTTGCACATTACACATTAGTACTCCAAGATGTGTCCCTTTCCCAAATAATAACCCAAAGCAAATAAGCTGCAATGATTCTCCATTATCAGCGCAGCCCAGGATCTGCTGGACTCCAGTGATAGAGCATAGAGGGAGTGTGGATTCCACATTCTTTTAAATCCCCAGTTGTGTATGACTTGTAGAATAACGGACACGGAGCCTGATTCAGCAGTGATTTCCTGGCCTCTTTCTCTCATCTGCGACGACCAGCTTGCATGACCCCATGGGTCACTTAGCCGGCTGATGTTCTTGCAGATTATCCGATGCTGCGTTGTACAACGCAGCTCGCATAAGTAATGCATACAAATGGCGTGTTGCTTCCTACTGCATTAGCATAATTGCAAGGACGGAATTGCAAAGCTGAATCAGGGCCACAGTATGAAATTATAATTATTATTTAAACAGGAAAGGCATTCCTTTTCTATTACATAATCATACATCATTTCCAAGCACACAGTATAATATAACTGAACAGTGGGCCTGATTCAGTAAGGATCTCTATTGCATATGCAGCTACGAATTCGCACCAAATGCAGCTGCGAATGCAAGCTAATGCCTGCCACATCCCAGCCTCCATAGAGACGCCCGCTGCTGCTTTCTGACATCCGTACTACCTCGCACACCTGCGTACACATCAGTACCATCGACGCACATCGGCCCCTCCAGTACAATTTACACTAGGTCTGACCTGCCGCAGAAACTGCAAGTCTCGTCGCATGCAGTAAGTTCTCACGCTGCGAATACAATCGCAGTGGCTGATTTATGCACGCCCAACGCAACGGCGTTCCAACGGACAGATACTCGTGCGTTTCTCTGACCACTCCCCCGTCAACACCCCCAACCGTTCACAGCCTGTGATGATTCCTCAGTGAGTCCATAATCGCAGTGCGGTGCATACACATGCGCAGTGGTAAATAATCGCCCGGTCTGCGCACGTATTGCAATTGCGTACGCTGGTGTATCAGACCCAGTATCCGCTGTGCACCGACCCACGTTTACAAACACCAGCTCACTGGTGCTGACCTGTCTTATCCGTTTATGCAAATAGCAACATTATGTAACTGAAATTCTAAAGTTGATTCTTCCTCATTTTTCTGGAATTGAATAAAACCTTTTTTTTTTTTGTTCTTTTTTTTTTTTACATTTTTGTTTCTGCTAAATTTACTCCATTAATCGTCCTTTATTTTATAATTAATTTGTTTATTCTGCTGAGAAATTTCCTGACTCTTCAAAAACTGTTCCAAATGAGGCATGGAATAAACGCTCTAGTAATAAAACAATACGCTGTGCCCTAGGAGACGACTAATGAAGCCCTCCCTGGCTTAGACCAGCTGCTATCAGCCTGTAGTAATCCTGATAATGATAAAATGCAAAAAAAAAAGTAATAATGAACTCTAAGGGGTAAATTTACTAAGATGCGTGTTTATCCGAGATTAAACATGGGTAACTAGGAACGACCAGACACAGGGATTTTTTTCTAAAAGAAATTTGGGAATTTGTTAAACTCCCATGTCTGTAAGGATTGTGTTATCCGATGGTGTATCTGATCATTCCTACCCCATGTTTCCCGAGCCTAATACTCCCATTTAAGCAGCCTGCACATACAGGACCTCATTCAGAGTCGGTCGTAAGCGGACGCTTGGTCGTACGCATCCGATGTTTCCAAACCACGCATGCGTACAGTTAGTTGTGCCCATGTGCGTACGAGACCTTGCAATCCAAAATGCTGTCGATCGTACAGCTTACGAGCAGGAAGTGGCTTCCGAGAGTTGATTGACATGAAAGGCCATTTGTGGGTGTTGACGGGGGTGGTGGTCTAAAAACGCAGGCGTTCCTCACCGTTTTCAGGGCGTGTCAGGGGCGTACATAAATTTACCTGCTACGACCGACATAGGAGGCCGGAAGTGAAACCGAAAGATTGCATAAGAAAAGAGGTGTGTTAAACCTCTAGGATGGGGGCCGGCATGTATGCAAATTACTGTTTAGAGTTAGCCTATCGTTAGCAGGGGCGGGTTTTCAATAGAGACATTATATAAGGGGCTAGAAGTGAGGGCCAAAGCCTCTTGGTTCCAGATTGCTCCAGGACAGGGAAGTGCATTTTGTCAGTTGTCATTTTCCTTAATAAAACTCTCTTAGTGCTTCTCCTCCTTCTTCTCTTCTTCTCTCCTCCTTTTCCTTATTGTATTTAGTCTCTTTTCATTTACTTCATATCATTGCTTTTACTTTTCCTTTCTGTCCTCAATCACTGTCTTTTTTGATTTCTTGTTCTGCTGGGGGTGGGTGTAGCTATGTCCTGCCTAGTAATGAGCCTCCCCAGACCCTGGTCCCTGGCTCCACAGTGTCCCCATGTTATTAGGAGCTGCAGGTGTGGTTCCCCTATTGATAGTTCTATCCCCCCTCAGGCTGCTGCAGCTTTGTGGAAGGTGTGCCAGTGCGGGGGAGGGGTGCTTCCCTTTAGTCCTTAATGCCCCTGGTCAATATTATCTTTGTGGCTGCAATGGCCAGCACCATAGGCAAATGTAGGAGGGGTTTATGAGTGCCTTGCCTGAACCCCCCCTCAGCCCACACCATGATGACTACAATAGAAATAGCATATAATACTAAAGTTGCATGTTTTTTAGGATCCCCTCAGTGTCACAAATGAAATAACTAGCACTACAGTCCCTGTTGATCTTTTAAATGTGTCAGCCAGTAGAAAAAGTTAAAAAGCCAGTAATGAATATTGTTGTGCACCAACTAGATCTGGAAAACATGCACTGTACGGGGTGCACTGATATGGATCACCTATTGGATCAATTATTAATACTGGATAATACACCATCCAGTACATAGGGGGACCAATCTGTGCATCTATGTCCAGGACAGTGCATGGTTTCTTTTTCTGCCCTCCCCCAGATTCCCCAACTTGCTCATATGATCTGTAAAGGAGCCGGCACATGAAATAAAAAGATTCAGCTCAGACAGGATGGCTCTACTTCTACATATAATTACTTACTGTGTTTGCTGGTCCTGTATATGCCAGAATTATATCATTCAGTACATTCGTATGATGTATTTTATAGATGGTCTAAGTGCTGATTATGCCCTCTTAATGGTAGAAAACAGTTGCAGCAAACAGTGTCAGTATTATGCTGGGCACTGAGGTATCATTGGGGGAATAGAATGCTTTAGTGATGCGTTATATGACAGTAAGGGGTAATGGCTTTGACACTGCTTTATTTATCTATAGCACCTAAGATCTAGCTTTTATCTCCTTTGAATCATTATTATCAGCCAATAGAGGAGATTGTATTATATACTGTATTCTGAGCATTTAACTTACAAAATAGACAGAATACATGTGCTACAGTGAATTTCTACAGGGTGCACAGCTTATTATTGCAATCACTGCCCCAAGCAGCTATCACCGGGAAGCTCCATTCTCAGCTATGCTCCTACTTCGACAAATATACATTGCTGGAGGTCACGCAGCCTTCGCGTCCTGCCTATGAGGGGTACAACGCGTGCAAAGCAGCTAGTTCAGTTCGTCAGGGCTAACAGCAGGCGTCTGGGGAAAATGCTTCGCCTTTAATAATTCCACATTAAAATGTCGTTTTCGTCACCTCTGCTTGCGATGTGGTGGCAATCACCCAGTTGCCAAGTGTTTCAAGGGGGGTGCCCAGCAGCAGCCTGCACAGCCAGCAAAAGGCACAAGTGCTAAGTAAAGTTCCATCCCCTGTCCGTGTCACAGCGATAGCAAAATGGTTGAGTTGGTACCCGGTTCTGCAGGACGCAGAATTTTCGTTAAAAGGCTTCAGTTTTGGTTTTCGTTTACCTATTTGCAGGGATGTCGACACATATTCGCCTAGAAATTTGAAGTCTGCCTTTGAATTGCCTCACATTCTTAGGGAAAAAGTGGCTGGCGAGGTTAGCGCAGGCGCATTGCTGGGCCTTTTGCAGAACCCCCATTAGGGATCTTGTGAATTCCCCGGTGGGAGTGGTTCCCAAGAAAATTCCAGGAAAATAAGGGCTCATGCAACATCTGTCTTATCCGCCAGGCTCGTCAGTAAATTATGCCATACCAGTTGAGGTTTCCTCGGTGGTGTACCAGTCTTTTGACGATGCTTTGGACGTCATTAGGTGTTATGGTCCGGGCGCACTGATGGCTAAGATAGATGTTGAGTCAGCTTTTCGTCTACTTCCTTTGCACCCAGAGTCATTCCAGTTTATGGGTTTTTAGCTTGGACAACGGATATTGCATAGACAAATGCTTGCCTATGGGGTGTTCTGTGTCCTGTGCGTTTTTCGAGCATTTTAGCACCTTCCTACACTGGTGCGCGGAATTTATTTATTTAATTTTTGCGGTAGTCATGGAATAGCCCACTATCTCGATGACTTTCTGTGTGTCGGCCCTTCCGGTTCAGGCAGATGCAGTTATCTTTTGTTTTCTTTACGAGCGCTGTTTTTTCATTTGGAGTTCCCGTTGCTGTGGACAAAACGGAGGGCCCTTCCCCTTGTCATTCCTGGGTATCGAGATCTGTACCTCGGTGGGTTCTTGTCGCATTCCTCTCGATAAGCCTGTCAAGTAATGCCATAGCGGAATGCACGGCTTCCAGTAGAATTACCCTGCGGCAGGCGCAATCCCTCCTGGGCCTGTAAAGTAATTCCAATGGGCAGAGCTTTTTCACGTAAATTGGAAAGGGCCACGGCTGGTGTCACTAACCGAGACATTTGCTACGTTTATCCTCAGAGATTAAGCAGGACCTCTCTGTCTGGGTCTCGTTTCTTCGGGATTTTAATGGCGTTCGGTTGTGGATGTCTCCAGCCGCTGACAATTTGCAGCTGCAGCTGTTCACCGACGCAGCAGGCACCACGGGGTTCGGATGTTACCTTGATGGCTCCTGGTGCGTTGGCCGTTGGCTGGAAGAATGGGTGGGAAAGGGTTTGACTAAGGACTTACTCCTTCTCAAACTCTTTCCCATAATGGTTTCCTTGGAAATCTGGGGGGAATGGTTACGCAATCGCAGCATCATTATCAGGTGGGACAACCTGGGCATGGTCCATGCGATACAATCAGCAACATGCGGCTTCCCTGCTGGTTTTGCGCTTGCTAGCGCAGCTGTGCTCACATGTTTGCGCTGTAACATCATGTTTAAGGCAAGACACGTTCCTGGGGTGGAGAATGAGATAGACGATGCGTTATCACGTTTCCAGTGGGCTAGGTCCCGATCTGTGGCCCTGGTGCTGACGTTGTGCTTTGCCCCTCTTATGTTTGGCAGGTGATCGAGCCGGCATGGAGGGCTAAGCAGAACAGTCTTTAGCCCCCTCCACGTTGCGAGCATATCGGCAGGCATGGAATGAATGGGAAGATTATTCCCGTAGCAGCAAACAGGCAGGTAAGAGTCAGCATCGTTCGATGCTTTCTTTTATTTGGAGTCTCCGTTTGGCTGGCAGATCCAGGGCTTCTGTTGCGCGCTCTTTGGGGGGCATTGCATTTTATTGTAAATTGAAGGGCCAACCTGACTTTACTAAAAGTTTTCTGATAGTGAAGGCTTTAAAGGGTTGGGCACGGGTCTCCCGGCCAGTAGCTGACCGTAGGAGACCTGTGGACGCTCATCTGCTTCCGGCAGTATTAGGGGCGGTTCTCGGAGTGGCTCTTACTGCGTATGAGGCGGTCCTGATTCAAGTGGTGTTTTCGGAGGCTTTTCACGGCACCTTGAGGGTATCGGAGCTGGTGGCATCATCCAAATGGGTTGATGCCGCCATGCTCCTCTCGGATATCCTGGTCAGTGAGAGGTCTGTTCTCTGTAGGATTCGGCAGTCGAAGACCGACCAGACTGGTAGGGGTAGGTGGATCTCGTTGGGTCCATCTAGGGACGAACAGATCTGCCCCGTGGCACTAGCTATGCGGTATGAGTTATTGCGGCCGGATGTTCCTGGTTCATGACTCATGCATATGGACAGGACTCCGCTTACCAAATACCAGTTTGGTTGGTTTTTGAAGAGGTGTGTATCAGTTTTAGGCCTCCCGCCTCAAGATTTTGGTACACACTCGTTTCTGATCGGAGCCGCAACTTCGGCGGCAGCTGCGGGTTTCTCGGCATCAGAAATTAAGGCCCTAGGACATTGGAAATCGGATAGTTATAAAGGTTACATTCGACCTAGGCATGAAGGCCCTTTGTTTAAAGTCATTTCACAGTCTGTTCCGGTTACGTTTATATTTTATGCTTGCCTGGTTTTTGTCTTGTCTCATGTACTGTCCTGTCTTGTCTGTTACCCCTGTCCGTCCTACTCGGGATTAGCTACTCGCCATTGCTGGCAATGGGAGTCTTGAGGGATTTTACAATTTTTACCTGAACTGACGGATTCAATTCGGCTATTCTCAATCATTTAATTAGGCCATAGTCCATCCCTCAGCAGGTTTTTATTTTACCTCTTGCCGAGTTCACCTGTTTTTTCCCAATTCCCCCCCACCCATTCTTCCCCTTTGTGTCTTCTGTTTGTCTCAGCCACTTCAAATAGTAAAGTCGGCGACCAATAGAAAATTTTTCTTTTTGGCAGATACTCACTTATGTTCTATCAGATCCCACTAATACACCATAAAATTTTATTGTTTTATGACAATTACTAATTTTTATTTACTGCTTTCCTCCACCTTTAGGATTGCTCTTTGACACGCAGGACATTTGGGTTATAGGCCACTCATATATTTTCTGGGCTGCTAGGTTTGAGTTCAGATCAAGCTCCAATTTTTGAATATTCAGCTAGGGTCCGTTGGATAGGTTCCAGAGGTATGAGATGGCATTCCTTTTGTCCTAAACTGTTAGAGTATGCAAGGCTTTTTGGTAGGCCACGTATTTTGGTGGCTTATTTAGGAGGCAACGACTTAGGGCAGAGGTCCACTGTAGAATTACGAGTTGATATTGTCAACAATTTGGCGAGGGTGCTATCGGCCTGGCCCTTGTGTAAATTAATTTGGTCTTGCATTGTACCTCGACAGGTCTGGCGTGGGGTTAGGAGTTTTCCTGCTAATGACGAAGCTAGGAAGAAACTTAATTTCGCAGTTGCCAAATTTGTGATGGCCAATTATGGCCGTTTCATTTACCATAATAACATTCAATTTCGATTTAGTTATATGTATAGACCTGATGGAGTTCATTTAACAGAGGAGGGTGTGTCATTGTTTATTGGGGATCTTTTTGAGGAGTTGGCGTTATTGGGGTAGTACTTGGTATGGTGGCGGTGCGGCGGTTCTATAAGCTGAACCTTGCTGTGGCGGGAAAGAACGGCAGTTCACCAGTCCAGGTGCAATTATGATTTAAGGGCGCTCCCTTCGTTGACTGGTAGTTGGCTGTACCAACCTAACGGGGGGCAGTATCATCACCTAAACGGGTGGGTAGTCAAGTTAGAGGGTGAGCGTTACCTTTTGTGTTTGACATGGTTTACATGGTTATGTGTATGCACTCTGGGCGATCTACGCCTGCTATGTCTTTTGTTGTTTGTGTGTGGGCATAGCAGATCTGGCTGATTTCTGGCCGTCCTTTCTTTGCCACCATACATCCTTAATTAATTTAAGAATTAATAAATAATATTAATTTCTCCAATAAATCGCCATCAAGTTATCTGCCAAATCCACGTCTCAGTGTCTTTATTTTATGTTAGTATGATAAGTGGTTTGCACACATGACAACACCTCATCCGATAGAAGGTTTAGTAGTAAAACGTCACTCTGCGAGCAGGTTAGAGGCCTGGCTGATCGTACAGCTTTAGGTTGGGTATGTGCTCTCAAGCACCAGAGTACAATCGATACTATCGAATGTGACTGATATTAGGTGTGATGTTTCTATTTTGTGCCACACAATGCAAGCAGCTAATAATCGTTAGTTGTTGTTAATAACACTGCTAATTGGCTTGTAATTTATTCAGTTGCGTTTGCATTAGAGAATAATAAGAATAAATACATTTCATGGGGATGGTTAATAATATGCGTTTTTTTGTTAATTTTTGGTGTAATTTGCACACAACACAAGCGGCCTTAACCAGCAGAAGCAGTGGCGTAAGTTTATGCCAGGTGCCCGGAGGCAAAATAGGTGGTGGTGCCCCCACTCCCCACGTAGGCTTCGACTTGCTCCAGCCCCCGTGTGTATCTAGCTCCAGTCATCCCTGAGTTTCTCTCTAGCCAGACCCCCACAGAACAGCACACACATGGCAGCAGGGAGCGCACACACACACATTACATACAGCATAGCACACACATGGCAGCAGGGAGCGCACACACACTACATACAGCACAGCACATGCATGGCAGCAGGGAGCACACACACACTACATACAGCCAGTGGCGTAACTAGGGTATTTGGAGCCCAGGGCAAATTTGAAAAGGAAGACTCCCCCCCCCCCCCCCCCCGATGTGGCAAAAAAAATGGGCATGGTCACTTAAAAATGGGGCGTGTCAACATGGCACACCCCTTTATTTTCACACTGAACATTCCTATCCATATGCACCTTAACCCCAGTAGTACACCTTATACAGTACCCCCAGTATGCAGTTGTGGTCCCTCTTATGCAGGCCCATAGTAGTGTTCCCCCTTATGCAGTGCCCCCAGTAGTGGTCCCCCTTATACAGCCCCCAATTAGTTCCCCTTATGCAGTGCCCCCAGTAGCAGTCCCTACAATGCAGTGCGCCCACTAGCGGTATCCCCTTATGCAGTGCCCTTTATATAGTGCCCCCAGTAGTAGTCCCCCCCCATGCAGTGCCCTTTATATAGTGCCCCCAGCAGTAGTCCCCCCCATGCAGTTTTCCCAGTAGTGGTCCCCCTTATGCAGGCACCCAGTAGTGATCCCCCCTATCCATTGCCCCCTGTAGTGGCCCTTCCTTTTATTGCCCCCAGTAGTGGTCCCACCAGTGCAGTGCCTCTAGTAGAAGGCCCCTTTTATAATGCACCCAGTGGTAGTTCCCCCCCTAAGTAGTAGTCCCCAGTAGAGGTTCCCCGTCCCGATTAAGTGCCCCCAGTAGTAGTCCCCCCCAGTAGAGGTCCTCCCAATAATGGTAACCCCAGTAGTAGCCACCCCTCCCCCCGTTCTGCCCCCACCCCCAGTAGAGGTCCCCCCAGTAGTAGCCACCCCCCCCCCCCCGTTGTGCCCCCAGTAGTGCAGACAGGTTTAAAAAATATATATATAAAAATATACTTACCTGAATCCACGCTGCTGCTGCTCCGGTCCGCGACACCGCTCCCACCGCCGCCCGCCAGTCCTCCCGGGCTGGCGCGCTCAGCATTATGGGAGAGACGTCATGATGTCATGACGTCTGTCCCATTACCCACTGCAGGAGACGGACGGAAGCCCGGCTCTTGCAGTGGGTGCTGCAGCAGTCAATGAGAGTCTATCTGACTCTCATTGGCTGCTGTTTAACACACGCATTGCCGCCAGCACTGGCGGCGATGCGTGTGTTATGCACAGCCTGAGCCCGCCTCCTAGCGCTATTGGGCAAGCGCTCAGGGGGAGGGAACGGGCTTAGCTGTGCAGCACAGGACCGGCGCTGGAAGCCTAGCGCCGGTCCTATGTAAATGTGTAGCGCTGCCCGCACTCACTGCGGTCGGCGCTACACTGGTGGCTAACTAGGGCGGGCCGGACCATGGCCGGCGGCGCCCCCCCCCGCGCCACCGGTCCCACGGCGCCCAGAGCACGCACCCCGCCCGACCCCGCCTAGTTATGCCACTGCATACAGCACAGCACACACATGGCAGCAGGGAGCACACACACACTACATACAGCCAGTGACGTAACTAGGGTATTTGGAGCCCAGGGCAAATTTGAAAAGGGAGACTCCCCCCCCCCCCCCCCCCCCCCGATGTGGCAAAAAAATTTGGCATGGTCACTTAAAAATGGGGCGTGTCAACATGACACACCCCTTTATTTTCACGCCGAACATTCCTATCCATGTGCACCTTAACCCCAGTACTACCCCTTATACAGTACCCCCAGTATGCAGTTGTGGTCCCTCTTATGCAGGCCCATAGTAGTTTCCCCCTTATGCAGTGCCCCCAGTAGCAGTCCCTACAATGCAGTGCGCCCAGTAGTGGTATCTCCTTATGCAGTGCCCTTTATATAGTGCTCCCAGTAGTAGTCCCCCCCCTATGCAGTGCCCTTTATATAGTGCCCCCAGCAGTAGTCCCCCCCATGCAGTTTTCCCAGTAGTGGTCCCCCTTATGCAGGCACCCAGTAGTGATCCCCCCTATCCAGTGCCCCCTGTAGTGGCCATTCCTATTATTGCCCCCAGTAGTGGTCCCCCCAGTGCAGTGCCTCTAGTAGTAGGCCCCTTTTATAATGCACCCAGTGGTAGTTCCCCCCCCCAAGTAGTAGTCCCCAGTAGAGGTTCCCCGTCCCGATTAAGTGCCCCCAGTAGTAGCCCACCCCCAGTAGAGGTCCTCCCAATAATGGTGCCCCCAGTAGTAGCCACCCCTCCCCTGTTGTGCCCCCACCCCCAGTAGAGGTCCCCCCAGTAGTAGCCACCCCCCTCCCCCGTTGTGCCCCCAGTAGTGCAGACAGGTTTAAAAAATATATATATAAAAATATACTTACCTGAATCCACGCTGCTGCTGCTCCGGTCAGCGACACCGCTCCCACCGCCGCCCGCCAGTCCTCCCGGGCTGGCGCGCTCAGCATTATGGGAGAGACGTCATGATGTCATGACGTTTGTCCCATTACCCACTACTGAAGATGGACGGAAGCCCGGCTCTTGCAGTGGGTGCTGCAGCAGTCAATGAGAGTCTATCTGACTCTCATTGGCTGCTGTTTAACACACGTATCGCCGGCAGCGCTGGCGGCGATGCGTGTGTTATGCACAGCCTGAGCCCGCCTCCTAGCGCTATTGGGCAAGCGCTCAGGGGGAGGAAACGGGCTCAGCTGTGCAGCACAGGACCGGCGCTGGAAACCCAGCGCCGGTCCTATGTAAATGTGTAGCGCTGACCGCACTCACTGCGGTCGGCGCTACACTGGCGGCTAACTAGGGCGGGCCGGACAATTACCTGCGGTGCCCCCCCCCCCCCCCCGCGCCACAGGTCCCACTGCGCCCAGGGCACGCACCCCGCCCGACCCCCCCTAGTTATGTCACTGCATACAGCACAGCACACACATGGCAGCAGGGAGCACACACACACTACATACAGCACAACACACACATGGCAGCAGGGAAGGATCACACACAAGGAGTGACATACAGCCACAGGGAGGCCAGGGGTGCCAAACCCAGTAGCGCACACACAGCATTTAGAGAGAGGTGGCTCACCTGTATGTGGCTGTTCAGATAGCAGCTGATCTGGTCGGGCTCAATGAATAAACCTTTGGCCGGGGGGGGGGGGGCAGAAAGAGGACCTTCCCCAGATCCCGCCCCCCCCTATCGTTGGAACAGCTTCACCCAGGCCATGAGATCCCTGGCGGCGTGAGTTGAGAAGCTGCAGTGGTGAGTGAGTACTGCTGCTTTTGGCTAGCGGCATCCTCTCTCTCCCGGTTCCTGGTCACTTTCCACCATGGGTGCAGTGTTGAAGGCTCGTCTAACAGAAGGTGCAGGCACAGGGTGAGGTCACGGGCGGCCACAAGATGCGTGACGTCCGCAGCCTACCGAGACCACAGAGCGCACTGGAGCCGGAGGAGGAGCGCCGCTGATGCTGATTGGCGCTCAGCTAAGCGGCTCCTCTGGCTTTCCTTTTACCATAGTTAGTTAGAACGAAGCCGGCGGTAGGTGTAGGAGGAAATGGCCGGGACCCTGGAGACTATGGAGCAAGATGCCCCCTTCAGGGCTGGCGCCCGGCGGCAACTGACTCCATTGTCTCCTCGAGTTCCGCCACTGATCAGAAGAAAATTAACATACAGCGACTGACAACGATCGACTTGATCGCTAACTGCTATCACTCGTTAGCTAGAGGAGGTGCTTTGTTCATGTATGGGCGTCACTTTGGTTGCGATCGCCCAGCCATGCGATTGTTCTTTTTTCAGATTCTCGATTGTTAGGCGTACGACCGAGCGGCCGCTTACGACCGACTCTGAATGAGGTCCACAGTATCAGTGAGATACGTGCAGGCTGCTTGTTTGTATTAAGTCAAAGAAAGGGTTCATTTTTAACCACCTCCCAAAGCATAATCAACCCCGGGCTCCTGAACCAGTCCATTATTTTAGGAACCAGTATTGGGCTGTGAGAGCAAGTTCTGGTTTTAAAAATAAGTATGGGAAAATGGTGTAAGGTTCCCCCTATTTTTAAAACCAGCACTGGACTCAACCTAACCGGGGTGTAATGCCACAGCCAGGGGACCCTTTCACCATGTCACCCCAGCCAAAGCATTAACACCCCAAGCTAGTCAGTCAAAGCTAGAATTCTCAGGGGAGGTGGGTCCCCCCCTCTCTCCAGCACCTCAAGCTTTGGCTGAAGCCCAGGGCTTTTCGCTGCACACCTGGCTGGTGGATGCAGGGGTAATAGTATGAATAAAAGATGGTTACTATTGTTTTTTACAGCATGCCTGCCCTTTGGCACTTGTGGAACTACAAGTGCTAGCAGGCAGCTGGCACCCGTATCCCGAATGTAAAAAAATAGTAAACTAATCACAGTACACAAAGTACAGTTTTATTACATACAAAACACTCACACATACTTACCTTCTGGAGGTGATCGGTCCACTCCTGCAGTAGAATTCCCACAGTTGAGAACCACATGGCTGTCAATCAACAGCGACTAGGGTAACAGCCAATCCGTGGCTGCTCTGAGTAAGATGCCCAGCTTGGGCTGATTAGCTTGGGGTGTTAATGCTTTGGCCAGGGTGACCCGATGAAAGGGTCCCCTGCCTGTGGCACTACACCCCTAGGTTAAGTCCAGTGCTGGTTTTAAAAATAGGGAGAACCCCCACACTAAGTTTCCCCCCCTATTTTTAATACCAGGACTGGCTTTCAGAGCCCAGTGCTGGTTTCTAAATAATGGTGGAAACCCTACACGTTTTTTCCCCATATTTTTAGAACCAGACTGACTCAGGAGCCCAGGGTTGGTTATGCTTTAGTGAGGGGAACCCCACGTCATTTATTTTTTTAAATTATCCCTTTTGTTTTCTAATTAAAGCCAGAAACAAAAGCGGATCACACTTATCTGTGTATCTTTCTGCAAGACACATTGCTCAGGAGGGGGTCTATTTGAAAGTTCTGTTTTTAACCGTTTTTTTTGTTACACCATTATTATTATCACAATTCTTGGTAAATTCCTGTGTTGTATTTCTGTCTATGGAAAGTACTGCCGTGTTCAGATAATGGTGTATTCATTTCCATTTCTATTAATGTGTGCATTTTAACTTCAGAATCAGCCATGTTCACCTCTAAAAAGACAGAAAATACACACGTTTTTTCCTTAGTAAATTCCTGTATTGGCAAAAATTGCAAATTACTGTACTCCAGTGATTGCAATATTGGGCAAACATGGACCTTAGTAACTTTACCCCTAAGAGCCCAAACAGCTTATGAGACATAACTCAGTCAGAATGGACGTGCAATGGAAAACAAGGGGCTGAAGTTTGTGTCTTGCCAGTGTACGAAATAGGGTGACTGATGTTCATGACTGACGGTATGATTGATAGACATTACTGTATGTACCGCATCGCGGATTGGATGCTTAATACATCCCACCTTAAGGGGTCTATACATTATGTTAATTATCGGGGTCAGATTTAACATATTAACTCATTGCTCCAACGCAGAGATAGCTGATCCGAAAATCAGCTGTTTTCCCGAAGCACTTCACTGCTCCTTTCGGAGCTGTGAATCTAGTCACTGTTCCTTTAGGAGCAGTGACACTAGTGAACCTGTAGGTCACACAATGCACACAAAAGCCCTGGAGTCCAGCAGAATATGCCGGACATGGGCAGAGGGATCCTAAAGGATTCCTCTTCACAACCCAGGACTCCTTTCCATAGGAAAGGAGCAGGTTGCGAGCCGTGCACGCGAAAATAAAACACTAAATAGTTCTCTACCTCCATTTACCTGTGCTGGCCTCAGGTCCCTGATCTAGTTCTTGAACTGAAAACATTCTATAGCATTGTATAGTTTATATTAAGCTGCCATCCTGCAGTTTCCTAGAAGTGCTATGGTATATTCTTTTTTATACTGCCAAGTGTTTGTGCCGCTGCTCTGTCACTTAGTTTAGTCCAGCCAGCTCGCTGAAGGCTTTGGCCAATATGGTGGGCATCCCAGCCACTTCTCAGTGAAATGGGCAGGATGGCCTTGTCCTCTTTTCATGGACCCACATTTCATGCCTTTATGGAGCAACAGTGATCATATCATCGGAGCAACAGTGATCATATCATCTGCCCCTTGGTAATTCTCCTCTATAAATGGACAAGAAACTACTGGCTTTCATGGTCTTACTGAGCCATAACCGCTTTGGTTCATGCAGAATCATGGAATTGTTTCAAGGTCATATTATGTGTTATTTTCTGTTGTTAGTATAAATATTTTCAGGAAGGAGTGTGCTCCAGCACTCGCTCCTCTCTGCTCCTTCACTGAAGCAGCCCAGCATCCTTTACCAAGATGGCCACCAAGGGTGTTACTGCACATGTGAGGCTACGCCATCTATACTGTGCTGAGTGTCATAGTGCTGCACAGAGGAGTACCTCTTATACCGCTATATTACATGACTGGATCGTCTGCCACTTATCTCCGATATTACTGGTTATACCGCTGTTACCACCATTGCTGTCTGTATCACTGTATCCTACAAATCCACAACTCTGGTTGAGGACCACTGTTGCGGCCTAAACTACACGTTCAAATTACATTGGCGCCTATTGTTGACCTACCTCCTATGGTCCCTCACGAATAGCACATATCAACACTGTGCTAGATAAATGTCGGATAGAAGCTGATTGGTTGCTTTGGACAACTACTCTCCAGGGCTTGACACATCTCCCCCTATAGCTTTTAACACTAATCTCAGCTGTAAGTGGCTCCATATTGGTGGTTGTCAGCTTATAAACCAAATATCACTCAAAAGTGCCAATGTAATTCCCCTGTATCCTTTATGGGTAGACCGCCCCAAGACACTAACAGCCAGGGGGGGTAGATTTACTAAAGCTTAGAAAACAGACAAGTGGGGTGTTGCCAATAGTAACCAATCAGGTTCTGTCTAACATTTTCTAGGATGCAATAGAGAAATTATAAATAGGTTGCTATGGGCAACACCTCTACTTTTCATTTTTAGAAGCTTTAGTAAATCTACCCCTTGGAGTTCGTTACTACTTTGGAGAACTGTGAAATGGAACTATCTTATTATATTTATTTGATATTTATAACCGTCCCTTGTAATTTCTGGTGGCAGCCCTACCCAGTACATTAGGATAGTGGGTGGGATGTACTAAGGACGGAAATGTGGTAAACTCCCTGAAAATGTAGTTTTCGGGGGTTTTAACTAGGGGTGAGCGGGTTCGGATTTCTGAAATCCGAACCCCCCCGAGCCCCCCCGATCCGAGTCCGATCCGAGTCAGGCTCGACTTTTCCCGCCTGACTCGGATCTGACATCGAGGCAAAACGTCATCATCCCGCCTTCCGAGTCTCGCGGGTTTTGGATCCTATATAAGGTACCCGCGTCGGCGCCATTTTCTCACTCGGCTGTGGACAGTGAAGAGGGAGGGTGGGAGTTAGTGCTGTGTAGTGTAGTGTAGTGTAGTGCTGCTGTTGTCCACTACTTCAAAGTCCATAGGGGCTGGCTGTGTTGTGCTGTGCTGCTGTTGTTAATAGGGGCTGTGTCCACTACTTCAAAGTCCATAGGGGCTGGCTGGACTGTGTTGTGCAGTCAGTTCTCCATAGGGGCTGTGTCCACTCCAAAGTCCTGTGCAGTGTCCCAGTCCTAAAGGGGTGCTGTAGTGTTGTCCAGGGGGTGCTCTGTCCATCAGGGGTGCTCCCCCCAAGTGCTAAAAAAATATATTTTCTGTGTTTGTGAATTGTGTGCGCAGTAGCCGCACGTGCATCAACAAAGTAGTGCCAAGCGTGCGCCTGTGTCATAAGTAAAGGGCCGGCTGGCTTGACCGTTAAGGGTGCTGTAACCCCCGAAAGTACACTCCAGTCCAAACCTAAAAAAAAATTATTTTCTGTGTTTGTGAATTGTGTGCGCAGTAGCCGCACGTGCATCAACAAAGTAGTGCCAAGCGTGCGCCTGTGTCCCATAAGTAAAAGGCCGGCTGGCTTGTCCGTTAAAGGGTGCTGTAACCCCCGAAAGTACACTCCAGTCCAAACCAAAAAAAAAATTATTTTCTGTGTTTGTGAATTGTGTGCGCAGTAGCCGCACGTGCATCAACAAAGTAGTGCCAAGCGTGCGCCTGTGTCATAAGTAAAGGGCCGGCTGGCTTGACCGTTAAGGGTGCTGTAACCCCCGAAAGTACACTCCAGTCCAAACCAAAAAAAAAAATATTTTCTGTGTTTGTGAATTGTGTGCGCAGTAGCCGCACGTGCATCAACAAAGTAGTGCCAAGCGTGCGCCTGTGTCATAAGTAAAGGGCCGGCTGGCTTGACCGTTAAAGGGTGCTGTAACCCCCGAAAGTACACTCCAGTCCAAACCAAAAAAAAATTATTTTCTGTGTTTGTGAATTGTGTGCGCAGTAGCCGCACGTGCATCAACAAAGTAGTGCCAAGCGTGCGCCTGTGTCATAAGTAAAGGGCCGGCTGGCTTGACCGTTAAGGGTGCTGTAACCCCCGAGAGTACACTCCAGTCCAAACCAAAAAAAAAATTATTTTCTGTGTTTGTGAATTGTGTGCGCAGTAGCCGCACGTGCATCAACAAAGTAGTGCCAAGCATGCGCCTGTGTCATAAGTAAAGGGCCGGCTGGCTTGACCGTTAAAGGGTGCTGTAACCCCCGAAAGTACACTCCAGTCCAAACCAAAAAAAAATTATTTTCTGTGTTTGTGAATTGTGTGCGCAGTAGCCGCACGTGCATCAACAAAGTAGTGCCAAGCGTGCCCCTTTGTCATAAGTAAAGGGCTGGCTGGCTTGACCGTTAAGGGTGCTGTAACCCCCGAAAGTACACTCCAGTCCAAACCAAAAAAAAAATTATTTTCTGTGTTTGTGAATTGTGTGCGCAGTAGCCGCACGTGCATCAACAAAGTAGTGCCAAGCGTGCGCCTGTGTCATAAGTAAAGGGCCGGCTGGCTTGACCATTAAGGGTGCTGTAACCCCCGAAAGTACACTCCAGTCCAAACCAAGAAAAAAATTATTTTCTGTGTTTGTGAATTGTGTGCGCAGTAGCCGCACGTGCATCAACAAAGTAGTGCCAAGCGTGCGCCTGTGTCATAAGTAAAGGGCCGGCTGGCTTGACCGTTAAAGGGTGCTGTAACCCCCGAAAGTACACTCCAGTCCAAACCAAAAAAAAATTATTTTCTGTGTTTGTGAATTGTGTGCGCAGTAGCCGCACGTGCATCAACAAAGTAGTGCCAAGCGTGCGCCTGTGTCATAAGTAAAGGGCCGGCTGGCTTGACCGTTAAGGGTGCTGTAACCCCCGAGAGTACACTCCAGTCCAAACCAAAAAAAAAATTATTTTCTGTGTTTGTGAATTGTGTGCGCAGTAGCCGCACGTGCATCAACAAAGTAGTGCCAAGCGTGCGCCTGTGTCATAAGTAAAGGGCCGGCTGGCTTGACCGTTAAAGGGTGCTGTAACCCCCGAAAGTACACTCCAGTCCAAACCAAAAAAAAATTATTTTCTGTGTTTGTGAATTGTGTGCGCAGTAGCCGCACGTGCATCAACAAAGTAGTGCCAAGCGTGCGCCTGTGTCATAAGTAAAGGGCTGGCTGGCTTGACCGTTAAGGGTGCTGTAACCCCCGAAAGTACACTCCAGTCCAAACCAAAAAAAAAATTATTTTCTGTGTTTGTGAATTGTGTGCGCAGTAGCCGCACGTGCTTCAACAAAGTAGTGCCAAGCGTGCGCCTGTGTCATAAGTAAAGGGCCGGCTGGCTTGACCGTTAAAGGGTGCTGTAACCCCCGAAAGTACACTCCAGTCCAAACCAAAAAAAAAATAATTTTCTGTGTTTGTGAATTGTGTGCGCAGTAGCCGCATGTGCATCAACAAAGTAGTGCCAAGCGTGCGCCTGTGTCATAAGTAAAGGGCCGGCTGGCTTGACCGTTAAGGGTGCTGTAACCCCCGAAAGTACACTCCAGTCCAAACCAAAAAAAAAATTATTTTCTGTGTTTGTGAATTGTGTGCGCAGTAGCCGCACGTGCATCAACAAAGTAGTGCCAAGCGTGCGCCTGTGTCATAAGTAAAGGGCCGGCTGGCTTGACAATTAAAGGGTGCTGTAACCCCGAAAGTACACTCCAGTCCAAACCAAAAAAAAAATTATTTTCTGTGTTTGTGAATTGTGTGCGCAGTAGCCGCACGTGCATCAACAAAGTAGTGCCAAGAGTGCGCCTGTGTCATAAGGGCCGGCTGGCTTGACCGTTAAAGGGTGCTGTAACCCCCAAAGTACACTCCAGTCCAAACCAAAAAAAAAATTATTTTCTGTGTTTAGCCGCACGTATATATCAAATCGATATAACATAAATGGAGGACCAAACTTTCTCCGATAAAAATAAAATAGAGAAAGATCAAGAACCACTTCCTCCTAGTGCTGAAGCTGCTGCCACTAGTCATGACATAGACGATAACATGCCATCAACGTCGTCTGCCAAGGCCGATGCCCAATGTCATAGTAGAGGGCACATACAATCCCAAATGGCAAAGTTCAGGAAAATGACCTTGAAAAAGACATTTAAATCAGCTGAAGAGAAACGTAAACTTGCCAATATGCCATTTACGACACGGAGTGGCAAGGAACGGCTAAGGTCGATCCCTAGTATGTTCATGACTAGTGGTTCAGCTTCACATGACGATGGAAGCCCTCCTCCCACTAAAAAAATCAAAAGAGTTAAGCTGGCAAAAGCACAGCGAAGAACTGTGCTTTCTAAGAAGATATCACAAATCCCCAAGGAGAGTCCAAGTGTGGTGGTGGTTGCGATGCCTGACCTTCCCAGCACTGGACGGGAAGAGGTGGCTCTTTCCACCATTTGCACACCCCCTGCAAGTGCTGAAAGGAGCACCCACAGTCCACTTGCTGATATGCAAATTGAAGATGTCACTGTTGAAGTACAACAGGATGAGGATACTGGTGTAGCTGGCGCTGAGGAGGAAGTTGGCGAGGAGGATTCTGATGGTGATGTGGTTTGTTTAAATCAGGCTCCGGGGGAGACAGTTGTTGTCCGTGGGATGAAAAAGCCCATCACGGTCATGCCTGGGCAGAAGACCAAACATTCCACCTCTTTGGTCTGGCAATATTTCTATCCAAATCCGGACAACAACTGTCTTGCCATATGTACCATATGTAAAGGTGAAATAAGTAGGGGTAGGGACGTCAACCACCTAGGAACATCCTCCCTTATACGGCACCTGCAGCGCGTTCATAAAAAGTTACTGTCAAGTTCAGAAACTTTGGCTAAGACCGTAAGCAGTCCAGGGACACCTAAATCCTGTTGTCCTGTTGTATCCAAGCGCCTGCAAACCACACCGTCAACTCCCTCCTCGTCAATTTCCTCCTTAGTCAGGATCGGAAGTAGTCCTGCAGGCCATGTCACTGGCATGACTGACTCTCCTATCCGGGATTCCTCCGGAGGATCCTGCATTGCTACGCCTACTGCTGCCGCTGCTGCTGTTGCTGCTGCTGGGAGTCGTTCATCATCCCAGAGAGGAAGTAGGAACACCACTACTTTTACTAAACAATTGACCCTCCAACAGTCCTTAGCGAGGAGGATGAAGTACGACAGCAGTCATCCTGAAGCAAAACGTATAACTGAGGCCTTGACTGCTATGTTGGTGTTAGACGTGCGTCCGGTATCTGCCATTAGTGCAGTGGGATTTAGACAATTGATGGAGGTAGTGTGTCCCCGGTTCCAAATCCCGTCTAGATTCCACTTCACTAGGCAGGCGATACCGAGACTGTACAGAAACGTCAGAAAAAGTGTCCTCAGTGTCCTGAAAAATGCCGTTGTACACAATGTCCACTTAACCACGGACATGTGGACAAGTGGAACAGGGCAGACTAAGGACTATATGACTGTGACAGCCCACTGGGTAGATGTATCACCTTACGCAGCAACAGCAGCAGCGTCACCAGTAGCAGCATCTCAGAAACGCCAGCTCGTTACAAGGCAGGCTACGCTGTGTATCACCGGTTTCAGTAAGAGGCACACCGCCGACAACCTCTTAGAGAAACTGAGGGAAATCATCGCCCAGTGGCTTACCCCACTTAGACTCTCCTGGGGATTTGTGATATCTGACAACGCCACCAATATTGTGCGGGCATTACATCTGGGCAAATTCCAGCACGTCCCATGTTTTGCTCACACAATAAACTTGGTGGTGCAGAATTTTCTGAAAAGCGACAGGGGCGTGCAGGAGACGCTTTGGGTGGCCCGAAAAATTTCTGGCCACTTTCGCCATTCAGCGACTGCGTGCCGAAGACTGGAGCGCCAGCAAACACTCTTGAACCTGCCCCGCCATCACCTGAAGCAAGAGGTTGTGACGCGGTGGAACTCAACCCTCTATATGCTTCAGAGGATGGAGGAGCAGCAAAAGGCCATACAAGCCTATACATCCACCTATGACATAGGCAAAGGAGGGGGTATGCACCTGACTCAAGCACAGTGGAGAATGATTTCCGTGTTGTGCAAGGTTCTCCAGCCCTTCGAACTTGCCACACGTGAAGTCAGTTCAGACACTGCCAGCTTGAGTCAGGTCATTCCCCTCATCAGGCTTTTGCAGAAGCAGCTGGAGAAAGTGAAGGAGGAGCTAAGACGGAGCGATTCCGCTCGGCATGTGGGACTTGTGGATGAAGCCCTTCATTCGCTTTGCCAGGATTCCAGGGTGGTCAATCTGTTGAAATCAGACCACTACATTTTGGCCACCGTGCTTGATCCTAGGTTTAAAGCCTATGTGGTGTCTCTCTTTCCGGCCGACACAAGCCTGCAGAGGTGCAAAGACCTGCTGGTGAACACACTGTCAGCTGAAGCGGAACGTGACACGTCAACGGCTCCTTCTTCATTTTCTCCCGCAACTGGGGCTGCCAGGAAAAAACTTAGGTATCCTAAGCAACCCGCTGGCGGTGATGCAGGGCAGGCAGGACCAAGTTTGGACATCTGGTCCGGACTGAAGGACCTGGCAACAATTTCTGACATGTCTACTGTCACTTCATATGATACTGTCACCATTGACAGAATGGTGGAGGATTACATCGGTGACAGCATCCAAGTAGGCATGTCAGACAGTCCATACCTGTACTGGCAGGAAAAAGAGGCAATTTGGAGGCCCCTGTACAAGCTGGCTCTATTTTACCTGAGTTGCCCCCCCTCCAGTGTGTACTCCGAAAGAGTGTTTAGTGCAGCCGGGAACCTTGTCAGCGAAAGGCGTAGGAGGTTGCTTCCACAGAATGTGGAGAAGATGATGTTCATCAAAATGAATTATCAGCTCTTCCAGGGAGACCAGCCTCCAGAAGGTACAGAGGGACCTGTGGTGGTGGATTCAAGTGGGGACGAGTTAATACTTTGTGAGGATGAGGATGTACACACTGAAGAGGGTGAGGAATCGGTGGATGAGGAGGATGAGGATGACATCTTGCCTCCGTAGAGCCAGTTTGTGCAGGGACACATTAATTGCCAGCTTGTTTTGTGGGGGCCCAAACGAACCAATCATTTCAGCCACAGTTGTGTGGCAGACCCTGGCGCTGAAATGATTGATTTGTTAAAGTGTGCATGTCCTGTTTATACAACATAAGGGTGGGTGGGAGGGCCCAAGGACAATTCCATCTTGCACTTCTTTTTTTTCTTTGCATTATGTACAGTTTGGGGCCTAGTTTTTCTAACTGCCATCCTGTCTGCCACTGCAGTGTCACTCCTAGATGGGTCACGTGTTTGTGCCGCCCACTCGTGTCGCTTAGCATAGTCATCCAGCTACCTCGGTGCAACCTTTTGGACATGAAAACACTATTGTGAGGTGTGAGGTGTTCAGAATAGACTGGAAATGAGTGGAAATTAAGGTTATTGAGGTTAATAATAGCATAGGAGCAGAGAAACCAACAAATTCTGTGATTTTAGCTGTTTTTATGCTTTTTAAAAAAAAAATACAGATCCAAAACACAAAACCCAGAACCCAAAACACGGAAGGGTGGTTTTGGCAAAACCAATCCAGATCCAAAACACGAAGAAAGATCCAGATCCAAAACCAAAACACAAAACACGAAAAGTGGCCGGTGCACACCCCTAGTTTTAACACATTTTTCCTACCGTTTTGTACTAAGCACCGGAATGCAATGCATTCTGGCGCTTCGTCCCGGTGGGTAAAGCCAAAGGGCTTCTTTTTGGGACACCCCCTGAGAAGGATCTAATCAGATCCCTCCCAGCTCGCAGAAGGATGCCAGAAGGACTTCTGGGTCATAAATGTAGAAGTCCCTCTATCGCAAAGGACAGCCCTTACCGGGCGATTTTCTAGGTACATAGAGATGTGTCCGCATACATCCATTCTCCGTGACCTACAGGAAGCGTTACACATAACACGTGAGTGCCGTGTGACTCGGTAGTGCAGAGCGTCTTTTAGTGTGACTGGATGCAAATCACAAGAAGCTTCTGCTGATTAGAATGATATGCGGCATGCCTATGTTCTGTGTGCAGCTGCGGGTGTATCTGCATGCAAAATACTTTGTTTCAGTGTCAGAGGCAGTGACACTGTAATGTAGCGTTTCGCATACAGATGCACCCGCAGTCACATACAGAATATATAGGCATGCCGCATGTCATTTTAATCAATAGAAGCTGACTGTGCGTCCTATTCGCATCACTGTGCGAATAACATGCATTTGAAGGGAAAAAGTCGTATAAAAAGATGCTCGCCGCTACCGAGTCATGCCATGGCATGTCATGACCAGAAGGGCTGTTTAACGCGCAAGGAGGCTAGATGTATGAGGACACATCTGTATGTACCCGATAATGGGCAGTATGTACGATATTGCGGAAGCGATGCTTAGTACATTCCGTCCAGTGTGTTCTGGGGTACATCCAGAAGACTCCACTAGTCATCCAATCCGCCGTCCTCAGCCTTAGAATCTTCATCCGAAATGCTCCCGGCCAAACCTGAATGCTCGTTGGACTTTTCAATTATTGCTCAGATAGGGGACATACTTTATTGAGGAATTAACCTTAATATTTTGAAATCCATTTCAGGCAATGACTAAACTATTAAAATTCCCCAAACATTCTGGTTGCCAATAAGAAAGAAATCTAATATAGCCCACCAGCTCCCTGTGGAATTAGTATTTCAATTAATTGCATTCAATTAATTGCCACCGCCAGGGTTTGCATTCTAATAAACTCATGCAGAGGAGTTTGGAAAATTAGATGGTGCCTTATCTTGTGCTGCTTAGCCTGAAGGTACCAGACCAGCGTGAATAAAATAAATGACAGATCTTTGATTACCTGCAAAGCTTAAACGCAAATGCAGAAAGAAGACGTTTATATATTGCTATTTCTATGGATGAATGCATTTTGTCTTTTGTACTATTAGATTCTAAGTAAAGCTCTGTATTTTCCATTTAAGGGTATAATGTATCATTGTCTAATATTCACACATCTACTGCACCTGAACGCTTTCATATAATGGGGCAGATGTATGAAGCTCTGGAAAGTGATAAAGTGCAGAGTGATAAACGACCAACCAATCAGCTCACAACTGTCATGTTACAGGCTGTGTTTGAAAAATGCGAGGTGGGAGCGGATTGGTGGGTCATTTATCACTCTGCACTTTATCACTTTCCACAGCTTCATACATCTGCCCCACTGTTTCTTGTTAGTTAAGCAGTATTAATCATAGTCCTGGGCTCTCCCCAACTACCCTTGAGGTTTCAGAGATCCACAATTGTTGACAGATGAATTTTACTGCACTATCACATAGGAAAATATTTACCATTGTACCCCCCCTCCCAATAGTCAGAATCCTAAGAGCTGTGTGTGCAGGGCCGCCATCAGGGGGGGACTGCCGGGCCTCGAGTCCCAGGCTCGGAGAGAGCAGAGACAGAGGGGGGCCCGGCTGGCTGCGGTGCTGCACCGGCAGCCATAGAGTCAGAGGCAGAACTAGCGCCGCTCCCCGCCAATCTGGTCCCGACTCCCCATTAATTAAATGGTTGGAGCCAGAGCGGGCCTGCTTTGGCCGCTCCGGCTCCTACAAGACAGACCCCCGGCCCCATGTTATGACACAGCGCTCGTGACGTCATGACACCACGCGCGCTGTGTCATAACAAGGGGCCGGGCTGCTGGAAGGGATCGAGAGGAGCCGAAGAGGAAGATGCAAATAAGGTAAGTAACTAGTGGTGGTGGTGGTTTGGGGGAGGGAGAGAGAGAAAGAGGCTGACACATGCTGGGGGTGATAGGGGCTGACACAGACACTGGGGGGGGGAGAGGCTGACACGCTGGGGCTGGGACACGCTGGGGGAAGAACAAGGCAGAGACACGGTGGGGATGGAGGGAAAATGAGGCAGAGACACGCTGGGGCTGGCCCACACGCTGGGGCTGGGGGGGAAAGAGGCAGAGACATGCTGGGGATGGAGGGAAAATGAGGCTGATGGGCTACCCTGTCCTCCCCTCTCTGCCCTGAGCCTCCCCAGCTAGTTCAGCCAGCCTTCCCTGTCCCTCTCTAGAGCATTCACTGCCATGCCCCACTCCCCAGTCCAGACAACCCCCCTGGCCCTGTGCTTCTCCCCCCTAGTCCTGCCAGCCGTCATTGTCCTGCCCCCCTCTCAGCCCTGAGCCTATCACCCCCCCCAGTCCAGTCAGACATTCCTGGCTTTTTTATATGTGGGTCTAGCTTTTTTAACATATTTTATGTGGTTACGGCTTATTTATATATATATAAATCCATCCCCTCCCTTCCCCAGGGTGGGGGCCCTGTCTACTTTGTCAATACCGGGCCCCACAATTTCTGATGGCAGCCCTGTGTGTGTGACATGACCAATCACCATCCACAATTCATTGCAGCTTGTGATTGTACCTCCTACTTCCTCCTAGGGATCAATGATGGGAACCGCAATATAAACTTTAGTTACCCTGCGGCTCTTCATTGAGTTCAATGGAGGGATCCATTCATTGGCTGAGAGAGGCGGGGGCTGACCTCTCTCAGCCAATGAATGCTCAGACATGGACCTTCAAAGGAGGAAGCCGCATCTGAGCGCTTCATTCGGGAAGTAATAATCATCCTGGTTAGGATGGTTATTACTTAGTGTGAGGGTCGCGTTTTTCGTTTTGTTATTTTACCCACACCCATGGATGCCTACTTTGGACAGAAGAGAACAGAATCACGCATAGGAGACGGTGAATATGTTTTTTTCCCATAGGTACCCTATGGATTTTCTACTGGAGAAGGGAACCAATGCTACAGGGATACATAGGTATGTGTACATGTGTGTGTTTGTGTGTGTACTTGTGTGAGTGCTTGTATGTTTATTAAACTTATACTGTGTAAGGTGTGTGTGTTTCTTTCAACATTTCTTTACAGGTGAACTACAGGTCCCAGTGGGCCCTTACTGCCCCCGCATGCTGGTATTTTATAGGAGGGACACTTTATTGGAGGTGTCCCCAACTCCACCAGGGATCCCAGGCCTGGTCAGGACTGATGCTGCGGCTGGGGGGCCCGGTGATATGGCTTCACTGACTGTGGCATCAGTCCCCCGCTAGAAAGGGTCCAGGGCTGGTTCTGTGAATTACAGGGAGACCCTACTCAATTTTTTCCCTGTACTTAGTCATCCAGGACTGGGATTGAAAAGTCCGGGACTGGTTGTGTTTTGGGGGTGACCTCACGTCAATTTTTTTTTACTTTTAACTCTTTATTTGCTTGATACAGTCAGATACATGCAGTCATCTCACTGATGTCTGCATGTACTGTATCTGTGTGAGAACGAACTGCTCATGCTGAAAGTGAAAGCATGAAGCAGTTCAATGCAGTCGGGGATTTGCTGTTCGATTTGTACATGAAAATGTCAAATCGAACAGCAAATCACTGTTCAAAATCAAAACCGAATCAAATCGAATTTGTTTTGCAAATCGCCAAACAAATCGACCATTAGTAAATCTGGAAAAAAAACGGGGTTGTCACAATGCGACTTGAGTCGGTTTGAGGTGAGCTAAATCACACTTCAAAGCGACCTTTAGTAAATTTACCCCTATATCTTTTGTTGTTGCTAAATACGTGAAACACAGCTGAACAGAGCATTTCTTTATACAAACTTGCTTTGAAACCTGCTTATTATATGGAAATATATATGCCTATATTGCAAAATAAAAATATAACGAATCACATCTTGACTTGTAGACATATACGCTACATAAGCTAATTTTCTTATCAAGCTCATTCTCATTGCAACTATAACATATGGGTTTACTCCCTGGTGTCACGAAACGCCATACTCAGTGTAATATTTGTGCCTGCCAGTTCTGTGGGTGGCAGCTGTTTCTGTGCTTGATGATGGCCTGGTGCCATTCTCCTCTGCTATAGGGGCGACTGCCTCTTCCCAATCTTTGTCTCTGCGGTCATGTGATTGCTGCCATCACTAGGGGTGGGTTGTCCAAACCTGGCTTGCCTATTTAAATGGTGTTTTGACTGCAGATGATTGCCAGAGTATTTGTATCACTAATAGTATAATGACTCCTTGCCTAACCCCTGTGGCTTATGTGAGACCAGATCCCAGCTTGCTGACATCTCTTAGTTGTTGCTGCTGCATATCTGTCACGCCAATAACCAGAGTAGGGATATGCGACCTGTGTACCTAGTGCAGGGGACTCCAAACATACGTGCAAAAGCCTCTGCTGTTTTAGACTTGTGACTCTTGTTACTTGTTGTGCTCAGGGCTGTCGCTAGGGTCAGAGCTGTAACTAGACATTTTGGTGCCCTGTGCCTGAAAGAGGATTGGCACCCCCCTCCCCATATTTTAAATTGGGACAGTGTGCACAGGAAGACGCCCAGCCAGAAAAGGACATGTTCTCACAGGGAAGGGGTGGGGCCAAACTATAGTTCCCCCAATACAAATGATGCCACACAGTAGTACCCCTTACACATTATGCAACACAATAATACCCCTTACACATTATGCCACACAGTAATGCTCCTTACACATTATGCTACGCAAAAATGCCCCTTACACATTATGTCACACAGGAATGCCCCTTACACATTATGCCACACAGTAATGGTCCTTACACATTATGCCACAAAGTAATGCCCCTTACACATTATGCCATACAGTAATGCCCCTTACGCATTATGCCACACAGTAATGGTCCTTACACATTATGCCACACAGTAATGCCCCTTACACATTATGCCACACGTAATGGTCCTTACATATTATGCCACACAGTAATCCCCCTTACACATTATGCCACACAGTAATGCCCCTTACACATTATACCACACAGTAATGCCCCTTACACATTATGCCACACAGTAATGCACCTTACACATTATGCCACACAGTAATGTCCCTTACACATTATGCCATGCAGTAATGCACCTTACACATTATGCCACGCAGTAATGCCCGTTACACATTATGCCACACTGTAATGGCCCTTACACATTATTCCACACACTAATGCCTCTAGGCACCTAGAGACTCCAGATGCCAATGACAATTATAATGATTCTGTATTAGGAATAAGTCAGACTTTTACTTTTACTGCTGCTAGATCAGGCTTAGGCAATCTGTTGCTGCTGAGCAAACACTTGATCTAGCAGCAGGACTAGTGTTTTTTTTTATTGTCTTTATTGATTTGACAATTGATTTGTCGGTGGAAATCAGGGCGCTCTGGTCACTTAATTCTGATTTTGGAGTTCTCCATAAAAATATTGTCAAAGTCAATGGGGATAGACAATAGCCCAGTCTTTGTCTCTCTTCATGTTTTCTTCTTTGAAGATCTTTAGGGGAAAGCAGAATGTTTCTAGTGCACTGACTTAAATATCTTATTAATAATGAATGGCAACAGATGGACAGGTGTCAGCTTAATCTTTAGTGATCTAACAGCATGCATCCTCTGAAGGATGACAGCATTCTTAAAAGGGGCTCCAAAAGTTGATGTGGATATAGGGCCTGATTCAAATGGTTTAAGTACTAATCCGATCAATTGACATTTGCGCTTGTGCAGGACTCTTCCTGCACATGTGCAGAATGGATCCTGCGATCTCACTCGCAGATCCCTGGCAATTGGGGAGTGGAGTGGGGGCGTGCCTGGGCTACGTTCACAGAAACGAGGGGTGTGTCGGCCCCATTTTCCGGGAGTACTGAGGCCAGGGTCTGCGTCGCAGGATGCAGATTTCCTGGCCTCGCAAGCTGCCAGCCTGAGTAAGCTGAAGCAAACTTCAAATATATACCGGTAGGTTTATTGGCCCCAAACACAAAATAACCCTAGTGTGTATGTGTGTGAGCATGTGGTGGGGAATATAGACTGTAAGCTCCACTGGGGCAGGGACTGATGTGAATGGCCAAATATCCTCTGTACAGTTCTGCGGAATATGTGTGCGCTATATAAATGACTGGTAATAAATAATAAATAAAGAAAAAACTGGTGATCCGATGCAGTGTTCAGCGCCGTAACTAGCGCTGCGGCAGTCCCGTGCCCGGAACTCCAGCAGCAGTGCATGGAGAGTCTTAAATAATCAGGAAAGGGTGCCTGCCTGTAACGTCCAACGGACTTTAAGGGCGGCACTACTGAATTGAATCTGGCTGCAGGGTGCTGTTCCTCACACCCTGCAAGCCAGAAGCAAGGGCCGTGGGGTGGTGACGGTGCCCATAGCTAGTTACGGCCCTGCAGCGTCTACGGACACTGCACTCAGGGCCTGATTCAGAGCCGCTCGTAAGCGGCCGCTCGTTTGCTCTGAGCGATGTTCGCACAACTGCGCATGCGTATGGGTCGTAATGCGCATGCGCAAACCAGTCATTGCGGTCGGAAATCGTGCGCTTGCAAAACAGCGAGGGGCTGCTAATTTGATTGACAGAATGTACTGTTTGTGGGTGGTAACAGGGGAAGGTGCTTGAAAACGAGGGAGTGGAGATCCGAACGCAGGCGTGCCAAATGGTCAAAAGGGCGTTTAATTGGCGTGCATAATTAGTAAAGGAGCGTCATTGACCACATCACTTGGTTGTCTTTTAGCCTGACCTGCTCGCAGTGATTGCGGTAGGAAAAACATACCACAAGCACTGCGAGCAGTTCAGATGCCTTTCGATGTTCCCGATTAATCTAATAAATACCAGAGATGACGTGTGATGCGAACGGCAAAGGGGCGTCTTTACAAAATAGCGAGCGCATTTTTCGTTTGCTCGCTCAGACACAGAGGCGTTAACAAACCGCAAAGAGCGAGCGCTCAATTTAAATAACCGGTCCCTTTTTTGGAACGACTGTCCGCAAATAGCGTCCGGCTCTGAATCAGGCCCTCAGATCTCATTTGTCAGGAGGCGCCCGATTCCTATAGCAGCATATAAATATTTGCTGGTTGGTATTGCACAGCCGCTTCCTTGCAGCTGTACAATACCATCCGCATCTGAATCAGGCCCATAGCTCGTCTCTCAGCAAGGTTCCACTAGTAGAGGGAGGCCCACTGGAGAATACAAGGGATAGAAAGATTCAAAGCTGCTTCAAGAAACTTTGCTTTTCTTTGAAAACCTTATGAACTTTGGCGTACAGTAACTTTGGCTCCAGTCTCCAGGGTGCTCACAGTATGTTCTGACACCCTGCACAGTGATGTGCAAGAGAATTCCAGAAGGCAGCATTTAATTGGTAATAAATTGGATTCATTTATTCAAAAAGTCCTCAGGGGGTAATTCCCAACACTTGCTGCAAAATAAAGTATTTTTCTACTGCCAGAACTTCAGTGAAGCACGATATACTCCTTCCCACTGCTGCTCACTCCCACGTGCGCCCCCGGACATTAGCACATGCACAGTAGTAGCGCAGTAGTTGGCTGAAGCAGAAAGTAAAGCGATCACTTTACTTCTATTGATCACCGAGACAGACTCCCATCAGAGCCCCTGTCCTGGTGACTCAGTAATAATACATTCAAGCGAATAAGTAGTGGCATATCTATAATGGGTGGAGGGAATGTGGACCAGGGGGGCCCACAACACACGTCCTGCACCCATTACTTCATTACTCACCTCTCTGGGGTCCTGCATCGGCAGTGCTGCACAAATCACTGGGAAAATGGTGCAGCCGCCATTTTGCGCATGCGCAGTAGGAAAAAATGACTGGGAAAATAGCCGCCGCGTCATTTCCCCGGAGTCCTGTGCATGACCAGTAGTCTCCGGCACTACTACTGCGCATTACTGCGCTGCTGGCTAGAGAGCATGGGGTCCTGGATGGAGACCGCACACGGGCCCCCTCCGCTCTTAATACACCCCTGCGAATAAGGATTCCTTATTGCCATGAATTGCGATAATAAGGAACCTTTATTATTGGTGGCAGACTTCAATAAATAATAAATAGGCCCTTTTGTCAGAGGAAAGGCTTGTCAGCATACAACATCGATCAAAAACACCTCGGGGTTTATATACAAAGTGTCAAGTTGTAAAACTGCACTTTTGATCGTTTTTTTCTTTGCGCTTCTGATCGCTTTTTTTATGCCCGATATTTAAAAAGGCAATACTCTTACTAGCCATGTCTTGCTAGTAAAATCATTGCCCTTTTAAATATTGCGCATCAACACGATCAGAAACGTCAGGTTTTACAACCCAACGCTTCATAAATAAAACCCCTTGGGCCTGATACAGACCCACTCACGAGCGGCTGTCCGCTCGCAAGTGGGTCGATGGTCTGCACTGAGCATGCGCACGACGGAGGGAGCTCCCTCGTGCGCATGCGCCAGACGCGACGAGCGAAGGACTTTCCTTCGCTCGTTGTGTCTGATCAAAGGGGGCGTGCTGTCGATGTTGATTGACAGCACGTCCCCTTTGGTGGGTGTGCTGGGGGCGTGCCTCCCTGACGGGGGCGTTCCCAAGGGAACGCCTACCGTCAGAAGCTGGCCCACTGACATCACTAGTGATGTCAGTGGGAGTGATTTTGGCTCTGACAGAGCCAAAATCACTCCGGGCCTTGCGGTTGAAAACCTCAACCGCAGGCTCCGGCTCGCAGTTTCGATGGTCGCGATGGTCACGACCATCGCGGCCATCAAACTGCACGCTCGTATAGGCTGTGGGTGATGACCCACAGCTATACGAGCGTCCAGGAGGACGCTCCATAATTATGGAGGGCGGCCTTCATTCAGAGCGTGCGCTCTGCTCAGAGCATACGGCTCTGAATGAGGGCCCTTGTGTCTCAGCAAATGGCTTTAATACAGGACTGTCTCTATATTTTGGGAATATTCTGACACACCATTGCCATTCTCCCATGGGCAAGGTGACATTGCGGGATCTGCTGACATGGTGGGATTGAAGTTACACATCTCTCTAGATCACACTCTCAGACTCACAGAAGTCACTGCAGCAGTGCTTAAAGTGGCCCTAGAGAAGTGGTGGAATTTACGCGCGCACCGCAAAAGGGGTGTGATCTTAAAAAGGTGCATGGTCTCAAAAGAAAGGGGCGTGGTCACACAATAAATATCCCCAATTGAAATTACGCCACACAGTAGCATAATCTTATTCACATTACAACGCACATTGGGCCTGATTCAGAGTTGGGAATAGAGAGAGAAATCTCTCTCAACTGATCATCTTGGTGATACCATGCTGCACTGCAGGTGGGACAGACTTAAAATGTGCAGAGAGATTTAGATTTGGGAGGGAGGTGTCCAAACTGATATCTAAATTGTAGAGTAATAATAAAGCTGTGCAGTATTTGTGGGCTACATGTAAAAGCAGCCAGTATTTACACTACATGCAAAATAAAAATAAAAATTATGTATTTACACCCCTTGCATTGCAACATGGTTTGTCCAGGCACAGTTAGGTGCTATCTCTCTCTCTATTCCCAACTCTGAATCGGGCCCATAGCGCCACTGATTCACATTACACCACATAGTAGCATCCCTTATTCATGCTATGACACACAGTAGTGCCCCTTTTACACAATGCCCACATTAGTACCCCTTATACACATAATGCCACAGTAGTAGTGCCCCTTATACAATGCCCACAGCAGTAGTGCCCATTAGACATAATACCCACAGCAGTAGTGCCCCTTATGCAATGCCCACTGTAGTGGTGACCCTTATGCAGTAGTGCCCTTAATGCAGAGCCCACAGTAGTGGTGCCACTTATGCAGTGCCCCCAGTAGTAGTGTCCCTTATGCAGTGCCCCCTATGCAATGTCCCATTAGTAGTGTCCCCTGTAGTAGTGCCCCCAGTGGTAATGCCCCTATTAATAGTGCCTACAGTGGTAATGCCCCCAGTAGTAGTGCCTCCAGTAATAATGTCCCCAGAAGTAGTGCCCCCAGTGGTAATGCTCCATTAATAGTGCCCCCAGTAGTAATGCCCCCTGTAGTAGTGCCCCCAGTAGCAGTGCCCCTTACACAAAAAACCCCACAAAACTTACCTTAAGCCACGCTCCTGCATCTGCAGCCGTCCATCTGGCAGGAACTTCCATAGTGCACACTGCGGTTGCTGGAAGTCTGAGCTCAGGAGTGAACTCCAGCCTCTAGCTGCTGCTGTGGGGAAGGAGTCGGGTGCCTACTGGCAACAAAATATCATCGGGCACCCAGAATCTCCCTGCGGCTCCGGGCTGATATCCTGGGTTAGGTGGGCCGGAGGAGGCTGAACTGGTTCCATCTCCAAATGGAATTGACGAAACGGTCCACTTTAACGCCTGCACGGCAGAGTCCCTCTGCTGGTGGCAGATTGCAAGGTGGAACGTTTGTGGAGTGTCATATGGATTGTGCTCACCATACAGGAGATTTCAGATCCATAGTTGGGGCTCACATCTGTTTGCAGAAGTAGCGCAGGACACTTGTCTGCAGAACCAAAGTTTGCTGCATGGAAACATGCTGGAGGTGAGTGAGGGCAGTATGTCACACGACTCAGCATTTTCAACTGTTTTTTTTATCTCAGAGGGGCTTATGTAAGAAATTGCGGTCTACAGCCGCTGTGGGAGATCCTTCAAGTCTTCCTGTATTTTTAAAGTGGCAATCATTTTAAAGGCAAAACCAGGAGAATGGGCCTTGCACTACTGAAAAAGTTTTTTTCTGTTACTGGTCCAGAGGTTTGGACTTACTCAAATACACCAACCTCATGGTGACAACTTTGAACACCAAACTTGTTCTATTCTCATCATAGGGACACTAGGGTGGAAGGAATAGATGGTCTGTCAACACTATCACCATGGAACCTTTTACTCTGAAGATCATGAGACAAGCAGTAAAGATCAAGGTACACTATGTAGACAAAAGTGATTGGACACTGACAGCAAATGGGTCCACGAGATGTTATTGACATCAGTACTGTGTAGATCCACCACGTGCAGTGATTACTGCAGACACCTCTCTTGGCAAACTGTCCACAAGTTCCTGGACAACAGCAGGCGGTATTTTTTGCCATTCCACCTTACGTACAGTGACCAGCTGTGACACTGAAGAAGGTTGAGCCGGCCTAGAATGCACCCGTCACTCCAATTCGTCCCAGAGGGTCTCAATGGGGTTAAAATCTGGACTCTGAGCTGGCCAACCCATGCCGGTTACCGAATATTCTGTATAGTATACCAGTCCAGCGTTGCCCTGGATGACAGGTGGCATTCGTTGTTTCCATATAACTGTCATAATGTAGGGAGCACAGAGTTATCGAGAACATCTCTATACTTCTCAGTACTTCAAACCAGCTGAAACAGCCCCACAGCACAGCACAACATTTAGCTTGCGCTGGGGTGGCCAATCACTTTTGTCTACATACTGTAGTGTAGTCTTTCTATTACTTCCTCATTGTCCATGGTCTGCAGTTATTTGGGGAATGTTTCTGGCACAGCCTTGGCCTCTGCTAATTTGGTCAGATATTCTGTACCAGGGACCAAGGGCCTGATTCAGAGCCGCTCGCTGCTGGCGTGCGCTCGCTCTGAATCAGTGCGTGTTTTTTTTTTCCTCCAGGCCACTCGCAAAGCTGCGGGTGACCATCCACAGCTTTTGCGAGTGGCCTGGAGTGCGTTGCGATAATCGCAACCATCGGGCTTGCGACAAGACCCTGTGGTAGGGTCTCGGCTCCCGCAAGCCCGAGTGGACTTCCTGCTCTATTAGAGCAGGAAGTCCAATACTGACATCACTAGTGATGTCAGTAGGTCCGCCTTCAAACGCCAGGCGTTCCTACGGGAACTCCTGCGTTTGCCTAACCACCCCCCTTACATGCCATCGGGCTTGCGACGGGCTTGCGACGAGACCCTGTGGTAGGGTCTCGGCTCCCGCAAGCCCGAGTGGACTTCCTGCTCTATTAGAGCAGGAAGTCCAATACTGACATCACTAGTGATGTCAGTAGGTCCGCCTTCAAACGCCAGGCGTTCCTACGGGAACTCCTGCGTTTGCCTAACCACCCCCCTTACATGCCTACAAAACGGGGCGAACTGTTACTCACCATCGACAGCTGCCCCGTCTTGTAGCGAGCGCATAGCGCTTGCAAGCGGGTCTGAATCAGGCCCAAAATTTGTTGTTCCTGGTAGCAATCTCATCTGCCTGGTGGGTGACAGAATTACATGCCTGTATGTAGCATTGTTTTGGACAGTTATATGGATAACATCTTATTGCAATCTAATCTTAGTTTCAATTTTTCATGCCAATCAAGAAATCATACTTCAATCTCTCTGTCCACAAGCAACTAATGAGAACAAATACATGCCCCGGATCTTGCCAGGGAAATTTCTGTTTACCTCTTTAGAATAAAGAATTCAGAGAGACAAATTAATTTTCTACCCTTCCCATACAACCTTGCAAAGGGCGTGCGTCATCCAAACATACTCCTGCAAGATGGATCAGGTATGTCAATACAAGGGCCGGTTCTAACGGAGCTTAGGGCAAAGTTTCCTATGGCGCCCTGAGCTCAGGGGACGCGGCCTGATCGTGGGTGTGGCCATGGGCGCAAAAGAAAAAGAAGTCATATGAAAATACTAATTGTGGGGCCACACTGCCACGGGGAAGGGCCTTTTGCCGTGGGCAGGCTGTTTGCCGGGGGAAGGGCGCTGTTTGCTTAAATGGTACCTTGTGAAGCCAGACGGGTCCTTCCTCCTTAATGCTGCTGTTTGCTCTGGAGATTCGTTGCTACTGCTTCTCTGTCCTCTCCCGCAGCCGCTATCAGAAGGCCATGCGTGACGATTTCACACGGAGTGATAGCCAGCACCTGCATTCTGGGAAACTGGGACTCCAGTGGGAGGGAACAATAGCCGTGCTGTTTGGCAATATGGTGCCACCACAGTTTATAACTGCAATCACTGCGGGCAAGAGCGGGTGGGCACCGTCAAACTAGGAGGTAGGTTGACTGCGGCTATGCCCGCAAGTCCGCAGCGCTCCGGGTGATAGCACTGCTTGCCCGCCCCCAGAACCACCACTGGTCAATGCACAAGGTGACAAGGGAAACAGATGTGAGGTGAATCTTAATGGGCCATTATATAAGGGAAGTGCCTTCTGGGCACGCAGGATTGTTATGAGTCGCCAGCGCGGCTCATCACTTCAGCGGGTTCCGGCTGTTGCTGGGCAACCAGGATGCCGCATCACACTGCTACATGGGCCACTGGTCCCGCTGGTTGCTGAGCGACATATGCCCAGCCGTGTCTGTTTCCAGTTTACTACGTTCTTGTGGAACTTTAATTATTGTTTCTACCAACTGCAAGTACTGCCAAATCTACACAGTGAATTCAATCTCTGCTGTTTTCCAACTGCAAGTTATATGTACCTATAGTATGCTCACACAGTGACTATCATCTCTGCTGTTGTGTTTCTGCAAATACAAATATCTGCCTTGCACAAGTGTGTATATAGCCACGCTGTTTATCTCTGCAAGTGCTGTACAAAGCCTCAGTGAATGCTATTCTGCTAATTACCAACTGTGAGCTATAATACCTCTCCCATTCAATATATATGCTGTGTTAGATTTGGTGCTGCTATATCTGCAAGCCATTCAATTTATATACTGTAATGGATTCTGTGTTGCTGTTACACCTGTAAGTCTTGCTGTTGTGGATAATTGTTGCTGTCTTCTAATTCACCTGTTTGCTATCCAGACAATCTGTCCTGCAATTAACCCTGTTGATGCTGGCTCTGCAATTACCCTGATCCTTTAAAGTATCTGTATCTACTCCAGCCAATATCCTGTGGTCACCCTTGTATTGTATAAGCCCCTACTGCCTGAGCTTAAGACCTGGCGACCACCTAAGTACCGGTGAGTGTATACAACTCTATGGGAAAAACTGGATGTTATAGGCAGAAGATCTCAGAAGGAGACTGTAGGGGTCTTATGCATATGCAGGGGTGTTTCATAACAAGGGCTCAGGCCTCCACAGATGAACTATAGCAGGCTGGTCATACTTTCATAACTTTACCAGACATCGCCTTCTGGATATGACGTCTTTTGCTGATGCTCAGTTTGAAAGGACAATCTTTTGAGCAGTTGTTCAATAAAAATTATTTATGCTTCACCCACCTTGCTTGGATACATCCTGTTCATTAAAAAGGCTGCCATGGAATTTGAGAAGAAAATGCTGTTAATTTAATTTTACTAAAATGCTTCTTGGCAGCCTAATAGTCCCACCCATATTGTCTGTTTATATTGTTTAAGGACATTTCTCAAAGACACCAGAAGATAGAGGAGTCACACTATGAAGCACATGAATCGATTATCCATAATGACTGACCTTTTAGCTGCGCCTTTCCAGGTGGGGAGAGCCAGTCTGCCACTGCAGGGGCACATGGCACGGTGGAGGTGGGCAGGTAAGGGGGCGTGATGACACGAATGCATCTTCATAGCCCCGCCCCCTGCTATACAATGCAGCGATTACCATGACCTTGATTTTGAGTCAGCCTGGACAGCTATAAAAGTAGAGCAAACATAACCACTCTTATATAGCAGGATTTGCTAGAGGTATATAAATGTGAGCTTGTTTGCTAAATTACGCCTTTCTCTGAGCAGAAATATTCATATAATCAATATGGCATAAAATACATCTTATTTACCTCACCAGAGTTGTTAGAATCTGTGCTTTTTGTCGATCCAGTAGATTATTTCTGAAGTCATTTTGCAAAATAACACGTGCCACATGGACATGCATAAAACATTCCTTCATGTGTAGGGTGATAATATAAAATACTAGCTGCTGCCCGCGGCTTCCCCCATGATGAAATTGCTTCTGCCAACATTTGAGGTGTTCTAGTTGCATTGTTTTGTACAGGGGCCCTGTCGCGGAAGTGTCCCACGTGACCAGCAGCACTATACAGGCTGGTGTCAGCAGCACCTTCACCAACCACTCACACCAATGTCACTGTGTGCCCTGTGCACAGACTGCTATGTAACCTCTCCTATTCACCCACCACTCACACCAATGTCACTGTGTGCCCTGTGCACAGACTGCTATGTAACCTATCCTATTCACCCACCACTCATACCAATGTCACTGTGTGCCCTGTGTAGAGACTGCTATGTAACCTCTCCTATTCACCCATCACTCACACCAATGTCACTGTGTGCTCTGTGTAGAGACTGCTATGTAGTCTCTCCTATTCACCCACCACTCACACCAATGTCACTGTGTGTCCTGTGTACAGACTGCTATGTAACCTATCCTATTCACCCACCTCTCACACCAATGTCACTGTGTGTCCTGTGCACAGACTGCTATGTAGCCTATCCTATTCACCCACCTCTCACACCTATGTCACTGTGTGCCCTGTGCACAGACTGCTATGTAACCTCTCCTATTCACCCACCACTCACACCTTTGTCACTGTGTGCCCTGTGCAGACTGCTATGTAACCTATCCTATTCACCCACCACTCACACCAATGTCACTGTGTGCCCTGGCTGTGCAGACTGCTATGTAACCTCTCCTATTCACCCACCACTCATACCAATGTCACTGTGTGCCCTGTGCAGACTACTATGTAACCTCTCCTATTCACCCACCTCTCACACCTATGTCACTGTGTTCCCAGTGTACAGACTACTATGTAACCTCTGCTATTCACCCACCACTCACACCAATGTCACAGTGTGCCCTGTGCACAGACTGCTATGTAACCTCTCCTATTCACCCACCACTCACACCAATGACACTGTGTGCCCTGTGCACACACTGCTATGTAACCTCTCCTATTCACCCACCACTCACACCAATGTCACTGTGTGCCCTGTGCACAGACTGCTATGTAACCTTTCCTATTCAGCCACCACTCACACCAATGTCACTGTGTGCCCTGTACAGACTGCTATGTAGCCTATCCTATTCACCCACCACTCACACCAATGTCACTGTGTACCCTGTGCACACACTGCTATGTAACCTTTCCTATTCAGCCACCACTCACACCAATGTCACTGTGTGCCCTGTACAGACTGCTATGTAGCCTATCCTATTCACCCACCACTCACACCAATGTCACTGTGTACCCTGTGCACACACTGCTATGTAACCTTTCCTATTCAGCCACCACTCAAACCAATCTCACTGTGTGCCCTGTGCACAGACTGCTATGTAGCCTATCCTATTCACCCACCACTCACACCAATGTTACTGTGTGCCCTGTACAGACTGCTATGTAGCCTATCCTATTCACCCACCACTCACACCAATGTCACTGTGTGCCCTGTGCACAGACTGCTATGTAGCCTCTCCTATTCACCCACCACTCACACCAATGTCACTGTGTGCCCTGTGCACAGACTGCTATGTAGCCTATCCTATTCACCCACCACTCACACCAATGTCACTGTGTGCCCTGTACAGACTGCTATGTAGCCTATCCTATTCACCCACCACTCACACCAATGTCACTGTGTGCCCTGTGGCACAGACTGCTATGTAACCTCTCCTATTCACCCACCACTCACACCAATGTCACTGTGTGCCCTGTGCACAGACTGCTATGTAACCTATCCTATTCACCCACCACTCATACCAATGTCACTGTGTGCCCTGTGTAGAGACTGCTATGTAACCTCTCCTATTCACCCATCACTCACACCAATGTCACTGTGTGCTCTGTGTAGAGACTGCTATGTAACCTCTCCTATTCACCCACCACTCACACCAATGTCACTGTGTGCCCTGTGCACAGACTGCTATGTAACCTATCCTATTCACCCACCACTCATACCAATGTCACTGTGTGCCCTGTGTAGAGACTGCTATGTAACCTCTCCTATTCACCCATCACTCACGCCAATGTCACTGTGTGCTCTGTGTAGAGACTGCTATGTAGCCTCTCCTATTCACCCGCCACTCACACCAATGTCACTGTGTGTCCTGTGTACAGACTGCTATGTAACCTATGCTATTCACCCACCTCTCACACCAATGTCACTGTGTGTCCTGTGCACAGAATGCTATGTAGCCTATCCTATTCACCCACCTCTCACACCTATGTCACTGTGTGCCCTGTGCACAGACTGCTATGTAACCTCTCCTATTCACCCACCACTCACACCTTTGTCACTGTGTGCCCTGTGCAGACTGCTATGTAACCTATCCTATTCACCCACCACTCACACCAATGTCACTGTGTGCCCTGGCTGTGCAGACTGCTATGTAACCTCTCCTATTCACCCACCACTCATACCAATGTCACTGTGTGCCCTGTGCAGACTACTTTGTAACCTCTCCTATTCACCCACCTCTCACACCTATGTCACTGTGTTCCCAGTGTACAGACTACTATGTAACCTCTCCTATTCACCCACCACTCACACCAATGTCACAGTGTGCCCTGTGCACAGACTGCTATGTAACCTCTCCTATTCACCCACCACTCACACCAATGACACTGTGTGCCCTGTGCACACACTGCTATGTAACCTCTCCTATTCAGCCACCACTCACACCAATGTCACTGTGTGCCCTGTGCACAGACTGCTATGTAACCTTTCCTATTCAGCCACCACTCACACCAATGTCACTGTGTGCCCTGTACAGACTGCTATGTAGCCTATCCTATTCACCCACCACTCACACCAATGTCACTGTGTACCCTGTGCACACACTGCTATGTAACCTTTCCTATTCAGCCACCACTCACACCAATCTCACTGTGTGCCCTGTGCACAGACTGCTATGTAGCCTATCCTATTCACCCACTACTCACACCAATGTCACTGTGTGCCCTGTACAGACTGCTATGTAGCCTATCCTATTCACCCACCACTCACACCAATGTCACTGTGTGCCCTGTGCACAGACTGCTATGTAGCCTCTCCTATTCACCCACCACTCACACCAATGTCACTGTGTGCCCTGTGCACAGACTGCTATGTAGCCTATCCTATTCACCCACCACTCACACCAATGTCACTGTGTGCCCTGTACAGACTGCTATGTAGCCTATCCTATTCACCCACCACTCACACCAATGTCACTGTGTGCCCTGTGCACAGACTGCTATGTAACCTCTCCTATTCACCCACCACTCACACCAATGTCACTGTGTGCCCTGTGCACAGACTGCTATGTAACCTCTCCTATTCACCCACCACTCACACCAATGTCACTGTGTGCCCTGTGCACGGACTGCTATGTAGCCTCTCCTATTCACCCACCTCTCACACCTATGTCACTGTGTGCCCTGTGCACAGACTGCTATGTAGCCTCTCCTATTCACCCACCACTCACACCAATGTCACTGTGTGCCCTGTGCAGACTGCTATGTAACCTCTCCTATTCACCCACCACTCACACCAATGTCACTGTGTGCCCTGTGTACAGACGGCTATGTAGCCTCTCCTATTCACTCACACCTATGTCACTGTGTGCCCTGTGCAGACTACTATGTAACCTCTCCTATTCAGCCACCACTCACACCAATGTCACTGTGTGCCCTGTACAGACTGCTATGTAACCTCTCCTATTCACCCACCACTCACACCAATGTCACTGTGTGCCCTGTGTACAGACGGCTATGTAGCCTCTCCTATTCACTCACACCTATGTCACTGTGTGCCCTGTGCACAGACTGCTATGTAACCTCTCCTATTCACCCACCACTCACACCAATGTCACTGTGTGCCCTGTACAGACTGCTATGTAACCTCTCCTATTCACCCACCACTCACACCAATGCCACTGTGTGCCCTGTGTACAGACGGCTATGTAGCCTCTCCTATTCACTCACACCTATGTCACTGTGTACCCTGTGCACAGACTGCTATGTAACCTCTCCTATTCACCCACCACTCACACCAATGTCACTGTGTGCCCTGTGTACAGATTGCTATGTAGCCTATCCTATTCACCCACCACTCTCACCAATGTCACTGTGTGCCCTGTGCACAGACTGCTATGTAACCTCTCCTATTCACCCACCACTCACACCAATGTCACTGTGTGCCCTGTGCACAGACTGCTATGTAGCCTCTCCTATTCACCCACCACTCACACCTATGTCACTGTGTGCCCTGTGCACAGACTGCTATGTAGCCTATCCTATTCACCCACCTCTCACACCAATGTCACTGTGTGTCCTGTGTACAGACTGCTATGTAACCTATCCTATTCACCCACCTCTCACACCAATGTCACTGTGTGTCCTGTGCACAGACTGCTATGTAGCCTATCCTATTCACCCACCTCTCACACCTATGTCACTGTGTGCCCTGTGCACAGACTGCTATGTAACCTCTCCTATTCACCCACCACTCACACCTTTGTCACTGTGTGCCCTGTGCAGACTGCTATGTAACCTATCCTATTCACCCACCACTCACACCAATGTCACTGTGTGCCCTGGCTGTGCAGACTGCTATGTAACCTCTCCTATTCACCCACCACTCATACCAATGTCACTGTGTGCCCTGTGTAGACTACTATGTAACCTCTCCTATTCACCCACCTCTCACACCTATGTCACTGTGTTCCCAGTGTACAGACTACTATGTAACCTCTCCTATTCACCCACCACTCACACCAATGTCACAGTGTGCCCTGTGCACAGACTGCTATGTAACCTCTCCTATTCACCCACCACTCACACCAATGACACTGTGTGCCCTGTGCACACACTGATATGTAACCTCTCCTATTCACCCACCACTCACACCAATGTCACTGTGTGCACTGTGCACAGACTGCTATGTAACCTTTCCTATTCAGCCACCACTCACACCAATGTCACTGTGTGCCCTGTACAGACTGCTATGTAGCCTATCCTATTCACCCACCACTCACACCAATGTCACTGTGTACCCTGTGCACACACTGCTATGTAACCTTTCCTATTCAGCCACCACTCACACCAATCTCACTGTGTGCCCTGTGCACAGACTGCTATGTAGCCTATCCTATTCACCCACCACTCACACCAATGTCACTGTGTGCCCTGTACAGACTGCTATGTAGCCTATCCTATTCACCCACCACTCACACCAATGTCACTGTGTGCCCTGTGCACAGACTGCTATGTAGCCTCTCCTATTCACCCACCACTCACACCAATGTCACTGTGTGCCCTGTGCACAGACTGCTATGTAGCCTATCCTATTCACCCACCACTCACACCAATGTCACTGTGTGCCCTGTACAGACTGCTATGTAGCCTATCCTATTCACCCACCACTCACACCAATGTCACTGTGTGCCCTGTGCACAGACTGCTATGTAACCTCTCCTATTCACCCACCACTCACACCAATGTCACTGTGTGCCCTGTGCACAGACTGCTATGTAACCTCTCCTATTCACCCACCACTCACACCAATGTCACTGTGTGCCCTGTGCAGACTGCTATGTAACCTCTCCTATTCACCCACCACTCACACCAATGTCACTGTGTGCCCTGTGTACAGACGGCTATGTAGCCTCTCCTATTCACTCACACCTATGTCACTGTGTGCCCTGTGCAGACTACTATGTAATCTCTCCTATTCAGCCACCACTCACACCAATGTCACTGTGTGCCCTGTACAGACTGCTATGTAACCTCTCCTATTCACCAACCACTCACACCAATGTCACTGTGTGCCCTGTGTACAGACGGCTATGTAGCCTCTCCTATTCACTCACACCTATGTCACTGTGTGCCCTGTGCACAGACTGCTATGTAACCTCTCCTATTCACCCACCACTCACACCAATGTCACTGTGTGCCCTGTACAGACTGCTATGTAACCTCTCCTATTCACCCACCACTCACACCAATGTCACTGTGTGCCCTGTGTACAGACGGCTATGTAGCCTCTCCTATTCACTCACACCTATGTCACTGTGTGCCCTGTGCACAGACTGCTATGTAACCTCTCCTATTCACTCACCACTCACACCAATGTCACTGTGTGCCCTGTGTACAGACTGCTATGTAGCCTCTCCTATTCACCTACCTCTCATACCAATGTCACTGTGTGCCCTGTGCACAGACTGCTATGTAACCTCTCCTATTCACCCACCACTCACACCAATGTCACTGTGTGCCCTGTGCACAGACTGCTATGTAACCTCTCCTATTCACCCACCACTCACACCAATGTCACTGTGTGCCCTGTGCACAGACTGCTATGTAGCCTATCCTATTCACCCACCACTCACACCAATGTCACTGTGTGCCCTGTGCACAGACTGCTATGTAACCTCTCCTATTCACCCACCACTCACACCAATGTCACTGTGTGCCCTGTGCACAGACTGCTATGTAACCTCTCCTATTCACCCACCACTCACACCAATGTCACTGTGTGCCCTGTGCAGACTGCTATGTAACCTCTCCTATTCACCCACCACTCACACCAATGTCACTGTGTGCCCTGTGTACAGACGGCTATGTAGCCTCTCCTATTCACTCACACCTATGTCACTGTGTGCCCTGTGCAGACTACTATGTAATCTCTCCTATTCAGCCACCACTCATACCAATGTCACTGTGTGCCCTGTACAGACTGCTATGTAACCTCTCCTATTCACCAACCACTCACACCAATGTCACTGTGTGCCCTGTGTACAGACGGCTATGTAGCCTCTCCTATTCACTCACACCTATGTCACTGTGTGCCCTGTGCACAGACTGCTATGTAACCTCTCCTATTCACCCACCACTCACACCAATGTCACTGTGTGCCCTGTACAGACTGCTATGTAACCTCTCCTATTCACCCACCACTCACACCAATGTCACTGTGTGCCCTGTGTACAGACGGCTATGTAGCCTCTCCTATTCACTCACACCTATGTCACTGTGTGCCCTGTGCACAGACTGCTATGTAACCTCTCCTATTCACTCACCACTCACACCAATGTCACTGTGTGCCCTGTGTACAGACTGCTATGTAGCCTCTCCTATTCACCTACCTCTCATACCAATGTCACTGTGTGCCCTGTGCACAGACTGCTATGTAACCTCTCCTATTCACCCACCACTCACACCAATGTCACTGTGTGCCCTGTGCACAGACTGCTATGTAACCTCTCCTATTCACCCACCACTCACACCAATGTCACTGTGTGCCCTGTGCACAGACTGCTATGTAGCCTATCCTCTTCACCCACCACTCACACCAATGTCACTGTGTGCCCTGTGCACAGACTGCTATGTAACCTATCCTATTCACCCACCACTCACACCTATGTCACTGTGTGCCCTGTGCACAGACTGCTATGTAACCTATCCTATTCACCCACCACTCACACCAATGTCACTGTGTGCCCTGTGTACAGACTGCTATGTAACCTATCCTATTCACCCACCACTCACACCTATGTCACTGTGTGCCCTGTGCACAGACTGCTATGTAACCTATCCTATTCACCCACCACTCACACCAATGTCACTGTGTGCCCTGTGCACAGATTGCTATGTAACCTCTCCTATTCACCCACCACTCACACCAATGTCACTGTGTGCCCTGTGCACAGACTGCTATGTAACCTCTCCTATTCACCCACCACTCACACCAATGTCACTGTGTGCCCTGTGCACAGACTGCTATGTAGCCTATCCTCTTCACCCACCACTCACACCAATGTCACTGTGTGCCCTGTGCACAGACTGCTATGTAACCTATCCTATTCACCCACCACTCACACCTATGTCACTGTGTGCCCTGTGCACAGACTGCTATGTAACCTATCCTATTCACCCACCACTCACACCAATGTCACTGTGTGCCCTGTGTACAGACTGCTATGTAACCTATCCTATTCACCCACCACTCACACCTATGTCACTGTGTGCCCTGTGCACAGACTGCTATGTAGCCTATCCTATTCACCCACCACTCACACCAATGTCACTGTGTGCCCTGTGCACAGACTGCTATGTAACCTCTCCTATTCACCCACCACTCACACCAATGTCACTGTGTGCCCTGTGCACAGACTGCTATGTAACCTCTCCTATTCACCCACCACTCACACCAATGTCACTGTGTGCCCTGTGCAGACTGCTATGTAACCTCTCCTATTCACCCACCACTCACACCAATGTCACTGTGTGCCCTGTGTACAGACGGCTATGTAGCCTCTCCTATTCACTCACACCTATGTCACTGTGTGCCCTGTGCAGACTACTATGTAATCTCTCCTATTCAGCCACCACTCACACCAATGTCACTGTGTGCCCTGTACAGACTGCTATGTAACCTCTCCTATTCACCAACCACTCACACCAATGTCACTGTGTGCCCTGTGTACAGACGGCTATGTAGCCTCTCCTATTCACTCACACCTATGTCACTGTGTGCCCTGTGCACAGACTGCTATGTAACCTCTCCTATTCACCCACCACTCACACCAATGTCACTGTGTGCCCTGTACAGACTGCTATGTAACCTCTCCTATTCACCCACCACTCACACCAATGTCACTGTGTGCCCTGTGTACAGACGGCTATGTAGCCTCTCCTATTCACTCACACCTATGTCACTGTGTGCCCTGTGCACAGACTGCTATGTAACCTCTCCTATTCACTCACCACTCACACCAATGTCACTGTGTGCCCTGTGTACAGACTGCTATGTAGCCTCTCCTATTCACCTACCTCTCATACCAATGTCACTGTGTGCCCTGTGCACAGACTGCTATGTAACCTCTCCTATTCACCCACCACTCACACCAATGTCACTGTGTGCCCTGTGCACAGACTGCTATGTAACCTCTCCTATTCACCCACCACTCACACCAATGTCACTGTGTGCCCTGTGCACAGACTGCTATGTAGCCTATCCTCTTCACCCACCACTCACACCAATGTCACTGTGTGCCCTGTGCACAGACTGCTATGTAACCTATCCTATTCACCCACCACTCACACCAATGTCACTGTGTGCCCTGTGTACAGACTGCTATGTAACCTATCCTATTCACCCACCACTCACACCTATGTCACTGTGTGCCCTGTGCACAGACTGCTATGTAACCTCTCCTATTCTAGTGACTACGGGCCCAAAGCACCTCTCCCCCCTCCCCTTACCGGCCACGCGCATGGTGCCGCACCTATCTCTTGCATTGATGATGTCAATACATTTTGTTTTTGTTATTGCTCAGCTTTAACTTGACAGATGAAGATGAAACAAAGTGCAGGTTACTTCTAGGAGTATCCATTACACAATGATGCAGTTTTTTTCAAATCAATATCAGTTCTGTAGTTTTTATGCCAACTTGGAACAAACAAACAGATACAACATTCTTATATTAGTGGAATGAAAGACTTAAGGGTATATTTACTAAAGTGCGGGTTTTTACAAGTGGAGATGTTGCCCATAGCAACCAATCATATTCTACTTAACATTTATCTAACACCTTCTAGAAGATAACAGCTAGTATCTGATTGGTTACTACGGGCAACATCTACACTTCTAAAAACTTGCACTTTAGTAAATATACCCTTTAAAGTCTCATCTTTAAAGATCCATGGCTAAAAATTTTTACAAAATATCAAAACCAAATATCCTCCTATGGCACATGGCAGTATCCCCCCAAAACATGCTCATTGTTGCCGTATTTAAAAGCTGCAGGTGTGCCCCAAAACACATGTGTGCGAAACTGATGGAAAACATATCCAACATGTAATAATGGTCATTTTTTTTATTTTTTTTTCATCTATTCACAGGTGATATTTTTAAACTTAAGTGCAATATATACTTATTTACTTATTAATTGACCTCATGCCGTTATATAAAAACACAAAAAATAAACAAAAAGCTGCATGAGTTGGAAACCCTAAATACACACAGCGGTGCCTTCGTCCAACAGTAATGCAATAATGCTGTTCTTTGAAGAGTGCAATCTTGTCATCATCTAAATTGAATGTAACAATGGCTTTTAAAGGCACTTATGGTGCCAGCGTGTCCCTATCTATGGCACCTTGGGACGGTGATGAAGAACTTCCAGACACCTTTCTATAAAGTTGGAGGAGGGGAAAAGCTTTTGCTGTAAGATGTCTGAATTGTTAATGCAGTAAAAATAAAAGTATCATCTAAATAAGGATGAGCAATCTATGTTGCATGCTTCCCCTTCTATTTATCATCGTTCCTATTATTTCAGCACTAACTATTACTATCATATTGATTCCTGCACTCATTTCTTCATAAAGCCTCTCAGCCCTCCTTATAACTCATTACCCCGCTGACCTCTCATGTCCTCTGTCTCCCAGCTCACCCTCCTGGTTACACCCCTCCTTCTAAGACGGTGAGTCCTCACAGGCAGGACCTTCTTACCTTGTTCCCTCCTCCTAGCACCAGTTTAGTGCACCCAGGGGCGCCGAGAGGGGTGGGAGCGGGTACAAAATACCTGGGCCCGGGCTTCCTGAGGGGCCCGGCGGGGGCCCGGGTCCGACGCAGCCCCCCCCTCCCTCACAGCAGCCCAGCACACAGTGTGTGCTGAGCTGCAGTGGGAGACTGCTCGTGGCTGCTGAGCAGCAGCCACAACAGTCTCCTATGCCTGTGGGGGGGAGCGATCACACTGATCGCGCCCCCCATGGCTTTGCACCAGGCTGAGGGGGCTCAGAGCGGCCCCCTCAACAGCGCAAAGCGCCGCTGAAAATCTTTTTTATTTTCGAAGGGGGCGTGGTCACGCCTCCTGTGATTAGGCCACGCCCCCTGTTACCTTGGCCCACCGCAACTCTTGGCGGGCCTGAGTGCAGCAAGAAAAATGCCACTAAATCTGGCGCCTTTTTTGTTCAGTATATGCTGTCTCACTGCACCTGCATTCACCTTGCAGGTGCTATGAGGCAGCATATATTGAATATATAAAACGTACCCTACAGCCAGTAGCACTGCTGCCACGCTCCCTCAAGCCTGTAGAGCCGACCGGAGAGTACACATATGCAGCATAGGACGCAGATCATGCAAACTACAACTTCAGTGAGCCAATGGTCACTTAGAAAGGCAGCCGTAACTGAGGCGTGGGAGCCATGTTTCCTGCGTACGGGATTGCAGACGCAGTATGTTACACGACCCTGAATCGGTTGATACACTTTAGCATTTTTAGATGACACTGGGGATCATTCAGACCTGTTCGCGAGCGCAGGACGCTCGCAAGCGGGTCGATGTTACCCCAATGCGCACGACGCAGGGAGCTCCGTCGTGCGCATGCGCGAGACCCGGACAGCGACAGCCAAGCTGTCGCTCCGGGTCTCGCACCAAAGGGGGCGTCTGGCTCTGAATCAGGCACTCAGTCCGCTGCCTCCACCAAATGCTCCCTACCTGTCAATCACACTGTGAATAAAGACTTGTGGTTTGCTACGATAATGTATCTTGATGCATGCGCAGTGCGACACTGATCACGCCCCCCACTGGCCATGCGCCAGGCTGAGGGACTCACACCGCCCCCCTCCCCAGCGCGCACATTTTTTAAAAAACATTTTTCCCCTGAAGGGGGCGTGGCCACGTATCTCGCGATTAGGCCACATCCCTTCTCCCCCAGGCCTGGCACGGTTGTCGGCGCACCTGGGTATGCCTGGAGACACCATAGATGGAAAAGCAGGTATGGATGTGCTTCTGTCGGGGAAACGAACACCGAGTTTAAACAACACTGGAAGAAACATAACAGGAGAGTATAGTTCTGGAGCGGGAGCACCTATGTAGAACACAATTGATACTCAGGCACTGAAGGAGTGCACTCACTGAGAGGTGTTAAGTCATCTTTAGCTTGAGGTTGGGTTCTGTATAGGATTCTAATTGGGAAGGCCAGCAGTCAATGACCTGTTGAGTGTTAGAGGCAGGCCAGTGATATTCATGACTGGTGCTGGTACTGAAAGCTATCTTATGTATTGAAGTTCAGTCATATTGTTATCCCTTGTGTGGCGGTGCAAACTTGTGGCACCATATAAATAAAATATAATACTAATAAACTGTGCCATAGTGATCAAAAAGCTGTTTACATGGAATTTATCTGCTGGAGAAAAACCCACAATCTCATGTTGTTCTTGTCTAAGCTTTCTGCCTAATTCGGAGATGTACGTAAGTTCAATATTTGTGTACAGTATTATTATTATTATTATAATTTTTTAACTTTATGCATAGGGCACCACAAGTGGTCCACAGTGCCATAGAGAGGGCAAAACAATAAGACAGTACAGGGTAAAACAGTACAGTACAATACAATAGACAAGTAACAATTAGGACTACAAACCTCAACGGGATCGGTATGAAATTCCGCCGGACGGTTCAAATCCTGACGCCGGACGACCTGCACCAGTGAAGATCCTGACAGCAGCTAAGGTAAGTAATAAGTAACCTAACCCCCCCCTAACCCTCCCTTAGGGGTGCCTAACCGTAACCTCCCGCCCAGGTGCCTAACCCTAACCCCCCCTGTAAGTGCCTAAAACTAACCCTCCTTCCCTGCAGCCTAAACCTAAGTGTCCCGGGGGGGTGCCTAACCCTAACCTCCCCCCGAGGGTGCCTAACACTAACCCCCCCCTTCCCCTAGCCTAACCCTAACCCGGGGGGTGCCTAACCCAACCCTTCCCCCTCTGTGGCTGTCCGCGCCCGGTGCCCGGCTTACCTTCGATCGGGATGCCGGGTGTCAGGGCTCCCGGCGTAGGTAAAATGACAGGCGTCAGGATTTTGACGCCTGTCATTAGACCCTTGCCGGGGTTAGACAGTCGGGATGCCGACGGTCGGCATTTTGACAGTCGGCATCGTGACTGCATACCACCTCAACACAGCCACTGAAGGAAGGGGTGCAATGGAAATATTCAGCATAAGCCGAAACCCTGGGCCGGATTAACAATGGGGCGGGTGGAGGTACAGCTCCAGGCCTCCCATGAAAATAGGCGCATAGGATCCCCTGCAGTACAGACTGTGGGCCTGATGCAGACCCGCTCGCGAGAGCATAGCGTTCGCAAGCGGGTCGGTGGTGGGCCAGTGCGCATGAGCGGCGTGCGCAAGCCCCGTAGCGAGTGAGAAATTACTCGCTCCGGGGCTCACAACAAAACAGGGCGGTTGTCGATGTTCATCGACAGCTCACCCCGTTTTGTAGGCGGGGAGGAGGGGCGGCTAACCAAACGGAGGCGTTACCGAAGGAATGCCTGCCGTTTGTTGGCAGCCCTACTGACATCACTCTATTAGAGCAGGAAGTCCACTTGGGCTTGCGAGACCTGAGACCCTACCACAGGGTCTCCTCGCAAGCCCGATGGTCGCGATAATCGCGGCCATCTCCTGCCCGCTCGCAATAGCACCCACAGCTTTGCGAGCAGATAGGAAAAAAATATAAAAAATTCCTCCCCGCCCTGATTCAGAGTGTGCGCTCACAAATAGCGAGCGCCTCTGAATCAGGCCCTGTGTTAACATGAAAAAAATATATTTTCTTGTGAGCAAGAACTACCTAGCACATCCTCCCAGCTGCCTCAAGCATCCCATCGTCCATTCAATAACCGCCGCCTCCCTCCCCCCAGCACCGACCACCGTCATCCAAAGTTCCACCCCCAGCCATCCGAAGCTGTGTCACAAGTGAGCAAGCCACCTGGTTGAGTTAAACGCCACCCCGTTTGCAGTAAGCTCAGCCACCAGCCTTCCAAAGCTGTGTCCCCGCCCAGTGTGGGAGCCCCTGGTCACGCTAAGCTCCATCCCCACTCACACTAAGCTCCACCTTCAGACACACAAAAATGTGCCACCAGTGGGAGCTTCCTGATCATGCTAAGCTTCACCCCTGGGCATCCGAAATACCAATGGATGGTCACAATGGTTATCCGATGCTGGTGCAGCACTCAGATCAGCGCTGTATGAGGAGGCGTCATATTCTTACAGTTGCCTCCTGCTGTATTAGAAGACACAGCAGTAACGCTCACTGCGTCCATCGCTAAGTCCGGCCCTTCATTCACTATGGAATAGAGGGGCCTGATTCAGCAGAGTACGGAGGTGCTATCACAGCTGCTTACATGGTAGCAGCTGCAATAGCTCTAATATGGTAATGCAGCAGGAAGCGTCAAAGTGGTAGAAGGTAGGTGCTAGCTATGCCCTTAATGGAGATAGCAACACCCATGGCACAGGTCACACCACCTGTGTAGACCACAACCACACAACACTGGTCACGCCCCCACTAGTCACGCCCCCGCAGCGCTTGTCACACCCCCATCAGCATCACCCAATAGGCTCTTAATAAATTTAATCTCCAGGCCCATGTAGACTTTAATCTGTCACTGCTGAAACCTGTACCTATTAGTACCTATTAGCACAGATAACGGGTCTAGGTCGTCTGAAGAAACAAAAACAGAGGAGTGGAGTCCAGGGCAGAGAGCCCAAGGAGGATGTGTAGCAAGGAGGGAGGAGGGCCCTGCTCATGGAGCTTACAGTATAAAGGGAAGGGGGAGACAAATGGAAAACATAAGGAGTGAGCCAGTGTACGGTAAGCTAAAGGCAGGAGCAGGGGTAAGAGAATTGTAAAGTGCAAGAGGGTGAGGTGCAAGATGGTGGGGTAGACATGGTGAGACAACGTGGTGACATGGTTAGACTGCATGGTGACATGATTAGACTACATGGTGACATGGTTAGACTACATGGTAACATAGTTAGACTGCATGGTGACATGGTTAGACTGTGTGGTGACATGATTAGACTACGTGGTGACATGGTTAGACTACATGGTGACATGTTTAGACTGTGTGGTGACATGATTAGACTGCATGGTGATATGGTTAGACTGCATGGTGACATGGCTAGACTACATGGTGATATGGTTAGACTGTGTGGTGACATGGTTAGACTGCGTGGTGACATGTTTAGGGTGCATGGTGACATGTTTAGGGTACATGGTGACATGGTTAGACTACATGGTGACATGGTTAGACTACATGGTGATATGGTTAGACTGCGTGGTGACATGGTTAGACAACGTGGTGACATGGTTAGACAACGTGGTGACATGGTTAGACTACATGGTGACATGGTTAGACTGTGTGGTGACATGGTTAGACAATGTGGTGACATGGTTAGACTGCATGGTGATATGGTTAGACTGCATGGTGACATGGTTAGACTACATGGTGATATGGTTAGACTGCGTGGTGACATGGTTAGACAACGTGGAGACATAGTTAGACTGGGTGGTGACATGTTTAGGGTACATGGTGACATGGTTAGACTACATGGTGACATGATTAGACTGTGTGGTGACATGGTTAGACTACATGGTGACATGGTTAGACTACATGGTGATATGGTTAGACTGCATGGTGACATGGTTAGACAACGTGGTGAAATGGTTAGACAGCGTGGTGACATGTTTAGGGTACATGGTGACATGGTTAGACTGCATGGTGACATGATTAGACGAAATGGTGATATGGTTAGACTGCGTGGTGACATGGTTAGACTACATGGTGATATGGTTAGACTGCGTGGTGGTGACATAGTTAAGTGGTGGACTACATCTCCGATATTTTTAGATCTGTGTATGTGCAGATTTGTTTCTGCGATGTCACTCCTGTAGCGTCTGTCACAGAATCAGGCCCTTTGTACATATGATCGTGTCCTCTGATGGATCATTATATCATAACATGACATAGATGAAACCGGCTCGTCCAACACATCAGAGACATCCGTCCCACATTTCTGTATGTTCTTCTCCTCTATATCCCTCAATCCTTTTGCATCCTTCTCCCATTGTGCACGGAGATGTCCTGGAGATGACAGAACAAAGTATTTAGGACCTCATTCAGAGTCAGTCGAAGCGGCCGCACGGTCGTACGCAGCCGATGTTCGCTGATCTGCGCATGCGTACAGTTCGCAATGCGCGTGCGCAAACTAGTGGCTACGAACAGAAATTTCTCTCTCCTTGAACACCGCCAGGTCAGTAGTTTGAGTGACAGATTGCGGCGTTTGTGGGTGGTAACATGGGAAGGTGCTTGAAAACGGGGGAGTGGAGATCGAACGCAGGCGTGCCTCATTATGCGAACGGCGTTTTATGGGAGTGCATAATTAACAAAGTAGTGTCATGGCACACGTGACGGGAGGTTTTACACTGACATGATCATAGAGCTTAAGAGAGGGTCAGGTCAACCTTTAGCTCTACGATCAGTTCCGATGGCACACGATGCTCGCGATTAATCCTTATGTAGCCGGAGATTACGCACTATGCGTACGAGATGTGGGCGTATTTTTAGCGATCCGACCGCATCCACCGCTTGGTCGGCCAGCTAACGATCCGACCTTAGGGACACAACATGCGTTTGCATCATTTGCATATCCGGACCCTTTTTCTATACGACCGTGCGGCCGCTTCGACCGACTCTGAATGAGGTCCTTAGTGTAGAAACTCATTATCACTACGGAAAATTTAGGGCTGTACAAGTACTGTATAGTGCATATAATTCCTGTATTGGCTGTAGCCTTGTTGGGTGTATCTAATTGATAATTAGTGTTGCAGTATATCTCAGGCTTTGCTGCAGTGTACTTAGGGCCTGATTCAGAGCCGGACGCTATTTGCGCTCGCTCTTTCAGAAAAAGGGGCCGGATATTTAAATAGAGCGCTCGCTCTTTGCGGTCTGTTGACGACTCTATGTCTGAACGAGCGAACTAAACATGCGCTCGCTATTTTTTATAAAACGCCCCCTGGTGCTCGCATCCTACGTCATCTCCGCTATTTATTAGATTAGTCGAGTACATCGAAAGGCGTATGAACTGCTCGCAGTGCTTGTGGTTGGATTTTCCTACCGCAATCATGCGAGCAGTTCATGCTAAAAGACAACCAAGTGATGTGGTCGATGACGCTGCTTTGTTAATTATGCACACCCTTAAAATGCCCGTTTTGACCGTTTGGCACGCCTGCGTTCGGATCTCCACTCCCCGTTTTCAAGCACCTTCCCCTGTTGCCACCCACAACGCCTCATTCTGTCACTCATATTAGCAGGCATTCGCTATTTTGCGAGCACACAATTTCCGACCACAATGTATGGTTCGCGCATGCGTATTACAACCCATACACATGCGCAGTTGTGCGAACATCGCTCGGAGCGAACGAGTGACCGCTTACGAGCGGCTCTGAATCAGGCCCTTAGTGACAGTTTTCATCTCTTAAGCTCTTACTACACTTTTCTTATTGCAAAATGCTCAGTCTTTGCTCTGGGGCCTGAACCGACTCATAACTCCCCCGTTATCTGCACTTTATAGTTCTCGCTCCACTTATTTTCTGGAAACAGTTAGATAATGTACAGTATATGGATTATGTCTACATAATGCACTGTGTGCCTGATTCAGTAAGGATCACAATTGCATCTGCAGATCCTGACGGAACACTGCTAATATATGCAGATGCAGCCAAACCTTACCTGTGCTTAAGAAAATTGATTGAACACTGCGCTCTGATAGATGGGGGGGGGGTTTGAGTGGAGATGAGGTTCGTGTGGACGAGAGGGGTTGGTAGAGGGTGGGGAGAGGTGGTCTGTGCGCAGCTTTCCTTAGAGGTGTCCGGTCTGTAGATAAGCATATGAATAGGCAGCGCTGCACAGGTGAGGATGGTGGAAGGTAAGGGGTGGGGGAAGGGGGGAATTGGGAGAGGGCAGCAGCCCAGGGATGGGATAGTTCAGTCTGGTGCTGATACAGTGGTGTGCAGGTGTTATGTAGTAATTACGTGAATGAAGACTGAAACAGTGTGTACAGGGTGAACAGATGTTATATTAACAGTACACAAAGTGAGGCACAGTGCTCGAGGATACTGCGGGCCTAAAACTCAGAACCGTGTGATGATCCTGGTGAGTTCAAGGGGGTACGTTCAAACCCTGCGTATGCTGATGGCGATAAAGTCAATCAAGTGATTAGCTAGTCGGCTTGCAGTTATGAAGAGTAAATGGGAGGAAGACAGGATATGAAGAGGGCATAACTTCGGAAAGAACCTAGTCCTCTGGCGAAGATATATTGACGACATAATATTCATCTGGAAAGGGCAGGAACAATCACTCCTCTCCTTCATTGAACACCTAAAACAACAAACATAACCTAACCTTCACTACCACGTACAGTAAAGAAAGATTAGAATTCCTAGACTTAGACATACACATCAACAATGGACAAATAGAGACCAAAACATTCCACAAGAGTGTGGACGTCAACAGCTACATACTCTCCAACAGTAGCCATCACCCAAACTGGTTAAATAGCATTCCCCTGGGGCAATTCATCAGACTCAGGAGGAACTGCACAAACGTCACTACATACAGGGAACAAGGCAGAGAACTGAATCAGAAATTCATAGAGAAAAATTACAATATAGGAAAAATAGACACTGCATTCACTCAAGCAGAAACCTTGGACAGAAACGACCTCCTGGAATACAAACACAAAACCAATGACAAAGACAATAAGGACATTTTCTACGTCACACAATTCAATTCATCAGCTAATAAAATCAAAACCATCATTAATAAACATTGGGATGTTTTAATGCAAGACGAAACATTAGCCTCAGTTCTCTCCACACGGCCTAAAGTAGTATACAGAAAAGCACCTGATATCAAAACAGCACTTGTACATAGCCACATACTGTACCACCTACCGGTCTCATACAAACAACACTGGATGACTCAACAAAGAAACACGAATTTCACTGCGGCGGCACATGTATCGGCTGCAAAACCACAGGGAACACAGGGAAAAAACTCACCACAGAAATAACATCAAACACAACAGGACAGACACACAATATCAAACAAGAATTAACCTGCCATATGAAAGGAGTAATATATTGAGGCCCGTATTTAATTTGAGGCGAAAACTCCGGATTCGCAATACTTTTTCACCAATGACGTCATTTTCGCCTGTTTTGCTTTTACCCCGTATTCGATTTGAAAGACTTTCCGCCTAGCGGAAAGTAAGTGCAATGTAATAGGCGAAAAAGTTTCGCCTATGAATAGCAGGCGGAAAAAAGTGCAGAATTGGGGTTTTGGGGAGCAACGTTGCGGGAACCCCCCCTGCAGCTTTCAGACAGTCCCAGAAAGGTAAACTGTGTCAAAAGTAAAGAAAAAAACACTTATGGACACCCCAAAAAATTACTTTGAAAAAGGAAGTGAAAAAAAAAAGTTGGGTTACAAAGTTAAAAACTAGCGAATTTGACTCTGGGGGGGTCCCCAAGTATGCCCCAAGTGTTTTTTATATTGCAGGTGCTTGCGGCAGGTGGATTTTTCACAATTTTTTCAACTTAACTTTAGCAACTTTAAAATAGGCTGATCCCCATTTTCAAGTACCCCAAATTTGCTGGGATAGGTTATTTTCTGGAAAAAATACTCCTAAACACTATTCTTCCCCACTTATACAAAAACGCTATTTAGCAGCTATTGAGCCCATTTAAAAACACCAAATACCTTCATTCAAGCCAAATCGGGGGGTACCATAGCTAACCCACATGTCAGAGCATCTTTTGGGGGTGTCAGACTGATTTCCCCAAATCTGACAGTACTTTCTGCCTGTTCAAGTTTTGCTAGGTCCCGTTTCCGCGTACTTTCAAATTGAATACGGCGATATGCGGGCATGAGCGCAATACTATTCCGCCTAAAAAACAGGCGAAAAGTCCGGGACGCGAAAAAGTATTGCAGCTTGGCTCAAATTGAATACGGCTCTTAGTCTCATGTCCATGCCAACTACAGTACGTAGGCAGGACCATCAGGCCCCTGAAAACAAGGATAGCAGAACACATACAGAATATAAAAATTGGATATAAAAAACATAGCCTGTCACAACACTGCAAAGATACACACAGACAAGACCGTTCCACCCTCACCTTCATAGTCATTCAACACATACCGAGAGAATGGAGGGGGGGGTGGGGTAACTACATTAAAAAAATAAGCAAAGCAGAACTAAAGTGGATCTACACACTGAAAACCCTAACACCAAAAGGTCTCAATATGTCCATCATATAACACAACCACCAAGTCACATACAGCCGCCTCAACTTCAGCAACTCATATCCCCCACTTGACCCACCTCCTCCTTTATATCTATTAACATCCCCCCCTTCAAACATCATCACCCGACAAACCCCCACCCCCTGGTCACACGCCACCCATGTTTTTCTTTTTTCCCTCAGGAATTACCCACACACAATCTCCAACACAGAGGAACACAGTCCTCAACACCATTATCATTAACTACAATCCTCTGGCATGACTACATTTTATTACTAGCCTTCTCTACCATCAACTCAAACCGATGAACTTATAACCCATTGACTAGATCAGCAGCCAGAACTTTCCCATCCACCTAATTCAGCACGACATACTAGGAAGTGGAACAGATGTCATCATTGACATACACATCCCCACGTAACCACAGCAACTGGAGCCTCTCATTAGAATAACTATCTGACACATGATCTCTGAGGGCAGACACACCCATCTCCACCAATCACCGCACATCAGGAAGTGATTTAAACACGTCACACCAACACCTGGACATCCTTGACAGTCACTCAGTGCTGAAACGCGTTGGACCAGACACAAACAGGCACACCACCTGTTTCACACCTACGCTCACCCACCATAATACGGAACACTAACTCTGAGCTGGAATAACATCTATCACCATCTGAAGCAAAAGAATCAAGACCCGGGGGCTGGCAGTTAAGGCCGCGAGGCACGCTGTGCCATCACGCTCCCGGCCTGTCACCAGCACCCCATGAGGTTTTCCCAGCACTGGAAGTATAGGACAGCTGGATCGCTGCAACAGCAATCTCCCAGCCCGTCACCAGTACACCCGGAGGTACCCACAACGACGAATAACACCCCCGTCGGCACCACCATCAGCGTCACGGTGCGCAGCACAACAAGGCATAGCCAGCCTATCCCGGCCAGCATCCAGAATACCACAGCATGTGGTATACAGCTTCATGTGATCCCTCTACAGTAGCCAGAACCGAGCGAGCACACATTACAGTGTCCCTGGTCTCACACCAACGCGCCGCAGCGACGAGGACATGAGGCATCAGCAACTAACTCCCTCAACCACCACACTTACCGGTAAGTGACCAAGTCTAAGCAGGACACCGCCTCTAGCACTGGACTATACCAAACTGGGTTAACCACAAGCCCACCAGCTAATCGCATGATTGACTTTATCACCATCAGCATATACGCAGGGCTTGAAAGTACCCCCTTGAACTCACCAGGATCATCACACGGTTCTGAGTTTTGGGCCCGCAGTACCCTCGAACACTGTGTCTCACTTTTGTACTATTATTAATCATCTGTTCACCCTGTACACACTGTTTCAGTCTTCATTCACGTAATTACTACATAACACCTGCACACCACTGTATCAGCACCAGACAGAACTACCCCATCCCTGGGCTGCTACCTTCTCCCAATTCCCCCCTTCTCCCGTCCCTTACCTTCCACCATCCTCACCTGTGCAGCCCTGCCTATTCTTACCTGTGCTTAAATACGCCCACTGCTGCCTTCTCTTCTGCGTGCAATCACGCATACCAGCACGAGGCTAAATTATGGACACCCATCAAATGGCGTCCAAACGGTAAGACACACCTGCATTTTTATGGCCACCCCCCATTACCTCCCCCAAGTGCTTGCTAACTGTCTATCATTTCTACGTGTTCGCTGACCTGCGAATGACATCGCTATGCGAACAAAAATAACATTGCTCGGCTGCGTTGATGTTTGCAAATGCGATCCAAGCTGAATCTGGCCCTCTGTTCTGTGTTGATATTCCTACAGAATTAAAAATAAAAAACGTTGGATGTATAAAAAAAAAAAACATTTTATATAGAGATTCATATTCATCACACACATGTTCAACGAAACCATTGTCAGTCCTCAGCAGCTGCTGTGGCCCTTCTAGTCGTCCTCCAGAATTGGCGAGCACATGACTTTATAGGCGTATTATATAATCGCACCTGTTAAGGCGCCACCAGTGAAAGTTGACCACTCCTTTGGACTTTATTTAATCCTGTTCAGAATATTCTCTGTTACCTGGGAAAAAAGGTTGTGCGTTCGCTTTTGTCGTGCTTTAGTACGTCCAACTTTCTGATACTGACACGGATTGTTTATTACCCTGATTCCTTGATTGTCCGCGAGTATATGCAAATGCCACTACAAACTCCTTTCATTGTGTACATCTGTGCGGCCGAATGATCAAGAACAGTTTTAGCGCCTGTGCACGCTGTAATACCAATTGGTGCATCATTAGCCACCATCATCAGTCGCACCATGGAAACTTGCACCAGCTCTTTGGCAGTACAATTTCCCCGTCAGACCACGGCCCCCTATGCCGTCGCTTGTACAACTGTGAAGGCAGCGGCTTGCACTGACACGTCCATGACACTCCCAATATAAAACCAATGAGCTGCCCATTTTTACGCACACTACTAGTCAGCGCCAAGGAACACCCATCACTTTCCCACCATCTTTCTGATATATATAACGGAGGTTAGGAATAGAGCCGACGGCACATAAACTTCTAGTCAGGGATAGAGGGGTTAATAAAGTAAAAAATTTTTGTTGACAGTAGTAGGCAGATGCGATAGGACGTTAGGTTAGGGGCGGAGTTAGTGAGAGGGTGTAGAGAATCTACTGTGGTAAAATCTGCCTCTTTGAATTGATCTCCCACCCACCCTCCCCTCTTGTGTCTTGTGTCGGCTTTATTTCATTGGCAGGGAAAGACCGGCAATATTGAAGTGTCCATCTTGCAGCAGTAATAGCGGTGCGCACCCCTTCAATGCACTGATAGGCTGATTTCACCCTATTGGGGTCAGCGGCACCTCTCGACCGAGCAGGATGAATGGTGCATTGGCATGGGTGTTGGGGCCGCATCACTTGCTCTGAAAGGGATAGTTGGCCCTTGCAAGTTTTTAAGATCACCCTACCCTTGTCTGGGATAATTGGCCCTCACAAGTTGTGATTTACTTCCGGACGCTGGTTAGTTGCCTTTCTTTCTCCTGCCACCATGTCTACCTTGTAACCAAATAAAGCTGACCAATTAATTTAAAGGCATAACTTGGTCTCCTGTGTTTATTTTAGTTAAGTTTAGTTTAAGTTTATGGGTCACATCTATCATCTGACGATAGAAGTTTAAGCCTCAATCGATCACAACAGAATCTTTGTGCAAGTTCTCTGTGAAATGAGTGCGCCATAGGGGTTTTAAGAAACTTTTGCACATACACAGATGCAAATAATCGCTCAACTACATGAACATCAGCGCTGCGCGCAAATTAAGTGCCCCTCTGAGTCAGGCCCCAGTGTCCATTGAAACCAGCAGTCACCTAACCTACCTGTATGATTTTGGATGTTAGTGCATGTGGACTATGGGCCTGATTCAGAGCCGCTCGTAAGCGACCGCTCGTTCGCTCCGAGCGCTGTTTGCCCAACTGCGCATGCGTACGGATCATTCTACGCATGCGCGAACCAGTCAGTGCTCGCAAAATTGCGAATGCCTGATAATTTGAGTGACAGAATGAGGCGTATGTGGGTGGTAACAGGGGAAGGTGCTTGAAAACAGGCATGCTTCAAAGTCAAAACGGGCGTTTTATGGGTGTGCATAATTAAAACAGCAGCGTCATTGACCACGTCACTGGGTTATTTTAAAACCAGAACTGCTCGCAAGATTGTGGTAGCAAAAACCAACCACAAGAATAGCGAGCAGTTCATATGCTGGTCGATGTACTCGATTAATCTAATAAATAGCGGACATGACGTAGGATGCGAGCGGCCAGGGGGCGTATTTATCCAAAAAACGACCGCAAGTTTTGTTCGCTCATTCAAACATAGAGGCGTGAACAGACCGCAAAGAGCGAACGGTTCATTTGAATAGCCACCCCTTTTTTCAGAACGAACGGCCACAAATAGCGTCCGGCTCTGAATCAGGCCCAATGATAATAATAATGATAATAATAATAATACTTATAATTATAGGTGCATACACACACAAAGATTTTTTAAACGATTATCATTAACAATATCATTTATCGTTCAATCGTTGAAAAAATCGTTCACTTTCTAAGTTAAAATGATGAACGATTATCGTTCACGCGCGTTCACGTTTGTAGTTTGTAGTTCAGTCATACTGACCAACTCAACTATTTTCAGTAAGGGAATATGCAAAAATCGTTTGTAGTTCAAAAAAATCGTTCATTACATTTAGTAAATGAACGATTTTAGTAAAAGATTTTCGTTCATTTTTCCCTTGAAAAATGAACGAAAATCGTTTACTAAAATCGTTCATTTACTAAATCTTTGTGTGTGTATGCAGCTTATGTATTATATACTGTATATAGTAAACAGTTTTGGATGACATAAAACTGTTAAGTTGCTCTTAAAATACACCGTTTGTAGGTAACAATGGAAATTCTGTACCTATTGGGTGCCCAATATTTCAAAATAGCCATATACTATAATAATATATTATATCATTCAGAAGCACACAAAACCAGCAACTTACAACTTACTCCTGAAGTCCCAATGTGCCTCTTTTACTCCGATTAGCATTGCAGAAAAACTGATTGCTTATGACAGGGTTTTTTAAATGCCTGAAGGAAATCTTTTAGTATAGAGGTCAGATTATCATCAGCACAAGCTACAGCAGCTCCCTGGCAAAACACTGGCAGCAACTTTGTGCAGGAGGTCATCAGTGCAGCACAGGGCTCCCGAGAATCAGAGAGAAAATAAATGTTTTACCGTCTGATTCCAGAATACTTACTGTGTAATGTCACTGACATCATTCAGAATAAGATGGTTTATGATGAGACCTCATTAAAAAAAAAAGCATACTTCTGAAAGGATGGACCACCTACCATACAGGGATCTATTAAATAGCAGTGACAGCAGAGGCGATGGAGGAAGCACACATCATCCACATACCCCTGTGTCCGGAGAGGCTGGGGCTGCCCAGCAACTAATGGAGCGCTGGAGAAGCCCCCAGCATGACGAGAATGGGGGTGGGACAGTGACCCAAAATGGCACACATCAGGGGACATGCTCTCGCATATGCAAGGCCGCGCTCCCTTTTGCGCGCAAGGCCATTCCGTCTTTTACACACAAGGCCACACCCACTTTTGAGCATGAGGCCACTCCCCCTTTTGTGCGCGTGTTCAATGAACGCAAGGATTCGCTAAGTGCCGCTCCAAGTGTCACCACCCAATGTGACGCCACTAGCTGTGCAATAACATGCTATCCCGCAGAAGGTGTCTTGTGTGAATAGACGCCACCTGACGGCTTCTGTAAGCCGCTGCTGCATCTGAAATTGCAGCATCGGATCAATCTGTGTGAACATCAATCATTTGAGAACCTTCAGTTCACTCAGGATGGCCGATATTTCGCACAGCTGAAGCCAGTGAAGCTCCGTACAAGTATGCAGACACTGGCTTCAGCAGGCCCAGAAAATGGGGTTGTCACCCCCCCCCCCGTTTTCTGGGACGCCACCCGCGTCCTGCCCCCAAGTGTTTTTGTGGCCACCCCCATTACTTCCCCCAAATGCTGACTTTGCAAATAAATCCACACTGCGTCCACAGTCTCTATTTCATCATCGCGTTGGCGCTGTGCTTCTTTGCCGCATGCGCATTAGCAAACAAAATTGCTCGACTACATCCGACATCGACCATGTGTCTACCTCTGATTTCAGGCCCACTGTGTATAACCTCTATGAATACTGCAATATTGCTAGAGAGAAATAATCACTGTCCAGACAATACCCCTTAATCGCTATGCCCAAAATGTCGCTATTTAGCGCTACAAGCAAGAAATAATTACTTTCCAATCCAATTGTGGTTCCAAAACACAAAACGTTATATTGCAATAAAAAAGAAAGTTACACTCTTTCATCTAACACAATTAGCGCAAAAAGCAAGTAAATATAAAGGTACAAACCGATACAAACGCTGGCGCTCTGGAATCCAGTACTCAGCCATCAATCCTGAAGCCTGCAGTCATCTAGTAAAGGAAAATGACTCCCTTACAGTTCACAGAGCCCCAGCCTATATACAATACCACACAGATCACATATACAACAATAGAGACGAGCTGGTATGATTCCTTTGGCTCTCGCTCCTTGTCATTCTGTTCATTGGTTAGTTCATATGGTGTCATCAGAGCTATGGATTAGCTTTCCAACTGCTTCTCTGTGTAGGTTTCCCTCCGAAGAACTAATAAAGAAACTCTACATACATAGATACATTCTAACCTATAATTCATATCTTGCGAATGCCTGCTGTGATCTCCTTGCCGATAGAACCAATCTGCAAATAAACAGGGTTTTAGAATGGTACCAAACATGACATGTCTACTAGCTTCTATACCTTAAATATCATATACATACATTTCACAATATAATTATTCGCTAATAAAACCTCTAATATCACGTTTAATGTGAAGGAACCCTTTTACAAGTTATTGTATTGTCAAAGTCGAATAATTGCATGCTACCGCAATGCAACTGTTATCGGACGATTCGGTCGTCCGCTGTCCGATTTATGTTGGTATACTGATCCATGACTCACCATTGCGTGCGCACGGATCCACACATTCACACAACACTAAATAGCGAATAATATACAACACTCTCACACTGACAAACGTAATATTCATGCAGGGTCTAGTTAGTAATGAGAAACAGCTTCTGTATACATGTCTGGGAAAGGTAGTTAGAAAGATATATACACCAGGATACTGTGAGTGTTTTACTTGTGGATTGGGAGGCCCCTCATACAGACAAGTGTGGCTGTGGCAATTGAAATATAACCCAGACACTGATATGCACAATTGAATTTGTCTGAATGAGAAGTTAGGAACAATGGTCGGAGGTTTGCTTATGAAGTACTGACAAGTGTATTCTAAATAGGCAGAGGAAAACCTTTGCATTAGCTATCAGATGAAGTGGCAACAGCAGTCAGCTGGGGTATCCACCCTGCTTGAAAGTGAACCTCACTGCTTGTAACACCTTGCACTGTAGTTTTAAAATATGTTAGGAAGGGATAATATATATATTAAATCCATCATAAATACACTGAATTGCATAACACACACACATAGACTTACATGTATAACACACACTCATAGACTTACATGCATACACAGATTAAATAAAAAATATAAATATATCAAAGCACAAAACACATAAACGCACCACACATATTAGCGAAACTATGCCATATTCTTACACTTACACATTGCACACTTACATAAAAAGGTTCCCTAGCATTAAGGTTAATATTCAAGGTTTATTCATTAATAAGTATGTAATAAAGCGACTGTATTTAAGATCTCAGGTTTAGTACATGATAAACAGACTATATGATGCTATTCTAAACCACTGTGTATTTGCAGACTTCCGGTTCCATCAGTGAGGAAATCGCAACATGTGTCCTGGAATTATGGATCATAGAGAGATAGGCATTAAAATGTACTCTGTAATGCAGCCAGGTTAGACTTGTTCTTCAGTGGGAAAATAGACACAAAGAGCTGTTGGAGGCTGGACTGTGATCATACAAACTGACCTATGAACTGAATCATAACAGGAGAACCAGGAAGAAGAGCCAATGGGATTATGCCAACTTCTTCTATTGTATTGCCTATCTCTGCAAGGGTTTATATGCAAGCTCCCTGAACCTGGTAGGGAGTCATCATATTCTTTCTGTTGACGGAGGCTTCACCTTTGATGCCGGAAATCTGGATCCAGAGCGCCTTTGTAATGTATTGACTGTACCTTGTTTATGTATAATCTTTTGCACTAATTGTATTTAGATCACAGCATGTAACTATCTGCTTTTTGGTGAATAATATCTTTTTGTGATTCGGAACCACAATCCAAGTCTGGAAAGCAATTATTTCTTGTGCGACCTATAATGCTATTTATCGACATTTAGACACCTACAACTATATCTACTTCTCCATTCTTCTGCTTTTATTATCTGGTGACATACCACCAAATCCAGGCCCCACACACGGACAGCGGATATACTATGGAATAAATATCCTGCCAACCTCACATGTCTCCCATCACCCTCCAAATCAATAAATGTGCCTTATAGAATTCACACTTGATCACAACTTATTATTTTACATCTGAACATCTCTTTACAATAACTGCTTTCACCAATTTCTACATTTACCTGAGACTGCTGGTTCACACGTTAACCAAACTCTCTAAATAGCCCTTCATGAAGTGGCTTCAGCTACCCGTCAGACTTCAAGTAAACTGATATAACAGCCATGGCTTTCCACAGACACCTACAAAAACTGCCTCTTAAAGTAGAATGTCAGTGGCATAAATCTTAATTCAAATGACTTCCACACATACTGTAAAATAGGAATCCACCCATCTGTCATCCTAACCCTCTGTCCCATGCTCACTTTCTACCCCATCCGTGTCACCCCTGTCTGTTTGCCCATCCCCTCTAGAATGTAAGCTCTCACGAGCAGGGCCCTCTTTCCTCTTGTGCTTATCCTTTCTTTACTTATATTATCTGCTCTATACTCAAAAGCACCTAACCCGTGACTTTTGCCATCCTGCTTCTGTTGCAGCAGTGTTTATATACCATGTACTTGTATTGCATTGTCTTAAACTGTATGACACTGTTTTCTTGTTCTGCTCAACTGTCTATGTACTATGTCTATGTACTATCTTTGTGCACTATGTTTATGTACTATGTAAGGCGCTGCGGAACCCTTGTGGCGCCATATAAATAAAGGATAATAATAATAATAATAAATATAAATAAGTAGCAATCAATAGTACGTTTAAGTTTGAGAATATTGTGTAAAATCGCTAGTATGCGGTGTGTGTTCATATGTATGTATGTGAGGATGCCTGTGAGCATCCATGTGTACACATGTGGTTACACAGACAAGTGTTTGTGTAAGTATGTAAGTCTATGTGTGTGCGTTATATAATTATGTGTATTTGTGATGGATTAATATATATATTATCCATTTCTAACATATTTTAATAAGTTGCTTAAACTACAGTACAAGGTGTTTATAAGCAGCAAGGTTCACTTCCAAGTAGGGGGAGACCCACAGCTATTTGCTTGGTGCCTTAAAGTCTACTAGCTCGTAAAAGCCTTTAATTAGCATTTAGACCACTTCCTTTGAGCATACTAGTCTCTGTGGACATGTTTAATTATTTGTCACAGTCATATTGTATATACATGCGGAGTTTCTCAAAACATATGCAAACACCCACAGACATACACATTAAACCTGTTTTCCACACTCTAACTAAGTAATATAAACATATATTTGTAGGTATATGAATTGCGCTGACACAAAGTAGCATTCAAGCAATTCGTCACCAGACCATAGACCACTAAATTGTCATATAATAATTGCAAGCAATCATATCCAATTATCTGACTTCGACAGCCCACCCTTTGATAGTAAACATAAACTATCACAATCTTAACTTTTCCAGTCATGCATAATAATTTATTATTCAATGTTCTAAACGGTATGACATAAGTCAGTCATTGAACCATTAATAATGCATTTCAAGAGAGTAGAGCAACCCTTATACGCACTCAGCGGATCTATACGGGACCATGGGTAGGATGTGGGATCTCATTGAACCTATAAAGGGAGTCTGGGGAAATTAGACTACATTATCTAGGATATTTAAAAGAACATTTACAATAATTATTATTATACATGACTTTGCCTGTTCACATATTATTATCTGTAGGCACATTTAATGTTGGGGTTGTAATACAATCCTTCACTATATTAGCGTATGTGTTAATGTAGGTTGATCATACAGGTGGTAAAAGAGAGAGAATTCAATGGGGTGAGGGCACACTTCTGGATGATCCTGAATATTTCAATCTGTGTCTCATCCAGTTATCTTCGTCATCTACCAGGAATATCATCTGTCCGCAGCTGGGCCTTGTCAGCATCTTGAATAGGAAATTTGAGATATCAGTCCTCTAGAATGTCTCCATCTTTCCTACCCAATCTGACATCTTCCACCCAATCCATCTGCAGTCTTCAGATATCCTGCCATTGACTTGATTTGCCTACATGGATGAAAAACAGATTCTTCAAGTGTTAGTGGTCCCCCCCACTGTGACAATTTAGAATTTTGTCGGCTCCATATTGGAGTTTCCAAAAAAAAAACACAACTCATAAACATTGACGGGTGTTACGTATTCAACTTTACCTGGTTTTCTCCACTAGGTGGCAGTCAAGATCCTACAATGCCTTTTCCTTTCTCACTTTTTATGAAAATTTCCAAACAATTATCCCTAATCTAGGAAATTCTAAATACACTTTGCCCTGTATTCCGATGTTCCGGGGAACTAGAAAGAAATGTTAGTATACATCATACATGTATGTCAATATGTAAATAAATTCTTATCTATTCTAGACATACAAACTGTTAATAGATATTCCCAGTTCATTTAGCAATAACAGAAAATTATCCTGTGAAACCTGTTTAAATATAAGACCAATTTTGGAACAATCTTAAATGTATTTTTCTCATTGAAAACCCCTAGTAATTGCAGGCCTTACCACCTCTGCTGGGAAGTGGATGTATATTTTCCCTTCCACTACTATTTCTCCTAGGACATGTGAGTGTCACTACTGGTCACAAGAGGTAAAACATCAAAATTACAACAGTTGTTTTTGAGAAACACTTACATTCCGGTGAGTTATTGTCACCACAACACTTTCAAAACAGTATGATCATATGCATATTTTTATGATCTATGACAGTCCTCCTGTTCTGGCGGATGAAACCTCCACCCTTTGGTTAGCCATAATACGTACATCACAATTTAACTAGGTTTTACAGGGATATACATACACAAAGGTATCACGTTTGTATCTGCTACCAACAGTCACTGGGGATCTCTAAAACCATTCCGTATGAACTGTTACCACTTATAACAGCTTCGGTGTCACTTAACACATACATTACATCATGAGATATACACCTTATGTTTAGTTATTAATCTTTCCAATATCCTACAAACCAAACCTTGTATATCCATCTTCCAATTCCTATGAATTTGGTCAGGGGTTGCAATATTTACCTATATCACTATGCAATTTTAGAATCCCTTTCTCTCCGATATACATTATTATACTTTTACCCGTACACAGTATTGAGAACAATGGCATATACCGTAAACATTGTTATAAGCATAAAAGTTAAATCCATTATCACCACCTGTAATCAGAAAACATAAAGACGTCTCCTTATGTACTGCAGAAATGACAAACCTAGATTTCCTTACCTCTGCTTTTCATATGATATCTCTACTTCTAAGGAATATCTCATGTCCAACATTACACATATCACATTGTTTCCCACTATCTATAATATTTCGTATATTGCTATTTAGAAATCATATTTACTGCAGTCATATATGTATACTTACCACATGACCTGTTTACCTATAGAAAAACAATTATTCTGTGGTATCTTAAATAAAATGATCAATTTTTGCCTTGTTTACAGACTTTGCTGACCTGCGGTTCAGTATTTTTCAACCATATTCTGCTTATCAGTATATATAGAACGATTATTACAGGACTCATTGCAAACTTCCCATATGATCCAATGAATCACACCCTGCTTAGAAATGAATCACCTGGTTCTAAGCTTCACGTCGATGTTACCTTTATACGTCACCAAATGCATTACTCGTGCAGACAACTATTAGAGACATGCTTCTATCGGAAATAAGGGTTAGAATTAAAACAACAGAATATCTTACATGGCAACAATAAGTGCTTTTACCACTACATCTCAGATATTCTTAAGCATGTTATAGCTCTTAACATTGCTGACTTTTACCTACAGCTTTCTTTTATCCTATACCACTTACAGATCCCAGACACAAGGTCGTCCTTGCCGTACTATATGTATAGCAATCAAAGCTTCCTGTGAACTAAACATGTCAGCTTCCCCAGGGCCCATAACCTCATTTATTTCCTTGGGACAAAAAAAAAATACATCCAGTATCCTGATCATCTTTAAACAATATACTATGCATATTCAGCAAACCTTCAAATCATACTTAGTTATAACTGCAAGGTAATATACTTCACATGCGATCTAATGCACAGATAATACAATATAACACACCACATGTCATAACACTTCAGAACCAAATTTCTTAACTTGAAATAAATCTATAAACTGCTGTACCTACAAGGAAATTTTCAGAAGTACATATAAACTGCACACAGATGAGCACATATAATCTTATACACAGAAAAAAAACAACTTTCATACGCTGCACGTACCAACCCTCTCACGGAAAACCAAGATCCTGTGAGCACAAATAAACCTCAATACTTCTGTGTTGCATGTGTGTTTTCAGTAAACAATCCTTCAATATATTGCATTCTGGTATGTAAAATAATTTTATCATCACTAAAAATATGAATTTCCAGCTACATTCATTTGCTTCAAATATATAAAAATTAGTCATATCTGCGTTGGCTGCCATTACTTATGAATTCCCCTAGTGCTTTGAAACAAGCATTGTACATGTGAGACTTTAATGCCCAATTTTCACTGCAGATATGCTGCCAGGTGACCTATATGATTTAGGCAGCACAGACAGGGTTAATACAAGATACCTTTTCCAATAGAGAAAAATTAACATAAGTAAGTTTATAATTAGTACTATGAGAATTCAACGCTGGAGGGATTTTCTTATTAAGACGGTCACCTTATAACTTGAGTTAACATTCTATCTATGGTAATTTAGAATCCCAATTTTTGTTAATACTAGATCAAAGTAAATCTCTTATAAACACAACAAAAGAATCTACTGTCTGGACTTCTAAGAAGTTTCAAGGGAAAAAAAACCTGTTCTTATTAGCATATAGTAATTATTCTGAATTGAATTCCCAATCCCAATATTTACTGTAAACAAAGACATCTTACTTTCCTGAAATGCACACTGATGAAACCACTTAAGTATCTAAAATGTTAATAATTGCTCTTTTATAGCAATGACAAATTATTTTGCTTAACAACACACATTTTTCCTTTAAACCATTTTTACATTAATCTCACCAATTTCAGTCATGGCTGATTTTACAGTGGGTTCATTTTGTTCCTTAGAAACATTACCTTAAAGAGCCTTAACACGGGAGAAAAAAAAATATTACTTGTTACATTTTTATTATTATTTTAATTATCGGCTTGTACCATCACCGCCCACCGCATAAGGCGGTGGTGGTCATGAGCATTCGCTATTCCCTTTGCCAATGGAAGTGCTACTTTATGGTGTGTATGCGTTCCCATGAGGCACGCACACGACGCTGTTTTGAGTTGTGTACGCGCTCCCTTGCGTATCGTGCGCAACGCTGTTTTGTGTCGCGTTCGCACCACTAAGCCACATGTTTCCCTCATGCTGCCACAGCTTCAAGCAATCATTATATTTACTCTTTTCTTCAGAGATTTCACCACACAGATGCTATCTCTAACATTGTTCAATATTTCCTCATCAAAAGTGCCAATCTTCGAAAAAGGCTTTACACACTTTCTCGTCATCTTAATCCATACACTACAGTGTGCAGCTGCATACGCTCCATACTTAGGGCCTGATTCAGAGCCGTTCGCTATTTGGGGTCGTTCGTTCAAAAACAAGGGGTGGCTATTCAAATGATCCGTTCGCAAATTGCAGTCTGTTCACACCTCTAAGTCTGAACGAGCGAGCAAAACATACGCTCGTTTATTTGATAAAAACGCCCCCTGGCCGCTCGCACCATACGTCATGTCCGCTATTTATTAGATTAATCGAGTACATCGTACAGCGTATGAACTACTCGCTATTCTTGTGGTTGGTTTTTTCAACCGCTATTTTGCGAGCAGTTCTGAGTTAAAAAAAACCAAGTGACGTGGTCAATGACGCTGCTATATTAATTATGCACTCCCTTAAAACGGCCGTTTTGACCTTTAAGCACGCCTGCGTTCGAATTCCACTCCCCCGTTTTCAAGCACCTTCCCCTGTTACCACCCACATACGCCTCATTCTGTCACTCAAAATAGCAGGCACTCGCTATATAGCGTACAAACGATTTTCGGACGCACTGACTGGTTCGCGCATGCGTACTAAAAACCGTACGCATGCGCAGATGTGCGAACATCGCTCGGAACGAGGGTACTGCCGCTAGCGAGCGGCTCTGAATGAGGGCCTTAGTATGCATTATATGACGTGCCGACCCTGTCAGCTCTTCCACAAGCAGCGCATCGTCCACCCTACCCAGCGACAGCCTGGCACCCATCTGGGAAAACGCTAAGCACTTTTCGCTAGTATGTGGACCGGCGGACGAAATTTCATAAGCCGTCCCCGCTCAACTTCACCTGCTGTGTACAACCAACCCACTAATCATTACAGTTAACCTACACAACAAGCAGCAGAATGCCGCCTATCAGGGCCGGATTGATGGCCACATGGGCCTGGAGTTGAAAATGACCAAAGGGCCTATTATGAGAAGCAGAGGAGGCGTGACCAGTGCTGTGTGGGTGTGGCCAGTGCCATGTGGGTGTGTACCCCCCTATACTCTCTGCTCCAATGTCTCCCTAAATATGTAAAAGGAAAAAAAATCCCTTTGTGAGGTAAATAGAAATACAATATTACTACTTATGATTTATGGCTGACCGTGTGGAGAGCAGATGGCCAGTCAACATCATGTTGTCATGACAATGGGCCTATTTTTATGTGGAGGCCTGGAGCTGTAGCTCCATCCGCCCCATTGTTAATCTGGCCCTGCCGCCTATACAATATCCTGCCTTCAGGATAGGGAACACAAAGTACCTCCTAATCTGCGGGAACACGCAGTACCCCATAAAAAAAGAAAATCCCTCTTGAGTACTTTCCACTGCTTGGCAGTGATTTCCTCCACCACAACTCAGTTCACATTCACGATCTACCCTGACTGTGTGGTTCAATCACAATGCCCAAAGAACCTAACTGATCAATGAATTCTGCGATCACACTGAGAGCCGATTCACCTCTAGGGAACACAAAGCACCCCTATCAGTAGGAAACACACAGTACTCCTTTATATGTAATACACCTGCTTTTCTATACCCCAGGAAACACACAGTACTCCTAGGTCCAGGGAACACTCAGTAACCCCAGTAAATTGGGAACACACCGTACCCCTATTCTCACCATACATATACGTCTATCATGCACCTTTTCTGCGCAGAAAATAATTGAAACTTTTTCTCAGATATGGCAGTATGATTAAGAGACTTAAACAATGTAATTATGCTATCAATACAACAATGCAATCTTAACTCTTTTGCTTGAACACGTGGCAGCAATACCGGAAACACGTATACGCTATTGTGCACCTAGTCGCATACACAGTAATGCGACTGATGCACAAGAGCGCAAAAATAAAAATTGCGCTATTTTGCGACTAGTCGCATACACAATAGTGCGACTAACACACAAAACACCGACAGACAATTCTCTCTCTCTTGTCTCCAGATTCCTAATCAGCGCCCCTTTTAAGATCATACAATAAATGACATCGATTCCACAACAATGAATGATAGCAGGGTTTCGAACACAGTGTGCTCTTGCCTGCTTATGGTGCCTTCCACCCTTCTGTTGCGGAATCGAGGTACGTTTGCTATTATGATGGCGTGATATCAGCTGCGATCCCCCATCTATGAATACCGCAATATTGCTAGAGAGAAATAATCGCTGTCCAGACAATACCCCTTAATCGCTATACCCAAAATTTCGCTATTTAGCGCTACAAGCAAGAAATAATTGCTTTCCAATCCAATTGTGGTTCCCAAACACAAGACATTATAATGCAAAAAAAAAAAAGAAAGTTACACGCTTTCATCTAACACAATTAGTGCAAAAAGCAAGTAAATACAAAGGTACAAACCGATACATATGCTGGTGCTCTGGAATCCAGTACTCAGCCATCAATCCTGAAGCCTGCAGTCATCTAATAAGGGAAAATGACTCCCCTACAGCTCACATTGCCCCAGCCTATATACCACACAGATCACACATACAACAATAGAGACGAGCTGGTATGATTCCATTGGTTCTTGCTCCTTGTCATTCTGTTCATTGGTTAGTTCATATGGTGTCATCAGAGCTATGGATTAGCTTTCCAACTGCTTCTTTGTGTAGGTTTCCCTCCAAAGAACTAATAAAGAAACACTATATACAGAGATACATTCTAACCTATAATCCATATCTTGCGAATGCCTGCTGCGTTCTCCTTGCCGATAGAACCAAAGATCTGCAAATAAACAGGGTTTTAGAATGGTACCAAACATCACGTCTACTAGCTTCTATACCTTAAATATCATATACATAGATTTCACAACATAATTATTCGCTAATAACACCTCTAATATCACGTTTAATGTGAAGGAACCTTTTTATAAGTTATTGTATGTGTAAGTGTGAGATATTGTGTAAAATCTCTAGTATGCGGTGTGCGTTCGTATGTATGTATGTGAGGATGCCAGTGAGCATCCATGTGTATGCATGTGGTTACACATACAAGTGTTTGTGTAAGTATGTAAGTCTATGTGTGTGCGTTATGTAATTCTGTGTATTTGTTATGGATTAATATATATATATATATATATATATATATATTATCCATTTCGAACATATAGTTGCTTAAACTACAGTGCAAGGTGTTTACAAGCAGCAAGGTTCACTTCCAAGTAGGGGGAGACCCACAGCTATTTGCTTTGTGCCTTAAAGTCTACTAGCTCATGAAAGCACTTAATTAGCATTTAGACCACTTCCTTTGAGCATACTAGTCTCTGTGCACATGTTTAATTATTTGTCACAGGCATATTGTATTTACATGTGGAGTCTCTCAAAACATATGCAAACACCCACAGACATACACATTAAACCTGTTTTCCACACTCTAAGTAATATAAACATATATTTGTATGTATACGAATTGCGCAGACACGGAGTAGCGTCCAAGCAATTCGTCATCAGACCATAGACGACTAAATCATCAGATAATAATTGCAAGCGATCATATCCAATTATCCGACTTCGACACCTCTTTAATTGATGTGTAAAACAAAAAAACACCTCTATTTACCTCAATAATAATTTAGCCCTGGTCACTTGCTGAAGGAATCGTGGGCTGTTTGTGAGGAGAATATCTTGTACTTGGCGAAATGGCTCATGGTGGTAGATTTATTAACTCCGCAGGTTTGGCTTTTTGTTTTGCACGCAAGTTCTCAGGAGGATACCACAATCGGCATCATCAGCAGAACCTTACAGAACAAATGACTTTCCATATGCTACTGTATCTGTTATCTCGCAAGTTTGCTGCATGCTGATAATTTGTAAGGGGAGCATGGAGAGATTTTACATTACATTAATAGAACGAATAGAACCACTGTCGGGATGGCATTTACTGTACGCTCCACTGATGTCAGGAGAATATACAGCTGGATTCAGGGAACTGCGCTGTAGACTCACTCTCTCCCCCTAAACGTGCAGTTTTGGCTGTCTATCTTGGCAGGGCAATCCAGATCTATCATAACGGCTAAATGTGCAGAGTGAGAATTCCCCCTCGCCAATTGAAACATCCTATAGACAGCAACTAAATGAGCTGACTCAGAGGGAATTTTAGTGCAATTTTATTTGTAAGCACCAATCTACAGCTACAGTGCTTCTGAATGGCGAACCCTACTTTGCCCTCCCTGTGAAGTGTGATTGATTGACCTCAGCCATGCTCGGGAGTAGCACATTCACTAAGTCTGTTTACTGATGGCTCCTTGATTGTTTTAAATGTTTGGTAGCAGAACATAACTGCAGTGTTTAGCAATGACCGACTGCCAAAGACAATCCACGGGGGAATAGGTCTATAAAGCTGTGTTTTTTCTGTGTACTCTCATTGTCTGTGCTTATACTTTCCTCTATCGCAATGGGAAGGCTAAATACATATACTAAGTACATATGTGTGTTGTCCTTTATTTCGAAAAATAAATGAGCTATTGCCACTTGTCTGAGCAGCAGTAAAGGACAGTTATAAACTAGGATGAGCGGTTCACACCCAAACTTGGGGTTTCAGAGGAGAACAGGGTTCCGGCTGGGATCTACCCGCAATGTTCGGATCTCAAAACGAGGCAAAATTTAATTTTCCCGGAAATCTCGGATTGCGCATTTTTTGGGTTGCATATACAGTAAGAGTCCCTTTCTCGTGATCAGGCGCCATTTCACACAGTGTATGAAGATGGCGTGGGCTGTAGTTGCGCTTTAATAGACGCCATTAGAGAGAGGTAGATGGAGGGGGTGGGAAGGAAGGGTGTAAGAGCCTGCAGGACTCTTTGTCACTGTGTAAGACAGTAAGGGGTCTAGTTACTAAGCAGTGTTAGAAGACAGAGTGAAAAGTGATAAGGTGCCAGCCAATCAGCTCTTAACTGCCATCTCACAGGCTGTGTTTGAAAAATGACAGTTGGGAGCTGATTGGCTGGCACCTTATCACTTTTCACTCTGTCTCCTAACACTGCTTAGTAAATAGACCCCTAAGTGTTTGTTAGCAACTGCTATACAGTGCAAACTGCAAAGAGTCTATTGTCAATGGGCCTGATTCAGCACGGATCGCAACTGTGATCCCAGCTGCGTAATCGCACGCAATGCTGCTGGGAAAATATGGTAATGTCTGTCACAGCTCAGCCAGCATAGAGACGCCCACTGCTGCCTTCTCACATCGGTAATACCTCGCAGTCCTGCGTATACATCGATAACATCGGAGCACATCGGCCTGTCAGGCGCAATTACAGCAGCTCTGACCCATCGCAGAAACTGCAAGTCTCGTCGCGCGCAGTGAGCGCGCAAGCTGTGTAGGCAACTGCAATGGGTAATTTATGCACGCCCCTGCAACGGTGTTCAAATGGACAGACACGCCTGAGTTTCTACACCCACTCCCCCGTCACCACCCCCAAACGCTCATGGCCTGTCATTCACTCTGGGGTGGATTCCTGTCTCCGTGCGTAATTGCAGTGCGATTGCCGCACATTCGCAGAGCGGTGGAAGCGCAGTACGCAACAATCGGCTCATCTGCGTACGCGGTTGCAATTGCGATCTGTGCTGGAACAGGCCCATTGTGTATAAGACATTGCAATTCACCTGCAATCCATTGCAAACAGGCTCTTATGTATGTTTGTTAGAAGTGAGCTGCACTTACACTTGTTTTTCACAAGGAAACCTTTCTACACTGCACATGCACGACCTGTGCAACTTACTGAGTTTCTAAGTGTGGCAGTACTGTGCAGATGCGGATCCCCTGGAAGCAGTGTGTGCAGATAAAGGGTCTCATGAAAATAAACCTGGAGCCAGTGTCGGACTGGAGCATGAAAGGCCTACTGGGGAATGCAGTGGTAGGGGCCCATGCTTAAGGGGTGTGGTTATCCATCAGAGGGGGTGTGGCCAGTCGCCCAAAATGCTTGGCTAATCAATAGGTGTAGATTCTATAGAAGGGAACCAATCACCCATATTGATCAGTGGTACTGGTCCACCAGATAACTGACCATCTAATAGAGTAACAATGTATAATTTGAGGTCTGGAACCTGACACCTTGAAGAGGGGGTGGGCCCTTAGGCCGTGGGGCCCACCGGGGATTTCCCCTGTACCCCTGTGGGCCAGTCCAAGCCTGCCTGGAGCGCACGCTGTACCGTGCTAAGCTGAGTGCATGCAGAGACATGAACGAGTACATATTGGCAAGATGCTGTCTGTATCTCAGCAATTGGCATTGTGAGGAATATAGCGATATGGCACATTATTATTATTATAGTTTTCATATGATACAGTGAGTTTGTTTCTTATTAATTTGTTGTTAAAACTCTGGCCCCTCACAGAATAATAGGATGCTAATTTCTTATGACTCACGTGATAACTATTCTTTTGACGTGTACAGGGCAGTAATGCATTTTGGTTAAAGTCCTGTCGTAATAGCCCAGGTAATAGGGCCCATACACCTAGACGACCAGCATAAGATCCGATTCATATACGATTTTCCTACGACTCCCCTGAGCTCCCTGGCAGTCCCGGCAGCACGTTTGTTGTTTTTCTTTAGCACACGGTCTGTCGTAAGATCGATCATGTGTCTCACAGGCTCATAAGGGAAACAGTCATTGAAATGCCACACGATGTATCGCATGAACAAAGTAAACGGCATGATCTGGACACGATAAGATGGAGCATATGTGCTGCACATCTGATCATAAGATCCGATTCTAGGAGCATCGGATCTGATCTTACTAAGAAAAGACACGATTTTCACAAGATCCATCTTGTGACTTGTCGAAAATCGTACAATCAGCCCGAAATCGTGTAGGTGTATAGGGGCCTTAACGGAATTAAAAGGCAAGACAAGGTTTTCATTAGCATGCTGATTCCTCTCAGGGGAGGATATGTAGAGGTCATTAGCATGCTGATTCCACTCAGGGGAGGATATGTAGATGTCATTAGCATGCTGATTCCACTCAGGGGAGGATATGTAGAGTTCATTAGCATGCTGATTCCACTCAGGGGAGGATATGTAGATGTCATTAGCATGCTGATTCCACTCAGGGGAGGATATGTAGAGTTCATTAGCATGCTGATTCCTCTCAGGGGAGGATATGTAGATGTCATTAGCATGCTGATTCCTCTCAGGGGAGGATATGTAGATGTCATTAGCATGCTGATTCCACTCAGGGGAGGATATGTAGATGTCATTAGCATGCTGATTCCTCTCAGGGGAGGATATGTAGATGTCATTAGCATGCTGATTCCTCTCAGGGGAGGATATGTAGATGTCATTAGCATGCTGATTCCTCTCAGGGGAGGATATGTAGATGTCATTAGCATGCTGATTCCTCTCAGGGGAGGATATGTAGATGTCATTAGCATGCTGATTCCTCTCAGGGGAGGATATGTAGATGTCATTAGCATGCTGATTCCTCTCAGGGGAGGATATGTAGTTGTCATTAGCATGCTGATTCCACTCAGGGGAGGATATGTAGATGTCATTAGCATGCTGATTCCTCTCAGGGGAGGATATGTAGATGTCATTAGCATGCTGATTCCTCTCAGGGGAGGATATGTAGTGGTCATTAGCATGCTGATTCCTCTCAGGGGAGGATATGTAGATGTCATTAGCATGCTGATTCCACTCAGGGGAGGATATGTAGATGTCATTAGCATGCTGATTCCTCTCAGGGGAGGATATGTAGATGTCATTAGCATGCTGATTCCTCTCAGGGGAGGATATGTAGATGTCATTAGCATGCTGATTCCACTCAGGGGAGAATATGTAGACATCATTAGCATGCTGATTACTCTCAGGGGAGGATATGTAGATGTCATTAGCATGCTGATTACTCTCAGGGGAGGATATGTAGATGTCATTAGCATGCTGATTCCTCTCAGGGGAGGATATGTAGATGTCATTAGCATGCTGATTACTCTCAGGGGAGGATATGTAGATGTCATTAGCATGCTGATTCCACTCAGGGGAGAATATGTAGAGGCTATTAGGATGCTGATTACTCTCAGGGGAGGATATGTAGATGTCATTAGCATGCTGATTCCTCTCAGGGGAGGATATGTAGAGGTCATTAGCATGCTGATTCCTCTCAGGGGAGGATATGTAGATGTCATTAGCATGCTGATTCCACTCAGGGGAGGATATGTAGACGTCATTAGCATGCTGATTCCTCTCAGGGGAGGATATGTAGAGGTCATTAGCATGCTGATTCCACTCAGGGAGGATATGTAGACGTCATTAGCATGCTGATTCCACTCAGGGGAGGATATGTAGACATCATTAGCATGCTGATTCCTCTCAGGGGAGGATATGTGGAGGTCATTAGCATGCTGATTCCTCTCAGGGGAGGATATGTAGATGTCATTAGCATGCTGATTCCTCTCAGGGGAGAATATGTAGAGGCTATTAGCATGCTGATTCCTCTCAGGGGAGGATATGTAGAGGTCATTAGCATGCTGATTCCTCTCAGGGGAGAATATGTAGAGTTTATTAGCATGCTGATTCCACTCAGGGGAGGATATGTAAAGTTCATTAGCATGCTGATTCCACTCAGGGGAGAATATGTAGAGGTTATTAGGATGTATCTCTCTGAGGGATGTTGTGAATTTACAAACGATCGGGATGCCGGCACCGCTATCCTGACCCACGGGCAGAACACTGGCGCCGGAATCCCGATATCAGTTGAGATTCTGATGCCAGAATCCTGACAGCTGGCATCCTAATCATAAGAGAGGCTTAGGCACTACGGGGGAGTTAGGGTTAGGCTGCGGACAGGGGGGGTTAGGTTTAGGCACCACAGGGGGGTTAAGCTGAGGGAGGGGGTGGTTAGGGTTAGGCTGCGGACAGGAGTGGTTAGGTTTAGGCACCACTGAGGGGAGGTTAGGGCTAGGTACTAAGGGAGGGAGGGTTACATTTAGGCACTAACAGGGAGGGTTAGGGTGCTGAGGGGAGGGTTGGCATTAAGAAAGGGAGGGTTAGGGAGTGAAGAGGGGAGGGTTACATTTAGGCACTAACAGGGAGAGTTAGGGTGCGGGAGGGAGGGTTAGGGGGTGAAGGGGGAGGGTTAGGATACTTACCTAGCCTCTGTCGGGATTCTGAGCATCGGGATGCCGCTGTCTGTGTTTTGACAGCCAACTACCTGACTGACGGTTTCCCATACCCAACCCCTCTCTGAGAGCATCCTATGACCAGGAACCTAATTACATAAGGTGTATTAGTTTGGTGTATTAGTTAGGCCTGTGAAGCAGGAAACCATACACAGCAGGCATCTGCAGGTATAAACAAAGACTGGGCAAACCAATGTGTATGACGTCTGACCTTACATGTGAATACACAGAGAGCAGAGATTAAAAAGTAGTTTATGAGGTTTTGGATAGAAAATGAATCTCTCTCTAATCACTAGGAGCGGCTAACTTTCCATAACGAGGTATCACGCCTATTCGCAGGTTAGTTGTGATTTTCAAATCATTCCGAAGTATAGTTTCAGAGATATTAGATATATCAACAACATCACAAACACATGAAATTTATACTCATATGATAGTTAAAATAAGGAAAATGAAGGTGAACCCCCATATTTAAGGTAATCCTTCCACAGGGGACGTTATGATGAATTATTGGATTTTAAATTAAAAACAGATTTAGCAGTCTGGGAGGGTCATAGACATCATCCTAGGTGTGATGCTCTGCTGATAAAAGGTATTGGAGTCCTTTGTTCTGCGTTCAAACTGATGGGTCAATGTTGCGTAAAAGTTTAACCTGCACTTCATGCATTTCTTACCGTTCATTCTGGACAGATGTATCTATGTATCTGTAAGTTTACACCTTTTTTTATTTGTAAATTGCTATAAATGTACTGTATGTACTCTGTAACCATTTTTCTTTGTAGCATTCTTATTAACTAAGCATTGCACTTATTTTGTAAATAAAGCAATAAAGCATTCTTTATTAGTTTATTTCATATATACTCTAAAACCCAGTCTTTGAAGAGATTATTAGACTGCTAGGGTGACGCTACATCTATTGTTAGATGCTAAAAACAGGAGCGGTCTCAGCGAACTGTGTGGTTGTCTGTGATGCCCGGTCTGCGCAATGGGGATAGAGGTTAAGCGACAACTGTTGAATTGCTAGAAGCAGCTAGCAACAGATTAACTGAGTAGGAAGCCTCCACAATTGTTGGTTAAATAGAGGTCCGATGGCATTTCCATCGGTGGTGGGAGTGGTATTCGTATTAGGGTGCTCTGTCTTTAGCAGAGTACCACCCCAAGGGCAGGCATACTTCCGTGAGACACCTGTGTACTGCGCATGTGCGATCTGCGCCACCTAATGTGTTGAGTGTCGCAGTACTGTGCACAGTACTTAGCTCCTCTGAGGGTGAGACCTATTGCCACGTTACCATCACTATGCACCCATCATTACCATGTAAGTGTATTACCGCTGTTACCATCACTATTTACCCTTCATTACCATGTATATGTATTACCGCTGTTACCATCACTATTCACCCTTCATTACCATGTAAGTGTATTACCTCTGTTACCATCACTATTCCCCCTTCATTACCATGTAAGTGTATTACCACTGTTACCATCACTATTCACCCATCATTACCATGTAAGTGTATTACCACTGTTACCAGGGTCGTAGCTAGGGTAGTGGGGCCGGTGCCGTGGCACAGGGCACCGCAGGGGGGGGGTGGGGCAATGCTCTTTCTGGCACATGGCACCAAAAGTCTAGTTACGTCTTTGACTGTTACCATCACTATTCACCCTTCATTACCATGTAAGTGTATTACCGCTGTTACCATCACTATTCACCCTTCATTACCATGTAAGTGTATTACCGCATTACCATCACTATTCACCCTTCATTACCATGTAAGTGTATTACCGCTGTTACCATCACTATTCACCCTTCATTACCATGTAAGTGTATTACCGCTGTTACCATCACTATTCACCCTTCATTACCATGTAAGTGTATTACCGCATTACCATCACTATTCACCCTTCATTACCATGTAAGTGTATTACCACTGTTACCTTCACTATGCACCCTTCATTACCATGTAAGTGTATTACCGCTGTTACCATCACTATTCACCCTTCATTACCATGTAAGTGTATTACAGCATTTCCATCACTATTCACCCTTCATTACCATGTAAGTGTATTACCGCTGTTACCATCACTATGCACCCTTCATTACCATGTAAGTGTATTACCGCATTACCATCACTATTCACCCTTCATTACCATGTAAGTGTATTACCACTGTTACCATCATTATTCACCCTTCATTACCATGTAAGTGTATTACCGCTGTTACCATCACTATTCACCCTTCATTACCATGTAAGTGTATTACCGCTGTTACCATCACTATTCACCCTTCATTACCATGTAAGTGTATTACCGCTGTTACCATCACTATGCACCCATCATTACCATGTAAGTGTATTACCGCATTACCATCACTATTCACCCTTCATTACCATGTAAGTGTATTACCGCTGTTACCATCACTATTCACCCTTCTTTACCATGTAAGTGTATTACCGCTGTTACCATCACTATTCACCCTTCATTACCATGTAAGTGTATTACCGCTCTTGCCATCACTATTCACCCTTCATTACCATGTAAGGGTATTACCGCTGTTACCACCACTATTCCCCCTTCATTACCATGTAAGTGTATTACCGCTGTTACCATCACTATTCACCCATCATTACCATGTAAGTGTATTACAGCTGTTACCACCACTATTCCCCCTTCATTACCATGTAAGTGTATTACCACTGTTACCATCACTATTCACCCTTCATTACCATGTAAGTGTATTACCGCTGTTACCATCACTATTCACCCTTCATTACCATGTAAGTGTATTACCGCTGTTACCATCACTATTCATCCTTCATTACCATGTAAGTGTATTACCGCTGTTACCATCACTATTCACCCTTCATTACTATGTAAGTGCATTACCGTTGTCACCATCACTATTCAGCCTTCATTACCATGTAAGCGTATTACCGCTGTCACCATCACTATTCACCCTTCAATACCATGTAAGTGCATTACCGCTGTCACCATCACTATTCACCCTTCATTACCATGTAAGTGTATTACCGCTGTTACCATCACTATTCATCCTTCATTAACATGTAAGTGTATTACCGCTGTTACCATCACTATTCATCCTTCATTACCATGTAAGTGTATTACCGCTGTCACCATCACTATTCATCCTTCATTACCATGTAAGCGTATTACCACTGTTACTATCACTATTCACCCTTCATTACCATGTAAGTGTATTACCGCTGTTTCCATCACTATTCACCCTTCATTACCATGTAAGTGTATTATCGCTGTCACCATCACTATTCACCCTTCATTACCATGTAAGTGTATTACCGCTGTTACCATCACTATTCACCCTTCATTACCATGTAAGTGTATTACCGCTGTTACCATCACTATTCATCCTTCATTACCATGTAAGTGTATTACCGCTGTTACCATCACTATTCACCCTTCATTACCATGTAAGTGTATTACCACTGTTACCATCACTATTCAACCTTCATTACCATGTAAGTGTATTACCACTGTTACCATCACTATTCACCCTTCATTACCATGTAAGTGTATTACCGCTGTTACCATCACTATTCAACCTTCATTACCATGTATGTGTATTACCGCATTACCATCACTATTCACCCTTCATTACCATGTAAGTGTATTACTGCTGTTACCATCACTATGCACCCTTCATTACCATGTAAGTGTATTACTGCTGTTACCATCACTATTCACCCTTCATTACCATGTAAGTGTATTACTGCTGTTACCATCACTATTCACCCTTCATTACCATGTAAGTGTATTACTGCTGTTACCATCACTATTCACCCTTCATTACCATGTAAGTGTATTACCACTGTTACCATCACTATTCACCCTTCATTACCATGTAAGTGTATTACTGTTGTTACCATCACTATTCACCCTTCATTACCATGTAAGTGTATTACTGCTGTTACCATCACTATTCACCCTTCATTTCCATGTAAGTGTATTACTGCTGTTACCATCACTATGCACCCTTCATTACCATGTAAGTGTATTACCACTGTTACCATCACTATTCCCCCTTCATTACCATGTAAGTGTATTACCGCTGTTAACATCACTATGCACCATTCATTACCATGTAAGTGTACCCTTCATTACCATGTAAGTGTATTACCACTGTTACCATCACTATTCACCCTTCATTACCATGTAAGTGTATTACCTCTGTTACCATCACTATTCCCCCTTCATTACCATGTAAGTGTATTACCGCTGTTAACATCACTATGCACCATTCATTACCATGTAAGTGTATTACCGCTGTTACCATCACTATTCACCCTTCATTACCATGTAAGTGTATTACCGCTGTTACCATCACTATTCACCCTTCATTACCATGTAAGTGTATTACCGCATTACCATCACTATTCACCCTTCATTACCATGTAAGTGTATTACCGCTGTTACCACCACTATTCCCCCTTCATTACCATGTAAGTGTATTACCGCTGTTACCATCACTATTCACCCTTCATTACCATATAAGTGTATTACCGCTGTTACCACCACTATTCCCCCTTCATTACCATGTAAGTGTATTACTGCTGTTACCATCACTATTCAACCTTCATTACCATGTAAGTGTATTACCACTGTTACCATCACTATTCATCCTTCATTACCATGTAAGTGTATTACCGCTGTTACCATCACTATTCAACCTTCATTACCATGTAAGTGTATTACCGCTGTTACCATCACTATTCACCCTTCATTACCATGTAAGTGTATTACCGCTGTTACTATCACTATTCACCCTTGTCGAAGCTGGATTATTGGCTGAGACAAGATCAGTTTAAAATTGAATCGCAGCAACACCATCTTGCGACTGGCCGCAAGACGCCATTTTGCAAATGACCGCTGAAGCGCCATTTTAGATAAACTCACTCTTTAGTACATGTGGCGATATTACTATTAGCATCATGCAATTGCATCTGAGACCATCGCCATAAGTTACGGCGATTCACCAAAAGCCCATTTCATGACTTTACGTAGTTTGGGTGCTCTGGATAAAGTGTATATTATTATAATTCCCCTAAAGGATATATTGCATTAGCTTAACAGAGCAAATGGCCACGTGACAACTAGCCTGTGTAGACAAGCTTCCTGAATACAACGTCTGCTCTCACTCCAGGTGGCCCTGCTCGAATACACACCTTACATTAGCAGGCTTCCTGCAATAAAAATACCTTCAAAGCCAAAAGTGTTATCTTAGGTTTTGGGTCTTGTAGCTGTGCTAATTTGCATTTACACAAGAGTCTGGGAGAACAAAGGACTTTACTTTTGAGCCTGGGAAGGGTGGGGGCTGCTGAGAGAGGGGGGCGTGTGGAACTATAAAGATCAGCATTCCACACTGCTAGGTGTTCACTTAGTTTAAGTGAGATGTAAGGGCACCATTTCTCATACACACATTAATACGCACAATTGCGCTGGTAACTAATCGCATATTAGCGAATGCATAAGATCCTATATGAAAACGCTGTTCATTAGCTTTATGCGCACGCATCTGCTTCAAGTTAACTAGCGTCTTTATATCAAACCCCGCATACTCACACATTACATATCCACATACAAGGTTCCATAAGCTTTAAGGGATAAGATTTATGTTCGTTCATTTAGTATAAATGCTGTGAAATAAAGATTATTTGGTAACTAAGGTTTTATACATGCTAAGTATGCCGTGTTTGGTATTGTACTGATGCGTACTCTTTCAAGAGAATTCCGGTATTATCGGTGTGGAGATCGCATCATGCATTCTCAACTTATGGACCGCAGAGACTTCAAGCAAGAAAATGTATATAATATGAACAACTGTTAGGATGTTACATGGGGCGGGAAACCAGAGACCCTCAGTTGTTGGATGCTAGGTTGTGTCTATTTGAATCAGCCTGTTAAATGCTCTGTAACAGATGTATCCCCCTTGGGAACCAATGGCATCAGCAACAAACTTCTCTATTGTGTTGTCTATTTCTGGGGGGTATAAATATGTGTGTTCCAACACTGGGTCTTAGTCTTCTTGCTGAATACTGATTGATGAAGGGGTTTCTTGCTGATGCCTAACATCTGGTCCGGAAGCACTGCATATGTATAGTATACTTGGGTCTGTATAATTCCTTTGCGCCGAATTGTGTCTGGATCAATAGCATGTAACTGACTGTACTTTTACTTGAATAATACTTGTGCTTTGGAACCACAGATTCCAGGTCTGAAGTCTTTATTTAATGTATGACTGCGTATGCAAATTAGCGTCATCCTTAGAAGGTATAGGCAGGATATTAGAAGGTATAGGAAGGAGTGTATAGAGGTTGTAATATAGATTCCTTACCCTTCATTACCATGTAAGTGTATTACCGCTGTTACCATCACTATTCACCCTTCATTACCATGTAAGTGTATTACCACTGTTACCATCACTATTCACCCTTCATTACCATGTAAGTGTATTACCACTGTTACCATAACTATTCAACCTTCATTACCATGTAAGTGTATTACCACTGTTACCATCACTATTCACCCTTCTTTACCATGTAAGTGTATTACCGCTGTTACCATCACTATTCACCCTTCTTTACCATGTAAGTGTATTACCGCTGTTACTATCACTATTCACCCTTTATTACCATGTAAGTGTATTACCGCATTACCATAACTATTCACCCTTCATTGCCATGTAAGTGTATTACCGCTGTTACCATCACTATTCACCCTTCATTACCATGTAAGTGTATTACCGCTGTTACCATCACTATTCAACCTTCATTACCATGTAAGTGTATTACCACTGTTACCATCACTATTCATCCTTCATTACATGTAAGTGTATTACCGCTGTTACCATCACTATTCACCCTTCATTACCATGTATGTGTATTACCACTGTTACTATCACTATTCAACCTTCATTACCATGTAAGTGTATTACCGCTGTTACCATCACTATTCAACCTTCATTACCATGTAAGTGTATTACCACTGTTACCGTCACTATTCACCCTTCATTACCATGTAAGTGTATTACTGCTGTTATCATCACTATTCACCCTTCATTACCATGTAAGTGTATTACCACTGTTACTATCACTATTCACCCTTGTCGAAGCTGGATTATTGGCTGAGACAAGATCAGTTTAAAATTGAATCGCAGCAACACCATCTTGCGACTGGCCGCAAGACTCCATTTTGCGAATGACCGCTGAAGCGCCATTTTAGATAAACTCACTCTTTAGTACATGTGGCGATATTACTATTAGCATCATGCAATTGCATCTGTGACCATCGCCATAAGTTACGGCGATTCACCAACAGCCCATTTCATGACTTTACGTAGTTTCGGTGCTCTGGATAAAGTGTATATTATTATAATTCCCCTAAAGGATATATTGCATTAGCTGAACAGAACAAATGGCCACGTGACAACTAGCCTGTGTAGACAAGCTTCCTGGATACAAGGTCTGCTCTCACTCCAGGTGGCCCTGCTCGAATACACACCTTACATTAGCAGGCTTCCTGCAATAAAAATATCTTCAAAGCCAAGAGTGTTATCTTAGGTTTTGGGTCTTGTAGCTGTGCTAATTTGTATTTACACAAGAGTCTGGGAGAACAAAGGACTTTACTTTTGAGCCTGGGAAGGATGGGGCTGCTATGAGAGGGGGGCATGTGGAACTATAAAGATCAGCATTCCACACTGCTAGGTGTTCTCTTAGTTTAAGTGAGATGTAAGTGCACCATTTCTCATACACACATTAATACGCACAATTGCACTGGTAACTAATCGCATATTAGCGTATGCATAAGATCCTATATGAAAACGCTGTTCATTAGCTTTATGCGCACGCATCTGCTCCAAGTTAACTAGCGTCTTTATATCAAACCCCGCATACTCACACATTACATATCCACATACAAGGTTCCATAAGCTTTAAGGGATAAGATTTATGTTCGTTCATTTAGTATAAATGCTGTGAAATAAAGATCATTTGGTAACTAAGGTTTTATACATGCTAAGTAAGCCGTGTTTGGTTTTGTACTGATGCGTACTCTTTCAAGAGAATTCCGGTATTATCGGTGTGGAGATCGCATCATGCATTCTCAACTTATGGACCGCAGAGACTTCAAGCAACAAAATGTATATAATATGAACAACTGTTAGGATGTTACATGGGGCGGGAAACCAGAGACCCTCAGTTGTTGGATGCTAGGTTGTGTCTATTTGAATCAGCCTGTTAAATGCTCTGTAACAGATGTATCCCCCTTGGGAACCAATGGCATCAGCAACAAACTTCTCTATTGTGTTGTCTATTTCTGGGGGGTATAAATATGTGTGTTCCAACACTGGGCCTTAGTCTTCTTGCTGAATACTGATTGATGAAGGGGTTTCTTGCTGATGCCTAACATCTGGTCCGGAAGCACTGCATATGTATAGTATACTTGGGTCTGTATAATTCCTTTGCGCCGAATTGTGTCTGGATCAATAGCGTGTAACTGACTGTACTTTTACTTGAATAATACTTGTGCTTTGGAACCACAGATTCCAGGTCTGAAGTCTTTATTTACTGTATGATTGCGTACTCAAATTAGCGTCATCCTTAGAAGGTATAGGCAGGATATTAGAAGGTATAGGAAGGAGTGTATAGAGGTTCTAATATAGATTCCTTAACCTTCATTACCCTGTAAGTGTATTACCGCTGTTACCATCACTATTCACCCTTCATTACCATGTAAGTGTATTACCTCTGTTACCATCACTATTCACCCTTCATTACCATGTAAGTGTATTACCGCTGTTACCATCACTATTCACCCTTCATTACCATGTAAGTGTATTACCGCTGTTACCATCACTATTCACCCTTCATTACCATGTAAGTGTATTACCGCTGTTACCATCACTATTCAACCTTCATTACCATGTAAGTGTATTACCGCTGTTACCATCACTATTCAACCTTCATTACCATGTAAGTGTATTACCACTGTTACCGTCACTATTCACCCTTCATTACCATGTAAGTGTATTACTGCTGTTATCATCACTATTCACCCTTCATTACCATGTAAGTGTATTACCACTGTTACTATCACTATTCACCCTTGTCGAAGCTGGATTATTGGCTGAGACAAGATCAGTTTAAAATTGAATCGCAGCAACACCATCTTGCGACTGGCCGCAAGACGCCATTTTGCGAATGACCGCTGAAGCGCCATTTTAGATAAACTCACTCTTTAGTACATGTGGCGATATTACTATTAGCATCATGCAATTGCATCTGTGACCATCGCCATAAGTTACGGCGATTCACCAACAGCCCATTTCATGACTTTACGTAGTTTCGGTGCTCTGGATAAAGTGTATATTATTATAATTCCCCTAAAGGATATATTGCATTAGCTGAACAGAACAAATGGCCACGTGACAACTAGCCTGTGTAGACAAGCTTCCTGGATACAAGGTCTGCTCTCACTCCAGGTGGCCCTGCTCGAATACACACCTTACATTAGCAGGCTTCCTGCAATAAAAATATCTTCAAAGCCAAGAGTGTTATCTTAGGTTTTGGGTCTTGTAGCTGTGCTAATTTGCATTTACACAAGAGTCTGGGAGAACAAAGGACTTTACTTTTGAGCCTGGGAAGGGTGGGGGCTGCTGAGAGAGGGGGGCGTGTGGAACTATAAAGATCAGCATTCCACACTGCTAGGTGTTCACTTAGTTTAAGTGAGATGTAAGGGCACCATTTCTCATACACACATTAATACGCACAATTGCGCTGGTAACTAATCGCATATTAGCGAATGCATAAGATCCTATATGAAAACGCTGTTCATTAGCTTTATGCGCACGCATCTGCTTCAAGTTAACTAGCGTCTTTATATCAAACCCCGCATACTCACACATTACATATCCACATACAAGGTTCCATAAGCTTTAAGGGATAAGATTTATGTTCGTTCATTTAGTATAAATGCTGTGAAATAAAGATTATTTGGTAACTAAGGTTTTATACATGCTAAGTATGCCGTGTTTGGTATTGTACTGATGCGTACTCTTTCAAGAGAATTCCGGTATTATCGGTGTGGAGATCGCATCATGCATTCTCAACTTATGGACCGCAGAGACTTCAAGCAACAAAATGTATATAATATGAACAACTGTTAGGATGTTACATGGGGCGGGAAACCAGAGACCCTCAGTTGTTGGATGCTAGGTTGTGTCTATTTGAATCAGCCTGTTAAATGCTCTGTAACAGATGTATCCCCCTTGGGAACCAATGGCATCAGCAACAAACTTCTCTATTGTGTTGTCTATTTCTGGGGGGTATAAATATGTGTGTTCCAACACTGGGTCTTAGTCTTCTTGCTGAATACTGATTGATGAAGGGGTTTCTTGCTGATGCCTAACATCTGGTCCGGAAGCACTGCATATGTATAGTATACTTGGGTCTGTATAATTCCTTTGCGCCGAATTGTGTCTGGATCAATAGCGTGTAACTGACTGTACTTTTACTTGAATAATACTTGTGCTTTGGAACCACAGATTCCAGGTCTGAAGTCCTTTATTTAATGTATGACTGCGTATGCAAATTAGCGTCATCCTTAGAAGGTATAGGCAGGATATTAGAAGGTATAGGAAGGAGTGTATAGAGGTTGTAATATAGATTCCTTACCCTTCATTACCATGTAAGTGTATTACCGCTGTTACCATCACTATTCACCCTTCATTACCATGTAAGTGTATTACCACTGTTACCATCACTATTCACCCTTCATTACCATGTAAGTGTATTACCACTGTTACCATAACTATTCAACCTTCATTACCATGTAAGTGTATTACCACTGTTACCATCACTATTCACCCTTCTTTACCATGTAAGTGTATTACCGCTGTTACCATCACTATTCACCCTTCTTTACCATGTAAGTGTATTAACCGCTGTTACTATCACTATTCACCCTTTATTACCATAAGTGTATTACCGCATTACCATAACTATTCACCCTTCATTGCCATGTAAGTGTATTACCGCTGTTACCATCACTATTCACCCTTCATTACCATGTAAGTGTATTACCGCTGTTACCATCACTATTCAACCTTCATTACCATGTAAGTGTATTACCACTGTTACCATCACTATTCATCCTTCATTACATGTAAGTGTATTACTGCTGTTACCATCACTATTCACCCTTCATTACCATGTATGTGTATTACCACTGTTACTATCACTATTCAACCTTCATTACCATGTAAGTGTATTACTGCTGTTACCATCACTATTCAACCTTCATTACCATGTAAGTGTATTACCACTGTTACCGTCACTATTCACCCTTCATTACCATGTAAGTGTATTACTGCTGTTATCATCACTATTCACCCTTCATTACCATGTAAGTGTATTACCACTGTTACTATCACTATTCACCCTTGTCGAAGCTGGATTATTGGCTGAGACAAGATCAGTTTAAAATTGAATCGCAGCAACACCATCTTGCGACTGGCCGCAAGACGCCATTTTGCGAATGACCGCTGAAGCGCCATTTTAGATAAACTCACTCTTTAGTACATGTGGCGATATTACTATTAGCATCATGCAATTGCATCTGTGACCATCGCCATAAGTTACGGCGATTCACCAACAGCCCATTTCATGACTTTACGTAGTTTCGGTGCTCTGGATAAAGTGTATATTATTATAATTCCCCTAAAGGATATATTGCATTAGCTGAACAGAACAAATGGCCACGTGACAACTAGCCTGTGTAGACAAGCTTCCTGGATACAAGGTCTGCTCTCACTCCAGGTGGCCCTGCTCGAATACACACCTTACATTAGCAGGCTTCCTGCAATAAAAATATCTTCAAAGCCAAGAGTGTTATCTTAGGTTTTGGGTCTTGTAGCTGTGCTAATTTGTATTTACACAAGAGTCTGGGAGAACAAAGGACTTTACTTTTGAGCCTGGGAAGGATGGGGCTGCTATGAGAGGGGGGCATGTGGAACTATAAAGATCAGCATTCCACACTGCTAGGTGTTCTCTTAGTTTAAGTGAGATGTAAGTGCACCATTTCTCATACACACATTAATACGCACAATTGCACTGGTAACTAATCGCATATTAGCGTATGCATAAGATCCTATATGAAAACGCTGTTCATTAGCTTTATGCGCACGCATCTGCTCCAAGTTAACTAGCGTCTTTATATCAAACCCCGCATACTCACACATTACATATCCACATACAAGGTTCCATAAGCTTTAAGGGATAAGATTTATGTTCGTTCATTTAGTATAAATGCTGTGAAATAAAGATCATTTGGTAACTAAGGTTTTATACATGCTAAGTAAGCCGTGTTTGGTTTTGTACTGATGCGTACTCTTTCAAGAGAATTCCGGTATTATCGGTGTGGAGATCGCATCATGCATTCTCAACTTATGGACCGCAGAGACTTCAAGCAACAAAATGTATATAATATGAACAACTGTTAGGATGTTACATGGGGCGGGAAACCAGAGACCCTCAGTTGTTGGATGCTAGGTTGTGTCTATTTGAATCAGCCTGTTAAATGCTCTGTAACAGATGTATCCCCCTTGGGAACCAATGGCATCAGCAACAAACTTCTCTATTGTGTTGTCTATTTCTGGGGGGTATAAATATGTGTGTTCCAACACTGGGTCTTAGTCTTCTTGCTGAATACTGATTGATGAAGGGGTTTCTTGCTGATGCCTAACATCTGGTCCGGAAGCACTGCATATGTATAGTATACTTGGGTCTGTATAATTCCTTTGCGCCGAATTGTGTCTGGATCAATAGCGTGTAACTGACTGTACTTTTACTTGAATAATACTTGTGCTTTGGAACCACAGATTCCAGGTCTGAAGTCTTTATTTACTGTATGATTGCGTACTCAAATTAGCGTCATCCTTAGAAGGTATAGGCAGGATATTAGAAGGTATAGGAAGGAGTGTATAGAGGTTCTAATATAGATTCCTTAACCTTCATTACCCTGTAAGTGTATTACCGCTGTTACCATCACTATTCACCCTTCATTACCATGTAAGTGTATTACCTCTGTTACCATCACTATTCACCCTTCATTACCATGTAAGTGTATTACCGCTGTTACCATCACTATTCACCCTTCATTACCATGTAAGTGTATTACCGCTGTTACCATCACTATTCACCCTTCATTACCATGTAAGTGTATTACCGCTGTTACCATCACTATTCAACCTTCATTACCATGTAAGTGTATTACCGCTGTTACCATCACTATTCAACCTTCATTACCATGTAAGTGTATTACCACTGTTACCGTCACTATTCACCCTTCATTACCATGTAAGTGTATTACTGCTGTTATCATCACTATTCACCCTTCATTACCATGTAAGTGTATTACCACTGTTACTATCACTATTCACCCTTGTCGAAGCTGGATTATTGGCTGAGACAAGATCAGTTTAAAATTGAATCGCAGCAACACCATCTTGCGACTGGCCGCAAGACGCCATTTTGCGAATGACCGCTGAAGCGCCATTTTAGATAAACTCACTCTTTAGTACATGTGGCGATATTACTATTAGCATCATGCAATTGCATCTGTGACCATCGCCATAAGTTACGGCGATTCACCAACAGCCCATTTCATGACTTTACGCAGTTTCGGTGCTCTGGATAAAGTGTATATTATTATAATTCCCCTAAAGGATATATTGCATTAGCTGAACAGAACAAATGGCCACGTGACAACTAGCCTGTGTAGACAAGCTTCCTGGATACAAGGTCTGCTCTCACTCCAGGTGGCCCTGCTCGAATACACACCTTACATTAGCAGGCTTCCTGCAATAAAAATATCTTCAAAGCCAAGAGTGTTATCTTAGGTTTTGGGTCTTGTAGCTGTGCTAATTTGTATTTACACAAGAGTCTGGGAGAACAATGGACTTTACTTTTGAGCCTGGGAAGGATGGGGCTGCTATGAGAGGGGGGCATGTGGAACTATAAAGATCAGCATTCCACACTGCTAGGTGTTCTCTTAGTTTAAGTGAGATGTAAGTGCACCATTTCTCATACACACATTAATACGCACAATTGCACTGGTAACTAATCGCATATTAGCGTATGCATAAGATCCTATATGAAAACGCTGTTCATTAGCTTTATGCGCACGCATCTGCTCCAAGTTAACTAGCGTCTTTATATCAAACCCCGCATACTCACACATTACATATCCACATACAAGGTTCCATAAGCTTTAAGGGATAAGATTTATGTTCGTTCATTTAGTATAAATGCTGTGAAATAAAGATCATTTGGTAACTAAGGTTTTATACATGCTAAGTAAGCCGTGTTTGATTTTGTACTGATGCGTACTCTTTCAAGAGAATTCCGGTATTATCGGTGTGGAGATCGCATCATGCATTCTCAACTTATGGACCGCAGAGACTTCAAGCAACAAAATGTATATAATATGAACAACTGTTAGGATGTTACATGGGGCGGGAAACCAGAGACCCTCAGTTGTTGGATGCTAGGTTGTGTCTATTTGAATCAGCCTGTTAAATGCTCTGTAACAGATGTATCCCCCTTGGGAACCAATGGCATCAGCAACAAACTTCTCTATTGTGTTGTCTATTTCTGGGGGGTATAAATATGTGTGTTCCAACACTGGGTCTTAGTCTTCTTGCTGAATACTGATTGATGAAGGGGTTTCTTGCTGATGCCTAACATCTGGTCCGGAAGCACTGCATATGTATAGTATACTTGGGTCTGTATAATTCCTTTGCGCCGAATTGTGTCTGGATCAATAGCGTGTAACTGACTGTACTTTTACTTGAATAATACTTGTGCTTTGGAACCACAGATTCCAGGTCTGAAGTCTTTATTTACTGTATGATTGCGTACTCAAATTAGCGTCATCCTTAGAAGGTATAGGCAGGATATTAGAAGGTATAGGAAGGAGTGTATAGAGGTTCTAATATAGATTCCTTAACCTTCATTACCCTGTAAGTGTATTACCGCTGTTACCATCACTATTCACCCTTCATTACCATGTAAGTGTATTACCTCTGTTACCATCACTATTCACCCTTCATTACCATGTAAGTGTATTACCACTGTTACCATCACTATTCACCCTTCATTACCATGTAAGTGTATTACCGCTGTTACCATCACTATTCACCCTTCATTACCATGTAAGTGTATTACCGCTGTTACCATCACTATTCACCCTTCATTACCATGTAAGTGTATTACCGCTGTTACCATCACTATTCACCCTTCATTACCATGTAAGTGTGTTACCGCTGTTACCATCTCTATTCACCCTTCATTACCATGTAAGTGTGTTACCGCTGTTACCATCACTATTCACCCTTCATTACCATGTACGTGTATTACCGCTGTTACCATCACTATTCACCCTTCATTACCATGTAAGTGTATTACCGCTGTTACCATCACTATTCACCCTTCATTACCATGTAAGTGTGTTACCGCTGTTACCATCACTATTCACCCTTCATTACCATGTAAGTGTATTACCACTGATACCATCACTATTCACCCTTCATTACCATGTAAGTGTATTACTGCTGTTACCATCACTATTCACCCTTCATTACCATGTAAGTGTATTACCGCTGTTACCATCACTATTCACCCTTCATTACCATGTAAGTCTATTACCGCATTACCATCACTATTCACCCTTCATTACCATGTAAGTGTATTACCGGTTACCGCTGTTGCCATCACTATTCAACCTTCATTACCATGTAAGTGTGTTACCGCTGTTACTATCACTATTCACCCTTCATAACCATGTAAGTGTATTACCGCTGTTACCATCACTATTCACCCTTCATTACCATGTAAGCGTATTACTGCTGTTACCATCACTATTCACCCTTCATTACCATGTAAGTGTATTACCACTGATACCATCACTATTCACCCTTCATTACCATGTAAGTGTATTACTGCTGTTACCATCACTATTCACCCTTCATTACCATATAAGTGTATTACCGGTGTTACCATCACTATTCACCCTTCATTACCATGTAAATGTATTACCGCATTACCATCACTATTCACCCTTCATTACCATGTTAGTGTATTACAGCTGTTACCATCACTATTCAACCTTCATTACCATGTAAGTGTGTTACTGCTGTTACTATCACTATTCACCCTTCATTACCATGTAAGTGTATTACCGCTGTTACCATCACTATTCACCCTTCATTGCCATGTAAGCGTATTACTGCTGTTACCATCACTATTCACCCTTCATTACCATGTAAGTGTATTACCGCTGTTACCATCACTATTCACCCTTCATTACCATGTAAGTGTATTACTGCTGTTACCATCACTATTCACCCTTCATTACCATGTAAGTGTATTACCGCTGTCACCATCACTATTCACCCTTCATTACCATGTAAGTGTATAACCACTGTCACCATCACTATTCACCCTTCATTACCATGTAAGTGTATTACCGCTGTTACCATCACTATTCACCCTTCATTACCATGTAAGTGTATTACCGCTGTTACCATCACTATTCACCCTTCATTACCATGTAAGTGTATTACCTCTGTTACCATCACTATTCACCCTTCATTACCATGTAAGTGTATTACCACTGTTACCATCACTATTCACCCTTCATTACCATGTAAGTGTATTACCGCTGTTACCATCACTATTCACCCTTCATTACCATGTAAGTGTATTACCGCTGTTACCATCACTATTCACCCTTCATTACCATGTAAGTGTGTTACCGCTGTTACCATCACTATTCACCCTTCATTACCATGTAAGTGTGTTACCGCTGTTACCATCACTATTCACCCTTCATTACCATGTAAGTGTGTTACCGCTGTTACCATCACTATTCACCCTTCATTACCATGTACGTGTATTACCGCTGTTACCCTCACTATTCACCCTTCATTACCATGTAAGTGTTTTACCGCTGTTACCATCACTATTCACCCTTCATTACCATGTAAGTGTATTACCGCTGTTACCATCACTATTCACCCTTCATTACCATGTAAGTGTATTACCGCTGTTACCATCACTATTCACCCTTCATTACCATGTAAGTGTGTTACCGCTGTTACCATCACTATTCACCCTTCATTACCATGTAAGTGTATTACCACTGATACCATCACTATTCACCCTTCATTACCATGTAAGTGTATTACTGCTGTTACCATCACTATTCACCCTTCATTACCATGTAAGTGTATTACCGCTGTTACCATCACTATTCACCCTTCATTACCATGTAAGTCTATTACCACATTACCATCACTATTCACCCTTCATTACCATGTAAGTGTATTACCGCTGTTGCCATCACTATTCAACCTTCATTACCATGTAAGTGTGTTACCGCTGTTACTATCACTATTCACCCTTCATAACCATGTAAGTGTATTACCGCTGTTACCATCACTATTCACCCTTCATTACCATGTAAGCGTATTACCGCTGTTACCATCACTATTCACCCTTCATTACCATGTAAGTGTATTACCACTGATACCATCACTATTCACCCTTCATTACCATGTAAGTGTATTACCGCTGTTACCATCACTATTCACCCTTCATTACCATGTAAGTGTATTTCCGCTGTTACCATCACTATTCACCCTTCATTACCATGTAAGTGTATTACCGCATTACCATCACTATTCACCCTTCATTACCATGTAAGTGTATTACCGCTGCTACCATCACTATTCAACCTTCATTACCATGTAAGTGTGTTACCGCTGTTACTATCACTATTCACCCTTCATTACCATGTAAGTGTATTACCGCTGTTACCATCACTATTCACCCTTCATTACCATGTAAGCGTATTACCGCTGTTACCATCACTATTCACCCTTCATTACCATGTAAGCGTATTACCGCTGTTACCATCACTATTCACCCTTCATTACCATGTAAGTGTATTACCGCTGTTACCATCACTATTCACCCTTCATTACCATGTAAGTGTATTACCGCTGTCACCATCACTATTCATCCTTCATTACCATGTAAGTGTATTACCGCTGTCACCATCACTATTCACCCTTCATTACCATGTAAGTGTATTACCACTGATACTATCACTATTCACCCTTCATTACCATGTAAGTGTATTACCGCTGTTACCATCACTATTCACCCTTCATTATCATGTAAGTGTATTACCGCATTACCATCACTATTCACCCTTCATTACCATGTAAGTGTATTACCGCTGTTACCATCACTATTCAACCTTCATTACCATGTAAGTGTGTTACCGCTGTTACTATCACTATTCACCCTTCATAACCATGTAAGTGTATTACCGCTGTTACCATCACTATTCACCCTTCATTACCATGTAAGCGTATTACCGCTGTTACCATCACTATTCACCCTTCATTACCATGTAAGTGTATTACCACTGATACCATCACTATTCACCCTTCATTACCATGTAAGTGTATTACTGCTGTTACCATCACTATTCACCCTTCATTACCATGTAAGTGTATTACCGCTGTTACCATCACTATTCACCCTTCATTACCATGTAAGTGTATTACCGCATTACCATCACTATTCACCCTTCATTACCATGTAAGTGTATTACCGCTGTTACCATCACTATTCAACCTTCATTACCATGTAAGTGTGTTACCGCTGTTACTATCACTATTCACCCTTCATTACCATGTAAGTGTATTACCGCTGTTACCATCACTATTCACCCTTCATTACCATGTAAGTGTATTACCGCTGTTACCATCACTATTCACCCTTCATTACCATGTAAGCGTATTACTGCTGTTACCATCACTATTCACCCTTCATTACCATGTAAGTGTATTACCGCTGTCACCATCACTATTCATCCTTCATTACCATGTAAGTGGATTACCGCTATTACCATCACTATTCTCCCTTCATTACCATGTAAGTGTATTACCGCTGTCACCATCACTATTCACCCTTCATTAACATGTAAGTGTATTACCGCTGTTACCTTCACTATTCAGCCTTCATTACCATGTAAGTGTATTACCGCTATTACCATCACTATTCTCCCTTCATTACCATGTAAGTGTATTACCACTGTTACCATCACTATTCACCCTTCATTACCATGTAACTGTATTACCACTGATACCGTTGTTACCGATAAACCTGTGAGCCTTGTTAAGCAACTGCTGTGTGGACTAACCTCCATTACACATACCACTAGTACCTATTGCAATCACTCAGGTTCTACACCAATAGGTCATATCAAAATCACCTGTATATGAGGGCTGTCTTCCTGTGGAGACTCTCAGGGGCACTTCCTTCCTCTGTGAAAGACAGAGCTGAAGTTGCGCGGTAAAGCCAGGAATATGCAGTTGCACACTGCGGTCAGAAGTTGCGGGGTTATGCACCTTCGGCACTATAGAGTCCCGGCAGTAACAATAGAGAAGTATATACATGTGCACCAACTAGGCAATCCGAAAAACATGCACTGTTTAGGGTCTTGAGGATCGAGTTTCAGAAAATTTGGCTTAATGGATCCACACTCTCACAGCCATCATATTTTACGGAGATCACCAAATAATTCATTTTATGATGAAAATTATTTATTCGGTTCTCCTACAGGGGGAGATTTTTCAAGCCTTGGAGAATGATGAAGTGGAGAAGTTGCCCTAAGCAACCAATGCGCTTCCCACTGTCATGTATCTAGCACAGTCTTTGAAATGACAGTTACAAGCTACTTCCTCTGCGATGATACATAATTTAGTTTCTATATTCTTGTTCCAAGAATCTTGTTGGAGAACATGATTGAAATGTGACTGCACAGTGAGTACTGAAAGAATCCCTATGAAGGCCCACAGTGACTCATCGTGGCAGCCCAACTCCAACTATGTCACAAGTCTGCCTATAATTTCTAAACTTTTGAGACATCTTTCTCTTCCTGACAGACCACCTCAGCCTGCATATTGTGGCACTTTTATAATTTGGTGTTCATTTTGCTTTCTTGATTGAGATTGCTCTGTTCAATACTTAGGGGCCTATTCATGAAGTTAATTACCCCAATAATTAGCATTCTTACTCACCGTGGCTTCCGGAGAAATTCATCATTGCTCTTGCGCAGTGACAGCTGATGCAAAGTCAGTTGTCCCCACAAGCGACTTCACTGCTGCTTTTTGGAGCAGTGAATCTTTTCACTTCTCCTTTCGGAGCAGTGACGGGACTGCGCATGCGCGACCTACAGGTCACGCATGTGCAAATGAGTCCCCGACATTCGAGCAGAAGGAGCCGGAGAGGGGCGGCGGGATCCGAAAGGACCTCCTTCCCATAGGGAAGGAGTGGTTTGTGAGTCCGGAGCAGGAGCATTCACCATTGGAGATGGTGAATGCTCCCGCAGTCAAGCTCCGAAAACATTATATTTTTGGAGCTTGAAGAATTCTGTCCCCATACTAGTGTATGGGGACAGTGGGCCATTCCGCCAGAGGAAGGTAAGTAGGAGATATCTGTGATACTAGTGTATGGTGACAGAGGGCTATTCTGCAAAAAGAAGGTAAGTAGGAGATATCTGTGATACTAGTGTATGGGGACAGCGGCCATTCCGCCAGAGGAAGGTAAGTAGGAGATATCTGTGATACTAGTGTATGGGGACAGAAGGCTATTCTGCAAAGAAAAGGTAAGTAGGAGATATCTGTGATACTAGTGTATGGGGACAGCGGGCCATTCTGCAAAAAGAAGGTAAGTAGGAGATATCTGTGATACTAGTGTATGGGGACAGCGGGCCATTCTGCAAAAAGAAGGTAAGTAGGAGATATCTGTGATACTAGTGTATGGGGACAGTAGGCTATTCTGCAAAAAGAAGGTAAGTAGGAGATATCTGTGATACTAGTGTATGGTGACAGAGGGCTATTCTGCAAAAAGAAGGTAAGTAGGATATATCTGTGATACTAGTGTATGGTGACAGAGGGCTATTCTGCAAAAAGAAGGTAAGTAGGAGATATCTGTGATACTAGTGTATGGTGACAGAGGGCTATTCTGCAAAAAGAAGGTAAGTAGGAGACATCTGTGATACTAGTGTATGGTGACAGAGGGCTATTCTGCAAAAAGAAGGTAAGTAGGAGATATCTGTGATACTAGTGTATGGTGACAGAGGGCTATTCTGCAAAAAGAAGGTAAGTAGGAGATATCTGTGATACTAGTGTATGGTGACAGAGGGCTATTCTGCAAAAAGAAGGTAAGTAGGAGATATCTGTGATATCTCCTGCTTTACCTTCTTGATGAATGGCCCGATAACTTAATTTTTCCAATTGCAGGTGCAAATGTGCATTTTTACCTGCTTTTGTAAAACTTAAGTGATGATGAATAGGCCCCATAATGACTGTCACATTGCTAATTCCATAGTTATCCATATGTATTAATTCTGTTCATACAACATATGCAATTTTTTATAATATTTTTATTTTTACTTTTCTATATTTTTTCTATTTTTTCCATTATTTTTTTTTCATTGTTTTGATATAATTTTTTATTTGTCTTGTTTTTGATTTATATGTAATATTGGTATGTAGTGTGTGGCAGTGTCACCAGAGATGGCGTGGTGAGCAGCAGATTCTGTGTGGGGTTGGAGAGATTCTCCCACACAGGGTATTAATACTAAGTTGTGATACACCTGTGGCTGCCTTGTGGGGAGAGCTCAGGTGTGGGCTGATAAGGAGGCAGACCAGTCAGGCTGCTGTTGGAGGCAGTCTATGTGGGACTGTGGCAGCCAGATAGCCCAGTGAAGCTGAGCAAGCCATTGGGGGCCAGGAGGCCTGTGGCTGGACCTTGCAGGAGGCAAGGGGGGACCATAAACCTCTCAGACTGTGTGACATTGAAGCAACTGGGAGGAAGCCAGGGCCTTCTGTATACCTGGAGGATACAGGGAAGGCTACAAAGACTGATGGTGTTTGTATAGCTGTGCAAGCCAAGCCAGGTTGGAGCTGGCAATAGACCTGCAGAGAAGCAGGCAGAGACTTTATTGGCAGACTAGCTGCACCTTGATAGAGAGGGTTCAAGAAGTGAGCTAGTGCCCTAAGAGAGGGCTAGGTTGTTTGTTGTTTTCTCTGTTTCCTGATTACCATGCTGAAGTAAAGCACCATTTTCTTTATTTTACTGGAATGCCATGTGTGGACTCTAATTCTGCACCTAATCACTGCACCACTGACCCCAATCTAGTGAGCTAATTACCCCAAGTTATCACAGGTGTTATATTATGTTCTTATGAGATCCCTCCTATGGGCTGACTTGTTGTTCTATTTTGTGTGTTATACCTGATTGAATTTGTTTATTTGCAATATGTTTTTATATGGCTTATGTTATGGTGGTTGCCAGGCACCCTTTATTGTTGCCTAGATACCAGTAGGTTAATTAATGTTTACCAGACATCGTTGATATATTTCACATCCAGGTACTTGTTGGAATGGTGGCAATACCTTCCAGCGTGGAACGCTTGTCGCTTCCGGTTGTTGCTAGCTTGCTGCAGCATGCTGATTTCTGACTGTGATAGAGACAGTTTGTCTCTCTTTAGTGTTCATCGCCGCCATGCTGGTTCGGGGGTGATAGATATCGCGTATTTACGTTGTATTTTGACTCTGTTACAGGGATTAATTATATGTGACCACTTGGCTTCCTGTTTGGCCAGTGGGTGGAGTTGAACGCTGATTGGGAGTCCTATATAAGTTGGCTCATAGTGAGTTGGGGTAGTGGGCTTATGTGGAGGCTATGGAGTTGTCTTGACAAAGGTCGTATGCATTGACTGAAACGTCGACTGACTTTATGGATGTCTACGAGTAAAGACTTTGCTGATCCTACTACAACAGTGGTGAGTGTCCATCTCTTTGGATTTATATTTGGACCATAGTGTCTCTAATGAAGCACCCCTTTAGACTCTATTGGAGCAGTGCATGCAGCTTTGTATGCTAGTGTGTGTGTATTTGTGTGTTTATTATATATGTATATATATTACACAAAAGGAATCCAAAGCTTGTCTACACTCAAAGTAATGAAGCAGCCTGCCCAGGTGCCTGAACATAAAAAGCATGCATGACAAGTGTCTTCTGTAAGTATGGGAAATAACAAAAGTGTGTGGAGACTGTAGATAGATGTGTGTTATGCCAGAACTCTACAGAAGTGACATCGACATCACTGACACTGGTGGGAGTGGTCAGTGTTCATGTGATAACCACTTTTTACTAACGACCCCAAGTGTGGTGTGACACAAAGGGCACCTTACCCGTCTGGTTTATCCCTTGGTTCTTGTCAGTCGTCAGGCGTTATTACAGGCAACAAAAGTATTTTACCAAGGGAATTTACACACAATGCAAGAATTTATTTTCAAATAATAATGTAAATATCAAGTTTTATGACAATTATTATGGTTCAGCAATTAGAAATACAATTCTTATTGTACATTTTCAACAAGCAAAGTTTTATTTGAGCAGGAATGCTGGAACTTCAGATCAGACTGCGAAACAAGGGGTTAAATGCAGGCATACATATTACATAACATTCACACACACTGGAAAGTGTGAAGCAAGAATAACCTTCCGTTAGTTTGTGCACAAACAAGGACAATTTTGCCTACCCTTCTGTTGCATGCAAGAGATTGTTTAAATAGAAGTCAATGTTTGCAAACAGAGGGCCTGATTCAGAGCCAGACGCTATTTGCGCTCGCTCGTTCAGAAAAAGGGGCCGGCTATTTAAATTGAGCGCTCACTCTTTGCGGTCTGTTGACGCCTCTATGTCTGAGCGAGCGAACGAAACATGCGCTCGCTATTTTGTAAAGACGCCCCCTGGCCGCTCGCATCCTACGTCATCTCCGCTATTTATTTGATTAATCGAGTACATCGAAAGGCATCTGAACTGCTCGCAGTGCTTGTGGTAGGATTTTCCTACCGCAGTCATGTGAACAGTTCAGGCTAAGAAACAACCAAGTGACGTGGTCGATGACGCTGCTTTGTTAATTATGCACACCCTTAAAATGCCCGTTTTGACCGTTTGGCACGCCTGCGTTCGGATCACCACTCCCCGTTTTCAAGCACCTTCCCCTGTTACCACCCACAAACGCCTCATCCTGTCACTCAAATTTGCAGGCACTCGCTATTTTGCAAGCGCTCGATTTCCGACCGCACTGACTGGTTGGCCCATGCGTATTACGACCCATACGCATATGTGCGAACATTGCTCGGAGCGAACGAGCGGCCGCTTACGAGCGGCTCTGAATCAGGCCCTCTGTTTGTGCTGATATGGGGAGGATGAGTTACTCATTGCAAGGCTTCATATCATCATTATAATCTCTATTGCCTGCGAGGTGTGGTGCGGGGTGCAGTGATTTAAGATTCTGACAGACCTGCTCTGCCCTTCTACTGCGCATGTGCAGGTCATCAGAAAAATGGCGCGGCAGCCATTTTTCCGGTGATCTCTTAACTGCGCCTGTTCAAAAATTGGGATAATGGCCGCGGCAGCCATTTTTCTGGTGATCTCTTAACTGCGCCTGTTCAAAAAATGGGATAATGGCCGCGGCAGCCATTTTCCAGGCGATTTGTAGAGCTATGGTACTGCCGACGCGGGACTCCGGAGAGGTAAGTATTTAATAAATGGGTGCAGGGTGTTCTGTGTTGCCCCCCCCCCCCTGGACCCAGGGACCCGTGTGCACCGCACACCCTGCACCCTTTATAGATATGAAGACCTGGGAATACAAATATGTAAAACATCAGCAACCTGCTGTGTATTTAGTATATTCCTTTCTTTGCTTAACTTAACCAAATCTCATTGATGCAGCAAAAACATTATCTAGTCAGCAAGATAATCTGAGTGGATGGTGGTACCATGTCATCAGGGACCCAGCTATCATGGACCAATCCGCTGTACTCCTGTGCTATGATGTCACTAACATACAGTCCCCGCTATGTAACAAAGGCCATACAGGATACTATAACCAATCACAGAAAAATATGTTTTTCACTACTGCACCAGACCTTTCATTGCTGACGTGATTATAATGGACACCGACATTATGTTACAATGTGAGATTTCCCTTAAGTATTTGCTACATACAGCCAAGAATTGATGGAGTTTAAACATGTTCTCTATCTGTCAACTAATGATATTTAATTGAGAATGACAACATTTGGATGAGATTCTTTTTTGATTATTAAACATCTGTGGGGTTAAAGTGTAACAGATGTCTCTCTATAATGCTTTGCTTCTGCAAAATCATTCTGTGCACTATACCTTACATTGACGTAACACTAAAATATCCTTGAACATTGCTATGTTAAGCAGGTCATACATTCAGAACGATAAGTTGGCTGGTTGGAATGATAATTGGGCAGTGTGTGGGAGCAAACGATAATCACTCGAAAAACGGTCAATCCAACTAGTTGGGAAAATCAAACCTGTTCAGTGTTTCCCCACTAGTTTCCTGCTAATCATTCTAGTCTAGGGGGAATGCGCAGATCATTGGAAAAATGGCCGCCGCAGCACTTCAGAATCAGCGGAGAAGTTTATTATTAACTATGAGTGTAGTTTGTGCGGTGTGTGGCCCCCCTGGACCCAGGGACCCGTGTGCACCGCACACCTTGCACCCATTATAAAGACGCCTATGTTCCAGCACCATGCTGGGTCTATTTCCTGTATGTGAAACCTCGTATAGTGTCACTCTGTGTATATGGACTACTGTATAGTGTCAGTGTGTATATGGACCCTTGTGTAGTGTCAGTGTGTACAGGGGTGGGGTGTGCGGCGCAGGGTGTGCGGCGCACACAAGCCTCTGGGTCCAGGGGGGCCCCACCGCACATCCTGCACCCATATTTTATAATACGTATGTCTCCGAAGTCCCGCGTCGGATGTAGCAGTCCTGCGCAACATGCCTGGAAAATGGTCATGGTGGCCATTTTCCCGGCATTTTGCGCATGCGCAGTGGGGAAATCACTGGGAAAATGATGCAGCTGCCATTTTCCCGATGATTTCACCACTGCGCTTGCGCAAAATGCCGGGAAAACAGACTAGTGCCCAGAGTCTACTGCTGTGGTCAGTCAGCTGCCAAACGCCGGGGAGAGAGGAGGGGGTCCCGGACGGGGAATGCACACATGCCCCCTCCTCTCTTACTACGCCCCTGAGTGTGTATATGGAACCCTGTATAGTGTCAGTGTGTGTATATAATGAACCCCTATATAGATAAGCCCCATAGCACCACCAGCAAAAGCACCTTCAGTGCCACATGCCCGCACCAAGCTCTGCCTCCCCTGCAGTTACCACCTGCAGCGGCACCATCAGTCTCCCCAGCCCGCACCCTCCCTTGCGATCACCCGTCCACCCGCAATCACTTCCCCACAATCACCCACTTGAACATTAATATTTTGGAATTTACCATTCTGCTGTTGCCAGGAGACGGGGTCTGATGAGAGCTCGGCCCGGCGAAGAGCTGGGAGCAGCATGATGGCTTATGCCATCACACCGCTTCCTGGTTTGGGTCCTTGGCGTACACAGCACATGCCTTACTTTAATCCTTCATACTTGCCTGGTCCCACTGTACAAAAGTAATCCAAACTATTTAAAATAAAAAATAGATGGGCAAAAAAAATGTCTTCTTTAAAAAAAAAAAAATTATTCAAACCATGAAGAAGTTGGCAGAACCTGTCCGCCTGCTTCTGTGACATCACAAGTTGGAGAGAAGTTGGTTGGAGGAAAGTTGGTCTGATGTATGGCCAGATTTAGTTTGTTTAGATCAGTACGTGTTTGGATGTGGCAACTCAAGTTATAGTATGTACACTCTCACCCTGCCACAGGTACATGCAGTGCTGGACTGGTACATGAAGGGCCCACCAGGAGCAGGAAGGAGCAGCTAGATAGTCAGCAAGTATGATACTTGTTACTTATTCCCCTCCTGTACATGCTGCTTATACCCCTCCTATACTGTACATCTGATAACAGGCTTGGAGGGCAGACACATACATGCTGGACACTGGCTGGTTCTAGACCAAATGGAGCCGTACACATACACACACATGCTGCCTCCCATAGCCTTACATACATACTGCCCCCATAGCCTCACATACACACATGCTGTCCCCATAGCCTCACGCACATGCTGCTCCCCTCACAGATCACACTGGCCCCTCACGCAGCACCCACTTACAGATCACACTGTCTCCTTACACAGCCCCCCCTCACAGATCACACAGCACCCTCTCACACATCACACTGCCTTCTCACACAGCACCCTCTCACAGATCACACAGCACCCTCTCGCAGATCACACTGGCTCCTCACACATCCCCCTCACAGATCACACTGCCTGCTCACACAGCCCCCCCCTCACAGATCACACAGCCTTTTCACACAGCACCCTCTCACAGATCACACAGCCTTATCACACAGCACCCTCTCACAGATCACACAGCACCCCCTCACAGATCACACAGCCTTTTCACACAGCCCCCCCTCACAGATCACACAGCCTTTTCACACAGCACGCTCTCACAGATCACACAGCCTTCTCACACAGCACCCTCTCACAGATCAAACTGCCTCTTCACACAGCCCCCCTCACAGATCACACTGCCTTCTCACACAGCACCCTTTCACAGATCACACTGCCTCCTTACACAGCCCCCCCCTCAAAGATCACACAGCCTTTTCACACAGCACCCTCTCACAGATCACACAGCCTTCTCACACAGCCCCCTCTCACAGATCACACTGCCTTCTCACACAGCCCCCTCTCACAGATCACACAGCACCCTCTCACAGATCACACAGCCCCCTCTCACACAGCCCCCTCTCACAGATCACACAGCACCCCTTCACAGATCACACTGCCTTCTCACACAGCACCCTCTCACAGATCACACAGCACCCTCTCACAGATCACACAGCACCCTCTCACAGATCACACTGTCCCCTCACACAGCAGCCCCCCGTCAAAGATTACACGTTCCCCTCACACACAAGTCCCCCATCACAGATTACACTGTCCCCTCACACAGCAGCCCCTCACGGATTACCCTGTACCCACACAGCAGCACCCCCTCACAGATCACACTGTCCCCTCACACATCAGCCCTCCCCTTTACAGATCACACTGGCCCCTCATACAGCATCACAGCCCCCTCACACAGATCGAACTGAAACTCCCTGACACCTCTAGCACTACTAACCTGCTGCTTTCCTAATCCTCAGATCTTCCTCTCACAGGGAAGTGACTCCACCCCTTCTGGTGGCCCTGCCCCCTGCCCACCAAGTCATAGTCAGGTAAGGCCAGGGGATCTTTTTTTTATCAGCAACAGATGGCGGCTGGGGGCCCCAGGAGACAGCCCTGTCAGTCTGTATCTTCAGCTGGCCCGGCTAGGAAGCAGCACCCCCCCCCCGAATGTGGCCTACCAAGCCCCACCCACTTTTAGAAATGGGCATGGCCTACCATCAGTGTGGCCCACCGGGGAATTACCCGAATCCCCGGTGCCCAGTCCAAGCCTGGATACATGTCACTCATAGTGTAACTTAATCTCTGTACACATTAGATGATGTGTACCCAGCCGATCTATCATGTGCAACGGATCTATAATAATATAGAACTCCTCTTAGCGCACAAAATGCTCAGAGTCTGCCGGTGAAATTAAACACAATGTGGGATTCCCAAATCCCACAACATAAAGTAGTAAAAATCAGACAGTAGTGATAATTTCTTGGCGCTCAAATATACTTGAAAAAATGTTAAAATAAAATTATAGGCATTTTATTTTAGACATAAACAGCATAAAACATATAAAATCCACAGATAATAAAGTGCTATGTGGTCCTGGGTGTTAAAACATAGTCCTGAATAATATTGCACAAAATCCAAAGTGCTGGTTTAGATAAACATGAAATGAAAGACAGGATCCTACCCAGCAGAGAATATGGAGCCACAGGATGTTGTTAAAATACAGGGTACATCCGGATTACCCTGTATAGGCTCCACAAGATTTCATCCAGAAAGGCAGGATCGTCTCCCAAGTTGGTCCAAATGAAGGTACAGCATGCAGGATCCACCAACGCGTTTCGAGCAACTGTGGGGCTCTTTGTCAAGGTGTAGATCTTCAGCATGCTTCCTATCTTCCTTTATACCCCAGCTAAGTGAAAAAATTGACGAAAATGCCGCGAACCGGAAGTGCGCGGCCGTCAACTTCCGGTTTGAGGTCCATGTGCTTCAGCGTGTATACCGGAAGTGCGTCATCCCGCAACTTCCGGTTTTTGTTCAAACGGTGATAGTACATAGAGATTTTGATAAATTGTTCAGTGAGGAAAATCCCAAAATGTTTTTCTAAGGATTCTTGACCATATGTTCAATGGAGGCTCGAATAGTAGATCAATACCTCAAATAGATATAAAAAGCAATTAGTGATATAACTTGAATAAACATATAAATGAAGAATAATAAATATCATACATGTAAAATAAGGACAGTTACAGAAACCATTTTAATTCAAAGTCCTTGTTGAGACCTCTAGGTAATAATGTTTTTAAATTAAAAATCCACTGCATTTCTCTTTGTGCAAGACGACTTTCAATGTCTCTATTTTTCCAAGAGCTTTTAATGCAGTCTATTGCCATAAACCTTTTAATATGATTAGGAGAACAATTATGAATTTTTTTTAAATGTTCCGATAGAGAATGTGTCTCCAATCCCTTTTTGATATTTCGAATGTGTTCACTCATACGTGTTTTAAGGGCTCTGGATGTTCTGCCAATATAAGTCAAACCACATATACATTCGATTGAATAAATAACATTGGTAGAATGGCAGGTTAGAAATTGAGAGATAGAGAATTCTTTATTGTTCATATGGAACGTAGATATTTTTGCTTCTGTGCTTTTGACTGTTCTGCACATGTTGCAGACCCAACATTGATGAAATCCTTTGGTTCTAATTCTCGTTTGATTTTCTATATCTAGAGTACTTTTCACAAGTTTATTTTTTAGATTGTCAGCTTTTCTATAGATGAATTTTGGATACATAGGTAACATTGGATTAAGAATATTATCTTTTTTTAAAATATGCCAGTGACGTTTAAAAGACTTTTCTAAAAGTTTAAAATGAGATCCATATCTAGTAATAAAAGCAAAGTCCAAGTTTTGTGCGTTTTCTTTCCTTTTATGAGTAAGCAACGTATCTCTATTTAAAGCAATAGTATCCTCTTTGATTTTCTCAAGATTTTCAGGATCATATCCTCTTGCGATAAAATTATGACTCATTTCTTCAATTTGTTCTTTGCATATTTCATCTTCTGTACAGTTGCGTTTAACTCTTAGGAATTGACTTTTTGGGACACCTTCTAGCCATCTGGTAAGATGTTCGCTCGTTTTGTCGATATAGCTGTTAGTGTCAGTAGCTTTTTTGTAGCATTTAGTTTGTATGGTCCCATTTTTATATAAATATTTAAATCTAAAAAGTTGATCTCTTTGTTACTAATATTAAAACTCAATTTAATGTTCAAAGAATTAGTGTTCAAAGAACTACAGAAACTTTCCAAATCTTCTTTGTTGCCTTTCCAGAAGAAAATGATGTCATCTATGTATTTGTGCCAGGACACCAGGTTCTTACCCCAAGCCGGATGATGCCAAACGGTGTCCTCCTCCCACTTCGCCAAAAACAAATTGGCATAGCTTGGGGCGAACCTGGTGCCCATGGCTGTGCCAATCATTTGAAGATAATAGTTGTTATAAAAAAATAATTATTATGTAAAATAAAATTGATACCATCTTCCAAGAATTTTTTCTTTTTTGGTTCCAGTGTCGAAATTTCCAGAAAATGTCTTATAGCTTCCAAACCCTTAATGTGGTCAATAATAGTATATAAAGAAGATATGTCTGCAGACACCATAAACATATCTTCTGTCCATGTAACACTATTCAGTTTATTTAAAGTGTCAGTGGTGTCCTTAAGGTAGGAGGGATTGGAAATAACTATAGGTTGTAAATAAAAATCAATGTATGATGATAAATTACTAGTGATACTGTTGACACCAGAGATGATTGGTCGTCCTGGAGGGGCTTTTTCATCCTTATGGACTTTTGGTAGTAAATAAATAGTGGGAGTTAAAGGATTTTGAATCTCCAAAAATAAACGTTCCTGATGTGTTATGGATAGGGTTTGTTTTGCTGTTTCCAGGAGGGTATGTAGACTTTGGGTGATACGTGATGTTGGATCAACCTTAAGTTTCTTATATGTTGCAGTTTGTAACTGTTTGAAAATCTCCTGTTCATACCATGTCCTATCCATGATAACTATACTTCCTCCTTTGTCAGAAGGTTTTATGATTATAGTTTTATCCTTCTGTAGGTTTGTCAAAGCTTTTCTTTCTTTGGCCGTGAGGTTCCATTTTCTGATATATTTTTTCTTTTCAATATTTTCCAAATTGTCCAGAACCAATTTGCTGAAGCTTTCTACAAAAGGTCCTTTTACGTGGGCTGGATAGAAGTTAGATTTTTTCTTGAATTTTGTGTTGGTTATATTAATATCCTGTTCTTGTGTTGAAAAAAACTTTTTTAAAGTAAGTTTCCTTATGTATCTTTGAACGTCAATGAACGATTGAAAGGCATTCATTTTACTTGTAGGGGCAAATTTCAAGCCCATCTGAAGTACTTTTTCTTCTTCCTCAGTGAGGGTTCTAGAGCTTAAATTAAAGATCCGGCAAGGTAGATTATCTGAATGTTTATCAACAGGTTGTGCTGTGCTACTTTTTTTATTCTTTTTTCTTTTTTTCTTTTTGCCCCCCCCTCTTTCCTCTTCTAGTTCTTTGGTGATTTAATATCGATTTTTCCAATGTCGCCTTCCTCCTTCTAAAAAAGGACTTCTTGTGGGTTCAAAGCCTTCTTCCAAAGGCTTGTATCTATTTGAAGTTTGAATGTCCCGGCCATGCATATCCCTTATTGAAGGTCTCCATGTACGTTTAGGTGTGTGCCAATTTCCGTAATTATCTGGTCGATTATTTCTCTTTCTAAAATTAGAAGGATTGAAAGTATGGAAAGAATTGTGGTTTCTCCTCCCTTCATCCTGTCCTAATTCTTCTCTATATACATATTCTTTATGATTGGGTAATTTTCTCCTAGATCTGTGAGTTAATGTAGGTGGAGAATCTTCGTATTGTGTTTTCTTTTCCTTTTTACCTTTTTTAGTTTTTTGGTGTTATTGATATTTACTATTTTAAGGAAATTGAAATCACGTTGAAATTTTTTCCATTTTTTATTTATCAATTTTCTTGTGTTATTTTCGATTTTAATTTCAATCATTTTTTTCAATTCTATACATTCCTCCATTTGTTCAATGTATCAATGAATTCAGAATTCCAATCCTTTCATTTAAAATTTTCAGATCCTTTTTTCGTTCCTTAATAATAAGATCTATTAGTGAAAATGAGCAGTGGTTCAAAATTATGTTCCACTCCTTATTGAATTCTAGTGATGTTTCACCAAAGGATGGTGTTTTCTTTATTTGTAATCCTTTAGGAATGATTTTCTCAACTTGATATCTTTCTAATGCTGCAATCTCCCACCATAATTTGTTTTCTTTTAGTAAACATTTACTCATACTGGACATTGCAGATTCAATATTATCATCCGTTACATCGACTTCTTTAAAATCAAGGTAAAAGGCTGACTTGACGATATTTTCTCTATCATTAAAATGGGAGAACATTTCTGCTGCTTTGAGGATGATCTAATAGGGAAAGGTAAAATAGATCTATAATAATATAGAACTCCTCTTAGCGCACAAAATGCTCAGAGTCTGCCTGTGAAATTAAACACAATGTGGGATTCCCAAATCCCACAACATAATGTAGTAAAAATCAGACAGTAGTGATAATTTCTTGGCGCTCAAATATACTTGAAAAAAATGTTAAAATAAAATTATAGGCATTTTATTTTAGACATAAACAGCATAAAACATATAAAATCCACAGATAATAAAGTGCTATGTGGTCCTGGGTGTTAAAACATAGTCCTGAATAATATTGAATGCCTTTCAGTCGTTCATTGACGTTCAAAGATACATAAGGAAACTTACTTTATAAAAGTTTTTTTCAACACAAGAACAGGATATTAATATAACCAACACAAAATTCAAGAAAAAATCTAACTTCTATCCAGCCCACGTAAAAGGACCTTTTGTAGAAAGCTTCAGCAAATTGGTTCTGGACGATTTGGAAAATATTGAAAAGAAAAAATATATCAGAAAATGGAACCTTACGGCCAAAGAAAGAAAAGCTTTGACAAACCTACAGAAGGATAAAACTATAATCATAAAACCTTCTGACAAAGGAGGAAGTAGAGTTATCATGGATAGGACATGGTATGAACAGGAGATTTTCAAACAGTTACAAACTGCAACATATAAGAAACTTAAGGTTGATCCAACATCACGTATCACCCAAAGTCTACATACCCTCCTGGAAACAGCAGAACAAACCCTATCCATAACACATCAGGAACGTTTATTTTTGGAGATTCAAAATCCTTTAACTCCCACTATTTATTTACTACCAAAAGTCCATAAGGATGAAAAAGCCCCTCCAGGACGACCAATCATCTCTGGTGTCAACAGTATCACTAGTAATTTATCATCATACATTGATTTTTATTTACAACCTATAGTTATTTCCAATCCCTCCTACCTTAAGGACACCACTGACACTTTAAATAAACTGAACAGTGTTACATGGACAGAAGATATGTTTATGGTGTCTGCAGACGTATCTTCTTTATATACTATTATTGACCACATTAAGGGTTTGGAAGCTATAAGACATTTTTTGGAAATTTCGACACTGGAACCAAAAAAGAAAAAATTCTTGGAAGATGGTATCAATTTTATTTTACATAATAATTATTTTTTTATAACAACTATTATCTTCAAATGATTGGCACAGCCATGGGCACCAGGTGCGCCCCAAGCTATGCCAATTTGTTTTTGGCGAAGTGGGAGGAGGACACCGTTTGGCATCATCCGGCTTGGGGTAAGAACCTGGTGTCCTGGCACAGATACATAGATGACATCATTTTCTTCTGGAAAGGCAACAAAGAAGATTTGGAAAGTTTCTGTAGTTCTTTGAACACTAATTCTTTGAACATTAAATTGAGTTTTAATATTAGTAACAAAGAGATCAACTTTTTAGATTTAAATATTTATATAAAAAATGGGACCATACAAACTAAATGCTACAAAAAAGCTACTGACACTAACAGCTATATCGACAAAACGAGCGAACATCTTACCAGATGGCTAGAAGGTGTCCCAAAAAGTAAATTCCTAAGAGTTAAACGCAACTGTACAGAAGATGAAATATGCAAAGAACAAATTGAAGAAATGAGTCATAATTTTATCGCAAGAGGATATGATCCTGAAAATCTTGAGAAAATCAAAGAGGATACTATTGCTTTAAATAGAGATACGTTGCTTACTCATAAAAGGAAAGAAAACGCACAAAACTTGGACTTTGCTTTTATTACTAGATATGGATCTCATTTTAAACTTTTAGAAAAGTCTTTTAAACGTCACTGGCATATTTTAAAAAAAGATAATATTCTTAATCCAATGTTACCTATGTATCCAAAATTCATCTATAGAAAAGCTGACAATCTAAAAAATAAACTTGTGAAAAGTACTCTAGATATAGAAAATCAAACGAGAATTAGAACCAAAGGATTTCATCAATGTGGGGTCTGCAACATGTGCAGAACAGTCAAAAGCACAGAAGCAAAAATATCTACGTTCCATATGAACAATAAAGAATTCTCTATCTCTCAATTTCTAACCTGCCATTCTATCAATGTTATTTATTCAATCGAATGTATATGTGGTTTGACTTATATTGGCAGAACATCCAGAGCCCTTAAAACACGTATGAGTGAACACATTCGAAATATCAAAAAGGGATTGGAGACACATTCTCTATCGGAACATTTAAAAAAAATTCATAATTGTTCTCCTAATCATATTAAAAGGTTTATGGCAATAGACTGCATTAAAAGCTCTTGGAAAAATAGAGACATTGAAAGTCGTCTTGCACAAAGAGAAATGCAGTGGATTTTTAATTTAAAAACATTATTACCTAGAGGTCTCAACAAGGACTTTGAATTAAAATGGTTTCTGTAACTGTCCTTATTTTACATGTATGATATTTATTATTCTTCATTTATATGTTTATTCAAGTTATATCACTAATTGCTTTTTATATCTATTTGAGGTATTGATCTACTATTCGAGCCTCCATTGAACATATGGTCAAGAATCCTTAGAAAAACATTCTGGGATTTTCCTCACTGAACAATTTATCAAAATCTCTATGTACTATCACCGTTTGAACAAAAACCGGAAGTTGCGGGATGACGCACTTCCGGTATACACGCTGAAGCACATGGACCTCAAACCGGAAGTTGACGGCCGCGCACTTCCGGTTCGCGGCATTTTGTCATTTTTTTCACTTAGCTGGGGTATAAAGGAAGATAGGAAGCATGCTGAAGATCTACACCTTGACAAAGAGCCCCACAGTTGCTCGAAACACGTTGGTGGATCCTGCATGCTGTACCCTCATTTGGACCAACTTGGGAGACGATCCTGCCTTTCTGGATGAAATCTTGTGGAGCCTATACAGGGTAATCCGGATGTACCCTGTATTTTAACAACATCCTGTGGCTCCATATTCTCTGCTGGGTAGGATCCTGTCTTTCATTTCATGTTTATCTAAACCAGCACTTTGGATTTTGTGCAATATTATTCAGGACTATGTTTTAACACCCAGGACCACATAGCACTTTATTATCTGTGGATTTTATATGTTTTATGCTGTTTATGTCTAAAATAAAATGCCTATAATTTTATTTTAAAATTTTTTCAAGTATATTTGAGCGCCAAGAAATTATCACTACTGTCTGATTTTTACTATCATGTGCAACGGTCCATCGGGGTGCCGGCGTCGGGAAGTGCGTGCACACTTGGCCGATGCCAGGAGCGACTGAGCAATGGCGGGGGGGATGTAGAGGGGGCCATTCTGCATTCGGCAGCATTGCATCGCTAGCAACATCCTTAGATCTTTCGACATGTACAAAAGATATGAGGACGCGATGGACGAACCATGGGAGCGCACAACGGCATCATGATAGTGGGTACACACTGCTCGATTTGACTGATTTGTCATGTCGATGCGTCGGAATTGTCCAAATCGCTCAAGTTATCGTGTAGTGTGTACCCTGCTTTACACCTGTTAGATGACACAGGAGCCTATTCATTATCCAGCCCAGATTGGCCACTGACAATTTAGTATCCAAGGGGTATATTTATCAAAGTTCGAGTTTGGTCGATTTTGTGTTTTGGTCGATTTTGTGTTTTGGGTGATTTTGCATTCGGTTTTGAGCATCAGAGAATTACTAAAGTCAAAATCAAATGTGGAATCGAATACAAAACCAAATCCCCTTCAAAATCGAATATTGTCTAAACATCGATACTTTTACATAGACCAACATAGAATACCCTGATTTATCAATGTTCGATTTTGAAATCTAACACCAAATCAAACACAAAAGCCCCAAAATAATAGACCTGCTTCATGCTGGCGATTTTAGCATGAGCAGGTGCCAGTTACACAGATACATGCATAGATCAGTGAGATCCATGCATGCTTCTGTGTGAAAAAAACTATTAAAAGTGTAAAATGAGAGAAAATTATGTGGGCCTCTCCCCTAGATGTACAACCAGCACCGGGCTCTTCTGAGAGGGTCCTGGTTGTGAAAATACGGGGAGAAAAAGAACGTAAGGTTCCCCCGTATTTTCTTCAACCAGCACCAGGCTCAGTGAGGCAGTACTGGTTTTGAAAATACGAGGCACAAAATGAATAGGGGTCTCCCTTATTTAAAAAAAAAAAAGAACCGGACTCTTCCTAGCTGGTGTGTAATGCCACAGCCGTGGGACCCTTTCAAAAGAAATATTGAAATAAAGACCAGACTCACATACCGTGAAGGTACAACTTTATTACACTTACATTCATACATACTGTACACATCTACAGACGTGGATGGTTTTGTGTTTGCTCAAGTGTTTCGGTTCAATTCTGGTTTTATTTTTGGATTGTTTTAAATTTGATAAAAACATCTAAAATCAGGTCCAAATGTAATTTGAACATGTTTACATGCAATCCTAAACCAAGATTCAGTTTTAGAGTTCCGAACTAACAGCAAGCCCGAGCCGCAACTAGTTTCTACTAGGAACCCCAAAACTGATCAGAGCCGGGTCTTGATTCAACTCAAAATCCCTAAGTTCAGGGGGGGGGGGAATTTACTAAGCTCTGGAAAATGATAAATTGGAGAGTGATAAAGTACCAACCAATCAGCTTCTAACTGTCATGTTACAGGCTGTGCTTAAAACATGACAGGGGTTGCGTGGCTGGTATTTTATCACTTTCCACTTTATCATTTTCCAGAACTTAGTACATTTGCCCCCGGGTGTGTTCATTTTTAAGGAAAACCAAGCTGCACAGCTCTACTTTTAAGCCAATTGTAAAATACAGTGCAGCAATAGAGTGGAGCAGTATTTGTGTGCAGCAGTATTTGACCTGTATGGCAAAAAGTTTGCATTTCATCCCTAGCAGTGCAATGTGCAGAGCCTTGTAAAGGTTTCTCGGGGCCCTAGTCAAAACTGTAGCATAAAGCTCCTCTTTTCCCACCTAGTACCCACCTCTCAGCCCCTCACACACTTCACTTTTGCAAAATAAAAATAATCACTCTTAACCCATCCTGGATGGCTGGCAAGGGCATTGCTGTGCAGGTGCACTAATGTCTGTTACAGAAAGCTACCCAGAGTCAAATGCAGGATTTATAGAAGGTTGGGTCCAACTGTTATACTTCAGAATGATGGTGGTCAGTGTCAATCATACCTCCTCTTTAATTTATGCAATAAACAAAGTCAAAACAGTAGTAAGAGCGGATGTAATCTGAGTGCTTGTCTGTCACATGTGTGCCTACTGGCCAGCTGTTCTCCTTCTTGCTGCACCTCTGAGCTAATCCTGACGCATTTCACCAGGGGAGACTTTTTTGTCTCGTTGGAGCAGCAATAAGAACAGCTCATCAGTAAGCATTAATATCACAGACGGCCTCCAAGTAATATCTTAATTTGCCACTCTTTGGGATTTTGCTAGCTGCATACATTAAAAAGGAGGCAAGCTGGCCACTCAACTCCATATATCTACTGACCTTGCATAATTCAAACATCTCATGATTTAGTCCCGTAATTGCTACTTATTAGCAGATTTCCAAGGCTGATATTTTTGGAGGGTCAGCTATTTTGTGAATACACGCTGTTCTGATAATTCCTTCAGTAGTTTGCCTTATGGGACATACTGTCATTCTTTGCAGCTGAACAAATTAATTATTGTTGTGCAGCAACTTTCTCATTTATTGCTGTTATCTCCACTATTGTAAAATATTTATTTTTATTCTATTTTTATGTGTCTGATGAACGCTTATATTAATGATTTATTAAAATAAAGTTTTCAAACCAATTTTTGTAGAACTCTTTGAATTCTGCCAGTTGGTTTAATATTATTAGAGATGTGCGCAGGACCGTTTTTGCTGGTTTTGGTTCTAATTCATTGTCCGGTTCTGGTTTTGCCAAAACGCTGTGACTGGTTTTGATTTTTCCCAATAATTTACAAAAAAAGCTAAAATCACATATATTGAGCCTTTTTTGTTCCTAGAGCATTATTAAGCTCAATAACATTAATTTCCATTCATTTTTAGTCAATTTTGACCACCTCACAATATTGTTTTCATCCAGTTTAGGCCAAAAGGTTGCACCGAGCTAGCTGGCTGACTAAGCTAAGCGACAGCAGTGGGCGGCACATGTCACATGTTTGAAGTTCAACTTCAAACATGGCACATGGCTCACACTGCATGGAGTCACAAGGCTTATATCTGTACATGAACAAAGCACACCAAACGTTACAATTATTGAATTTATTTTTTTGATAGCGCAGCTCTATTCCTGCATGGACTGGAGCCACAGGGTTCATATAGCACATAAACAAAGTGCACCAAACAGTACAAACAATCCAATTATTTAATAAAAACATTTTATGCCGCAGGCGCAGCTCTATTCAAACATCGTAGAGTCACAGGGCTTATATGCAAGTGAATGTCTTATGGAAACAGCACAGCCAAAAAAGCAGAGTACAGCAAAGCATACAGCAGGGTGCACCCCCTATACACATTTACTTGTGAGTCTGGACAGCCTATACAGCAAGTACAGCGCAGCATACAGAAGCGTGCACCCCCTATACAGCCACTTATGAGCAAACAGAAAATGGAAGCTGCTCAATCAATTTGGCAATACTCTTCAGGTGCATGAAAAGGAGGGGTCATACTAAACAGAAAAACTAAAAGGGGAGTGTCCCCTAGATATCCAGCACACTAAATTGTACCTTCAATAGTACATGAAAACTATATGGTAATAGAAATTCAGAGATATTTGTTGAATGCAAGTACATGGTAAGCTGCCAGGCCACTTCACGGCTTCTCTGATACCGGCAGTCCCTACACTAAATGATAATAGTGCCCACTCTGGTCCATGTAATTATCTATTGTAAGACCTCATGGTAAAGGCACATACAGAAATACATCCAAATTGAGAGCCAGCTTACCTGGGAGTCACTCCTGTGAACTCCAATTAGCACTACAAGAGCCAGCATGCCCTCCAAATGCTGGCTCATTCATGCCTCTCAAAACAGCAAACATAAAATTGAAGCTGCTGTTTGCTGTTTTGTCTCCGCTTCCAGCCTGCAGCCCGTGCCCTGTGTCTCTCCTCTCCCAGCCTGCAGCCTGTGCCCTGTCTCTCCTCTCCCAGCCCACAGCCACTGCTCCGTCTTCCCTCTCCCAGACACCCCCACCTCCTGTCACAGCCCCCGCACGGCCACACTTCCCCGACGGCCGTCACTGCTGCTCGCCTCTAACCACTTTCCGAGCCGGTGTCTCTCTCATTTCAAAAACCCTTCCCCCCCTGCGGCCGCCACTGCATGTAAATGCTGTCCTGTGTCTGTCACCTCGCAGTCGCCCTTCCCCCACCGACCACCACTGCCACTCACTACTCTTCCGCTTCCCCACCGGTATCCGTCACAGCTCAGCCTCCCCCGGTGTCTGACCCCTTCCCAGCGACTGCTCTTCCCCCACTGGCCGCCAGTGACACTCACCACTCTACCCCGTCGGTGTCCACCAGCTCAACACCCCCGCCACTGCAAGTAAGCTGCAGCACAAGAGGACCCGCTTGGAAACCAGCGCCGCCGGAGGTAAGGAGGGAGACATAGCTGGAGGGATCTGCTGTGGCTGGCATGTAAATCTGCACAGGTTGCTGTGTAAACAGCAGCCTGTAAAGACTATAGGTGGCTGTACGCCATCTCTGGGTGGCGTACAGTAACACCATCAAGTTCCGAAAAAAATGCTTTTTTGGAACTTGATGAATGGCTCTGACATTTATTTTTTACAAAAGTATGTGAAAATGTTAATTTTCACATGCTTTAGTGAAAAATAAGAGATGAGGAATAGGCCCGGGATTGGTAGGAAATACATCCGGCGGTTCAAATCCCGATGCCGGAAGATCCCGACAGTTAAGTATTTAAACTATTACTAACCTAATCCCCCCTCCCTAATCCTCCTTTAGAGGTGCCTAACCCTAACCCTCCCTGTAAGTGTCTAAACCTAACCCACCCTTCCCCGCAGCCTAAACTTGTCTCCCGGGGGGGTGCCTGGCCTTAATCTACCCCCGGGGGTGCCTAACCCTAACCCCCCCCTTACCCTAGCCTAACCCTCCCTGGGGGGTTGCCTAATCCTAAATCCCCCTCCGGGAGCCCCTAACCTAACCCTCCGCGCTCGGCTTACCTTCGATCGGAATGCCAGGTGTCGGGCTCCCGGAATAGGTAAAATTACAGGCGTCGGGATTTCGACACCTGTCATTAGACCCCTGCCGAGATTAGACAGTCGGGAAGCCGGCGGTCGGCATTTCGACCGTCGGCTTCCTGACTGCATCCCATAGACCCCTTGGCGCCAAGATTTGATTGTCCATCTAATTTAAACTCACTCTGTGTACCACACTCGTGCCAGAGTATCAGGTCATTTCTGAGCTAAAGCGTTATTTGTTAATGGCTTTCTGCCTGAATTTCAATGTACTGAACCCTGTATTACCCTTGTGAAATTCTGCCTGAGACCCCAATCACAGCCTGTCTCTCCATTGTGAATCTGTGCTTGTGACTGTGGCCTTTGGCTTGTCTTATCATTCTGAACCTGTGTTTGTCCCATGGCTGTAACTTGGAGTGTCCAACCATACAGAGCATAGGGTTCTGAGGTTGGCACCGTTGCTGCCCCACATCCCTTGCTCCTGTCTAGCAGGGTGCCATTCGCCAGGATCACTGCTGCGATGCCGCTGGAGCATCCTTATGATGCTCCAAACAGACACAGTCTGTGCATCTGATCTGGATTGTCCTCTCTTTAATCTGATGGCATACAGTATGAATGGGCATTTGGAGTACAGATGGCATATGATGGGCATGTGGGGGTTCTCTGATGGAATATAAAGGGGCATGTGAACAGGGCTGGCTCCAGCAGTAGCCGCGCCCTGTGCAGAGAGGAACCCGGACACCACAAACCTCCGAAAAGGCGCGTGTCCTAATCACCATAGGCCACACACCCTACATGACGTTATTTGGGGGGGTGTCTGTATGGCACTACGTCAGTAGCTGGGCTGCCCCCAGCCCTCTCCCCGCGCGGCATCTATTCTTCTCCGGGGCCAACTTTCCAACCACCCGCCGGACACTTCGTTCCGTGGGTGGAACAGCGGAGCAGTGCCCGAAAAACGGGACTGTCCCCGCTGAAATCAGGAATGGCTGGTAAGAAAATTGATTGAAATTTGACAAATAAAATGCTTGTAACCCTACCAAGGTTTTGGCCCTGCCTCCTGTCCAGGAATCTGAATAAAAGTACTTTTAGTAAGTAACCTTGTCACAGTGCAAACCTGACCTTTCAGCATAATTGCCAGCCTTGGAGCCATCAGGGATTCACAGCCAATTGCATCATCACAGCCAAGCCAACTTTACTACAGAAGTGAATGGAATATGGGAATGTCGGCCAATCATGTGGGATCCCTGGAGAGCTCATTGAAATCTAGGCGTCTCTTTGACATTCTGGACCGTCAGAGTAGCCATTCAGGGCCTGATTCACTACGGATCGCAATCCTGCATACGCACGCAGTTCAACTGCGATAGCACGCCAAACCACTGCGTTTCAATGCAATCTCAGCACCAGATAAGGCCTCCCTCTTTACCATACGCACAGCCGTAATACTTAGCAGAATAGCGAAACCATCGATACAATCGAGTACCATCGGATCCATACGCACACTTGCACAAGCCCTGACCTTATTCAGGAATTGCTAACAGCCACGCACGCTATGAGACAGCACACTGCGTACGGCTTCGCAGTGGATAATTTATGAACGCCCCTGAAACGGTGTGTGAACGCACTGGCATGCTTGCGTTCGGCCGACCACCCCCCCCCCCCGTCACCACCCACAAACATCACTTCCTGTCAGCCACTCTGCCATGGGTCCCGATCGCAGTGGCCAGTTCACGCACTGCGATGCATATGCGTGCGCAGAACACAACAATCGGCCGATTGCGTGCGTATAAGCAACTGCATTCCTTGCTGAATCAGGCCCTCAGTACAGCAAATTACACAGAATTGTTTAGGAAGGTTGTTCGCAAGATCAGTTTCCAATCAGTCCTTGGCCAACAATGACAGAATTGTTTTTTTTTATAAATGGTATAACAGATATGCAATGAGACTGCAGCTCCCAGATCAGCATAAACCTGCACCAGCTTTGTGTCATTAAATAGCTCACTGCTTCTAAATGTTTCTTTGTAGCCCCCAGTCACAATAGCAGTCAACTGCTGCTTAAAACATCAGTCACGACAAATAATTAAAAGGTAATTAGATACAAATTGCAAACACGCCGCTTGTTCCCTGTTAGCAGAAAGTTTTCTGGTAAAAAGTAGAGATGAGCTGTTCGGATTACCTTAAAACCGAACCGCTCCGAACTCTGGAATCCGAGTCTAACCCGAGCTCTGGCTTGAGTGTTCCCGCCAGGCTCGGATTTCACATCGAGACCGAACGTCATTCTCCCGGCGCCGGAATCTTGCGGCTTTTGGATTCTATAAAAGGCACCGTGGCTGCGACTCGGTGCCATTTAATTCCAGTCACGCTGCCGTGTGCTGCGTTCTGCTTTTCTGCTCTGCGGTGTCCATCAGGGCTGTGCTGCTGTCAGTGTGTCCATCTAAGGGGCTGTACTGCTGTCAGTGTGTCCATCCACAAGCTGTTAAAAACTTTATCAAAATATAAAAACCTTAAAAAATTTAAAAAAGTAAAAAAAATAAAAAGTTTTCAAAGAAATTAACAAGTAAAAAAAAAAATGAAAAAGTAAAAAAAATGTAATTAAAAGTATTTCTACTGTTCTGTGGTTCTGCTCTGAGGTACTAGAGCGTACTGCACCACAGTACCCTGTAGTGTGTAAAAGTGGTCTGACTACTCCACGCAGTGTGAGCCAAGCTTCCATGTTGGAAGTTGAACTGCCACATGTTTGTTCCGCCCACTGCTGTCGCTTTGCTTAGTCAGCCAGGTATCTCGGTGCAACCTTTTGGCCTAAACTGTATGAGAACAATATTGTGAGCTGTGAGGTGGTCAAAATTGACTGGAAATGAGTGGAAATTAATATTATTGAGGTTAAAAAAAAAAGGCTCAAATGATGTGATTTTAGCTTTCTTTTTTACATTTTTGGAAAAAAATACAAAACCAAAACCAGTCACAGTGGTTTGGCAAAACCCTAACCCAAACAGCTGAGGACTTAGCACCTGATTCAGACCCGCTCGTTAGGATGCGTTTGCACGCAGCCAAGCGATTGTTCGCATTTGCGCATTGCAATGCACGTGCGCGAAACAGTGCGAGCGATCGGGAAGCATACGTTCATCGCCCGTAGACAGCCAGGCAGAATGAGTAATGGGAGAAGGCGTTTGTGGGTGGTGATAGGGGCTGGCCGCTAAAAACGCGGGGAGTGGAGGTGCAAACGCAGGCGTGCCGGAGAGTCTTAACGCCATTTCAGAGGCATGCATAATTAAGAGGCTGCGTCATAGTACACGTCACCTGGTTGTATTTCACACTGAATCACTCGCAGTGCTTGCAGTAGGGTATGGTCAGCCACAATTGCTGCGTTCGCTTCCCGATGGTACTCGATGTACCGATGGTTACATACACTTCCTGGAGATGACGTGCGCAAGTGGGCGTCTTAAGACAGGTTGGTGGGCGTCTGGATACACAAAGCGATCGCAAGCCGAGACATAGTGGGCGTGCTAATGCCTTGCCGTGTGATCGCTTGCCCTGCCAAAGTTTGCATATGCATCTAGCGTGTGAAAGCATCTAGCGAGCGGGTTTGAATCAGGCCCTTAGATCCAAAACCAGCAAAAATGGTCCGGCGAACATCTCTAGTATACAGTAGCACTACGTCACATTCTGGCAATTGAAAGTGTTGATAAATATGCACTCAGGTAACTGATGGTCAATGCTATAATATTAATATGACGTCTGAGGTTTCTAGTTGAAAAGGGCTTCAATCAAATAGGAAAGACAGATTGAGTAGTGATAGCAATGTGCAGAAAATAATGTTTATTTGAGCCAGTCAGTGAGTGTCTAGGTATTCATACATTAGAAAGTTACAGGGTCTGTTTAATAATTACGTACACTACCTAAAGTTCAGTATAGCCACTTTTCGTGGCAACGCAGTTTTTAGTTGCACTGTAATTACCAATCCGGGGCTCAGTAAGGGCTCTGCAAGTGCTACTCTTCCTCTCCAAGCAACCTCACGCTGCTCGAAGATTTTACATTAAATAGCAATAATCTCCACCACCTTAGATGAGCACCAGAGCCGTAACTAGACTTTTTGGTGCCCTGTGCCAGAAAGCATTGGCGCCCCCGTCATTTTTCAGAGGGACATAATGCACTCAAAAAAGGGTCATGGTCTCATGGGGAAGGGCCAGGGAAGAGATAGGAGAGGCCAGGAGATGCTGGGGATGAAATAAGAGGAAGCTACAAGCAAGAATGATAATAAACAGAAATTTGACAGGCCCAAACAGCGCCCCCTGACCTATGGTGCCCTGTGCCATGGCACCGGCCGCACTACCCTAGCTATGGCCCTGATGAGCACATACAAAACAAATGAGGGTGTAAGTCCATAATGTATGTAACAGATGGGATGGGATGCTTTGATGCATTGCCATCTTCAGATGGCGTTGCCTAATAGAAGCCTATGAGCTTCTCTTTGCGGCCTCCCCCTGGCAGGGATTCAATCGGAATCACGACGAACATCCTTCTGTGCATGCGCAGAAGGACGCCAGAGGGACTTCTGGGTCATAGACCCGGAAGCCCTTCATTCGCAAAGGACAGCGCAGGACGGGTCCTGCGCATGCATAGACTCATAAATATCGAACATGTACGCAAACCAACCGATTTTGCGTACATCTTTGAATCAGGCCCCATGTCTAGAGTGTGCTGTAGTTGTTCAAATAATATGTATGATCGTATGCAGGTGAGATTAATATAGTACCAAGTCATACACAATTATATTTCGGTTTGTGACCCATGATTTGGAATATTGGATTGTAGCAAATATCAGCAGATTTTTACCATTTGTCATCAAATATGGCAGCATAAAATTTGCACTTTTCTTTTACATTTCCTGTGATCCTGTTACCAACGGAGAGCAGAGATGTGCCGCGTTTAATGACACATTTCATCATCTGTACAAATTACCCCATCTGAGTGGTAGTTAATTTAGCGAGGAATGCACAGTAAAAGTGTACCCAGCAAGATCATCCTCTCCTGCCAAGCATTACGTGACTGTAATCCCCCGCTGCTCAGCGCTCCTCGCTGGCAGAAGGCGATGCAAGCTCCTGCTATCTCCAGGGTAGAGAGACTTCAGTGCAGAGAACAGGGGAAATATAGGACAGCTCAGTGTGATCTCAGCTATAACATGTACTTTCCAAACTGTGAGCGTATCTGAGGCCTGCTTATTGCAAGAACCTCATGTTTAAATTCAGTGTAAATGATTAAGACCAATACAGTAAAATAGAGTCAGAAAAAAATAGTTTGACTGGATTTTTTTTCCAGGTATATCCGGCCGTGACCTCTGGCCCTGATTCAGAGCCGGACGCTCTGACAGAGCGCTCGCTCTAAATCAGGGCGTCTTTTTTTTTTTTTAATGGAGCGGCCTCCTGGCCTCCTGCATTGCTGTGGGTTGCCACCCACAGCTAATGCGAGCAGCCAGGAAGATGGTCGCGATGTCAAGACCATCGCGACCATCGGGCTTGCGACGAGACCCTTGTGGTAGGGTCTCGTTGCCGCAAGCCCCAGAGAGCTTTCGGCTCTAACAGAGCCGAAAGCTCTCCCACTGACATCACTTGTGATGTCAGTGGGGCCGCCCCCAGACGGTAGGCGTTCTCATGGGAACGCTTCCGTCTGGGCAGCCACCCCCCGCGGCCCGCCCACCAAAAGGGGCGTGCTGTCACTCAACATCGACAGCACGCCCCCTTTGGTGCGAGACCTGGAGTGACGGATTGCCCGTCGCTATCCGGGTCTCGCGCATGTGCATGACGGAGCGTGCACTCTGGGCCACCATCGACCCGGTTGCGAGCACATAGCACCCTGTATATGACTGACATACAGTATTACACGCACTGCACTTGGTATGAGGCAGGCTATAGCTTGTTGAGAGCTTATTATTATGGCCTCTTCTTTATTAAGTATTTCTAAACCCCCCTTGAGAAATCCTGCGTTTGCCCCTGGTGCCATACACTTAACTGGATTGAGAGCAGCAATTTCAGATTGAACTAAGGGAGAAGATGGGTGAAACTATAGCTGAATCCAAAACTGACATTTCCAGCTTTGACAAGTAAATTGATTATTGCAGTAGAGGATGCCGGATATTCACAGGGGATGGGTATGAAATACCGGCGGTTCAAATCCCGACCTTGGAAGCTCGACTGCTGAAAATGCCGACGAGGGAAGGTAAGTACGTTATCCCTAACACTAACCCTCCCTTGGTGGTACCTCATCCGAACCTCCCCGGGGGGGCCTTACCCTAACCTGCACCCGGGGGTGTCTAATCCTAACCCCCCTCCCAGAAGCCTAACCCTAACCCTTCCGGGGGGGTGCCTAACCCTAATTTTCCCTGTGCTGGTGCTTAAACCTAACCCCTCCTTCCCCGGGGACAAGAAGATACTTACCCGTCCTGGACGTTCGGCATTCTGGTGGTTCGGGATGCCAATACCTCAATCGTGATGTCGTCGGTATTATGCCGGTCGGTGGGATTCCAGCGGCGGTATATCAACGCTCGGCATCCCGTCCACCAGCAATATAACTACATCCCACTGACAGGCTGCACGTATCTCTACATTGCGAGCAGTGTGACAGCACTGTGACAGCACTACAAGACAAGCGCATCTTACAAACCCTCTCAGGGAATGGTCAGGCAAATGATATTAGAAGTCACTGTATACCTGATGATGACATACCCATTGCTGATGATTACCTCTCTCGCTTACCAAGCCTACCAGAGATGCTGATGAATTGTTAATGGACAGAGCTAGGCCTGAGGCAGTGGGAAGCTGTGTGATGTGATTGTACATTTATACTACTCTTGAAAGCTGCTGTGACTGACAATAGAACAATGCTCCAGGATGTCATTCTGCAGCTGTTTGCAGATATTGCTCATTCAATACTTTAAAAAAAAGCCCCTGACTTCTGTGCCCAGTATCGGGGACTTTATACTCTGCTGACAAAATACTGTTTTCCTCTAAACTCCAAAGAGTGCTGGATTACACTCGTATTAACGACCCATCAGATGCCTCACATTGTCACTATTATTACTGTTATTATTAATATTGTTGACATGTAAGGGACCACAGTGCTTTGCCGTGCTGGACAGAGGGACGAACAGGACATATATCCTAATTACCTACTGGGAGACTCCAGATTTTTCTGGTAGTCCCCTCATACTTGCCCACCCTCCCGAAAATCGTGTGCCACTCCCAACCCCCCGGAAAGGCAGGCAAACCTCCCAGCAGCCGACCACCCCTCGCAACCCCCCCACGATAACCTGGGAGGGGGGCAAGGTGACATAATATCGTCATTTTGTAGCGGGGGCGGGGCCAAAATGATGTGATCGTGTGGCCCGCCCCCCCGCTCCACCCTCAAATGACAGTAAGCTGTCAAGCTTCAAGCCCCAGCTCGGCCACGCCACCTGCTATGCCGATCTGGCTGCTCGCTCCCGGAAGGAGCAGCCAGAATGTCGGCAACCATGAGTCCCCGGGCATAGTGGGCAGATCTCCTGCATCCCACCCGGGTTGGGTATGGGATGCCGGCAGTCAGATCCCGGCTGTTGGAATCCCGACACCGACATCCCAGCAGGGCTAGCATACCAACACTTGTTATTCAGTATGCTAGCCCTCCCCTACCCTAACCCTCTGTCTTTGGTGCCTAACCCTAACCTCCCCCCCGTAGCAGGGGTGTATTAAGAGGGGAGGGGGCCTGTGTGTAGTCTCTGTCCGGGGCCCCCTCCTATCTCTCTGGCAGCTGGCAGAGCAATGAGCGCAGCGCAGCAGCAGTAGACTTTGGGTTGCGACGGCCAGAAGTAAGTTTTAGAAATATTGGTGCAGGGTGTGTGGTGTGGGCTCCCCTGGACCCAGAGGCCTGTGTTTTTCCCCCACACACCTTGCACCCATTATAGATACGCCCTTGCCCCCTAGTGGCTGAACTTAACCTCCGCCTCCCCACACCCTAACCCACCCTCCTTAGTGCCTAACCCTAACCGTCCCCCTAGTGCCTAAACCTAATCCCTAAACCTAACCCTCCCCCCCACCCCACTACTTACCTTCGGTATCCCAGCGGTCGGGATGCCGGTGACAGTATTGTGAGAGGCGTCCGGATTCCAGCAACGGTAATATCAGCGCCAACGTCACGGCCACCGGGATATTGACAGTATCCTAGTGAAGTGGCCAGGATGGGAGTCACAGGCTCTGCAGGGAGGAGGAGGGTCTAAAATTATGCAAATAGTACCGGGACGTAAAGAGATAGGCTCCATCCCCAAAGTGGTCTCTTGTGTTACATGACCATTATGGTACGAGGGCTGATTGGTAAATATGACTCCACCGGATACGAACATTTTTCTTTTTCAAAGTAGCATCCTTCACATTCAATGATTCAAAGAAGTGCAGTAGGCTGTTTTGTGACATCACTTTTAAACGCCCTACAGGCAATTGACACTAGTACATTAACTTAATGCATATATAAGCATTTCCAAACATGAACTTATTCTAAGAAAAATGACAGGGAGACAGATGTGGCGTTTAAACTGGTCAGTCCTTTTTATTAATTATCAATCAATCAATAACTTAACTATGGTGGCAGCCGAAAGAAACAGCAGCCATCAGAGGTCAGTGACTACCAAATCAGATGACTAGAAAAACTTGCAGGGCCAATTGCCCGCTCAGCAAGTCCATAGGTCACATGAGACTCTCCCATACCTTCCAACGCACAGTTAGCCAACCAAAGCTGCTGACCCCAGCAGGGACAATCAGTCACAGGAGAATGACCTATTAATCAGCTCACTGACCTTCCGGCTGTAGTTCTTTCCTGCCCAACGCCAAAGAAAAAGAGAAAAGGCGACATCAAAAATAGGCAAAAACTAAAAAATTGGGAGGGAGGGAGGGGAAAAAGCTGAAGAGGCTGTCTCCTATCTGCAGCTGCCCTAAGTAAACCGTAGCATGAGGGGATTAGACCTGGTGGATACATAATATGATACATTTACCTAATATACGAGAGAAGCAATAAAAAAAGAAACGTCTGTATGTAATTGAATACATAACACTGTAGGATTTGGACCCAAATCTGCAGCGTGGTAAACTTCAATTGAAACAGAATACTGATACTAGGTATTATAATGTGGCCATCAGGTAAATTATTGACTGCATAAATACATGATGGAACAATAACATAATATATAGGACTGGAGTAAAATATTAGAATACATTAAAATGCACAGTCATTTAACTCCACCAGAGAGATCAAAGTTTGATATAGACTAATTAATAGACAGAGAAAATATTATTATTTGACCAGCGATGAAAGGGAAGTTTAATAGCACTTCTCTAATAATTATATTTCACAATCTAATTATCTATATTATCTGTGATTTTATTCAACATTTTGCCTCTTTTGTGAACACATTATTTTAATAATATAATTAATAAAGATGTATTGAATTTTATATATTAATTTACAGAGACAAATAGACCATTACAATACTGATCCAAAGAGTGCCCCATGATATAGACTCTGCTTTTTCTTCTTTGAATATATAGATAATTGTTTACAGCGCAAAAGGTAGCACCTCTAAGATACCTAACTATGGCCCACATTCAGAGATGGTCGCAAGAAGTGAGCGCTCTCTCTGAATGAGGGCGGCCGCTTCATGTTTCAAGTGCGGCCTCCTGGTCGCTAGCTAAGCTGTGGGTTACCACCCACAGCTTTAGTGACCGACCAGGTTGATGGTCGCAATGGTCAAGACCATCGCGACCATCGGGGCTTGTGATGAGACCCTAAGGTTGGGTCTCGGCAACCGCAAGCCCCAGGGAGCTTCCTGCTGTGATCGAGCTGGAAGCTCCCCACTTACATCACTGCTGATGTCAGTGCAGCCGCTCACAAAACGGCAGGCGTTCCGCCCCTTTTGTAGTGAGCTCTGGAGCGAGAGAATTTCTCCCTTGCTCCGGGGGGTTGCGCACTCGCAGTGCGGCCGCTGCACGTGCGCAGGGCCTTAACATCGACTCGGTTGTGAGTGCTCAGCGCTTGCGACCGGGTCTGAATGAAGGCCTATATCTGTATAATCAGTTCTATCAGAAACCATAAAATTGGAGTTTTGGATCGAAGAATAATCTCTTTCTATGTTAAATGAAAGTTGACAATTAACACATACCGATACTGGTGCGGGACCAAAAATTATATAGTAATTTCAACAATGTCAACATCATGCCATTGACATTAAATGTCGACATACTGTAATGACTGCACCTCCACCATTACATATGTTTCTCCAGCCCATAAGGCATTTTGCTCTAGACAGTACTGCAATCTACTTCGGACGATGAATACGCTTTCTGTGTAAGGATGGTAAAGGGTTAAACTGCAGAGTTGGTTCAGTATTCAAATGAGCTTAGTGATTTATTTATTTTTTTGCTTTTGCTTCAATAATATGACATTTGTTCCTCCACTTTCATTACATAATAGACCAATAACCAATTATGTTTGCAGCGATTGCAATGTCACCTTGTAAACTTGCTTTTTAAATTATCCATAGTTCTAGTATCGCTTGAGGTGATACAGTATTTGTGCTTGTTTGTTTCAGTATTCTTTATCATTTATATAGGAAAGTGTTGATGTACCTGTTTTTAGATTGAAAGTGTTGTAATGATTTTGCTAAGTAAATTAACTGTGGAAACTATGCAAACAATGCTAAATACAGGTATGAGATACTGTAAGGGGACCAGCAATACTGACCTCCCAAAGGCCCATCACATCACTTAGGGGTCTTGGCTGGAGATAAAGGGGTCTATTTTCTAAGCTTTGGATGGAGATAAAGTGAACAGAGATAAGGTACCAGCCAACCAGCTCCTAACTGCCATTTTTCAAACACAGCCTGTGACATGACAGTTAGGAGCTGATTGGCTGGTACTTTATCTCTGTTCACTTTATATCCACCCAAGGCTTAGTACATTGGGCCTGATTCAGAGCCGGACGCAATTAGTGCTCGCTCGTCCAGAAAATAGGGCTGGCTATTCAAATGAACCGTTCGCTCTTTGCGGTCTGTTCATGCCTCTAGGTCTGAACGAGCGAACAAAACTTGCGGACGTTTTTTGGATAAATACGCCTCCTGGCCGCTCGCATCCTACGTCATGTCCGCTATTTATTAGATTAATCGAGTACATTGACCAGTGTATGAACTGCTCGCTATTCTTGTGGTTGGTTTTTGCTACCACAATCTTGCGAGCAGTTCAGGCTATAAAATAACCCAGTGACGTGGTCAGTGACGCTGCTGTATTAATTATGCACACCCATAAAACGCCCATTTTGACCTTTAAGCACGCCTGCGATCGGATCTCCACTCCCTGTTTTCAAGCACCTTCCCCTGTTACCACCCACATACGCCTCTTTCTGTCACTCAAATTATCAGGCATTCGCTATTTTGCGAGCACATGAATTTCGACCGCACTGACTGGTTCCCGCATGCGTATAACGATCCGTACGCATGCGCAGTTGGGCAAACATCGCTCGGAGCGAACGAGCTGCCGCTTACGAGCGGCTCTGAATCAGGCCCATAGACCCCAAAGTATCAATCAGCTCCTAACTGTCACTTTTCAAACACAGCCTGTGACATGACAGTTAGAAGCTGATTGGCTGGTACTTTATCCCCGTTCACTTTATCTCCTAACACAGCTTAGTAAATAGATCCCTTTATCCCCATCCAAGGCTTAGTAAATAGACCCCTCAGCATGAGCGACTATCTACTATATTAGTTCTCCATATGTTCTGTGCTCCAATCACAATGGGGCAATTATGCACATGATAGTGATTGGGTCATTTTTAGGCATGTGAGATAGTCATCGTATTTCCTCTGATGGCGTGTGTGCTTATTAGGATGAAGCACGTAGGAGTATATTTAGTAGGGCTTGAAAGGACTGTTTCTGGAATATCTGCTGTACATACTTACCTGGATTGTAGCAGTTCACACTTGAAAGATTATTAAAAACTTGGGCACAAAATCAATAAGTGTAGCGGATAAGCCTACAATATATTTAGATAGATGTATGTGCATTTGTTGTTACGTTATTGTCAAGTTGTATCCACCGATTAGCGATTTCCCATATCCCTTTCCCTGTCCTTGTGTGACACTATGAGAGACTGGCTAAGTGATTTGGGTCACATAATTTTAGTAAAATTGCCGGCATGCTGAGAAGAAAGAAGACTTATGAATTGTGAGTCCCCGTCGTTGTTTAAATCAAACTGAATATGTGCAGATTGTCTTTTATAGCCTATCAACACCTTTCAGCACTCTAAAGCAAGGACAGACCTAGCATTCAGTGCTAGGTGATTACCAGTGTTACTTTGTATTGTGCTTGCACACCCCTCTGCTTCGATCTTCTATGTTCCGACTTTGGCAGTGACTCTTGACCTTTCTCGTGTCTGTTCCTTTTACCTGCTTACTACTTTGTACCGGACTTGCTACGAATACCTGACCTTGCTGTTGCCTGACTCTTGCTACAGTATCTGCTAACACAGTGTACCAAAACCTGAACTGGAAGGTGATGAAGCTCCTGCTCAGGGCAAGGTCTATCAGCACCCTAGGCAAAGCTTCAGCCTAGCGCCCCCACTTCCAGAGTGGGATAGAGGTGGCCATTGTGTGTATATATATATATATATATATATATATATATATATACAGTGCTTGAAGTGGGATTTTAGGAATGTAGAGATGGGGGTATGGAGATTTGAATCCACCTCCTCCCTTCAGCCCCTGTACCCATATCACTCCCTGCACCTTCCACTTTGCAGCTTCTCTTTGGCTGGCGGTCCGCGAGCCGCGATTGTCTGGCAGCCAGTGCTTACTTTAAACTGCAGTGTAGACGACACCTGATGCTCCTTCCCGGCTACATGCCAACGCCGCCGCCAATTGAGATGTGTTCCCAGTGGGACACAGCTCTACACAATGCCGCTGCTGTTTTGCCGCTGCCAAAAGCTGCCTAACAGTAGCGCCAGCCCTGCTCCTGATTATTACATTTGATATAGAACCAGTGGCAAAGGCAGGATTTCTAGAGAATTGGGTTTCCAAATGCGTGATTTTAGAGTGAGTGTGGCCAGTCCATGAAGAGAGCATAATTACCACTTATCCAGCTTTAATATGCGTCATACAAAGTGTATTGTGTGTAATAATTCCAGCATATACAGGACCACAGATCACAGTAAGCCAATAAATGCGTCAGTAGGGTCATCCTGTCAGAGCTGAATGTGTTTATTTTAGATATGGGCACCATTCCAGAGCATGGGAGCAAGTCCAGGAGTCTGGGGGAGCAGCAGAAGAACCTAGCACTGCCCTGGACATATATGTACATATTGGGCTCTATAGCAGTGCACCCTTAACAATGCATGTTTTCCAGATCCCCCTAATTGGTGCACAGGTTATTTATTACTGGCTGATACATGTTAAAAGATCCACAGGTGGTGCTAATAATTTCATTTATGATACTGAGAAGAACATGCAGCACTAGTAAAATTCTATTATATTACTATTTCTATTGTGGTCATGGTGTGGGCTGGGAAGGGGGGTTTCTAAGACGGAAACCCCCCCAGCGTTTGCCTATGAGAACTAGATCCAGAAAACAGAACTAAATATGATATTGCCTTAGGGCCTGATTCAGAGGTGGACGGAATTGCACAGCCACACACACGCGGCTCTGCAATTCCGTCCATTTAAAATGCAAATGCAGAAGGAGGTGTCACACACCTCCTTGTTGCATTTGAGTGATCCCAGCGCTTCGACCCAGGTAGCAGCCTGGTGTCACCATCGAAACAATCGCGACCATCTGAGATGTGCGCTATATAAATAACTGGTAAAAAATAAATAAATACCCAGCCTGCTGTCACCCCCCGATACTCTGCTATCAGGTCATACCCAGCCTGCTGTCACCCCGATACTCTGCTATCAGGTCATACCCAGCCTGCTGTCACCCCGATAATCTGCTATCAGGTTATACCCAGCCTGCTGTCACCCCGATACTCTGCTATCAGGTCATACCCAGCCTGCTGTCACCCCAATAATCTGCTATCAGGTCATACCCAGCCTGCTGTGACCCCGATGCACTGCTATCAGGTCATACCCAGCCTGCTGTCACCCCGATACTCTGCTATCAGGTCATACCCAGCCTGCTGTCACCCCGATAATCTGCTATCAGGTCATACCCAGACTGCAGTCACCCCGATACAATGCTATCAGGTCATACCCAGCCTGCTGTCACCCCGATACTCTGCTATCAGGTCATACCCAGCCTGCTGTCACCCCGATAATCTGCTATCAGGTCATACCCAGCCTGCTGTCGTCTTGGTACTCTGCTGTCAGGGCATACCCAGCCTGCTGTCACCCTGATAATCTGCTATCAGGTCATACCCAGCCTGCTGTCATCCCAATACTCTATCAGGTCATACCCAGCCTGCTGTCGTCTTACTCTGCTATCAGGGCATACCCAGCCTGCTGTCACCCCGATACTCTATCAGGTCATACCCAGCCTGCTGTCACCCCGATACTCTGCTATCAGGTCATACCCAGCCTGCTGTCACTCCGATACTCTGCTATCAGGTCATACCCAGCCTGCTGTCACCTCTATACTCTGCTATCAGGTCATACCCAGCCTGCTGTCACTCCGATACTCTGCTATCAGGTCATACCCAGCCTGCAGTCGTCTTGATACTCTTCTATCAGGTCATACCCAGCTGCTGTCACCCTGATCACACGCGCACACAGGGGGGATTTCCGAGTACCCATAGCCGGCCGGCAGCTGAACAATTTTTTTTTTTTTTAAGAGACACTGCCTGGGCTGGCTGTAGGGGGAGTTGCAGTGCGCAAGCCCCTCCCAGTCAGTTCCGATAGGCCGGGGCACCATGATCGGATGAGAGCACCTGCCGCCTGGACACTGTCCAGTGTCCACAACTGCCAGCGCTGTGGAGTCCCGGAGCCGGAAGACATAGGTGGGGGTGCACGCAACCGGATATTTACTGTATAAGGTGACTGCTGTGTGTCTATGCAGGGGAAGGGAGGGGCGCCGGGTCTTGCGGGTGGGCGACGGCCTGCTGTTTGTATATGCTGGGGGGGGGTGCGGGCGGGTGAGTGAGTGGCACGGCAGGGGATAATATGTATTAAATTATGCCATTTAACTGCTTCATGTGTCTGCTGTAAATTTTTCCCAGGGGGGAGGGGGTGGGGGGCAGGATAATATTTAGATGATGCCAGGTGCCTCCTGCATGTTTTTCCTGGGAGGTGGGGGGGGGACCATATTTATTAGATGATGCGAGGTGCCTGCTGTATGTTTTTCCTGGGAGGTGGGGGGGGGGGGGACCATATTTATTAGATAATGCCAGGTGCCTGCTGTATGTTTTTCCCGGGGGTGGGAGGATAATATTTATTTGGAAACCCCCCTTTCAAAATCCTGCATTTGCCACTGCCGATACTCTGCTATCAGGTCATACCCAGCCTGCTGTCACCCCGATAATCTGCTATCAGGTCATACCCAGCCTGCTGTCATCCTGATACATATATTAGGGCCTAACGTCACAGTATATAAATGTTACACTAGATATATCCCCCACATCTTACTGGGCTGCATAGACCATAGCTATGATTCCACATATGGGTGCCATAGACTTATGTGATTTCATAGTACGTGTTGGGCTTTGCAGGAGTTTAAAGCTAGGCTGTCACTAATGCAGGTTGCTGATGCCCCGTCGAGTCCTATGGATGTATTAGGAACTGTAGGGAGCCCAGGGCAAGTTACTAGGGGGCAGCCAGCAACTCATGTGCAGGTCAACCGAACACTGCACTGGCTGTGAACCTGTCAGGAACTTTTCTAAGTGAATATAATGTATTTGAGATAAGGTTATAATAATGGTGAAAGTAATTATTTCTATGTACACCACACTTCCTGTTTGTAAATCTATAAAAGAATGACACCTGATGAGCTGAATCTACATACAGCATACCTCCCAAATGCCCTTTATATTATAATGCCACACGCTGAGGAACCACCTGTCTCCACAACGTTCAACGCGGCAACACTTCCAAGCCCCACTGCGAACTGTGACAGACTTCCTGACGGCAGGACTGCCCTACGAAAAGCGGGACAGTTGGGAAGTATGCGTACAGTATACCTATTGAATTCTTTTTTTAACGACCATTTAACCAAGGCATCTAATAGAGTATGTAGAGATGTGCAGGTTCGGTTCACAGAGAACCGACAACAACCAAATTTAGGGGTTCCCAGTCTAAAAGAGTCAGAGTTCGGAATCACTTTGGGGTACCGAGTTCTGGTTCGGATCTTCCCGCGTTTCGGAACTCGGATTTTAAAACTGAACACAGGTTTTGGACTGCATGTAAACAGGTCAAAATTACATCATTTAACTGTTTTGTTTATTTATTTATTTTTCTTAAACACAGATCCAAAACCAAAACACAAAGATGAATCCGGATCCAAAACCAAAACACAAAGATGAATCCGGATCCAAAACCAAACCACAAAGATGAATCCGGATCCAAAACCAAAACACAAAGATGAATCCGGATCCAAAACCAAAACACAAAGATGAATCCGGATCCAAAACCAAAACACAAAGATGAATCCGGATCCAAAACTAAAACCTGGGGGTCGGCATACATCTCTTTACTAATATGGCTGCCAGCCAGCAGACCCCTACCTGCATGAATCAGGGTGTGTGGAATACTTCTGGACAATTACAAAACAGAAAAGCAATCAATCTTCTTTATTAGTCTGACATGCACTGGTTTGTGTATAATAATCAGTTGTCTACTTCTAATCCACAGGGGAGCGGCAGTGACAAGCAATATAATGAAATGCGCAATTTAAGTCACCACAATTTAAATCACCACCGGAACGCAGAGTACCCCTGCTGACCGAGAAAGAGAGAGATTCCTGTAGTTAAGTGCAGTCTGTAGCAATTGGTTACCGACGTATGTAATATGCCCGCGTTTTCATGAGGACTCGATGGGACAGCAAGATTGGACGAGTTTACCGAAAGGAAGAGAAGGGAAGATGGTTACCAGGGAAACCACGGCTTAGAACTTCCTGGGGCGTCCTTAAAAAAAAAAATTATGAGGTGATATAAATCGGGTAAGACAGCAAAATATAGCAGGAAGAATTGAATAAATGAAACTGTGTTTTTACAGTGTCCCAGCTAAGGAACTTTACCAAATCCATTTTTAGCAACAGTGTCCACCACCTGTGTCTAAGCCCCCTCCCCTATTGGATCTGCAGCTTGGAGACAAAAAAAATACCAAGCAAGAAATTGCGTCTTTCAGACATTTATATCTGTCTTTTCTTTTTCTCCCTGGCTATGATGAAGGTGCGAGAGAAGGGAGAATGCTTTGATACTGCAGCCAGTTGTTCTGTACAGCTCCTGTACGTATTGTTCCTCTGCCGCTGACTGCAGAATGTCGATAAAACTTTATACAAAGGAAATCCGTCTTGGCATACATTGAATTTGTCAGGGCAGCTGGCTTAGGATGTTACAGACCCAGCACTTTCTAAATACGGAGAAAGAATTGCTATTTCCATTAAAACAATTAGGAATGTGACTTGCAGCACATAATATTCGTATTGTCAGCAGGCTATTTTTAGCTGTCCCCTTAAAATATGTAATCCAAGTGCTCGACAAAAATAGCTTTATCCCTCTTTTTCTCATTAATTTTTCTCATGCATTGTTGGTTTTCCTATTTGTCTTTGGCAGTGGCGTGACTATTATCAATCCATATTGTAGCGTGAATAATCATTTTATTTGATGATCCCCCACTATGTACTAACAATTTGTACAGGGACAGCGCTTTAGATAAAGTACTATCCCTTTGACTTACTTCCCGGCCACATTGCAGGATGCTTTCATGTTTTCAAAAGACTCCTCCACAGTTTCTGACACCGCGCATGCACATGTGTGCAGTGTCCGTCAGGGCCATAACTAGGGGTGTGCATCTGGTTAGCAGGGTGACTGGGACGCCACCCTGCAGCCATGGTGTGTAACTAGGTATTTGTAGGCCCCATAGTAAAGGTTTGTAAGGGCCCCTTTGTACCACTCAATGAAAAATGTATATAACACATGTAACTTTGACAGGGAAGATGGGCCCCATAGTAAAGGTTTGTAAGGGCCCCTTTGTACCACTCAATGAAAAAATTATATAACACATGTAACTTTGACAGGGAAGATGGGCCCCCCTAAGCTCTGGGTAGTGATAACGCTGATCTTAATAGACCCTTTATCCTCCACAGCTCACATACAATGGTCAGCCACCAGTTAACACAATGCATTTTACGGCCGGAGAATGATGGGAAACAACAAGACCTGTGTGTTTCCAAAACCACTCTGCCTTTATTTTGGACAGACGGATTATTTTATAGCACTCAAATTAACATAGAGACAAAGAAATCTAGGCTGCACATGTGCAACAAATTTTCTTATCTACCTAATTCAAATATATATTAATATATTTAGCATATTCCAAGCATTACATACATCGTCAGTAGATGGCCGTTTTGCCTAACTTATCAATAAACAAATATTAGTACTACTATCTAAAGCTATAAATCTATGAACTCTCTCAAGGGATTTATTAGCTATGCCTAATCTTAGAGACAATACATCGTTGGTATAAGGCAGTCTCTTGACAACATACACCATTTTTTTCAATAGGACCATATAATCTCTTATCTTTTCTGTCATATAACTCAGACTTGAATACAAAGGATGAATACACTCTACTATAGTCTAAATTAGGGATGTGCAGGCTTGGATAGGTTCGAATTTGCACGCTGAGTTCGGATTTTTCCCTCCAAAAAACGGGATTCAGAAAGAGGCAAAACGTTATCTTGCATGAACAAACATCATCATTCCTGCACATCCCTAGTTTAAATAAACTAACATAATTTATTTCAACATGAATACATTCCTAAGAGCTAGAATTGATAGATAAGGAATGAGGCCCTTCTAAGGCACAATATCTCACACAGAATATAATTTCTTCTTAGCATTTGAACACAAAATGGAGTCATGCTTCTACATGATTCTTCACTTTATCAGTAGTAATGCCCATGTATGCTATGGAACCCCTCCCTATCCTCAGTAGTGCTCCTTATTCATGTTACGCCACACAGTAATGCCCACAAATTAGTTTACGACACACAGTCTTGCACTTCCTAGTGCTGGTGGTCCACCCCCTAAGCTTAGGACATCATTACGCTTCCTAGTGCAATGGATGGGATGGGGTGCACAATGACGCAACTTTTAGAAAATTGAGTCACCTTGGCCCGGCCTCCTTTTTATGGAGAATTGTGGTATTATGTTGTGTGGGGGTGGAGCCTAAGGACAAGTAGTGTCCAGCCTTGTCCACCACAGCTGCATCTCCCCTCTGGACCTCTCCCACAGGGGAACATTTTGATATCTGTACTAAAATATGTATCTCCTTACCTACAATATAAGCTCATCCCGGTGATTAATAAAAAGTGGTTTTGACTCAGGCGCACAACTGTGCATGCGTAGCGATCTGACTGCGCATGTGCAGTGCAAACTTATTTGCAATGGGTGCTTTCAACTACAGCTCTCCAAGGGCAGGATGTACTAAGCAATGCGTCTGTGATGCGGTACATCCCCCCTGACTATGGGTACATACCGCGGTTCATTACCGTGGCATGTCCCAAGAATATTGCAATGGACAGCTCTCTCGATAAGAGCTGTCCTTTGCAATGGCTTTGGAAGAGGGACTTCCGGGTTTAACAACCAGAAGTCACTCTGGCGTTCTTCTGCATGCACAGAAGGTCACGGGGGGGGGGGGGGTGATGGGAGGGATCCAATCGGATCCCTCCCAGCCAGGAGCATCCCGATAAGAAGCCCATAAGCTTCTAATGGGCAACAGGACGAAGCACCAGATTGCATCGCATTCTGGTGCTTAGTACATTTGGGGATGCATTTTCCCCATTAGTACATCCCGGCCTAACGATACTGGATCAGAACCTCTATATACCTCTGCCTGTACCTTCTAAAACCCTTCCTATAAACCTCTAAGGATGACGCTAATTTGCATACGCAGTCATACCATAAATAAAGACTTAGACGTGGAATCTGTGGTTCCTAAGCACAAGTGATATTCAGGTAAAAGTTCAGACAGTTACACGCAATTGATCAAGACACAATTTAGGCGCAAAAGGAAAATTATACAGACTCAAGTACAGTATACATACGCAGGCGCTTCCGGACCCGGAGATAGGCATCAGCAAGAGACCCCTAGTCATACAGCGTTCAGCATGAAGACTGAGAACCAGCGTTCGTGCACACATATTTATACCCCCCCAGAATAAACAGAACAATAGGGAAGTTTGTTGCTGGTGTCATTGGTTCCCAGGGGAGAAGCATCTGTTACAGCACATTTAACAGGATAGTTCAAATAGACTCTCCCTGCCTCTAACAGCTGGGGATCTTCCTCTTCATGCCCCCTGCAACATCCTAACAGTTGTTCCTAAAATATACATTTTGATGCTTGTAGGCTCTGCGATCCATAACTCGAGAATGCATGATGCGATCTCCCCACCGATAACACCGGAATACTGTAAAAAGAGTACGCATCAGTACAACTCCAAACATGACTTGTTTAGCATGTATAATACCTTAGTTATCAAATATCTTTATTTTTCAGCATTTAAACTAACTGAACCAACTTAAATCATACACTTTAAAGTGTATAGAACCTTATGTGTGAATATGTAATGTGTGGGTATTCAGGGTTTGATATAAGGACACTAGTTAACTTGGGGCAGATGCGTGCGCATAAAGCTAATAAAACAGCAGTTTCATACAAAGTCCTATGCATTTGCTAATATGCGACTAGTTAACAGCGCAATTGTGTGTATTAATGTGTGTATGAGAAATGGTGAAAGATGCAAATGCATGGTGCTATTAGTATTATCGCCACATGTAATAAAATGTGAGTTTATCTAAAATGGCACTTAGGCGGCCATTCGCAAAATGGCGTCTTGCGATCTCATTTTCAAGATGGCGTCTTGCGGCCATTCGCAAGATGGTGTCACCGCGATTAAATTTTAAACTGAACTTGTCTCAGCCAATTATTCAGCTTCGACAGTCCACCCTTTGATAGCAAACAACATGCTATCACAATCTGCTATTAGAATTTAATTTAGGCTTACATTTACATATTATTTGGTGTTATTATGGGATGGCACAAGGTGGTTCTTTATCCATCAATAATGTGTCTCTGGGTGGGGACATAAAAGTACCGCACACCGCGGATCTTGGAAGATCATGTGAAAGGTGTGGGAATGCACCAGGCTTATAATAGCAGTCTTGAAGGGGAATTGAGACTTTACATTATCTGAGGTGTTCTATGAATAACATTTCAATAATACATGTCTAAATATAATACATCAAACGATTGTATTTCCTAGTTCAGGGTTGTAATGCAATTCTATATTTACCTCGGTATACATATTGTCATTACTGACCACCATCATAGATTCATTCTTTCGTTTCACTCTGTTTTTACATTTTCCACACTTTAACACAATAGGAACACACCGGACGCATATGCCAATTATTATGATGACAATCAGTATAAGGATTAAGAATTTGCCTATGCTGGCGATCACTTCCTGGACCCATTCCCCTAGACCTGAGAACCATTTCACTGGGTTCAGCCATGACACCCATCCTTCTATCTTTTCCCCTACATCAGCCACTGAAGCATTATGGTTCTTGCGAAATTCCCACTTTAGCTGCAGAATTTCATCCATCTTCCAGTCTATCACCTCCTTAGGGTCGCTGGTATCATTGGTGACATAGGTGCAACATTTTACTCCAAATTGGGTGGCCAATGTTATGCAATACCCTCCAGTAACAGCAGTTAAATAATTCAACATTAGCCTGTGTTGCACCAGTTCTTTCTTGTACGCTTGCAATTCTCTCCCTGTATACCTGAATGTGTCATCGTACATCTTGGTGATATTATCTATTAATTTAGCAAGTTCCTGGATATATCTAAAATTTAATGTACCCCGAGTGATCCTGGTGGGGTCCAATGTGACCAGAACTTGAAAGCCAGTTGTCTCACTGATTAACTGAGTGGCTTTATGCATATCACCAGGTACCATATTTCTTTTGCCTCTGTGTTCATATTGTGTGTGAAGATATGGTGATGGTGTGTTTTTATGTATACCCAGCATTTCAACATGTGTGAGGGTCATAACTTGTGGGACTACTCTTCCCAGGTAACACAAACCTTCGGAACTCGGGGAGAGCCATTTATACGCTTTTCTTCCACAGATGAAATATACATTATCAGGGAGAACATAAGGAATGGTATGCATCATTATCATTAAGCACATTTCCCTTGCAAACAATCCTATTTCTGGTTCTTCCATCTGGTACATGCAAGTTTCTGGCTGTATTATTTTAGCACAATAACCATTTGGCACATTACCAATAATTTCTTTGGTGGAACTCAATGTATATCGGTACCTAAAATGTTTCCCACCAGACTTAATGGAGAGCAGCAGATCATGGTTTATGGACTCATTATCAGCTCTTTGTGAGAAGGTCATTGTCTGATTATTCCCCGTCACTTCCCAACTCCCGGGTTTATTGGGGTTGGTTATGTTTAAACACAAAAGTGATCTATCTACTTGGAATTGATAGAGTTTGAAATGAGGTGGTTTGGATGAGAGGAATTTTCCATCCAATGTTTTCCCTTTTTGCAATTCTAAAATTTCCGTGATATTCAGCGGGAATGGCACCAACCCTACGTTATGCTGTCCCTGGGGCACATGTGAACACACCCAGCAATCAGTTTGATTTTAACACTTTGCCTACCATGCTATGATGATACCAACCCCAGTACGGATTATATTTAGGTTGGCACCATTGGATACAGTTCTCATCAACTAGGGACCCTCAAAACTCACAAATACAGGAATCTTCAGACGATAACCCTCCACGCCTTCCCCGAGTATCCATAATGACAGCTCTTTTAACAATAACAGTACTAAGATTGGAAAGACACTCCCCTGATTGGCATTGCACTCCTCTTGATTCCACTCCATCAGCACTGCCATCAGCTCCCGTTTCCTCAATCGGTCCCCCATCACAGACACTGGATATCCCCGGACTGACCAGGATGGTGAACACTCTAAAAGAGAAAATGAAAATGAACACAGCAGGCCCGTCCATTGTCACAACAAGACCTGCAAATTTCTCTCAGTCCAGGTATCTTACTACGACATTTTCAATCCTCCCGGAACAAGCTCGCGAGCGACAGGTCCACGCTATCAGCTTTGTCTCCGACTTGTTTCTCCACCGGTTGATTGACCTTTTTGCAGTGAGTGGAATGGACCCAGGTATCTCTCTCGGCCACCTTCAAAGATGTAGTACTTGTCAGCAGCACCTGGTACGGACCTTCCCACCGATCAGTCAAACAACCTGAACGCAAGAAATTTCTGATCATTACATATTCTCCTGGTTCAACATCATGACAGTTAGTTTCAGGCATATCATTAGACAACAATTTCAGTTTCTGCTGCTGTTGCTTTAACTGCTTACTCATTGATATAAGATACTTCACAGTTACCTCATTGTTACCCTTTAGATCTTCCTGTGGACTTATAATCAAATGAGGTTGTCTACCGAACAATATTTCAAATGGGGACAGATTCAGAGGAGGTCTAGGAGTGGTCCTTATGCTATGTAGGACCAAAGGTAACACTTCTGGCCATCCTAGTCGTCTCTGCCATGATTTTACTTAGCTTATTTTTAATAGTCCCGTTCATCCTCTCTACCTTGGCACTGGCTTGCGGTCAGTAGGGGGTGTGAAGTCAGCTATTAATACCCATCAGCTTACACATATTTTGAAAAACATCACCTGTGAAATGGGTACCCCTATCACTCTCGATGATTTTAGGGATACCGTACCTGCATACAAATTCCTGAACTATTTTCTTGGCAGTAAATGCAGCAGTATTAGTGGCCGCTGGGTAAGCCTCAACCCAGTTAGAAAATACGTTTGTGCACACTAATACATACTTGGTTCCTGCAGGGTGGTAATTGGATGAAATCAATTTGTATCACCTGGAAAGGTACATCGGTCGGTGGAATGTGGGAAGGTTCGGTAGGGATCGCTTTCCCTATGTTCTTTCTCAAGCAGGTCAGACAGGACATCGCTATCTTCTCTGCTTGTGAAGAAAAACCTGGTATGCAACTGTATGCCCTCACCAACTTGCACATAGCCTGTTTACCCAGATGAGTCAAGCCGTGTGCTGCCTCAGCCAGGCTGGGGTGATATGCCTTGGGGGCTACTGGCTTACCATGTCCGTCCCTCCAGAGCCCAGAGGACTCTTGCCCACATCCCTTGGACTTCCAAATGGATTTTTCCTGAATTAAACACAAATTTTGCATCTCAATTAATTTCAGCATATCAATAGTTTGAAATGACATAATTGTTTCAGTTGGAGGAAACATTTTTAACTCTGCTGCCCATTTTGCAGCTTCATCAGCTCTGTTGTTGCCCAGTGACACCGGGTCATCCTCACTTGTGTGGGCTTTGCATTTAATTACTGCCACTGCTTTGGGCAGTTGGATTGCTTCTAAAAGATGTTTTATGTGTCGGGAATGTGCAACTGGTGTGCCTGCTGCTGTCATAAAATTTCTCAGACGCCATAGAGCCCCAAAATCGTGCACCACCTCAAACGTGTACCTCGAGTCAGTGTAAATGTTAGCAGATTTGCCTGCTGCCAGTTCACATGCTCTAGTCAGTGCTACTAACTCTACCACCTGGGCTGAGTGAGGAGGACCAAGAGGTTTAGCTTCTATGATGTCTGTGTCATTTACAACAGCATAACCTGTACATAATTCACCTGTGTCTGTTTGTCTATGACAACTCCCATCCGTATAAAAAGTTACATCCACATTCTCTAAAGGTATGTCATGTATGTCAGGTCTAGCAGTAAAGGTCTGATTCAGATGTGTCATACAATCGTGCGTATCATTATGTCTGCCGAACTCACCTCCCGCCAGCAACTCCTCTCCTTCCACCCTTTGTACATCATGTTGTACATATGGTAGGTATGTTGCTGGATTCAGCGTACTGCAATGTTTAACAGTAATATTTGCAGGAGCAATTAGAGCTAGTTCCCATTTGGTAAACCTAGCCGAGGAGACGTGTCTGGTTTGAGCTGAGTTCAACAGAGCAGATACAGCATGGGGAGTGTAGACAATCATATCATGGCCCAATACTACGTCCTCACTTTTACTCACCAATAAAGCGGTAACTGCTACACTTCTCAAATAGGTGGGGAGTGATCTTGCTACCGTGTCCAATTGGGCACTGTAGTATGCTACGGGCCTACTGGCATCACCATGTTTTTGTGTAAGGACACCTGCAGCACAACCATCGGCTTCCGTATAATACAAATCAAAAGGTTTTTCATAATCAGGTATTCCCAATGCAGGAGCTCTTGTCAGACTATCCTTAAGATTAAGGAAAGCCTGTTCTGATTCCTCTGTGTGTATGACACGATCGGGCTTTGAGGAAGAGACTAATTCCTGTAAAGGTAAGGCCAAAATAGAAAAACCTGGTATCCACATTCTACAGTATCCACACATTCCCAAGAAGGTATGAATTTGCTGTTGATTCTGCGGCAGTGTCATGTTTTGTATGGCCTGGATTCTATCTGTTGTAAGGTGTCGTAATCCCTGGGTTAGGCAGTGTCCCATATATTTTACTCTGGATTCGCACGGCTGTAGTTTGTCCTTAGCCACCTTGTGTCCTGTTTGTGAGAGATGAAGTAACAAAAGTTTAGTATCATTCAAACATGACATAAACGAGTCAGAACATAGCAATAAATCATCCACATATTGAATTAGAACAGATCCATTGGCAGGTTGAAAAGATTGTAAACAGTTGTGCAATGCCTGGGAGAAAATACTGGGGCTGCCTATGAAACCTTGGGGTAATCGTGTCCATGTGTATTGTAAACCTCTGTATGTAAAGGCGAATAGATACTGACAGTCAGAATGGAGAGGCACAGAGAAGAAAGCTGAGAAGAGGTCAATGACAGTGAAACAGGTTGCATTTGGTGGGATTTGCATCAAAATGACAGCTCGATTCGGCACTACGGGGAATTGGCTCTCTACTACCTTATTAACACCTCTAAGGTCTTGTACCAGCCTTTAACCCCTCCCACCACTCTTCTTCACTGGAAAGATGGGTCTGTTGGCTACACTAGCTGTACGAACTAAAATTCCCTGTTGCAATAATCGCTGAATTATTGGAAAACCCTAATTCTACCTCCTGCTTTAGTGGGTACTGGGGAATTTTTGGAGCTTGCCTTCCGCTTTTTAAATTTACCATTACTGGGCTTATGTTTGCCATTAATCCAGTGTCCTGTCCATCTTTAGTCCAAAGGGAATCTGGAATTAGGGACAACATTTCATCTACCTGTGATGGAGTTTCATTTAAAACTGTAGAGTGATACATTATCCTTTGAGGATATCTAAAAATACACCATCGGGGGTGCAATATATAACACATCCCATCTTACATAACAAGTCTCTGCCCAGTAGGTTAGTAGGATCCGCAGGAGCCAGAAGAAAAGAATGCCTGGTATGCAACGGCCCAATAGTAACCTCTGTGGACTTTGTTAAAGGATAATATTCCACTTTACCTGTTACACCCATTGTTGGTACTGTCTCGTTGGTCACCTGCAAATTAACGGGAGATTTTATCACCGACCTGGTCGCCCCTGTGTCTACAAGAAAAGGATATTCAGTACCAGCTACATCAACCATCATGACCGGTTCTTCCCTAGTACTTCCCGTTAACCTGACCATCTGTAGACTACAGGTATGACCTGACCCCTAGCGTTGGCTACCATTCTCCAATAAAGCATTTACGGCTACAATTGGAGCTGGTGCCTGCTGAACATTTGCTGGCCTCTGTGCATATCCCTTATGGGGATATCTAGGTCTTCCCTGATGTGGGATCCCTACTCCTTTTACTGTACAGTTTCTACTTAAGTGTCCTGTTTGTTTACAGTTAAAACAGGTTTGTGTTTCGGGTGAAGACATGTGGTGTTGTGAGGTTTGCGCAGAGGGTAAAGGTGGTGGATATGGGTAAGGATAGGGAGGGTAAGGGTATTGTGGGGGATAAGAAGTTGGTGGATAGCCTGGGACCTGTGGTTGCATCGGGTTAGTGGGATAGAGTTGTGTTTGTTATTGAGTGGGGTTAATGAGAGCACATACTTGTTCAGAAGTGAGTGTGTGCAAGTGCAAGTGTGTTTGTTGGCTGTGATGTTACCGTCATTCCCTCCAGAGCTTGTATACTGACAGCCATTAGTTTTTCGCTCTGGTCTTCTTTCTTTTTGGAGATGTTTTTATCATGTTCAATGGCGGTTTCTATGATGGTATCTATTGTAAGTCCCCGCCAGCCAGGCTGTGAGGTCTGAACCCGAGTTTTTAAACTCTCTTTCAGACCATCCACAAGTACCGTAACTATCATTCCCCTGTGGTGAGTGCTATCTTTAATATCTTCTATCCCAGTGTACTGGGTGATAGCCTGCAGAGCCTGATCGCAGTAATCTTCTGCAGTCTCACTCTCTTTCTGTTTAATGGTGAAAATTTTGTTCCAGTTAACTACTACTGGAAAATATATACCCAAATGAGTTACAATGCGGGAAATGTTACCTTGGTTTACTTGGTCTGTTAAGGGAACGTCACCATCCAATACACAATCCGTGATAAATTTTGTCACTTCGGTATTGCGTGGCAGACAGGCCCTTAACACCACACGCCAATCTTTATTAGTGGGCTCATGTGAACTACCCAAATTTCTCAAAAATCTTTGACATTTGGCTAATTCCTTTTTGGGATCGGGGAAATCATTTATGATGGAATTTAGTTCTGCTCTTGTCCAAGGACAATGCATTACTACTTCCCTCGTGGGCACTATACCATTCGCGCCTGCATTTCCATTTGGAACAGTTATTTGTCCGAATGGGATGCAGACCGGTAGCGCTGCTACCTTTGACCTGGCTACCTGGCTGGGGGTTTAGTCTGCTGCTGCTGCTGCATATGGTATGAACAACTTCCTCTACGGGTGCAGAGGGCATTAACACTTCCCTTGCTGTTACCGATGGAGATGGCGGCACCACCCGTGATTGTGGTGATGCAACATCTATTATCTGCACAGCATGGGAAATGGCAGACATTACAATAGGCTCATCATCCGCATCATGAACATTTTGTTTACAGTTGCTTAAGAGAGGGTACAAGTTGCTTGTTACATTTTTATGGGTATTTTTGGTAACTGTACTTGCACCTCCATCCACATAAGGTGGGAAAGGTGAGCGTGAACTGCTGGCAATACTCTCCACAACGCTACCTTGCCGCACGTGCGAGCCAATTTGCGGCTCGCCCGTATTGCAATTCAGCGTTGCGGATGCATTTTCTGGCAATGCGCTCACGACGCTAGTTTGCGTCGCTTGCACATTTTTAAGCCACGCATCCCCCTCATGCTGCCACATTTTTAAACATTCAAAATATTTAACCTTTTTCTCTCGGGAGCGCATCAAACTGATGTGATCACGGACATTGTCTAACACATTTTTATCGAAACTACCAATTCTGGGAAACGGTCTAACACTCTTCCTCGTCATATTAAACCATAAATCACAATACCTTATTGCATAAGTACCGTACTTGGTATGCATGATACGACGGGCCGATCCGATCGGCGCCTCCATTAGCAGCACATCATTGCCTAACATCTCTACTGTTTGCGTGGCTCCCATTCTGAGACAACTCCTACGCTTTTCAATAAAGATTTAAACAGTGAAAGACAATCAAGACTCTTTCACTTACCTGTGGACGATTTAAGTCGGCGGCGCCCACACACCTGGATAAGATTTAGTAAGGCAACTTCCACACCTGGATAAGATTTGAAAAAGGCAACTTTCACACCCGGATAAGATTTCCACACCTATGAGAGTTTATATGTCTTCTACTCTCACGCACCTCTCTACAACAAAGACAACATGTACACCTGCTACTGTGTATAGAACGGTAAAGCTGCTTACCGAGCGGCTAGACTAACCCTTGCACCTAGCCTTTAAGGATCATACGATACCCTTAACTTTGTTCAACAAATATTCACTGTTGCACACTTTTTTCCTGCGGAGAAAAATACACGTTAACCCAGATATTGGTAATAGAAAAAAAAAATGTAAACCTCAATGGCTTTGTTCAAACACGTGGCAGCACAACCGGAAGTACGTATACGCTATTGTGCGACCAGTCACATACACAATAATGCGACTACCACACAACCGTATAATGGCTTTTTAACTGCGTATGCAAATGTGCGTCTTTGCTATGCGCAAACCTGCGACTTAGCCGCGTACTCAGTACTGCGACACCCCTTTAAAAGTAAGGTTCTATCAACAGAGGAAAACAAACTTTTTCCTCTCTTGTCCCTGGATTCTAGTCAGCTTCCTTGATTCACACGGAGATGGATAGCGATCTTTCAGCACAAAGCGGTTGCAGGCAAACCCTGCATGTGGCCACTGCACCCTTTTCTGAAATATCGATAGACGTATGTACCGTGTGAGCAGGTAAGTGACTTCACTACGAGACCCCAACTAGCGATACTGGATCAGAACCTCTATATACCTCTGCCTGTACCTTCTAAAACCCTTCCTATAAACCTCTAAGGATGACGCTAATTTGCGTACGCAGTCATACCATAAATAAAGACTTAGACTTGGAATCTGTGGTTCCAAAGCACAAGTGTTATTCAGGTAAAAGTTCAGACAGTTACACGCAATTGATCAAGACACAATTTAGGTGCAAAAGGAAAATTATACAGACCCAAGTACAGTATACATACGCAGGCGCTTCCGGACCCGGAGATAGGCATCAGCAAGAGACCCCTAGTCATACAGCGTTCAGCACGAAGACTGAGAACCAGCGTTCGTGCACACATATTTATACCCCCCCAGAATAAACAGGACAATAGGGAAGTTTGTTGCTGGTGTCATTGGTTCCCAGGGGAGAAGCATCTGTTACATCACATTTAACAGGCTAATTCAAATAGACTCTCCCTGCCTCTAATAGCTGGGGATCTTCCTCTTCACGCCCCCTGCAACATCCTAACAGTTGTTCCTAAAATATACATTTTGTTGTTTGTAGGCTCTGCGATCCATAACTCATGAATGTATGATGCAATCTCCCCACCGATAACACCGGAATACTGTAAAAAGAGTATGCATCAGTACAACTCCAAACATGACTTGTTTAGCATGTATAATACCATAGTTATCAAATATCTTTATTTCTCAGCATTTAAACTAACTGAACCAACTTAAATCATACACTTTAAAGCGTATTGAACCTTATGTGTGAATATGTAATGTGTGGGTATTCAGGGTTTGATATAAGGACGCTAGTTAACTTGGGGCAGATGCGTGCGCATAAAGCTAATAAAACAGCGGTTTCATACAAAGTCCTATGCTTTTGCTAATATGCGACTAGTTAACAGCGCAATTGTGTGTATTATTGTGTGTATGAGAAATGGTGAAAGATGCAAATGCATGGTGCTATTAGTATTATCGCCACATGTACTAAAATGTGAGTTTATCTAAAATGGCGCTTAGGCGGCCCTTCGCAAAATGGCGTCTTGCGATCTCATTTTCAAGATGTCGTCTTGCGGCCTTTTGCAAGATGGCGTCGCCACGATTAAATTTTAAACTGAACTTGTCTCAGCCAATTATTCAGCTTCGACAGGCCCAACAGAGGTAAGCATGTTAACATCACTTCCTGAACACAAAGTAAAATTTAGGGATGAGATGCACTAAACCTTGGAGAGAGATAAAGTGGAGAGAAACAAAGTACCAACCAATGAGTTCCCAACTAATTTTTCAAGCACAGCCTGTAACATGACAGTTAGGAGCTGATTGGTTGGTACTTTACCTCTCTCCACATTATCTGTCTCCACTTAATCACTTTCCAAGGCTCCTCCCACCGGTGTCTGACAGCCCTGAGGAAGAGGAGAGAGAGCCAGTATGAGTACCTGTCAGACAGCAGGAAGCGGCTCCGTCTCCTCGGCACAGTACAGCGCTTGCAGGAGCCCCTGGGTGCAGGGGCTGTGTGTAGATTACTGCTGGGGGCACTGCATAGGTGGATGACTACTGCTGGAGGCACTGCTGGGAGGGATTACTACTGGGGCACTGCTGGGGGTTAGTACTGGGGGCACTATATAAGGGGGACTACTACTGGCGGCATTATATGAGGGGCATTGCATATGGGGACCACTATCTGGGGCACTATATAAGGGGCACTGCATAGGGGGACCACTAACTGGGGCACTGCATATGGGGACTACTATTGGGGGCATTGCTGGGTGAGGACTACTCCTGGAAAAACTGATGGGGGGACTACTACTGGGGGCACTACTGGACGGTTAGTACTTGGGTCACTATATAACGGGGACTACTACTGGGGGCTTTATATAAGGGGCACTGTATAGGGGGACCACTACCTGGGGCACTATATAAGGGGCACTGCATAGGGGGATGACTACTGGGGGCACTGTATAAGGGGCACTGCATAAGGGCTTGTGTAGCTATCCAAGAGGGGGGGAGGGTGCAAGGTTGAAGAAATGCCTAGGGTGCCAAGAAACCTTGCACCGGCCCTGTACCCAGGGGCTCCCGCGCGCGCTGTACTGTGCCGAGGAGACGGAGGAGTACAGCCGCTTCCTGCTGTCTGACAGGTACTCATACTGGCTCTCTCCCTCCTCTTCCTCGGGGCTGTCAGACACCGGTGGGAGGAGCCGATGGGTCTGCAGTGGCCACAACCTGACGCCCCCCACTCCCAAGCCAATCAGGATGCTGGATGTGTACCAGATGTTGCTGTGTGCAGTCTGCAATGCTCTGTCTCTGTGTACTGGAGCAATGATCAGCTTTTGTGCTCTGTCTGTGTACGGGAGGGATGATCTGTGCAGGATGCTCGTTATGGTGATGATGATTGGTGCTCTGTGATACATGGTGTACTGTACATATAAATGCAGTGAGAGGGATGCTGGTGGTATAGGATGCTTTATACGACTGGGAGGGATGCCCTGTGACTAGCAGGGATGTGCTGTGAATTAGAAGGGAGACCCTGTGACTAGAACCATAGCAACCAATGAGGTGCTTGCTTTCATTTAACTTGCATCTGACAGATGAAAGATAATTTTAATGAGCCATATAAAGTGCTAAAACATTCTGAGTAAATTTCATGGTGTAGTGAAACATGTTGTCACATTGATACAATTATGAGCATGGTGACTTTTCTTGGTGGGGGTGAATATCTCTCCTAGCCATAAAAGTTATTATTTCATTAAAGAATAAATAAATTAGTGATTGTATTTTGTTAGACTGATCAATGGCATGACCCAGCAGTCTGCTATTTAATAAGGATAGCTAATAATTGGGAATCGGTTTGACATACTGCCGGATGTGAGCCCAGAGTGTTAGGATCTGGGTTATTTGTGGACCCGGGGTGGTAATGGGAGCAGACACCTGAACAGACTTAAAGTGAAAAGTGTTTTTTTTAATGAGTGAACTTGCAGACATGTACACGGATAATAAGTCCAAAATATAGAGGGTATTGATGACTAGAACTGTAGTGAAGTATGGATGGGTAATGTCCAGGTAGTGGCAGAACTAAAAAGTCTTTGTAATCCAAACTTTCTTTTCAAGGCTGAATACAGGATGACAGTTTACTGATTGGTGACTGACACTGGTGAGATGAAATCCATAGAGGTTATGGAGTAATTTGATTAGTAGTAGCAGATGAGTTAAGTGGAGAGTTGTACTGAGATGGCTCAGTGTGGAAACTGGATCAGCTGTGATATGAGCCAACAGAGAGCAGTGTAGGGACAGGGTTAACTGCACACTCAGGTCTTTTGGCAGGGAGAGGGCTAATAGAAGGTGCAGGGTGGTTCCAGCAGGAGGCTGGGAGTAGGCAAAGCGATGCATAAGAAGATACGGAGTGGCATTAAATGGACTGGAATATCTATGTGATAACGTTAGGTTGGTAATGGTTAGATGATCTGTGTCTGGCATTAGGTATAACTTTTTGATGTACAAAGGGGGAATAAAACCCTGTTTATGAAGGTTTCTCAATTATGCCTTCAGAAAGATACATACTGGCAAGTATCGAAACGCGTTGGTCATCTTTGGAAAACCTTATTGGGGAATTTATGTGGATTTTACAGATGGACGGATAGACATATTTGGGACACCCGACACTTATCCTGATTTCTGCTCATTTGTCTACTGGAGTTATCTGGTAGACCATGCCATCTGGTGAGAGGCCACTACTCCCCATATTTATTATTTTTTATTGTTTTGTGTTACTTCTGTCTGTTAAATAAATGCAGTATTACGCTATGGGATTCCCTATGTTTGAATTTTTTCTATATACATTGGATGGAAAGAAAGGGAGAAATAGGAAGAAGTGAAAAAAAACATCTATGGAATGAAATCGTTGTCCCTTTCTGTAAATACCTGATTGTCTACTTATTTATGTAGACCACATCATCTGGTAGGCAGAACCATTGAGAACGCATGATATTATATCATTTGTTATTGGATTACACTATTGTGTTATTTTTTCTAAACTTAAGTTATAGATTTCCTATTGAAGGAGCTGAAACACTGAGATCTTGTGAAATTATTCCAGTGCCGCCAGTTCCATTTGGTGATATTATTTTGTCTGTATATTTTGTTTGGGAGTGGAAGGTGAACACTACTGCACGATAAGGATCCACTGGCAGCTTCATAAAGAGTGCACTATATAGGAACACCATTTTGTATTGGTTTAAACTAAAGCGATGCAGGCTGCTTGGAAGCTGGGATCCAGCAAGAGCACAGGCGAGCGCAGGAACAGATAGGTCTCAGAAGCACAGGAACTCTCTCACAGCATGCACTGTGAAACACATTGCACTGGCAACTATGGAGAGCTCTGAACTCCCTTAAGTACTCAGTGCAGGATCGTGAATGGTTGGAGAGAGCATGTGACATGCCAGGATTGGAGCAACTAAGTCACATGACCAGAAGCAAGATGGTGGCGCCCATACCAGAACGGAATTGAAACACCACCAGGCTTACCCCAGCCAGAATGACACAGTGCCTGTGGAACACCTCGCACAGCCAACGCCTGCTGCCAGACAACAGCCCCTCTGCCAGAAGGACCACGCCACAGTGCCCTCACAGGTAATACCCATCGTCCCCTATGCCGGGAAACCCTGGTCGTAACACAGTGGATGTAATACCGATGCCGGAAGACAGAAGAGTGAAGATGCCAACAAGGTAAGTAACTATACTATCCCTAACCTTCTCCTACCCCCCCTAACCCACCCTTTGGGGTGCATAACGCTAACCCTCCCCTAGTGCCTAACCCTGACCTCTCCCCTGGGGTGCCTAAACTGAACCCCCCTTCCTCGCTCCCTAAACCTAACCCTCACCGGGGGTGCCTAACCCTTACCTCCCCAGGGGGTACGTAACCCTAACCTCGCCTTCCCATAGCCTAACCCACCCGAGGGGGTGCCTAACCCTAAGTCCCTAAACCTAACTTCCCCCCCATGCGCACGGCTGTCCGCTCCTTCGTTTGGTGTGCCAGGCGTCGGGCTCCCGGCATAGCTCTAATGACAGGCGTCAGGATTTCGACCTCTATCATTTGTCCCATGCTGGGATTTGACAGTCGGGAAGCCGGCGGTCTGCATTTCGACCACCGGCTTGCTGACCGCATACCAATAATTGAATATAGGGCACTGACCTAAAGGACCTGTAAAGCCATATGACTATTTAGTTAAAGATCCCCAGTGGAGCATGAATAATGTATTCAGCACAGCACAAGTCATTAAAACCACATAACTTTCTTTGGCTACAAATATTACAAATCTAATGATCATTTCTTGCAACAACATGTCAGTAATATACTATCTTGGAACATGCTCACAAAGCATAAATCCCAGGGCCGTAGCTAGGGTAGTGCGGCTGGTGCTATCACACAGGGCACCACAGGTCAGGGGGCGCTGTTTGGGCCTGTCAAATTTCTGTTTATTATCCTTCTCACTTATAGCTTCCTCCTATTTCATCCCCAGCATCTCCTGGTCTCCCCTGTCTCTTCCCTGGCCCTTCCCCATTAAGCCATGGCCCTTTTTTGGGTGCATTATGTTCCTTTGAAAAATGAGGGGGGTGCCAATGTTCTTTCTGGCACAGGGCACCAAAAAGTCTAGTTACGGGTCTGATAAATCCACAAAGACTCATTGTGGTCAAAGCCGTAACTACTAATGTTGGTGCCCCACGTGAGAGAAATCACTGCCCCCCTCTCCCCCTATCTTAGTGGGAGTGATAATAAGCATCGGCAGAGGGGGGTGTGGAAATCCTATGTTGGCGATTGTGCTCAGCAGCGTTTGCCAAAGTTTAAAATAAATCATAAATGCCTAATTAGAGAATTCTGGAAATGAATTATCAATGTATTTATTACAAGCATAATACCAACCCCTAATGCCAAAATAAATACAAATCAACTTTCAATAATATTAAAGTGCAATTATCATATATAATTACTGTATCATGTATTATCATGTATAATAATTACTGTATCATATATTATCATTTATAATTACTGTATCATGTATTATCATGTATATTTACTGTATCATATATTATCATGTATAATTACTTTATCATGTATTCTGTAAAATGACTGTATCATGTATTATCATGTATAATAATTATCATGCATAATAATTACTGTATCATGTATTATCATGTATAATACCCATTTCACTCTACCTGCTGCATCACAGAGGGGCCAATTTATCATCCTATCTGCCCCACTAAACAGCAGTTTCCACATGATTATCACTCAGAAAAAAATGCTATTTATCAAGCTTATAACGCAGGAGATATTGCAGAAACCGCTGGTAACAAATAACGCACAATCAGGGGCGCCGAGAGGGGGGGAGCGGGTACAGATTACCGGGGCCGGGCTTCCTGAGGGGCCCGGTGGGGGCCGGGTCCATCGCCGCTCCCCCTCCCTCACAGCAGCCCAGCACACAGCGTGTGCTGAGCTGCAGTGGAGACTGCTCGTGGCTGCCACAGCAGTCTCCTATGCCTGTGGGGGGGGGGCGATCACACTGATCATGCCCCCCCTGGCTTTGAGCAGGGCTGAGGGGGCCCAGAGCGCCCCCTCCCCAGCACGCAGCGCCGCTTCGTCGCGCTGCAAATCTTTTTTTTTTCGAGAAGGGGGCGTGGCCACGCCTCCCACGATTAGGCCAAACCCCTATTACCCGGGCCCGCCGCGGCTCTCAGCGGGCCTGCGCACAATAAACAGTGAGGCTCCAAGCACTGTGGTATTCCTGTTTCCATTGCTTACTAATATTACTATGGGCCCTATTTACCACAATCCGCATTTAAAATGCGATTGTAATGTGATATTTTGATATATAGGAAATACAGTATCACAGGGATTTATAAAAAAATCCTTGCAGGGACAGAGCTTGCAAATCCCCTCCGCAGTCTTCTCACAAATACAGTGAGAAGGTGCCCGACGCCTCACCCCCTACATAACCAACCTGATTTTGCCTTTAAAAATATTGCCACTTTAAATAGATGCAACTGGATGGCATCCATTTTATTTTGGGTTATTGTGGTACTGTAAATTCATTAAACAAATCACTTCATCCAACCCCAAATGACAGAGAACTAATGTTAGAAGAATCTAACAGAAAAAGGTGTAAGGCACTATTCAATATAAAGGTAACTTTACTTGTTAATACATCAATTAAAAACAATATGGCATAAAACATACAAAATATTAGCATGTAAAAACCAGACAATATAATGAAAAAAAGAATATACTGTAGAATGAATAATAAAAATAAATACTAAATGACCAGCAATATCATATGAGTATCCTACACCATAAACAAAAAGAAGTGTGTATGCAAAGGGAAAAAAATATATAAATGGACAAAAAAATAATAAAAGTATAAAAAAGTGTGTCCGGAGAATTAATCCAACTATAGCTCCTTTTGAGGAATATTGTAATTTGTGTCCTTTTATGGTAAACAGGTGCTTGTAGCACTATTGCTATCTGCTTGTAGCAATAGGATGTGAATATAAAGCAAATATACAGTAGTAACTATGTTGCTTTAAAAAAAAAAAGGAGACGATTTCCAGCGAGGATAAAACAATTGTTTCCAATTTTGGAAATTTTTATACTGTGGATTTAGTTAAAAATTGCAGGGATAGTATAAGTAGCATGCATGCATAACATTTTTGAATCGCAGAACTCGATCCCTGATGGTGTCCCTTGTGTATATATAATTATATATATATATATATATTATATATATATAGAGAGCTTATAGTATTATAGATACACCTGTTGCTTAGCCAGTTTCTTCAGTATGTTCAGTCCCGCAGTGGCATTTAGCTAATCACAGTGTACCTCATTATAGCATGAAAAACTCAGGGGATCTCATCAGGCAGCAACCCGTATTAACTTTCCAGCCCCCCACAGATGGGCAGTAATAACGCGTTTCTTCGCCTCACAGGCCCGTCGGCGGCTTCCTCAGATAGGTTTATGATTGTTCTGTTTCTTGGGCGGTTATCCAGTATTCCCCCATCTGTGATAGGCGAGCTGTCATTAAGGTATTGTCACTCAGTATTACATAATAGATATGTCTAAATAGTAGGTCTAGCATCTGGTTTTGTATTTTTTTAATGTTAGAAGAGTTGTGGACTGTTTCTAAAGCTGGGTACACATTAAATTTAAAAAGTCCATAACTCTGGATGAAACGCGTTGGAACACACCCCTCACAGACAGGACTATTAGACTGTATGTGCGCATAGCATACTTTGGAACTTTAATTATAGGAATGATGTATCCTTTAAACAGGATGATTTTTAGAGCACCCGGACTCTGATGAGTCTTAGGGGTAAGTTTACTAAAGTTTTTAGAAGTGAGTTTTAAAAGTGATGTTGAGCATAGCAACCAATCAGATTCTAGCTATTATCTTCTAGGAGGTGCTAGTTAAATGTTAAGTAGAATCTGATTGGTTGCTATGGGCAACATCACTTTTAAAACTCTCTTCTAAAAACTCTCACTTTCAAAAGTGTACCCCTAAGTGTAATATCTGCAGCAATAAAAGTGTTTTATCAGACTGGAGTCTGTAGTGCATTACATTATCTAGCAACATTATCCATACACCTGTACAAACACCCTCATCATTACCTGAGCGAGCAACGGGACGAGGAGAACCAGCTGGAACTACACACCACATGTGGTAAGTACAAGCCATTCTTACTTACCTGCATTATCGTGTTCACCAAGACCCTGATACTATTATTATTATTATTTATTTATATGGCGCCACAAGTTTTCTGCAGCGCCTTACAAAGTACATAAACAAATAGATTGATATACAGTGACTTACAGTACAGTACAATACAATACATTACAGGACATGGATAATGTACATTGCTACATTCACGACCATAACACCCAGATAAGCAACAATGCAAAGCAATCAAGTGTTCGGTGCCCTGGTAGAGAGTAAGAAGTAGATGAAGGTATAGTAAGGAGATGCACAAGAGGGTAGAGGGCCCTGCTCATAGGAGCTTACATTCTAAGGGGGAGGGACAGACAAACAGGGATGACATAGATGGGGTAGGCAGGGAGGAAGGAGTATGTAGCAGCAAGTTAAGATGAGAGCTGGAAGGCTTTGATGAAATAGTGGGTCTTGAGAGCCCGTTTGAAGGATTGTAGAGAGGTGGAGAGTCTGATGGGAAGTGGTAGAGAGTTCCAAAGGTGGGGAGCAGCACGGGCAAAATCTTGGAGGCGGGAGTGGGAGGAAGTAATCAGCTGGCATGAAAGGCGGCGTGCATTTGCTGAACGAAGAGGGCGGACAGGAGAGTGAAGGGAGATGAGATCAGAGATGTAAATGGGAGAGGAATGGCTGAGGGCTTTGTAAGTGAGCGTGAGAACCTTAAATTGGGTTCTAAAGGGGAAGGGGAGCCAGTGGAGGGCTTGTAGGAGAGGGGAGGCAGATGCAGAGCATTTTGAGAGGAAGATGAGCCGAGCAGCAGCATTAAGGATAGACTGGAGAGGAGAGAGATGGGATTTGGGGAGGCCAGATAGGAGAAGGTTACAGTAGTCCAATCTGGAGATGACCAATGAGTGTATGAGGGTTTTAGTGGCATCCTGGGTGAGAAAGGGTCTAATCTTGGAAATATTTTTAAGATGAAAGCGACAGGACTGTGAGAGATTCTGGATATGTGGTTTGAAGGAGAGGGTTGAGTCCAGGATAACTCCAAGACAGCGCACTTTGGGGCTAGAGGAGATAGTTGTGCCATCAATTGATAAAGAAATGGTGGGAAGTGTGGTTATGTAGGGGGGAGGGAAGATGATTAGCTCAGACATATTAAGTTTAAGAAATTGCTGGGACATTCTGGAAGAAATGGCAGAGAGACAGTTGGAGACATGAGTGAGGAGAGAGGGAAAGAGGTCAGGGGAGGAAAGGTAGATCTGAGTATCATCAGCATAGAGATGATATTGGAGGTCAAAAGAGCTGATGAGTTCACCTAGTGAGGATGTATAGAGTGAGAAAAGGAGAGGTCCAAGAACAGAACCTTGGGGAACACCCACTGTAAGAGGCTGTGGGGGAGAAGAGGAGTCATGAGAGGAGACAGAGAAGGATCGGTCAGAGAGGTAGGAGGATAGCCAGGAGAGGGCAGTGTCACGCAGACCAAGGGAGTGAAGGATTTGCAGAAGGAGAGGGTGGTCCACAGTGTCAAAAGCAGCAGAAAGGTCAAGGAGAACGAGCAGAGAGTAGTGGCCCTTGGATTTAGCAGCAAGGAGGTCATTGCTGACTTTTGTGAGGGCAGTTTCAGTGGAGTGGAGAGAACGGAAGCCAGACTGAAAAGGGTCAAGGAGGGAATGAGAGGAAAGAAAGGTGGTAAGGTGCTTGAAAACAGCATGCTCAAGGAGCTTGGAAGCAAAAGGGAGGAGAGAGATGGGACGGTAGTTGGAGAGAGTGTTGGAATCAAGGGTTGGTTTTTTTTAGTATGGGGGAGACAAGGGCATGTTTAAATGCAGACGGGACAGTGCCTGATGATAGGGAGAGATTAAGGAGGTGGGCAATATGGGAGCAGGCAGAAGGAGAGAGGTAGCAGAGGAGACATGAAGGGATAGGGTCAAGGGGGGAGGTGGAAGGGGGGGAGGACTGGATGAGGGACATGACTTCCTCTCCAGATACAGGGGAGAAGAAAGTTAGAGTCGGTAAAATTGAAGGAGAGGGGTGATCTGGGAAGAGAGGAGGTGGATGGCAGGGGGACTGGTGGGATATGATGTCCTGACATATGGAGTCAATTTTAGATGTAAAGTAGGTAGCAAAATCAAGGGCAGAGAGCAAGGAGGGGAGGCGAGGAGGGGGTGGGCGGAGGAGGGAGTTGAAGGTGGTGAAGAGACATTGGGGATTTGAGGACTGAGAGGAGGTGAGGTTCTTGAAGTATGACTGTTTAGAAAGGGAAAGGGCAGCACTGTATGATGAGAGCAGAAATTTGAAATGGAGAAAATCAGCCTTAGAGCGTGATCTTCTCCACTGTCACTCGGCAGTTCGCGAACACTTTTGCAGGTATCTGGTGCATTTGGAATGCCAGGGTTGAGGTGTAAATCTGCGGGGGTGAATAGTGATCGCCGGAGCAACAGAGTCCAGAGCAGAAGTAAGGGAGGTATTGTATAGAGAAATGGCTTGTTCAGGGGAAGAGAGAGAGAGGATAGGGGAGAGAAGTGAGTCAAGCTGGGAAGAAAAAGAAACGGTGTCAATAGCATCAATGTTATGCTTAGTGATAGTGGCCAAAGGAGGTAGAGGAAGGGAAGGAGAGAGGGATAGGTTAAAAGAGAGAAGGTGATGGTCTGAGAGAGGGAATGGAGATTTGGAGTAATCAGAAATATCACAGCGGTGTGTAAAGACCAGGTCAAGCGAATGCCCACTCACATGAGAGGGTGAGGAGGTCCATTGGGAGAGACCAAATGAAGACATGAGGGTGAGGAGTTTGGAGGCAGAGGCTTCTGTGGGGATATCAATAAGAATATTGAAGTCACCTAGGATAATAGAGGGAAGGTCAGAGGAGAGAAAGTGAGGAAGCCAGGAAGCGAAGTTGTCAATGAATTTGGAAGGAGGGCCAGGGGGACGGTAAATAACAGCTACTCTAAGGTGAACTGGTTGGAAGAGGCATATAGCATGAACCTCAAATGTAGAGAAAGTAAGAGATGGTTCAGAGGGTAGGAGTTGGTAGGAGTAACCGGGGGATAGAAGGACCCCTACCCCTCCACCATGGCGACCCCCAGGCCGAGGGGTATGAGAGAAGATGAGACCCCAGTGGAGAGAGCAGCAGGGGAAGTGGTGTCAGAGGGTGAAATCCAGGTTTCAGTAATGGCTAGGAGATGCAAGTTTTTAGAGATGAAAATGGGTCATGGGTGGGTACGAGTTTGTTACATACTGATCTGGCATTCCAGAGGGCACAGGATAGAGGGACAGTGTTTGTGGGAGAAATGTGAATTAGATTATTTGGGTTGCTGTAGCGAGAAGGTGAGTTTAATATGGGTGGCCGAGATGAATGTAGTGGAGAGATTATGTGGGGACCAGTGCTGGGAAGGGAGCCTGTAGGTGGTTGGCAGGGAGGGAGTTTAATATGATGGGGGTGGTATGGGGTGACATGGAGAGGAGGTTTGGAGGAAGGATTATCAGTGGGGTAGTAGGACAAAGGAGGGGTAGAAGAGAATGAAAGTGTAGTAGTGGGAGAGGAGAGGGAGGACGGCAGACAGAGGAAGGGAGATAAAGGAAGGAGGAGGTGGAGGAGACAAGGGGGAAATGATATAGGAGGAAATAGGGTGTAGAGCAGAGGATTAGGTAGACAGTGAGTGGAGGGAGAGGTACACATGATAATGGTGTGGAAGAGTTGGGTAGGGGGAGGAAAACTAGATGTAGGAATAAAGTATGAGTGCAGAGAAGCAAGTAATAGTACAATGGAGGAAAATGTGCCTGCAAAATTTCCAAACTATTATTGAGCAGAGGAAAAGAGGAGAAATGGAATATTAAAGTAAACTGAATTAGAAGACAGATGACAGGCTAGGAAAAGAAGAGAGGTGGGAAGATATTATTTCTAATACATATACTAAAATTGGCACTGAATACAGTAAGCTATGAGTTGTTTGTGAAACGAGCGAGTCAGTACAAATAATAGCAGGTGTAAGTTCTTATAGTGAGCAAACAGAGGCCAGTGAAGATTGTCCAGGTGATGCAGACAGCAGTTGCTTGTAGTGTAGATATCGTGAACTTACATTTCTTGATTTTACTTTGTCCATATGTTCGTGTTAAAGAATAGTTTAAAGTTAGAGTGGTCTCCTTCAGTTTAACTTCGGTTTAATGCCAGTATAATGCCGAATTCGGTAAGAAATGCACTTTTACAAATTATGCACTTCTAATAATTATGCACTACTCAGCCCAGGGGCCTTCAGCCTTGCTATGAACTTAAATAGTCAGTGATTGCATGTGTATGCAATGAATCCAATCATTCCCCAATACCCTCCCACTAATATGGCTAGCAATAAATGTCCTAACATAAACAAACAGTGAATGCCACAAAGCTAAGAAGAACTAGGACTAGTAATCTATTCAGTTTTCAAATAATTAAAAATGAGATGATCTGCAGAAATGAGGTTACCTGCCAATTAAGAAGAAATCTGTGTCAGTTCTCAGTCAATATCAGCTGATACTGTACCAATATTGTGTTTGAGGAGGAGAGGAGAACGAGGAGGTTCTAGGACTGTCCAATAATCTTTTCTCCATGAGAGTGCAGCAGGATTTTGGACAAATATATGGACATTTCCCGGTCAGGGATAAAGATTGTATACAGACCTTTCAACTATTTTCTAAGAACACCCTACCTACAGATTTAAAGTTGGGACTTTATATTATTAACAACCACAGGACAATACATTGCCAATATTGACTAAAACACACATAATAATTTATACTAAAATAGCCCCAAAGCGCACCACCACTGTTTTTCTATTGCATATTTTCACAGAGGTTAGGATACCTCTATTAGTGGAGCAGCTTGGGGCTATTCCCAAAAAAAGATCAAGAGCGCTGTAATTTCCTGCCTTGTTATTAAATGATATGTGTACCCAGAGATCCGACGGGTGACGGGCCGACATATCGGAATGATCAACCGGATCGTCCTAAATATCGTCTAATGTGTACACTACACTATCATCCCTGTGAATTTTTCTGACAGGAGAGGGGAAATTTTGGGGTTTGCCACCTGGTTGCTTTTTTGTATTGAGAGCGCTGAATGGATGCTGCAACCATCCAATCAGCTCTTTTGGCACATACTGGTATTTAAAATTATTTTCTGGAAGGAGAATTGGCTGTTAAAGAGGTGCTGGAATGGATGGCTGAGTATCAGGCTAACAGCTGAGTCCCAGAACCTAACACTCACCACCAAGGGGCAGCTTTAAGTCTTTCTTTAAGGTGATATATTTATCATTGTGCCCTTTTTCTCTGCACTAACACACATTCAGCATTCAGCATGCAGAGATAAAGAATGCGTCAGTGCTGGTATTTAACAAATTTGCACCCGATGCAAAGGTCCTGTGCAAGGGCGACATCTGAGTTAAGCATTGATGAAACTCCGGTCTTTCTTTTTACGCATTGCGCATGAGTGAGTCAGTATGGCCGTGAATGTGCAGTGCGCAGCGTGAGGTGTTTTGTTAGTTAGCGCACGTCCACAAGATGCAAAGGACACTTTAGTGTAGAAAATCTGGTTTTGACAGCTTTATAAGATAAGCATAATAATATCCTGAAAGTAATTGATGGGACAGCAATAAACAGCAATAAAATAGGTAAACGTATAAAAATCAGTGATGGTAAATCAGAAAAGCGATAATAATCTCTTTCTCCACCCAAAATGCATTAAGGGGTTATCACCTCTTGGTAAATATACCCAATAGCCTTTGATTGACAATTTTTGGAGCTTTTCCCATTCCTCCATAATCTTCCAGTATTAGTACTAGAGATGAGCGGTTCGGGTTTGCTGTAAACCGAACACACCTGAACTATGGGTCCCGGGTCAGATCACTTTTGAGGTTCCATGTAAATCCGAGTCCTGGCTCGGGTCTACCCAGTAGTTCGAATCTCGGATCTAAAAACCAGATTATGGGTTTTCAATTGCATGTAAACAGGTCCAAATGACATGATTTTAGTTGTTTATGTCAATTGTAAAGAAAACAAAACCGAACCAAAGCACTTGACCGGCGGTTCAAATCCCGATGGTGGCAGCCCGAACAGGATGAAAATCCTGATCGTCCCCAGGTAAGTATTCACTAACCTATTCCCCCCCTAACCCTAACCCTCCCTTAGGGGTGCCTAACCCTAATCTTCCCCCCCAGTGCCTAACCCTAAACCCCCCTCTAAGTGCCTAAACCTAACCCCCCCTTCCCCGCCGCCTAAACATAAGTCCCCCGGGGGGGGTGCCTAACCCTAACCTCCCCCCCGGGGGTGCCTAACCCTAACTCTCCCTCCCCCTAGCCTAACCCTAACCTCCCGGGGGTGCCTAACCCTAAGTCCCCCCCGGGAGCCCTAAACCTAACCCTCCCCCCGAGCGGCTGTCGGGATGCCGGACGCCGGCCTCCCGGCATCGGTAAAATGACAGGCGTCTAGATGAAGATGCCGGTTATTTAACCCTCGCCGGGATAAAGCAGTGTGGAATCCGGCTGTCGGGACTAGGTCCACCGGCTTCCCGACTGCATACCCAAAGCACTTTAGCGTGGATTTTGCCAAAGCCATAACATTTGAGGTTTTCCCAAAACTAAAACATGGGAGTCCGCGCATCATCTCTAATTATGACAATTTATTATTTTGGTTTCTTTAATATGTTTTTGTGTGTGTGTGTGTGCTTGTATGTCTGTTATGCGTGTGTTTCTGTTTTTTTGGGTATATTACAACAATTTCAAATGATAATTTTAAAATCAAACCTTTTCCTCTAGCGATGTAGCTGCCACTCCTGCGGTTCGCTGAAATTATAAAGTTATTCTTATTTTGAAAAAGTGTTGTGCAGTTGTTTAGGGAGCTAATATTATTTATCACTGCATTAATACAGATTGGTTTTGTAAACAGTAACAACGTCAAATGTCGAAGGACTGTTTTTCCTGCTGCAGAAGAATCTGTAATAACATAACGGCCTCAATAAGTCATTTGCCAGCTGAATAGCTGCAAAGCTAAAAGCATGCAAATTGTATCAATTTTCTATGTGTGTCTCTCTCTGGACACTGATAAATGACCTTCTTTGTATTTAAGCAGATTACTTGTTTTAAATGCATTATATATTTTCATAGCCTTTTCAATATATTCTTCTTTTATTTTTAACATCGAAATTGGAGCTGTCTGTATTGAATGAATATGGTGCACCATTTAAGCCTCCTAATTACATAATTAGGTCTCACAAAGCCACCATACTGTGTTTGGTTATTAACTTTTGTGAGTAATACCCCCCTCCCATAATTTTCCCTCATGTAATAAATGGCTGAGTTTTGGGATGACCACCCTTCCATGACGCTGGGATCTTGAACCATTTTGTGATGCTAATTTTCACTAATGTGACTACAGCTCATGACATTAGGTATTAGATTCTGTATATTCCTTATTAATGGAGCTTTATGGAACTCTGCTAAATAGAGAGTCCTTCTATGTTGTAAGTATACGCAACGAGCTGGCTTCGTTAAGTGGGGAATCCTCCCTCTTTCCTCCATTTGCTGCATAGGAATAAGATGCACTTTAAATTAGGGTCTTATAGGCAAACACAGGGGGGTTTCAAGTTGCCCAGAACCTCCCCTCTCTCCGATCAATAAAGCAGTAGTGCTGTATAATACGATTTGCTAGAGCTGCAGCCACTGCATGCAGTATAAGGGTCGGAACAGAGCTATCGCGCATGCCAGAGCCGTAAGTAGACATTTTGTTGCCCTCAGGGCCATCTCTTCCAGGGGACTTTTAGGGCAGTTGCCCAAGGGCCTAAAGCTTCAAAGGGCCCCCCTGAAGCCGTGGCCAGTTGGTAAATGCTTTTCTTTTTTATAATGCACTGTGAGCTCCATCTTCCGGCTCCCGCAGTGGGTAATGGGAGAGCCGTCCCGGGAGGATGGATGGAGGCACAGGAGCGGGGATTCAGGTAAGTGTTTTTTTATTATGTGTGTGTCTACTGGGGGGGCACTACTGGGGGGCACTACAAGGGGGGGACCACTACTGGGGGGCAATACAAGGAGGGTACTACTACTAGGGGCACTAAAAGGGCTGGACTACTACTGGGAGCACTACAAGGGGGGGGACAACTACTAGGGGCACTGCATCGGGGAACCACTACTGGGGGCACTGCATAGGGGGACCTCTACTGGGATCACTACAAGGGGGGAACTACTACTAGGGGCACTACAAAAGGGGGACTACTACTAGGGGCACTACAAGGGTGGACTACTACTAGGGGCACTACAAGGGGCGCTACTACTAGGGGCACTACAATGGGAGGGGACTACTACTATGGGCACTGCATAGGGGGGGACTACCACTGGGGGCACTGTATAGGGGGGGACCTCTACTGGGAGCACTACAAGGGGGGAACTACTACTAGGGGCACTACAATGGGAGGGGACTACTACTATGGGCACTGCATGGGGGGGACTACCACTGGGGGCACTGCATCAGGGGACCACTACTGGGGGCTCTATATAAACGGCAATACTGGTGGTACTGCATAGGGGGGGACTACAACTGGGGCCACTATTTAAAGGGCACTGCATAAGGGGTACCACTATTGGGGGCACTGCATGGGGGGACTACTACTGGGGGCACTATATAGGGGGTACCACTATATAAGGGGCACTGCATAGGGGGTAGCACTACCGGGGGCACTGCATAGGGGGGACTACTACTGGGGGCCCTATATAAGGGGCTTACTACTGGAGGCACAATAGGTGGGTAGGGGCCCCAGGGCATTGCTTTGTCCAGAGACAGCCCTGGTTGCCCTGTGCCAGAAAGAGCATTGGCGCCCCCCCCCCCCCCTCACACACACACCATACTTTAAACAGGGACAGCCTGTATGGGCGTGGTCACACAATAGTACCAAATCAAATTACAATACACAGCAGTGCAACCTTATTCAGCACAGCAGTACCCCTTATTCACATTATACCAGTCAGCAGTACCCCTTATTCACGTAATACCACACAGTAGAGCCCCTTATTCACGTTATGCCACACAGTAGAGCCCCTTATTCACGTTATACCACACAGTAGAGCCCCTTATTCACGTTATACCACACAGTAGAGCCCCTTATTCACGTTATGCCACACAGTAGAGCCCCTTATTCACATTCCACACAGTAGTAATGCCCCTTATACACATAACGCCACATTGTAGTAGTGCCCCTTAAATACACATTTCCACACATTAGTAGTGCCCTTATATGCATTATGACACACAATGGTGTCATATAAATAAAAGATAATAACACTATACTTTAGTGCATCTAGGCAGTAACCATAGGGTTATAGTGCAGTGAGGACAGTGTATACCGTTACATTGGAAAATGTATATTCAGTGTGTGGATTGGGGTGATACTGAATGTGCCACTCTTCGGGAGGGGGGGCATGCGGGCATGCAGAGACAGTACCTGAGCTGCTGATGCCACTAGTGTCTGCCTCCTCTGTTCCGCTCACAGCCTCACACTCCGACCTCCACTGCTATTGGCCTTTGCACCACTGTTGCCATTGGCCAAGGGATCTGTCTGGGAGGCGGACTCTGGACTGCATGGAAGAAGCCGGGTGCACCGCTAGTGACATGTGGGCACACGGCAAATAGAGATTGTGGTGGCGGCCGGTTCCGCCCCAGGGCATCCTGCGCTCTGTGCGGCAGCACTGGTCGCACCACCCTAGTTACGGACCTGGTGCACGTGCCATGACAGCAGCTTGCCATGTCTGTTGCACAGTATGTGAATCTGAGCTCTCAATCAACGCACCAGACCACAGAGACCAGTGAGCCGCTGTGAGACAGAAGAGACAGGCATGAGGTGGGAGAATGTGTGCTTAGAAAGCCCAGTTCTGTCTTCTACTGATTATATTATGTATGTATATTTATTATGGGATGTTTAACTTTTTCCTGACTACTTATGTTATTTATAGGAGACAAACATGTTTACATAATGGTAATTTTTTTTATAGACCATCTATATTGTTAATTAGTAATACAGTATAAGGAGACCAGTGTGTACATACAGGGCCAATACTAGATTTTCTGCAGCTCCCCCAAACTCCCAGCCTTGCTCCAATGCTCCTCAGAGCAAGGGATGTGGATTGTGGAATGGTGCATTTGGTAAGCCCCTGTAGAAATATTGTGTTTGCCCCTGGTTCCGGATATCCAAAAGTGGATAACTCCTTTTTCAGTGGTTTTCCATTTTATTTGTAGTTATCAGTTAGAGCTGCCGTGTTGGATGTCCTCTTCTGCGGAGAGAGCTGAGCGTTGCCCAGGGTGATTGTCAGAGGCCCCAATAACATACCAGCGTCGAGAAACTACAAAATGCAGAAAATGGTAGTGGTTGCACCCTTTAAATAACTATTACCAGGAAGGGAGTTAATGTAGTGTTGTTGAAAAACGATTTAAGATGACACTTGGTTTCAGTTTGAAAAGACATTAGAATATTACAATGAAGACACTGTACAACCTGTCATCTAGTATTACCCAGCACTAACATGATGCTCTCATAAGATCAACTTCAGTCTACATCAGTATTATGCTGCATGTGTAAAGCCTCACATCCTGCCAATCAAGTCTGAAATTAGACATCAGTCTTTTTATGAATCAGCACAGAAAAAGCAACATGAAGGCGCAGGCAATGAATTCATTATCCTTGTATAATCACACAGCAAAAACAAAAAGAAAATGTAGTTGTATCAGAAATATTCAAGAGAATGTATGCCAGAGCCAGGGCACCTACACTATCAACCCACCACCCAGGGATGGCGGGGATAGCCCCAGGCTATCAGCCTAGGCCAGGGGTGCCCTGGAGGGTACCCTTTATTGGAGGGGTACTCAACTCCCCAGGGATCCCTGGCCTGGGCTGACTAGCGGTCAGGACGGAATCGGTATGAAATACCGCCGGCAGTTCGATTCCCGGTAGCGGCAGTCTGACAGCTGAACAGATCCCGGCAGCGGCAGCCCGACAGCGCTGGAAATCCCGAACGTCCTGAAGTAAGTAAAAAGTAACCTAACCTAAGCCCCCTAACCCTCCTTAGGGGTGTCTAACCCTAACATCCCCCCCAAGTGCCTAACCCTAATCCCGCCTCTAAGTGCCTAACCCTAACCCCCCCTTCCCCGCTGCCTAACCCTAACCCCCTTTCCCCTAGACTAACCTTAACCCTACCCCGGGGGGGTGCCTAACCCTAAGTTCCCCCCCGGGTGCCCTAAACCTAACCCTCCCCCCCGCAGCTGTCTGCTCGCGGCGCCCGGCATCCCTTAGATCGGGATGCCGGGCGCCTGTCTACCGGCACCGGGAAAATGACAGGCGTCTAGATATAGATGCCTGTCATTTAACCCACGCTGGGATAAAGCAATCGGGAAGCCGGCTTTGCATCCCGATTGCATCCCGTCAGGACTGATGCTGCGGTTGGGGGGCCCGGTGAAAGGGCACCCCTGGCTGTGGCATCAGTCCCCTGATAGAAAGAGTCCAGGGCTGGTTTTAAATATACGTGGAACCTCACGTCATTTTTTTTCTACGTATATTTAAAACCAGCTCTGTCCCTGCTGCCTGGTGCTGGTTCCTAAATTTACAATGGAACCCTACACATTTTTTCCCTGTAAATTAAGAACCAGGACAGGCTGGCAAGTCTGGTCTGGTTAGTCTTTTGGGGGGGGGGGGGGCGGGGAACCTCACGTCATATTTTTTAATAACATTTAATCCTTTTTTACAAGTCTTAACACACAAGCAGCAAGCACATATCTCACTGATATGTGCAGGCTGCTAGCTCGGGAGAGATTTGCAGAGAGAAAACTCTGCAATCTCGGGTGAGTAATCTCCTGCAAAACGAGATACTCGGGAGAGATATCTCGTTCTGCTTCACCATCGGCCAACTCGTTTAGCCTCAAATCGCCTGTTGGTAAATTTGGTAAAATGAGCGGATGCGATTTCTTCTGGATTCACTGCTGCGAAAATATATAAATGTCTCCGTCTTCAACTTGTGCACATGCAAGCGCCGGACAGTGTAAGCCCAGAGATGCCCACTTTTCAATACCAGTGGACCATGCAAAATCACCGTTGGACCATTGGCGCACCAGTGCGTTGACCATCTACACTAATGACACCCTTTGGCTGGCGCAGTGTCTCTTTCTGAACTCTCTCTAATCATGGCCTCTGTAGCTGCGTCTCTGCGTTTGAGAATGCAACCTCATTTACTGGCATGCCTTTGACCCTCCCATATCATGCCCATGAGACGCCCTTTTTTTTTGCATTCCCTTCAAGACGCCTCCCAGTCGTCTCCCAGGAATGGCCATTGCAGCTCTATTACAAACATCTCAGGGCCTAATTCACTACCAACCGCAACTGTGAATGCAATAGCGATTATGCATGCAGTTCAACTGCGATAGTATGCTAATCCATTGCGATCGCTAGGCCGCTGCAGCACTACATAAGGACGCCCTCTTTACCTTACACACATCCGTAATGTTTAGCAAGACTGTGAAAACATCGACACAATCGAGCACCATCGCAGCCTCACGCACACTTGTACAAGGTCTGACCTTACTCAGAAATTGCTAACTCGCACGCTACAGTATGAGGCCTCAGGCTGCGTAGGGCATTGCAGTGGATAATTATTACACGCCCATGCAACAGCAAACGCACTGACACGCCTACGTTTAGCCGACCACCCCCCCATTACCACCCACAAACGGCTCTTTCTGTCAATCACTCTGCGACGGGTCTGCGTGGTCACTGCGACCGCAGTCCTAATCGCAGTGGCTAATTCGCACACTGCGATGCATACACATGCCCAGTACGCAACAATCAGACGATTGCATGCATATTAGCAACTGCGATACTTGCAGAATACCGACAGCGGCATCCCGACAGTAAGAATCACACTCATTGCAGGTAAGTGTCCTAACCCTCCCCCTAACCCACCTTTCCCATGGCCTAACTCTAACCCTCCCTCCCTGCAGCCTAACCCTATCCCTCCCTCCCTGCAGCCTAACTCTATATCTCCCTCCGTGCAGCCTAACCCTATCTCTCCCTCCGTGCAGCCTAACACTATCTCTCCCTCCGTGCAGCCTAACCCTATCTCTCCCTCCGTGCAGCCTAACCCTATCCATCCCTCCGTGCAGCCTAACCCTATCCCTCCCTCCGTGCAGCCTAAGCCTATCCCTCCCTCCCTGCAGCCTAACCCTATCCCTCCCTCCCTGCAGCCTAACCCTATCTCTTCCTCCGTGCAGCCTAACCCTATTGCAGCCTAACCCTATCCCTCCCTCCCTGCACTCTAACCCTATCTCTTCCTCCGTGCAGCCTAACCCTATCCCTCCCTCCTTGCAGTCTAACCCTATCCCTCCCTGCAGCCTAACCCTATCCCTCCCTGCAGCATAACCTTATCCCTCCCTCCCTGCAGCCTAACCCTATCCCTGCGGCCTAACCCTATCCCTCCCTCCCTGCAGCCTAACCGTATCTCTGCCTCCCTGCAGCCTAACCCTATCCCTCCCTCCCTGCAGGCTAACCCTATCCCTGCGGCCTAACCCTATCTCTCCCTCCATGCAGCCCTACCCTATCTCTCCCTCCGTGCAGCCTAACCCTATCTCTGCCTCCCTGCAGCCTAACCCTATCTCTCCCTCCGTGCAGCCTAACCCTATCCCTCCCTCCGTGCAGCCTAACCCTATCCCTCCCTCCGTGCAGCCTAAGCCTATCCCTCCCTGCAGCCTAACCTTATCCCTCCCTCCCTGCAGCCTAACCCTATCTCTTCCTCCGTGCAGCCTAACCCTATCCCTCCCTCCCTGCAGCCTAACCCTATCCCTCCCTCCCTGCACTCTAACCCTATCTCTTCCTCCGTGCAGCCTAACCCTATCCCTCCCTCCTTGCAGTCTAACCCTATCCCTCCCTCCCTGCAGCCTAACCCTATCCCTCCCTCCCTGCAGCCTAACCCTATCCCTCCCTGCAGCATAACCTTATCCCTCCCTCCCTGCAGCCTAACCCTATCCCTGCGGCCTAACCCTATCCCTCCCTCCCTGCAGCCTAACCGTATCTCTGCCTCCCTGCAGCCTAACCCTATCCCTCCCTCCAGGCTAACCCTATCCCTGCGGCCTAACCCTATCTCTCCCTCCATGCAGCCCTACCCTATCCCTCCCTGCAGCCTAACCCTATCTCTGCCTCCCTGCAGCCTAACCCTATCTCTCCCTCCCTGCAGCCTAACCCTATCCCTCCATCCCTGCAGCCGAACTCTCCCCCTAGTGCCTAACCCTATCCCTCTCTCCCTGCAGCCTAAAGCTGGCCGCACACTAGTCCAACTTACATTCAACCAGCCAATTTGTTGATTGGTTGGAATGAAAACCTGGTAAGGTATGAAAGTAAATGAAAATCAGCAATTTGCTCCCAAATGCCGGAAAATGGACAAAAACTGTTGTTTGAGCCAACTGTTTAGATCAAACATTTAACAAACTTGTCTGACGACCATTTTCATCTGTTTTCTGGCATTTAGGAGCAAATTGCTGATCATCAGTTACTCCCATTCCTTACCAGATTTGCATTCCAACCAATCAACTAGTTGGCTGGTTGGATGTAAGTTGGTGTAGTGTGTGGTCAGCTAAACTCTAACTCTCCCCCTAGTGCCTAACCCTAAACCTAATCCTCCCTCAAACCCTAATACTTACCATCGGGATGTCGACGGTCAGGATTCCGGAGCCGAGATTCCGACTGCTCTTGGGATTCCGGCGCCAGTATTCTGAGCACCTGCATCCCAATTGCCAGGATAGTAACTACATCCCTAAATAACCAAACACATTGTAATTTTCTGGTCCTTGTGTTCGTTCAATCTAAGGAGGAAATAGCTTGAGTCACCGATGGCCATGACCCCCAGTTCTATCAGGGCCTAGGTTCTCTGGCACTACGTCGCAGAAGAGAGCTGTGACCGGTGATTTTAAACATCAGACAGCACAAAATAATCTACAAGTGCGGGCTTCCCCTTTAATTTATCAGCCACCATAAAGGAGAACAGAGAGACATGGCGATGATGAAATTGTATCCTTCCTCAGTACGCTAGATCTATCCAGGGCCGGATTATAGGCGGGGCGGACGGGGCGGTCGTCCAGGGGCCCACACACATTGGGGGCCCCCACACTGCCACAAACATTCTCCGTGGCCGACTCCCGATTACAGCCGGCAGGCCCAGCAGCATAAAGCACTGCACTGCACTGAGTGACAGCAGCAGAGGATGGAAGCCCCGCCCCCTCACCGTCAGAGTGCCGCGATTCGCGGGTGTATTGAAAGGGGGCGGGGCCTATTGCCGTGAAGTGTCTGCCCCCATTAGAAGCCTACCTGCTGCTTGTTGCTGTAAATAGAGGAGGTAGGAGAATATGTACAGTATGTGCTTGACTGTCCATTCCTCCCTCCCACCCCCTCTCCCCTCTCTAACTTGCTCATGACTTCTCTCTAGCTTCCTCCCTATCTATCTATCTATCTATCTATCTATCTATCTATCTATCTATCTATCTATCTATCTATCTATCTAACGATCCATCTATCTCATATCTATCTATCTCATATTTACTCATGTATTTCACTATCTCATATCTATCTGTCTGTCTGTCTGTCTGTCTATCAATCTCATCTATCTATCTATCTATCTATCTATCTATCTATCTATCTATCTATCTATCTATCTATATCATATCTATCTATCTCATATCTATCTCTCATATCTATCTATCTCATATCTCTCATATCTATCTATCTCATATCTATCTATCTATCTATCTATCTATCTATCTATCTATCTATCTATCTATCTATCTATCTATCTCATATCTATCTATCTATATATATCTATCTATCTCTCTCATATCTATCTCTCTCATATCTATCTCATATCTATATATCTCACATCTATCTATCTATCTATCTATCTATCTATCTATCTATCTATCTATATCTATCTATCTCATATCTATCTATCTATCTCTATCTATCTATCTATCTCATATCTATCTATCTCATATCTATCTCTATCTATCTATCTCATATCTATCTCACTGGAATGCTTCGTCATAATGGGTAACGCATATTCATGTGGCGTTACCCCATAGAAGCTTATGGGCTTCTTCTCAGGACGCTCCCCCTTGGGAGGAATCCGATAGGATCCCTTCCATCACTCCCTGCAGCCTTCTGCGCATGCGCAGAAGGATGCCGGAAGGACTTCTGGGTGTTAAACCCAGAAGTTTCTCTGTCTGGAGCCATCGCAAAAAGACAGCTCTTACCGGAAGAACTGTCATTTGCAATATTCTAGGTACATATCGCGGTAATCAACTGCGGTATGTACCCGAAGACAGCTTAGTATACCTATATCTCACTCCCTCCCCTCCCTCTGCCTGCCTTCCTCCCTCTCTCTAAGCCCCCCACTCAAAATCCTACATTTGCTCCTATCAGTGTACTAGATCATGTACGTAATGCTGCTGGGAGTCGGTTCCCAGCAGTGTTGCGAACATGAAGTAGTATACTGCGATCTTTGCCGGTCAGTGGAGAGTCCGGAGACAAGGGGTATAGTAGTCGTTGTGTGGGGCCGTAGCAATTTTATCGATGGGGCCCCCACAACTTAGTTGCCCCGGGGCCCCCACAAGCCTTAATCCGGCCCTGGATCTATCAAGCACAGCTATATAGTGTGCCCATGTTCCCTCTCCTGCTCAATGGTCTAGGATTGATCCAGAGGTCACTTCTATTTTTCATCATTCAAAAAGTCTAATGCTGGGTACGCCCTGGCCGATATATCGTCCATACAGCCATTGAATGATATATGGTCCCGGCCATCAACCAGTGTGTACACCCGATATACAGATGTGTCCACATACATCTATCCACCATGCGCTACAAGTCACGTTACACATATGCGTGAGCGCTGTGTGACTCTGTAGCCCTGAGCATCTTTTTGTGTGACTTTTCCTCTCAACATTTGCGAATTATTCGCAAAGTGATGGGAACAGTATGCACAAGCAGCTTCTGCTGATTAAAATGATATATGGCATGCTTATGTTCTCTGTGCTACTGCGGCTGTGGCACTGTAACGCAGCATTTCGCAAGCAGATACAGCAGCAGTATCACATAGAACATAGGGATGCCGCATATTATATAATGAGGATCAGCTGTCTCCTCACCGCAGCGAGTAGGGATGTTTATTATTGGGGTCTACCCGGAACCCAATAGTTAACATAATGAATAGACCCCTTAGAGAGTGATAAAGTGGACAGAAGTAAAGTACCAACCAATCAGCTCTTAACTGTCACTTTTACACGCTGTCTTTGAAAAATGACAGTTAGGAGCTGATTGGTTGGTACATTATCTCCGTCCAGTTTATCTCTCTCCAAGGCTTAGTACATAGGCCCTGATTCAGAGCCGGACGCTCTGACAGAGCGCTCGCTCTGAATCAGAGACGTCCTTCTGTTTTTTAGAGCGGCCTCCTGGCCGCTCGCATAGCTGTGGGTGACCACCCACAGCTATAGCGAGCGGCCAGGATGATGGTCGCGATGGTCAAGACCATCGGGCTTGCGACGAGACCCTTGTGGTAGGGTCTCGTTGCCGCAAGCCCTAGAGTGCTTTGGGCTCTAACAGAGCCGCAAGCACTCCCACTGACGTCACTTGTCACGCCTCTGTCTGGGCAGCCGAGCCCCCGGCCCACCCACCAAAGGGGACGTGCTGTCACTCAACATCAACAGCACGCCCCCTTTGGTACGAGACCCGGAGCAACGGATTGACCGTCGCTATCCGGGTCTCGTGCATGCGCACGACGGAGCCGGCTCCGTCGTGCGCATGCGCACTGGGCCACCATCGACCCGCTTGCGAGCACATAGCGCTCGCGAGCGGGTCTGTATCAGGCCCATAGACCCCTTTTTCTCTTTAAATTTAGACCATGACAAACCATATACCGTGGTATGGGAACACATAAGGCAGTTATAAGAGGGGGATTACTGTAAATTGCAATGTCTACGTACAGGAAAAAGAAAAATATAACAGTTCACTATTTTACATGAAAACAAATCGCTTATTTGCAATGCCAACACAACAAAATCCTTCTAGAAGTAGATAGAAAGTATTATTGAAGTATTATTAAAATATGAGGAAAATCGAAATTTATTACAAGCAGCTCATATTGAAAATGATTAAAACAGAAATATTATTTTTTTTAAAAAGCAATAAAGAGGATAGATCGCTTTAAGCTGCATGGAACCCCTAGGAGAAGTAAGATATAATTAAAATCCACACAGGAGACATCACATATGATCCTGATTGCATCAAGATTGTCTTTGCAAAATACTAGCAATCACTATATATGACTGCTAAGGCCCCTATACATGGTGCAATCCGATGGCAAACATATCGGGCGGTCCCCACACGGAACGATCTGGTGCCCGACCGCCCGATACGCCGGCACCCCCTCTCCCTCCTTGAAAAAGCATTTCAGGAAGATTGTGAAAGCAGCACCTATGACCGCGGCAGTAAAGTGGGCGTGTACTGCTATATCTGAGGGGCGTGTCATATATGTGATAGGCGTGCACTGCTATGTCAGAGGGGCGTGTCATAAACCTGAGTTATATCCAAATGTAAATGTGCCCCAAAGCAATTAGTAAGATCTACAGTACTTGATGATGAAAACACACTGATACTTTTCAGGGCTTTCTCATGTGTTGTGTATTTAGCCATAGGGTATGCAATCGGGAAGCCGGCTGACATTATACCAAAAGCCGGCTTCCGAACTGTCAAATGAAATGACCGGCGGTTAGATGTAGACGCCGGTCATATTAGCGACGCCGGGAGACCGGCACCCGGCATCCCGATTGAAGTGATGCCAGGCGCCGCTGAGGACAGCCGCAGGGGGGAGGGTTAGGTTTAGGGCTCCCCGGGGGGACTTAGGGTTAGGCACCCCCCCCGGGAGGTTAGGTTTAGGCTAGGGGTAGGGAGGGTTAGGGTTAGGCACCCCCGGGGGGGACTTAGGGTTAGGCACCTCCCCAGGGGACAGGTTTAGGCGACGGGGAAGGGGGTTAGGTTTAGGCACTTAGAGGGGGGATTAGGGTTAGGCACTGGGTGGAAGGTTAGGGTTAGGCACCCCTAAGGAGGGTTAGGGCTAGGGGGGTTAGGTTAGGTTAGTTCATACTTACCTAGGGACGATCGGTATTTTCAGCCGTATCGGCCTGCCGCTGTCGGGATTTGAACCGCCGGACTTGTGTCCGGCAGTAATTCGTATGTATACCAGCCATAGGGATCATTGTGTCTTATAATAATTATTGAAGGAAAATGGCACTGATTATTCCATTTGAGTGTATATATATATCTGATTTCTTGTTTCCCTCAAGTATATAACAGCACATAGTAAGGTGCAGTTAGGGAGATTATTAGATTCTTTAAGGAGTCAGGGAGATTACTGCTATTTTTCACGGAGAGTAAAGGTGCATACACAATTACACATGTAAAGATTTTCTGTCCAACCATCCAACTAGTTGATTGGTTGGAATCAGGACCCGACTGGCCATCTGGCAGTTCTGGCATATGCCAGAAGGGCCGATGGCCAGATGGGCCGGTCCAAGGCAGCCGAACAGCAGCAGTCTTTTCTAAAGAAACAGCTTCAGGGTCGCATGCACTGGCCCCGCCTCCCCGCTTTGTAGCTACGCCCACTACCTCGGGGGCGGGGCCAATGCAGGTGCGGGCTGGTCACAGGCTATACTATAGTTTACTGAATTTGCCTGGCCCACCCCTATGAAGTCTTCGTTTAAACTTTGCAGAATGCTCCAACACTGAAAAGTTACCTGAACGGAGCAGGATCTTCTCAACAGTGTATGAATTGCTCCGATTGGCTGAGTGACACATCACACACTGTCACTCAGCCAATCGGAACATAGACAATCAAATATGGGATTTGTTGATCTAAAAGGCTGGAGAGCCTTGTGTGTTACCTTACTATTTTGTTTTTTTAGATTTTAGAGCACAACAGCAGATTCAGAAAAGCATTATGTAACAGTTGCTGCATGAGTATGTTATGCACATTATACTTATTTTTAGAGTTTAGTCCATGGACTAATTACATAATCTAGAAGCAGAAAAATCCCTACCTGTGTTTTAAATAGTTCTGTCAAGTTGATCATGGACAAAGAAACAGGAGGGGACATATGAAGATGCTAGCTCCAAGTATGGGAACAGGCGGAGAAATGTCTTTATAATTAGCTACAAATATTACAGGCCTTTCCTAAGCTGACGGGGATTCTAGTTAGTACATACATATCAGCATACTACAAAAAGTTGTAATAAAATAAAATGATCTACTTGAAATAGATATTTGTTCAGACTGAAATGAAAAGGTATTAAACAGCATTCAGATCATCACTCTGTACTTAAATCAAATTTATCTGGAACATTTTTGTTACCAAAGAACAGTGGCGGAACTCCCGGAGACAATGGAGTCGTTTGCCGCCGGGCGCCAACCCTGAAGGGGGCACCTGGGTCCATTGTCATCCGGGCCGGCTATTGCTGAGGAGGATCTGCATGGAGAATGAGCACCGCTGATCGGCACTCCACCTCCATTGGCGTACCTACGGAGGATGCAAGGGGTGCAGTCACACCCCCTGCACCCTCCATTTGCCGGGCGCCCGCTGAGTGTGTTACCAGTGGGCGCCCGCTCCTTCTCTCCCCCCCCCGGCGGCAGCCGTAGCTCACTACTGAGCTCCGAGTCCCACAGTGCACTATGGGAGTGACGTCATGACGTCACTCCCATAGTTCCGGAGGAGTGGGCACCGGGGACGGACGGCAGCAGCACGGGAGCGGGGTTGAAGGTAAGTTTTTTATTTTTGTATATGTGTGTGTGTGCACGCGCGCGGGGGGGGCACAATACTGGGGGCACTACAGGGGGTTTAATACTGGGGGCATTACAGGGGGCACAATACTGGGGGCATTACAGGGGGCACAATACTGGGGTCATTACAGGGAGCACAATACTGGGAGCACTACAGGGGGCACAATACTGGGGGCTTAATACTGGGGGCACAATACTGGGGCATTACAGGGGGCACAATACAGGGGGCACAATACTGGGGGCATTACAGGGGGCACAATACTGGGAGCACTACAGGGGGCACAATACTGGGGGCACTACAGGGGGCTTAATACTGGGGGCATTACTTGGGGCACTACAGGGGGCTTACTACTGGAGGCATCACAGGGGGCTTACTACTGAGGGCACTACATGGGGGCTTAATACTGGGGGCATTACAGGGGACTTCCTACTAAGTGTACTACAGGGGGCTTAATACTGGGGGCATTACAGGGGGCTTCCTACTGGGGGCACTACAGGGGGCTAAATACTGGGGGCATTACAATGGGCTTCCTACTGAGGGCACTACAGGGGGTTTACTACTGGGGGCACTACAAGGGGGTTACTACTGGGGGCATTACAGAGGGCTTACTACTGGGGGCACTACAGAGGGCTTTCTACTGGGGGCATTACAGGGGGCTTTCTACTGGGGGCACTACAGGGGGCTTACTACTGGGGCACTACAAGGGGCTTTCTACTGGGGGCACTACTGGGGGCATTACAGGGGGCTTACTACTGGGGGCATTAATACGGGGGGCTTACTACTAGGGGTACTATAGGGAGCTTATTACAGAGGGCTTGCTACTGGGGGCATCATATGGGGGCACTACAGTGGCAGTACTACTGGCACATCATATGGGGGCACTACAGGGGCTTACTACTGGGGGCACTACAGGGGGCTTACTACTGGGGGCTTCCTACTGGGGGCATTACAGGGGGCTTCCTACTGAGGGCACTACAAGGGGCTTTCTACTGGGGGCACTACAGGGGGCTTACTACTGGGGCACTACAAGGGGCTTTCTACTGGGGGCATTACAGGGGGCTTACTACTGGGGGCATTACAGGGGGCTTACTACTGCGGGCTTACTACTGGGGGTACTACAGGGGGCTTAATACTGGGGGCTTACTACTGAGGGCATTACAGGGGCTTACTACTGGCGGCTTAATACTGGGGGCTTACTACTAGGGGCACTATAGGGGGCTTATTACAGAGGGCTTGCTACTGGGGGCGCTACAGGGGCCTTACTACTGGTGGCATCATATGGGGGCACTACAGGGGGCTTTACAGGGCCTTACTACTGGGGGCACTACAGGGGCCTTACTACTGGGGGCATCATATGGGGGCACTACAGCGGCAGTACTACTGGCGCATCATATGGGGGCACTACAGGGGCCTTACTATTGTGGGCACTACAGGGGCCTTACTATTGGGAGCAATACAGGGAGCTTACTACTGGGGGCACTGCATAGGGGAAACACTACTGGAGGCACTGCATAGGGGGACCAATACTGGGGGGTACTACATAGGCGGGCACTGCATAGGGGGACCACTACTGGGGGCATTGTATAAAAGGGACTGCATAGGGGGCGGCAGAAGCGCGGGGGGGTAAATTTTGATTTGGGAGGGGGGCACCAAAATGTTTCTTGCCTCCGGGCACCTGGGATGAAGTTACGCCACTGCCAAAGAGACTTGCAGGACAGTCACTTATTGCCCTTTATCCCCATTCAGAATTGATGCTTAATTAAGACTTTAAACAGATTGTCTACTTTCAGTTTAAAGATGAATAATACAAATATATTCTTAAATATAGCCATCTATGTAGCAAAGGTAAAAAGCCCTAAATCATGGGATGGGTTGAGTACAGTATGCCGGCGCCCAGAATCCCGATACCGGTATCCTGACTAGGTTACAATGCTGACACCTACTGGTAAGTAGGCTAACCTACCCCTCCGCAGCCTAACCTTAACCGTCCCCCCTATACCTCCCCCTAGTGCCTAACCCTTACCCTAGCCCCAATACTTACCTACCGTTGGGATGTCAGCGGTCAGGATGCTGGTACTGGGATTCTGACTGGTGTCGTGATTTCGGCATCAGCATTCTGAGCGCTGGCATCCCGATCAACGGGCTCATTATTCCATCCTCATGGGACAACCAGATATTTATGCAAGTTTTAGGGATTTTGCCTATTTTCAAAGTCCCCCTTCTATCTAGTGAAGACTATGGGTCTGATTCAGCAAGAATCAAAATTGCAAAGCTGACTACGTTGTGATTCTTGCAATAATGCAAACGCGCTGGAGGTGTATGACACACCCTGCTGCATTTGTGATCCAAGCACTGCGATGGAGGTCATATGCCGTAATCACCATTGCGACCATCGGTGGTTGAAGGTCGGCTCTGGGCCTCCTTGCCAGCAGAGCAAGCCATGATCAACGCAGATCCTGGGCTAGCCACTACCAAAAAAGGGGCATACACGTCCCCATTTCTGGTAACAGCCCCCGCACCGCCCCTTAAATGCCTCATATTCACATGCATTCACGTGTATCTACGCAGGACCCATTCTGCACAATCGCAGAATGGGTCCTGTGCACGTGCAGATTCCCGATCGTTGGGAATCTTGCGTTCACTGCTGAATCAGGCCCTATCTCCAGTGACAGTTTTCACTGGGGATATTCTGCAATGCTTCCCCATGCTTTGCATGGTGGAATCCTTTTTATCACTCTTTGGGGACTTAAAATTGTTTAGTGTTAATTTAGTTTAGAATTTACTACATTTTCGGTTGTATTCATCGTTCAGAATCTACATAAGTATCACATCCGAAAAACTGCCATTTCTGCCTAAACATTTTTTCAGATGTGATACTTTCCTACCCTGATGCCATTTGATTAACGCTGCCCCCCTCTTCCGAACAGAGAAGCTGGAAGTGGCCACACATTATAGAATCTATAAGGATAATTAAATGATAAGTGAAATAATGACATTACCAAAAAATATGTTTAAAATAACAAGTATATTAAACAAGCGTCTGTTGTTTAAATTAATTTAAATTAGATAAATATTAATGTTTTGCAATGCACACTTACTAGTGTATATACACTTGGCAATGTCGGGAGCGACATACAGTAGCAACAGTGGGGGCCATGATGCATTCAGCAGCATGGCATTCGCTGACTATGGCCCTGATTCAGACCCACTCGCAAGTGGGCGTACGTACGTTCGGCGTACGTAAAAAAATATTTAAATTCAAGCACTCGCTCGTATTTTCGTACGCAGCTAAAAATCCGCCCCAAACTCAGGCGACCCCTCCTCTAACTAACGAGCGTGCCAAATAGTGAGCGTACATCCCCGAAATGGCTTGAAGGGAACGCACGCACAAGTACAAACCGGAAGTGGGACTGTCAGATTCCGATGACCTGCTCGTTTTTCTGCCTACCTCCCTCAATCGTATCATGTCAAGCAATGTATCAATTAGCTTAATTGTTTTTTTTTTTTCAACACAATGCAATAAACTTTAATCTTGTCCGTGTTTGTATTTGCTCGCAGAATACGTACGGCTGAAACCTTCGCTTTTATTGTTCAAAAGACATGTTAGCCCCAATTAAACAATTGTTCTATTTGTTTGTCTCCCCACAATTTTTCTGTGGTTCATTTCTTTATTTAAATTTGCTTACGCATGTCACTGCATCAAGCCTATCATAACTCTCAAGAGATTTGTGGCCCTGTCGAACACATGACTCATACACTAACCAATAGAATTTGTCCTGTTAATTTCCCAAATACATTAGCCAATCAAATTTTTTTGGGGTGCTTTATTAAAAATATTTTGCCAAAAAAACACCATTGCCATCATGAGATCCGGCGCATTCGCCAGGCGCGAACTGCTGGTGCTGACGGAGGTGATGGACAGGCGGATCACCAGTCAGCCTCCACCCATCTCCAATAGGTGAAAGCGTTCCGCATATGCGGAGGTACGTCGACGCCTGCGCTCCTTTGGCTCACGCCGACATATTGGCCAGCTGGAGCGCAGGTGGTCAGACCTGCACCGGCGGACGCCCCACTTGCTGGCATGCTTTCGCATGCAGATTGCGGAAAAGTAAGTGTTCTGGACTGTGGTTTTCAAGTTTATCTTGTGGGCCCTAACTGCGTGTGCATGTTTTCATGTCTGTCCTATTGAGTCATTGTAGTCATATCTGCATGTGCATGTTTTCATGTCTGTCCTATTGAGTCATTGTAGTCATATCTGCATGTGCATGTTTTCATGTCTGTCCTATTGAGTCATTGTAGTCATATCTGCATGTGCATGTTTTCATGTCTGTCCTATTGAGTCATTGTAGTCATATCTGCATGTGCATGTTTTCATGTCAGTCCTATTGAGTCATTGTAGTCATATCTGCATGTGCATGTTTTCATGTCTGTCCTATTGAGTCATTGTAGTCATATCTGCATGTGCATGTTTTCATGTCTGTCCTATTGTCATTTTATTTTTTTTTGTTTTGTTTTTTGGATTCCTGTTGAAACTAACCACAATTTTTTTTTTCATTTTTTAGGGGCACAGCAAACACTACGGCGGCATCGCCAGACAAGACGCCGGTCCCGGCCCCTCTCTCCAACCCCCAATTCGTCAATTACCCCCTCCTCCCCAGACCCTGTGGCCGAAATTTCAGGCCTACTTCCCCTCCAGCCCAATTCCCCCTCTCCTCCATCCGTCCCTCCTCCAAATACCCCCTCCCAGGATTCCTCAAACACCTTGCCCCTAGGTTTGGGGAATGTAGCCACCTCCGAGGTGGTCCAGGGAGTGGCTTCTGGCTCTGGCGTTTTGGAGAACGGTATGTTTTGAAATTTTATTTTGGACACCACAAACTGTTTGTATGTAATCATGTGTCGTCCCCATTTTTTTGGGCTTTCTGTCGCCTTAGGGTATTTTTGGGGGTTGTCTTTACCTGTTCCTGCTGATGTCACCATACACATATCACACCTGTGTGCCTTTTTTTAGGGCCCTTGTATTTTTGGCCTACGACATTTTGGGGTTCTGGGTTTTATCCGTGTAATGTTTTTTTGGCCCACAAGCTTTTAAGTTTTGGTTTGCTTGTTTTGTGTTTTTTTAGAATGTTGCTTCATTATCGATTTATTAATCCCCAAACTTTTGTCACCCACAGAGGAACAGAGGTGTCGGGAACAAATATTTAATTGTGTGGGCCGTATGCGGGAGCAGGTCACCGGGCTTATGCAGGGCCTTGACCATCTGTTGGTCCTCCTTAGGAATTAGTTTTTTTTTTTTTTTTTTTCTAATTGTTTCATAATAAATCAGTTTTAAATCAAGCTCTGTCTCATGCGTTTGGAGTAAATCCAAGATTCTTTACACTGACATAAGTAGACTCTTCAAGCAAGGTTTGCCACAGAATCTCACTACAGATTGTGTGTTGTATTTTGAATGCAAACAGGCACAAGAAACACCTCCCAGTACCAATGTCATTTTCCTTTTTTGTGGTGGTCAACATGATAGTTTACACCATTTTTCAGGTTCCTATTTGGTGGCCAAACTGCTTAGGACAATCTTACGAAGGCAACTGATTGTACAGGATTCCTTGTTGTGTCGGTTAGTACCCCGAAAACATATTACATTTTAGCTCCACTTGCTTCATTACTGGGTTACCCCTTAGGTAAAATTAACGTTTGGGAGTTTGTTTACACTTGCTTCTAACGTGCCCAAAAAGGAAACAAATTACACTCTCCAAATATTTATTCACAACAGAAATCAAAATACAAAGTGGTCACTCACAAACAAAACACACAGTGATAATCAGAAATACACCACATACCAAAAACAGGAAACAAACACACAACAAATCAAGAACTGGTTGACGAAGGTCCATGCCCACATGATTTCAAAAATATGGCGTTGCAATATTGGTGTCAGAATATATTCCCGAAGTTTCCACATAAAGGTTTTTGAAGGGTAGCAGGAAGTAGTCATCGTGGGAGTGCCAAAGATTATGCAAACAAACAGAAGATGGTGCAAGAATTAATATAAAAAAAGATGAACGCTAAAAAACCGTAACACATTGGGTATACACACTGTTGTTTGGTCAATAATTACCTAAAATATCGGGCCACCACTTCATCGCGTATGGCCCCCCCCACATACTGACCTCCGACCAACCTCGGGGGGGCCATCCTCAGGTAAGGCATCCTCTGGCTGCATTGGAACACCACTCCTTATGGCGATGTTGTGAAAGATCCCACACAGGACCACAATTTTCGAAACCATATCCGGCAAATACATGAGCTCGCCACCAGAGTGGTGGAGGCATCTGAATCGGCCTTTTAAAAGGCTGATACAGTGCTCCACCACTTGCCTGGTGGCTGTAAGTGCGGTATTAAACTCACTTTGTGGACCTGGTGTGGGAGCCAAATAAGGAGTGAGCAGCTAGGGCATGCAAGGGTATCCACTGTCTCCTGTGAAAAAGAATAGACAACATCAGGATCACTGTGTATCAAGCTTAACATTGTTATGTACTAAAGGTCTACACTTACCCAGAAGCCACGCATCACCAGCTTGTAGGTTGGTTAATTTGTGCCATATCCCTGATTGCCGGATGACGAAGGAGTCATGTGCACTTCCTGGTAATTTTGCATTCAGGGACAGGATCTGGAGGGAGGCATCACATACCACCATTACATTCAGGGAGTGATAGTGTTTTCGGTTGCGAAATATTGCCTCCAGCCGTGCTGGAGGCTGAAGTGGTATGTGAGTACCATCCACAACCCCTATGATGTGTGGGAAGCCAGCTATTTGGTAAAAATTGGCCTTGGCCACACTAAGGGCACCCATATCCAAAGGCATTTTAATAAAATGATGGAGGTGCTTGAAAAGTGCCTCCATCACTGCCCTCAGGATCCTGGAAAAGGAGGATTGTGAGATGCCCGCCACTATTCCCACCGTTGTTTGAAACGATCCTGAGGCACAGAAATGTAACACCGCCATAAATTGCGTAAGTGGTGGTATTGCTGTTGGACTGTCAATTTGCCGCTCAAGATCACTCTCTATTAATGAGAGAGTGTCTATGATGATTTTGGGAGGAAGATGGTAGCGTCTTAAAACCTCATCATCGGGCATTCCTAAAAGGGTGACACGTGTTTGAAATATCTGGGGCCTTGCACGCCTACGATGCCTACGCCTGGGACGAGATTGAGGTTGGTCGGCTTCCGGGAGCATGGCCAGAACAATCCGCCCAAGATCAACCTGAAATGGCAAGATTGGAATGTAAGGCTTTGGACCCACCCCAAAAGAAAATTAAGAACAACTTAGCTTGATGATACCATCCATTGCTGCTTACATGCCGGGGTATTGTCATGATACGGCCAAACTGAAATTAATCCAAAAAATAATTTGAAAAATTTTAGTGTGTGCATTTATGTTTCTAAATTTTGTGATAGACAAAACTTAAAATATGCGAAACACATTTGGCCAAAGAGCAAAACGACATTGCACACAGTACATCAAAATGGGTTGAAATGTAAGCCAAAAAAGCCAATGGGCAACCACCAAAAATGTAACAGGATTAATAAGCATTTAAAAATGCGCTAACTAGTTCGCAAATACAAGTTAATAAACAAACTGAGAAAAATGCGCTAATTAGTTCGCAAATACAAGTCACAATAGTAAGTAGTAAAAATGCGCTAATTAGTTCGCAAATACAAGATAAAAAATGGACTTACCTTGAGCAAATATATAAGATTCCAAATCAAAAGGTCTTTGGGTCAGAAATTAAAAAAAAGCTAAAAGATATGAAATTATGGATCCAAAAATTAAAAACAAGAAGAAACACAATGAGACACCAATTGTACCAAAGTTAGACTTCACAAAACTTACCAAATCAAGAAACGAGGCCAAAAAAATATATACCAAAAAAGAGAACGGAAAATAAAAATGCAAATCTAGCAAACAAAATAAACTCCAAACGCCAACTCCTTTATCCGCAAACAAGAAACTCCAACCAAGGTAACCTCCAACAATCCAAAAACGCCACCTCGACTCGAGACACACCAAGCCATAAATAGTGTTTCGTTTCCCGCACAAATTAAGGAGGGATCATAGGAACGCACAATCAATGATGCGGCCGCAAAATAAGGACGCATGTATAAATATGTCACCAAAACACATTTAAATTCTGGTGTATTTCTTGTTTGGACCTCAGACATGGCTACAGACCAGGGAAACAATGGCCAAGAGTCAGGCGGTAAGTCTTTCATGCATTTTGTATCAATGATTAATTTGAAACATAAGATTGGGCAAGTTGTGAATTTGAGAAATCTGAATATTTACACAAATAGGTGAGGAGGCTGACATGGAAGAGGCTGCTGGGCCCAGTATTCCGGCCAAAGCTGCCAAAAAAAAAAGGCAGCCACATTTCACAAGAAAGGAGATGGAGGTTTTGATTCAGAAGTGTGTGGACATCCTGCCACAGGCAGACAGGAATATGAGTATAAGCCAGAAGTGGAGAATGTGGGAAGAGGTAGCCGTTGCTGTCAATAGGGTGGGTGATTATGTCCGTCTAGCCCGGGATGTCAAACGGCGGTAAGTAAACACTTGCCCCCCCTAAAAACAAACACCATTTTAAACAAAAGGATAATGGCTTCCATTTTTTCCCACAGATGGGCCGACTTCAAATATCGCCTAAAGCAAAAACTCCCGGAGAGGGCTAGGCATGCAAGGGGGACAGGTGGGGGTCCCACCCCTGTGTCATTGGAGTTGACGGATTTAGAAGAGCTTGCACAGGGGTGTGTGCAGCCTGTGGAGGTGTTTGGCGTGTCCAACATGGATACGGACATGCCAGACTTTGCGGCTCCTCGTGTTGTCCCAGGTAAATCTTTTGATGTCACCAACTCTGAAATGTTAGTGGGCCAATATGTAGATTCTAATGTGAGTCTTTTCTCATTTTTCCTAACAGAGACACAGGCGGATGAGTCTGCTCCAGAGGGGAGCCTTGGCCGCCGAATTTCTGCTGGCTCTGCAGGGGAGGAACCAGTACATCCGGCTGAGGACCCTGCAGAAGCCAGTCCAGGGCAATCCCCCTCGCAGGCAGTGGCCCTCCTCACAGAACTCAATTTCAAATCGGATTTCCATACGGAGATTCTGCAGAGGATGGACGCCAGTCTGCTACGGGTGGCTGAGGCCCTGGAGCAAAATGCTGCGGCCAACGTGACCATTGGTCAGGCCCTGGCGGAAAATACAAGGGCCAACATCCGCATCGCCAATGCCCTGGAGCAGCTCGTTCGCCAGCACATGGTGGAGCCGACCTCCCTTCCTGCCGGAACATCAGGATCCTCCACCTCTGGCACAACATCAGCCAATCCTCCAAATGTGCCTAGCCCTGTGCCTAGTCCAGAGGCCACAACATCTGCCTCTGGACAGGCCAGCCCGATGACATCCCGGACCCGGTCTGGCGCCCTCCCTCCCCCATCCAAACAGGTGAAAAAACGGTGACAGCAATGGCGACTTTTCCCACACTCCTTCTGTGCTTGGCTCATATTCCTTTCTGGTCAAAACTTCCCTCTCCTTTCTTGTGAAATGTTTTTAATTTTTTGTTGTACGTTTATGTCTACAGTTATGTTGGGCCAATTTGTTTGATTTTGGAAATGATCTTTGCCAAAAAAAGATGTCCCCAAATTTTTTATTATTTTAGTTTTGGTTTGACCAATAAATTTACGCCAAAAATCTGACATTGTATTGTGACATTATTGTACAAATGGGTTACATTTAATCCTGGCCCAAAAGGCAAAAACTTGCCAAAAACAAACAAACAATTTTTTAAAAAAAAGGGCTCTTTAAGGAACGTTTAAAAAATCACATAACGAGGCAAATTCAACAGGCAAAAATAAAAAGGTGAGAAAATTAAAACATGATGACATTATTGTTACAATAGGCCCTAACCACCAAAGTGAGGCCAAAATAAACCCCCACAAATGTACGCAAATTGATTGTGTCATCCTGACATTAGCAGCTATGATTTCCACCTGCATACGCTTTTGTGCTATCCCCAAAACTGATTTCAAAACACATACCAAGCCGGTTTTCAATCCAACACTAATTGCTTTTCTGACCACCCGCGATTAATCGCAACAACATCGTGGAGTCCCGGGACGGTGGAGAAGGTCATCGTCAATGTGGTCGAGTAATCCAGACCCTAAGCTGTGCGAGCATTTTGAAGGGAAAGAGGATCATCCAGTGACGTATGAGTCGGTCCGAACACATTTTACGCTCGCATCTGCTAATGTATGTACTCCCCAAAAACGCCTCGCCACGCCTGCGTTTTTCCATCTCCACCCCCGTCAACACCCAAAAATGCCCTGTTCTGTCAATCACATTTGACATGTCACTTCCTGTACGCTATTTGACGAACGAGACCAAAAAAACTCGCAATCTGCCGTACGCACATGCGCAGTGTTACACCGACGCATGCGCGGTTAGTCAACATCGGAACGCAACGAGCGTACTGCTGTTTGCGAGTGGCTCTGAATGAGGGCCTATATTGCTTGTCAGACCTGCAGCAGATCCGATGGGTGATGGCGCCGACGATGCGCAGGACCACGCATCATCAGTGACATTGAGGGTACACACTGCACGATTTGTCGTTCTGACGTGTCGCAATCAGCCAAATCGTGCATAAAATCATCTCTGTGTTTGGCCCACACCAATGAAGTGCCAGCTTTAGCTAACAGAACTAACCAAATGTCTGACTATGGCACATGTATGAATCCCCTGCAGGGTGAGCTGTGTTGTGTGTGTTTGAATACAGAGAATGATGTGCACTTGTATGCTGTTCTAATATTAATTATATTTGTAAGAGCATAGCCATAGATGGGAAGGTGGGAGGAGTCAGGAATAGTAAGGGGAGGAGTCTGTGCCCGGACCCAGATGCTGACACGAGGTGGGCCTGTGTGCTTTAAATGCCAGGGCCTATTTTTAGTCCCAGTCCGGCCCTGGTTGGAATGAAAATCTGGTAAAGTATGGGAGTAACTGATGATCAGCAATTTGCTCCTAAATGCCAGGAAACAGAATAAAATGGTCGTCAGACAAGTTTGTGAAATGTTTGATCTAAACTATAGGTTCTCAAACTCGGTCCTCAGGACCCCAAACAGTGCATGTTTTCCAGGTGTCCTCACAGAATCACAAGTGAAATAATTATCTCCAGCTGTGATTCTTTTAAAATGTGTCAGTGAGTAATGAATTCACTTGTGCACCTGCTGGGTGACCTGAAAAACATGAACTGTGTGGAGTCCTGAGGACTGAGGGTCTGATTCAGACCCGGTCGCAAGCGCTGAGCGCTCGCAACCGGGTCGATGGTGGCTCACAGCGCATGACGGAGCCGGCTCCGTCGTGTGCATGCGCCAGACCCGGCTAGCGACGGGCAATCCGTCGCTCCGGGTCTCGCACCAAAGGGGGAAAGCTGTCGATGTTGAGTGACAGCTCACCCCCTTTGGTGGGCGGGCCGAGGGGGTGGCTGTCCAAACATAGGCGTTCCCATGAGAACGCCTGCCATTTGGGGGCGGCCCCACTGACATCACGAGTGATGTCAGTGGAGAGATTCCGGCTCTGTTAGAGCCGAAATCTCTCTGGGGCTTGCGGCCACGAGACCCTACCACAAGGGTCTCATCGCAAGACCATCGCGACCATCATCATGGCCTCTCGCTATAGCTGTGAGTGGTCACCCGCAGCTATGCGAGAGGCCGCTACAAAAATAAATAAGCCCGGCCCTGATTCAGAGCGAGCGGCTCTGAATCAGGCCCCGAGTTTGAGAACCACTGATCTAAACAATTTGTTCAAATAACAGTTTTTGTCCATTTTCCGTCATTTGGGAGCAACTTGCTGATTGTCATTTGCTTTCATACCTTACCAGGTTTTCATTCCAACCAATCATGTAGTTGGAGTGTTGGACAGAAAATCTTTAGGTGTGTACCCAGACGGGGCATATTCAATTAGACGCGAAAAGCCGTTTTTGGTGAAAAAGTTTCGCCGGTGACGTCATTTTGCCAGGCGAAAACTTATCCCCGTATTCATTTCCAAAGACTTTTCACCTAGGCAGCAAGTCAATGCGTTGGCATAGGCGAAAAAGATTTGCCTATGAAACCATGCGGAAAAAAGTGCAGAATTGCGGTTTTGGGGTGCAAAGGTGGGGAAACCACCCTGCACCCTAAGGACATGTCCCCAAAGGTTATCTGCGTCAAAAAATTCCTAAAAATATTTAAAGAACACCCAAAAATGACTTTGAAAAAGGGGGCAAAAAAGTACAAAGTTGGGGTACAAACTTAAAAACTAGCAAAATAGACTTTAGGGGGGGCTGCAAGTATGGGCGAGGTGGTTTTTTGATTGCAGGTGCTTGCTGAAGGTGCGTTTTTTAAATTTTTTTAAAACCTCACTTTTGCGATTTTTCACCAGAAAAAAACTGCTAAATGCTATTCTTCATTTGTGCAAAGACGCTACTTAGCAGCTAATGAGAGCATTTAAGTACCCCAAATAGCTTCAGCAGGGCTATTCCGGGGCATCTACAATGATCCCTCCAGCTGTATTTACTTACCTTCGGCGTCTCTGGCTGTCACTGGCTCCCTCAGAGCAACTGAGCCTATGCAGGGGTGGCGGCAGAGGAACTTTAATTACAGGCGGAGGGAACTTGAGGAGGAGGAGCAGCAGTCACGGGAAGGTGGAAGTTACATGAATCGGGATGGCAATAGGGCCACGGCCGGGATGACACTGAGCAGCGGGCAAACATGGGAAGACCGGGACTGACACAGGCGGCTGCGACACTGTGTGCGACACTGCCAGCGCGGAGGGGGGCAGCAGCAGTCTGCCTGGACACCTGCGGCAGCGGTGGGGGGGGACATACAGTGGCGTTGGGGGGGTCAATTCACAATTATAACATCCGGAACATAGCGATCATCGCGACTTTCCTTTTTACAGCAGCTTCAGACACCAGGTACACTTTAGGGGGTGAAGGAGGCAGACTAACTGTCCTGCAATTAACTCTGTGGATGCTGGTTCTGATTCTGCAATTACCCTGACATTTTAAAGTATCTGTATCTACTCCAGCCAATATCCTGCGATCAACCTGGTATTGTATAAGCCCCTACTGCCTGAGCTTAAGACCTGGTGGCAGCCTAAGTACCAGTGAGTGTATTCAACTCTCTGGGAACCACGGGTTGTTGTTATAGGCAGAAGATCTCAGTAGGAGTCTTATACAGGGGTGTTTCATAACACTCTCCCGCGGACTCGGCAATTTCTGACCGGTTTTGCTGGAAAAATCATCAGTTAAGTGGTTAATAGGGAACTGCAGACATTTGAAATGGGTAGTTGCAGCGTGCCCCCATACCCAGGGTCGATGCGAGGTCTCTAAGTGCCCTAGGCAAAGGTTATGATCAGCTCCTAATTCCTCGGTATCCTCTTTTAATCCATTTATATAAAACCACACTTACATGTGTACCAAAGTGAGTGAGTCGCTGGGAGTCATATTTCATACGTACATCCAGTCTGTTAATGTATTACACTTTGTTGTAGAACCAGAGCACCCAATATGCCTATTAACCTTCGCCCCCCCCCCCCATCAACCTCATTTACTAATTCACCTCTACTCGGCATCCGGTTCCTTCCCTCATTCAGCATCCAATGACCCATTCCTCTGTAAGAATCCATTAATCAATTCACCCTCACAGCACCCATTAACACATTTGTCCACACTGACAGCACCCTTTATCCTTCCCCCACCCAGCACCCATTAATTAATTCACCCCAGGCACCTATTAGTCAATTCACCGCCAGAACTTGTTAACCCCCCTTTCAGCACCCATTAACCTCTCCCCCCCACCCAGCATCTATTTATCCACTCTCAGCATCCATTAACCCCCTCTCAGCATCCATTAATCTCTCCACCCAGCATCTATTAATATGGATTAATATTCACTCTCAGCACTCAATCCATTCACTCCCAGCAGCCATTAACCCCCCTCTCAGTACCATTTACCCACAGCACTCATTAACCCCCCCTATAGACCCATTAAACCACACACCCATTAACTCCCTGCCCATCACCAATTCTTCCCCGGCACCCATTCTTCCCCAGCACCCAATAGCTCAATCACACACCAAGAAGCCATTGGTAAGTTTCCTTGCATGCCTGGCTGACTCCTGCTCACTCAACTCCTCGTTCTTCTTCTTGTACAGCCTGGGAGGCGGAGCTTGCATAATTGGTTGTGTGAGAGGGGAGGAGCGGGAAGAGTCAGCTGATGACACTGATGACAGCCAGAGAGGAGAAGGCTGCAGCAGGTATACATAAATAATAGCTGGTGCAGCGGTAACCACGTCTAATAAAATCTACGGCCATCGCTAGCAGTAAGCATGATAAGCATTTTTGTCTCAGACAGCCCCCACGAGCCGCCCCCTCAGGTCCCGGCACCCCCCAACTCCTGATGCTATTTGTGACGGCCCCTGTATGTTGGGGCCACAGAGCAATCGCTCAGCTACCCTACCATAATCCGGCATTGCGCAGAAGATAGCAAAGGCTCTGGCTGGCACAGTGCAAGAGTCTGGGTTAATCCCTCCGCTGGCATCATCTTTCTGACAATATCGCCCGTAAAATGGCACCACAGGCAGATTACATAGGGGTTACTTACTGCACAGCACACAACTATTACAAGTGCATGGTGAGCCCCAGGGGCCCACTGCGCACCCTGTACCCATTATAAATATGCTAAATTGTTTCTCATCTATTTAAACAACACAGGGAGGACTAGAGTAAATGGGAAAGCTGGATAGTAGTTCTGTACACAGAGATCCATAATTACACATATGGAAATGTAACAATACATGAAGAAGCCAACTTGGGCAGGGTCGGACTGGCCCACAGGCATACAGGGAAAATCCCCGGTGGGCCCCACTGCCTGGGGGCCCCACCCCTTTCCCTAGAGGTCATGTTCCAGACTGTGCACTGAATTGTACATTGTTACTCTATTGGGGGTCAGTTACCTTGTTGAGCAGGACCACTGAAAATCATTGTTTCTTGGTTTTCTTCTAAAATAACCAATATTTGCCAAATGGTTTGCCAAGCCACTGTGGTGGCTGGTCACATCCCCTCTGGTGGATGACCACACCCCTTAAGCATGGGCCCCTATCACTGCATTTCCCCGGTGGGCCCTTTATGCCCCAGTCTGACACTGGACTTGGGTAACAGTATATATACATCTAGGGGTAAATTTACTAAAGTGAGAGTTTTTAGAAGTGGAGATGTTGACCATAGCAACCAATCAGATTATACTTAACATTTGACTAGCACCTTCTTGAAGATAATAGCTAGAATCTGATTGGTTGCTATGGGCAACATCTCCACTCCTAAAAACTCTCACTTTAGTAAATATACCCCCTAATAATGCCTGATTTAGAGGAGCATACTAACATGACAACAGTAAAGCATCCTGAGACCATTCTGTGGGGTTGCTTCTCAGCCTAGGGAGTGGGATCACTCACAATTTTGACTAAGAACACAGCCATGAATAAAGAATGGTACCAAAACATCCTCCAAGAGCAACTTCTCCCAACCATCCAAGAACAGTTTGGTGACAACAATGCATTTTCCAGCATGATGGATCACCTTGCCATAAGGCAAAAGTGATAACTAAGTGGCTTGGGGAACAACACATCAAAATTTTGGGTCCATCGCCAGGAAACTCCCCAGACCTTAATCCCATTGAGAACTTGTGGCCAATCCTCAAGAGGCGGGTGGACAAACAAAAACCCACAAATTCTGACAAACTCCAAGCATTGATTAGGCAAGAATGGGCAGCCATCAGTCAGTATGTGACCTAGAAGTTGATTGACAGCATGACAGGGCGAATTGCAGAGGTCTTGAAAAGGGTCAACACTGCAAAAATTTACTCTTTGCACACACTTAATGTAATTGTCAATAAAAACCTTTGACACTTATGAAATGCTTGTAATTTTATTTCAGTATACCGTAGTAACATCTGACAAAAAGGTCTAAAAACACTGAAGCAGCAAACTTTGTGAAAACCAATACTTGTGACATTCTCAAAACTTTTGGCCAAGGCTGTACAAGGCTTTGGCTGAATCCTTGCCAAAAACTCAGATTTCCTTGCAGAATGGTTTTCATTTTAAGGTACATTGGGTTCCAGATTAACGAGAGAGCCCAGAGTGTGCAAATAGTGCTTTTTAGGAAGATTTTTCTAATGCCTCAGGACCCAAGTTTAATCTTTTGCAAAATACCAGGTTGTTTGGAAGTTTGCAAGGCCTGGGGGGGAAATCTATAACCGATTCAGCCATTATTTGGCCTTTTAAACGTGTTATTAACAATGTACTGCAGTGTATGTGTCTGCTGCTCTGTAAGCGCAAGAGTTTACCTTCTCCATACAGGAATTTGTCCAAAAGTATTCCGAAATGAAGTTAGAATTTCTCTGGGGAGTATCTATCAAAAGGAGATAAGTGCATATCATGGCATTTTATGCTATGGTGCTGATGTTATACCTCCCTGATGAGTAGCAGGAGCCTGAAATACTATTTACTCAGAATAATAAATGTATTCCTTCATGCCCCACTTGACACTAATGTCATGCATAATATTTTCTACTATACGGTGGCGGTTATTTGAGCATTTTTTTTATAGAGCTGTCATCAAAAATGAAAAGCAGTAAGAACATTTGTACACTAAAATAGACATCTACCACTGATGTTGTTTCTGCTGCAACACCAAATACGTCAGCTAAGGGCCAGCACTTAAGGGGTGGCGATGTGATAGCCCTGGCTCTGACAGAACCCCATGGACATTGCAATATTAGAGGCGGCCCCCAGGTGGAGCCATTACACACGAAAACTGAGACAAGTCATCAACAGGACAGTGTGTTTGTGATTGCTTGTGTGCAGTTGAGGCGGAGGAGTACAGTGCAACCAGGTACCGCAGGTGTGCAGTGAGAGGCTGGGCAAAGTGTTATCACTGAAGTGGTGAGGTGACAGACGCCACTGATTACCCGCTGATGGTGCGCTGAGTGACAGCTGCACCAGTGCCAGCTGTGACTGAGAGCCGTAGACAGTGCATGTGCAGCACCGGACCAACTCGACTACAGCAGGTAAGCAAACATCTCCCAATCACCCCCCCTCTCCTCTCTCCCCCCCCCCCTCCTCTCACCTCAGTCTGTTTCCGTAACAGGCCAAACGCTGAGGTGGATAAAGCTTGGGGAGTCATTGCAGTGGAGTGCACTACTGCGCTGTCTTCAAAATGGCTCCTCAAGGGATACTTCATTCTTGCGCGGCCACTCCGGGGAACCTGAAAAATGTGAACTAGGGCTAGATACAGACATGGAATTATAAACACCAAGCAGACCATACTCACCACCTCCAGGTGGAGTGGGGATCGCCATGTTATCTACATCCCGCGGAGGGGCCATCTCAACACATAGAGGGGCCACCTTGACGCGCATCAAAGCACCAGCAACACAAAATGCACCGACCTCAGAACCACCAAATGACATGGAGTCAGCATCTGAAACTAGAGAAACAGGACTAACAACCGAAACCTGTGGAGCAACGGAAGGCGTGGAGGTGGTCAGGGCGGGGGCTCTGGGGTGGGAGCAGGACCTCGGCAAGGAGCAGCAATGTAGAGGATGTAGGGGTAGCAGCCAGGTAAAAGGACCTCACGGGGGCTGAAAAGGTGACTGGGCCCAGGACCAGCGCTACCATTAGTCAGCTTTAGGCAGCTGCTTAGGGTGTTTGCTCCTGTGAGGGCGCCGTTGAGTCTGCCAACACCATAAATGAAGGATGTCTCTGAGAGAGACATCCTTCATCTACATAATATTGGCAGCGGTAGCAAATCTTACCCGCCAGTTACCCTTGCCTGCACTTTTCTCCTTCCTGGTCCAGAGCAGACTGGCCACATCACCAACAGTCACATGACTGACCTGTCATGTGCTGTATTGAGGCCAGCGCTGCACAACCCCCTGACCTTGCTTCTCCCCTTTCTTCATTTGCTGCACATTAGCTCCCCCACCCATTTAAATTTTGCCCCTACTGTCCATCATGATCGCAGGGACATCAGAGCAGACAGGCAAGGTGTCTGGCAGTTAGCATCTCCTACCATTCAAGAGGTGGGCCACAGCTGTGCAGGAATCTTCCCCTACACTGCCCAGTGGTTCATCCTCCGAGTCCTCACCAGCAGCGCGGAATATGCTTTCTGAGACTGCAAGATACAGGAACAGGTAAGTGGAGCTGGGGGGGGGCTGGTTTGGGGGATGGGATTATCAGTGAGAGGGGGCACTTCTGCTATTAGTATGCATGCAGCTTCAACTTCCTGAAATCAGAGACATTGTTGGACCGCTCTCCGCTTCCATGTGCTGACAGCGCACAGCGACTGGCACTGAAGCTCCCACCAGCTTTGCAAGTGCGATCCTTGCAGATATGGTAATGCGCAGTAGGTCACGCCTCCTGCTGCATTACTTATCCGAGCTGCGTTGTCCAACGCAGCATCTGATGCTCTGCAAAACATCGGCCGGCTAATGGGACCCATGGGCCGAAGGAGATCCTGGTCTCTTACCTCCCCCCCCCAACGGCATTGACACATCTTTGAGGAAACGGAGGCCATCACCGCCCCCTCCCCGCCCACGAATGGCAGCAGACTGTCAATCAATGGCAGTCTGCGTGTGGGATCGCAGACAAGTTCTGCACATGCGCAGAACGGGACAGGCGTCTGCGCAGATTCCCGGTCATCGCTGCTGAATAAGGCCCTCTATTTCAATTTACCTTTCACTGTGACATATAAACAAATTTACCTATTTAAGTTATAAGAAGTGCATATACAGTAGGGGTGAGCGGGTTCGGTTTTACTCGGATTTACTCGGATCTTTAAACAGCATTTTATTGGCTATCGCCTATCATGTGTTTTGGATAGCCAATATAATAAATCCGAATTTGCGGTAAAGTGGCGATAAGAACCGAGTAAATCCGAGTAAAACCGAACCCGCTCACCCCTAATATACAGTATGTATATTGCTGGAAATAGCATATACCTTAGTGATGTTTATTTAACTACTGTATATACCAGTCTATGGGCTCTATTTACTACAAGCCACATTGGTAAAGTAGATTGTAGTTTGTAGATTAGTAAAGTAGATTGTAGCCACATTGGTAAAGTAGACCGAGTGAATTTGCATTGCGTATTCAGGCAATATCACAGGGATTTACTACAAATCCCTTGCAGGGACAGAGCTTGCGATAAAGCTCTGTCCCTGCGAATCCCTTCCGCACACTAGTCACGGTATTTTCACAAAAAAATACTGTGACAAGTGCCCCACACATGCGCCGACCGGCTGCTGCTGCTACCCCCCCCCCGGCGCTAAGTCCCGCCCCTGTCATCAAGCCCCGCCCCCTGTGACCCCCAGTCTCCCTTAATTACACCTACCTGCACGATCCGGGCTCCGGTGATGTCCTCCATGTCCTCCGGTCAGCTGACATCCCATACTGCACTGGGACCCTGTCATGTGATGACCGGGCCACAGTGCAGCATGGGAGACTAGCTGACCGGAGAGAGGACATCAGCCGGAGCCCCGGACTCCAGTCCCTGGAATCAGGTAAGTTTGGGGGGGTTTTACCTTTTTTTTAACTTTTTTTTACAGTGAATCAGCGTGTGGTCTGTTTAGACCACACAGCTGATTACTGGGGCTGGCTACGGGATCTGCTCTCCCCTTTATAGCAGAGCAGGAGTCCGGTAACCGGGGGAGACCCTGGATAATGCCACCTCCAGGTGACGTTATTATCACAGGGCTTTTCCCGGTATTTTTTCACAATTGATTTTTAGTTACTTGCACACAGATCGCATTTCCCATTACAATTATGGGAAATGCTATCTGCTTACTAAAAATAAGTGATACTTAGGGGTTGGAGCAGAATTTTGCGAATTGTACTCCAATTACGCTTTAGTAACTGTAGGTGATACTAAAATAATGTGAAAAGGGTGTGAAAACACCCTTTTTCACTTTATTTTAGTAAAAATAATGTTAATAAATAGAGCCCTGACACTGATATGTTGGCTGGCTTTCTACCTCTGAATACAGTATATGTTAAAAATGCCTAATTTCCATTGATGTCATTACTATGTGCAGAATATTGTAGGAGTATCTAATTGCCTAAACAAATTGAATTATTGCTTACACAGAAGGATTCATTTTCCTTTAAACTCATAAATTGTCTTTTACCTTGAGAAGTCTGATTACATTGAGCTATACCATGGACAGGTGGATATACTGAATACAGCTGAGATGTTCCTCTGACGTTCATTATATGTTCAGTTTAATTTTCAAGGACAGTGTGCGCAGCACAATAGCATAAAATCGTCAAGTCTTTATGGGAGTGGTTGGGTGAGAGGATATTGGGGGGAGCAGGGCCAGTACTATGGAGCTTTGCCTTGGGTGCTTGGAAACCATTGCATCGGCCCTGACTGGGCCACGTTCAGGGGCCATTGAGACACCACTGGGGAAGGAGGGTATACGCATTGCCAGGGGGAATGTGGTTGCAAGAGCTGGTGTCCAGTAAGGAAAAGAGTAGGATGGCAAAAGGGAGGGAGGATAGGACAGATGAATGGTAGATAGGGGTAGTGAAAGAGACATAGGGAAAAACATAGGGTGTAAAGCCGGAGCTCCAGGTACAGAAGTCTGGGGAGAGGAAGAAACAGCATGGGAAGGGGGATAAGCAGAGGGAGGGCCCCTGGGGACACAGGGAGGCAAATGCAGAAAGTTTGGGGAGGATGAGGAACAAGCAGCCCCCTGAAGACACCCCAAGCACGCTATTCACTGCTTGATACATAGGGGTCTATTTACTAAGCCTTGGAGAGAGATAAACATGACAGAGATAAAGTACCAACCAATCAGCTCCTAACTGTCACTGTACAGGCTGTGTTTGGAAAATGACAGTTAGGAGCTGATTGGTTGGTACTTTATCTCCGTCAACTTTTTCTCTCTCCAAGGCTTAGTAAATAGAAACCCCATAGAGCCCTAAGACGGTAGGCTTCATATCATGGAATGACCATCATAGTATCCAGACATTGGGGGTGATGCATCAAAACTTGGAGAGAGATAAAGTACCAGCCAATCAGCTCCCAGCTGCCATTTTTCAAATCTAGCCTGTAACAAGACATTTAGGAGCTGATTGGTTGGTACTTTATCTCTCTTCACTTTATCTCTCTGCGAGGCTTAGGACATCTGCCCCTTAAACCTCATGGAGCTGGTTTGGGATGAACGGGACAGAAGCAACCTACATGTGCAACAAATTTATGGGAACTTCTGCAACAGTGTTGGGAAGAACAGTATTTGATTTCCTTTGTAGAATGAAAACCATGAGTGGATCCAGCTTTAACAGTATATCTGCAAAAGGTGGCTATTATGGTGAGTCAAAAATGTACTTAAAATTTTGCTAAACCCCTCTAAGAATTCTTGAAGAATGGAGAAGGAACAAGCAGTGCAGCAACGAGGTCGCTTGCTGTAGATTTGACAGAACTAAAGGCACACATCCACTAGACGATTAAATTGAGCGAATGATCGATAACGATATCGTTATCGTTGAATCGTTCATTAATCGTCTGTAGATTGTTTGCAGATAATTTAAAAAAATGTCTAAAACGACCAGCGATGCGCGCTCCCGTTGGTCATTTAGACATCTATCATCGGGCAAACATGTTGTACAACCTGACGATAACATCAGGTTCAACATGTTAGCAGATGATTGATGAGCCTGTACTGACCGACTGCTCGTTCAGTGTAGGCTCATCACAGACTGACAAACGACTGCACGATTACAATGTCGTAATATTGCGGACGTTTGCCTGTCTTCTAGTGGATGTGTGCCTTTACATTGTTGGTTACGCAGAGTGACAATTTTTAATTTATGCCTGGATTGAATAGCATATACTGTATGTCAGTGGATATTAATGATTTCTTCTTATACACAAGGGATAACTATAATGATATCTTTTACTCCTTGTGTATAATTAGTCTAAGGAGAATGTTGGTAATTTTATAAAACAGAAGAGAAGGGAAGCCCTGAGGGTGTGTAGGTACAGTAGCTTTAATAAAGTGGATTTATTATTTACAGTACATCAACCTCACCGGGACCTTTTTCAAAATATTTGAGAAGTTACAGTACCTGTGAGTGCAAAGCATTGATATACAGTCAATAAATCCAGTTATTTCCTTACTAACCTAAGTCCTTGCAGCGTCTTCCTACTTAAATCACCTCTAGCTGACAGACTGGAGCACCAAGGAGCGGCCACATTTACATATTAATCTTAAAAAAACAAAAATGATCTCTTGCATACTTTACTGAGATATTTTGATAAGACTTATGATATGTGATATCTATGGGATTGCACTGGTCACTCTATCTGCATATATACAAATAATATATGGGGGGTTTTGTTTTTTTTAGACCTGAAATAAACAGATAAAAGGGTACTATTGTTTTCTGTTGTTTGGGATAGAGGTGAGAGGGTATAAGGCATACTTACCTAATCTCCAGGAATGTGTGGGAGACTCCCGATTTTTCTGGTATGTCCCCTGGACCCCGGAAGAGTGGGTCCCAGGGGACATACCTCCCGCATCTTGTCCACTTCCTGGGAATGTGGGCAGGGTGGAGTGATAATACCTGACATTGTGGGTCTGTATGAAGGGGGCAGAGCTATAATAACGCAAATCACACAGTTCTATCCCTGCTCCCTCCCCACAGACCCACAATTTAACTGCGTTTGATGGAGCAGAGTCTAATGATGTAAAAAGCCTGCCCCTGCCCCCAAATTGGCCAGCTGCAACTATTCCCCGGACTTCTTATGGAGAGGAGAATGGAAAAGAAGGTAAGGAAGGGTACACAAAATATACTTTTGCACCTGGACTCCCAGTAACTGCTGTAGTTCTTGCTCCATGTGGGGCAACTTTATAATCGATTCTTTTGGTGTTGGAGAAATGTCTACTGTGAATAATTTGCACCTCTCATCCCAGAATTGTTCATTGGATCTTGCTGCCTAATATAAACATTCCGCCTTTTCAAATGGGTGGCACTGGGGGAGCACAAGGCAGCGATTGGTGTGGCCATGAACAGGAGGGTGGGCCAATAAAAACGCCCACCAGTGCTGTGTGGTGAGATCAATGGCTGGGGAGGCACACATGGAGATGAGTCTGAGTGCTTGGAGCCTGTTTCACCCCCTACTCGCTATAACTCTCCCCTCACTACACTAAGCTTCAGTGTCTATTGATTTTCCTACCTGCATCACTGTGTCTTCTCTTGCAGCTGCTGACTGAGCTCTGATCTCTAAACAAAGCAGTGCACTTCCTGGTCATGTGACACATCCAAGGTGTTCATCAGTGCTCAAGGCATGCCCCCATATTCAGAGGCATGCCTCTATTAGCTCTCTTTCTGTGCAGCTTACTGCCCGTGGTGGGGCCCCACCCCCAGCTCTGCAAGCAGTGTCTGACTATACAGAAGCGAGGCTGAGCTGTTGCTGCCTCATCTCTTGTCTCCATGTCCCAGGGAGCTCCACAAAGCTGGTGAGTGTTAACTATAAAAATGATTACAATAAACAAAGAAGATGTTTATAAGTTATAAATATCTTCTTTGTATTATTCTAATCACAAATCTCAGGAGTATGACAGGGGAGGCTCTGCTTCCCCTGCCTACCCTGACTGAACGTCCCTGACACCCACCCTCCCAGAGCTGGTGCTTCCCAATTACTTTATTCATATTATTAATATTTTTTGTAAAACCTTTTTCTTGTTTTGTTGACTCAATGTGGTCCAAATGAAAAAAAAAAGGATTCACTGAATCCAATTTAAGAATCGCTCTAATCGATTTTCTCATCTGTAATCAATGACAGTTTGTACAATACCCATTCCGCAGTCCAGACTGTGGCCTACAACGTGAGTATAAACCTTCACATTCGGAAAATCTTCATACGCAGAGCAGAGGCCCAATGATCCTGGAAACGATTGTCTATAATAGTAACCTCTCTGGAGTTCATCATTTTCATATTAATAAAATTGATTTTTTTTTTTTTTAATCTATAGATGATCTCGTTGCGTAACTAATTTCAGCAGATTTGCTCTAGCTGATGCCTCAAGTTACTCTCCGAACGCTGCAGCTCGACACGCACGGCTACACTGCACATTTACGTGACATTTTGTGCTATTTTTATGGATTTACTGTCCCATTTTACTTTAAAGATCAATACATAATCCTTTGCAAATCACAATATATTATGACCACGCTGAATCTCATTTGGAACATAGAGCTTGATAGATTGTAATCCTGACATTTGTAATCCTTTAAGCACAGGGAACTAATAAAGTATGTGCCCCAGTTAACGTAGTCAAAACACCTCACTTTGTATAAATATTACTTTTGCAAATCAAATGAGGGGTAAAGTAGTCCTGCATGAGTAATAGGGCTGTAACATATGTTCCTCCTATTAGAGCTGGTTCAACATCTTACTGTGTACAGCCGTAATGTGGCTGCGTGCAGTAAGATTTATCATCTACTCTTATTCCTAATTACTCCCACATATGGCTACATAAACATTCAGTCCTGCACTTCTAAGCGCTTCCCAAACAAGCATTTTATCATTTAGTTTCTTAAGTATGGTCATATCGCCTTTAAGTAGCAATGATGATAGTACTGTACTTTCCAACATTCGGCTAAGTTTATGAGGCAGTGATGTTGGGGCTCCAAAGTGTATGAAAGGGCAGACCATGGAGAAATCAGAGACTTATTATTCATTTATTACCAGTTATTTATATAGCGCACACATATTCCGCAGCGCTTTACAGAGAATATTTGTCCATTCACTTAAATCCCTGTCCCAGTGGAGCTTACAATCTATATTCCCTACCACATGCTCACACACACTTACACAATAGGGTTAATTTTTGCTGTGAGCCAAATAACCTAACTGTATATTTTTGGAGTGTGGGAGGAAACCGGAGTACCCGGAGGAAACCAACGCAGGCACAGGGAGAATATACAAACTCCACACAGTTAGGACTGTAGTGGGAATCAAAACCTCAGTGCTGTAAGGCGGTAATGCTAACCATTACACCAACTGTGCTGCCCTCAGCAGTGCCTTCATCTGTCATTAATAACGCCACCACCATAGCTGGTGTACTGAGCACTTAGGACTCTATTTACTACAATCCGCATTTTGAATGCTGATTGTAGTGTGATATTACTGACTGAATTCGCATTGCGAATTCAGGCAATATCACAGGGATTTACTAAAAATCCCTTGCAGGGACAGAGCTTGCGATAAAGCTCTGTCACTGCAAATCCCCTCCGCACACTAATCACGGTATTTTCGCAAAAAATACCATGACAAGTGCCCACACATACGCGGACAGGCCACCGTTAAGTCCCGCCGCTAAGCCCGGCCCCCGCCACTAAGCCCAGCCCACGGCAATCACGACTTCCCTCACTTAATTAAACTTACCTGCAGTGATCGGGGCTCTGGTGATGTCCTCCATGGCTCCAGTCAGCTGACATCCCATCCTACACTGGGACCCGGTCACCAGTGACTCAATGAGGTTTATTCGCCTCAGGCTGTAGCAGAGAGGCAAGTCCCAGGCACACAGTAACATGACATAATGGGGGAATTCAATTGAACGCACTATTGAATAGCGATGGGAGGGACTCCTGAAGCTATTCAATATACTGCACTGTGTGGTCAGAGAATTGCCAGTTAACCCACCTATCGCGCCTTAACAAGGGTGTTAAGGCGCGTTAACCTGCATTCCCTGACCAAAGTGCCGGGCGCACGGTTGTTAGCGCAGTGCTATGCAGAAAAATAGCTGCGCGCCCGGCACATTGGTCGGATCTCTCTTCGTATCCCCAGGGGATGCGACCAAACAGCGACCAAACAGTGCAGTGTATTGAATAGCTTTGGGAGTCCCTCCCGTCGCTATTCAGTATCGCGTTCAATTGAATTTCCCCCAATGTGACATCCTTGGTAAATAGAATGATCAAATAGATTTATTAAAGGGGGTAGGAGGACATGGGTCCAGGACAGATCACTGTATGAAAATAATGATCACCATACAGTACATACAGTATATCAGGAGATTGCAGCACAAAAGGAATTAGCAATTTCAACACTGTAGTTAGCAATACAGTAAATTAATAGGCAAATGCAATGGGCAAAAACTTTTTCCCAGTAGTTAAACAGTCTTCTTTATCTTTGCCGCTGCAGCAACTCTTTGGCTATAACTATGGAAATGGCAGTTTCTCAAATGCCTCAGTACACTATACTCTAAAACACAGAATAACCTTTGCAAAACACAGATATACAGTAATAGATTATTACTCAGCAGATTTAGCTAAAACCTCAAAACTGTGGTGTTGTGGTTGTGTCAAAGGACACAAATGTAATCATCTTGTGGGAACACACAGTGGCGTAACTATAAACTATAAAGTTAAAAATGTGCCCCCACCCCCCCTAGACAGTTTACAGTATTTTACCTCCTTGTAGTAATGCCCATTACACATTATGCAACACACCATAATGCCCCTTACACATTATTTCACACACCATAATGCCCATTAAACATTATGCCACACACTGTAATGTCTATTACCAAAGTGCCACTTACATATTTGCCCCCAGACACCATTGTATGTCCCACAGTAAGGCTTCTAATTACTTTTAAATTACCTGCTCGTTGTCAGGGGTCTTATACAGTGCCCCCAGTAGTGGTCCCCCTATGCAGTGCCCCAGGTAGTGGTCCCCCTATGCAGTGCCCCTTACATAATGCCCCCAGTAGTAGTCCCCCTTATATAGTGCCCCCAGTCCTAACCCCCCAGCAGTGCCCCCAGTAGTAGTCCCCCCCAGCAGAGCCTCCAGTAGTAGTCCTCCCCCAGCTATGCCCCCAGTAGTAGTCCCCCACCTATGCAGTGCCCCCAGCAGTAATCCCCACCTATGCAGTGCCCTCAGTTGTGGTCCCATTAGTGCAGTGCCCCCAGTAGTAGTCCCCCCAGCAGTGCCCCCAGTAGTAGTCCCCCCCAGCAATGCCCCCCAGTAGTAGTCCCCCCCAGTAGTCCAGCAGTGCCCCCAGTTGCAGTCCCCCCCCAACAATGCCCCCAGTTGTAGTCCCCCCCAACAATGCCCCCAGTAGTAGTCCCCCCCAGCAGTGCCCCCAGTAGTAGTCCCCCCCAGCAGTGCCCCCATTAGTAGTCCTCCCAGCAGTGACCCTAGTAGTAATCCCCCTCTATGCAGTGTCCCCCAGTAGTGGTCCCACCAGTGTGCAGTGCTCCTAGTAGTACCCCCACCAGTGCTCTTAGTAGTAGTGCCCTTAGTAGTAGTGCCCTCCAGCAGTGCCCTTAGTAGTAGTCCCCCCCAGCAGTGCCCTTAGTAGTAATCCGTCCTCCTCCCAGCAGTGCCCTTAGTGGTAGCAGTCCCCCCCAGTGCCCTTAGTAGTAGTCCTCCCCCCCAGCAGTGCCCTTAGTAGTAGTAGTCCCCCCCAGTGACCTTAGTAGTAGTCAATCCTCCCCCCCAGCAGTGTCCTTAGTGGTAGTAGTTCGTCCTCCCCCCCAGCAGTGCCCTTAGTGATAGTCCCCCCAGCAGTGCAGTTCCCACCCCCGGCCAGACACACACACACACACAAAGGAAAGAAATCTCTGCTTACCTTGATCCCCGCTCTGGCATGCTCCTCCGTGCAGCTTCCTCCCGGGCCGGCCCGCTCTGCATGATGGGAGAGACGTCATGACTGAGCCGGAAGCCCAGCTCCCGCAGTGGGCGCAGCAGCAGATGAGAGTCTGACAGACTCTCATCGGCTGCTAAAACAAACATACAGCTGCCGGCGCCGGCGGCTATGTGTTTGTTGCTAGTAGTGTAGTGCGGACAGCACTTATCTGCCATCCACACTACCGCCCTGCCTGGGCGACTGACATATGCTAGAGGTAGGACGCTCCAGTAGGACCTCTAGCATATGTCTCCTCCTTGGCGGCGGCCATTTTGGGAGGGCTGTTTTCTGCAGATTTCATGCGGACGGCTAGTCCGCATGGAATCTGCAGCCACGTCCCCCCACAAGCCTCCACGCCCCCAAGCCACCATGGGCGCAGTAGTTACGCCACTGAGAACGCATATAAACCTTACGCATTTGATATCTTGTTGTTCACATGCGGTATACCCGAGGCTAGCAGGTAGGTGAGGATGGGGCTCCTTGCCTTAAGGTGACCTATGGCAATTGAAAGAAAATACATTATGAAAACAACTTCTACAAATGGGGGAACTTTGTAACCCACCAGGTTGCGTTGACAACCATTCAGCCAGGAGGAACCTCAAAGCGTCCCAGCCTTGCAAGTATGGAGAATAAATGTTTCCTATTCACTCCACTGAATGAGGGGAAGGGGCATATGTCCTGCCAGTGGTCTAATGGAAGAGCTGATTCTGCATATTCTTTGGGGATTCTACAGGACCAATGCTGTGTCTGTGCAGAAGGTCCAAGGGCAACTTAGAAGCATTCTACCTAATCATCCGGCACTGCAGCTGGTTTTAGTGTAAAACTATTTGCTGCCTTAAATCTAGTGACTATCTTGCCGCAATCATGCCGGTGGCCGCTATTGGCAGATACTATAGATGTCGATATTGGTGCCAGCAGGATGTAGTTATGTGACCGCCGGTCACAATCCCGATGCCGGAATGCAGAATGACGCGGACCCAAAAGAGGTAATTTACGGGTGCCCGTCGTCTTAGCTGTGGGGGGGGGGGTTAGGTTTAGGGCTCCCTGGGGGGACTTAGGGTTAGGCACCTCCCGGGAAGGGTTAGGCTAGGGGAAGGGGGGGTTAGGGTTAGGCACCCCTGGGAGTGTTAGGTTTAGGGTTTAGGAAGGGGGAATTAGGTTTAGGCACTAAAAGGGGGTTAGGGTTAGGCACTTGGGGGAGGCTATGGTTAGGCACCCCTAAAGGAGGGTTAGGGGGGGGGGATTAGCTGTACTTACCTCCGCTGTTGGGATTTCCTCCCTTCGGCCAGCTGCTGTTGGGATTTGAACCGGTGGCTATACAGCCGCCGGCAATACTATCCTGTTCTGGTGCCAGGAATGTGTGATGGAGGTCAGTCCAAACATCGAATAACTTAAACAGGTTGAGGTTTATATAACCCAGTAGAATGAGTTGCAGAATAGCACAGGGTTAACACAGTAGATACATGATACAGAAGGTTCTGCAGATCCAGCCAGGAACATTCAGGGTCAATGCAGGTGGTGTGTGTATAGGGGAGCACATACCTGTATACATACAAACAGTGATAGCAGTAGAGTTTCAAACACCTATATATACAGCAGTGGTGACACAGTGGCGTGTGCAGGGTCTTTCCTGTAATAAAAGCAGTCTCTCTGAGGAGACTTTTGGGGACACATCTTTCCTGTATGGACCATGGAGCTGAAGACTCATGGAGTTGTCACGCATGCACAGTAGCACATTCAGACTAGGATTCCGGCACCAGGGCCGGATTAACAATGGGATGGGTGGAGCTGCAGATCCAGGCCCTCCATTCAAACAAGCCTCCATGGACTGGTTGGAATTTGAAGCCGTCATCGCACAACACTCCTCAGTGTCTGTACAGTTGTTGGCACTGGGTTGCCGTTGCAATTACAGTCCCTATTTTATTGTACACAGCACACCGTCCGTTTGTGAATTCAACCTCTTATCCCTTCTTCTCCAGCAAACTGATGACAATTAGATTGGTGTCTAGAAAAGTCACAAATAGTAGATCTTCTATGTCAGTGATAAGTGTTTTGCCCTCGATCCTCATGTGCACAGTAATTGTCCTGACTTTTGGCATAGCTTAGTGACTTGAACTAACTTTGATTATAGCTGAAGTGCCTTGTGGCTCCTGATTCCATGTGCCAGCAATCTCTGTGGTGACTACCAGCTACAGTACATTTAATACTGTCACATTCTTTCTGTCATGTGTGCATGATGAAGTACCACTTGGTTCACTTGCTCTTCATTCTGAGGCCTTATGTCCTATTTTGTGACACTTGAAGCTATTCTCAGCATTAGTCTCAACAGGAACACGCTCTTGAAACTGCAGTAGCTTATCTCATACCATCACCATTGATAGTACAGTACATAACTGCAAAGCTACTACTAAGAAACCATACTCTGGTGTAAGGTTTTGGAGTATTGCCATTGCAAGCTCATCATCTACTTGGATGCCTACTGATGTCAATTGCTGAGATATAGACAGCATCCTATCTATATATTCATTCACATTCTTGGACACGAATAGCTTACAGTACAGAGTGTGCCTCAGGTTGATTCCTTTCATTAAGCCTTTGTCTTCATAAGACATCTACAAAGCTATCCACGTTATGTGTGCTGTCACCTTCCCGTGACTGATGAATTATACATGATGTCCTACAGCTAAGCCTATGGTCCCCATGGCTCTAACCACATCATCTGGTTTGGGGTTATCCCCAGGATCGCTAGTGACCTTCCATAACTTTTTAAATGCATGGTGAATTTTTCTGAACACACTAACTTGGCAAAGTTCATACTGGATTCTGAAATGTACATTTTCACCCTTAGAAATAATAAAGGCCTTTTCTATGCTCACTCACATTCTTTTATTCCATATCACTGAAGCTGCTTTCTTGGTCTCCTGGGCCCATAATCTATTGACAAACTTGAGTTTAAAATACCAGAATTTTCAGGTGCTAGTAATTGGTACTTTTTACATGGAAAATGTTTTTGTATCTCAAAAATTGTGAGTCCATGGACACTCTTTAAACAAATATTGAAAGTGATTAATCAAAAATCAATGTGAGGCACTGTGATGGTTACAAAAGAAAAAGTACTGGCATGACAGAAAATAAATCAAGACACGTGTGAATAAATTACCATTTAATGACCCACAAATGATCGCACAATGCAAAACATACAAATGTGTACTTAAAAGATATGTTTGTCAATTAAAAATGTAAATGGTATCAATAGTGGCGTCACAAGAGGGGTGTGACACCAAAGTGCCACTCCCCCTACCAGTGAGGCCACGCCTCCGACCTGCAAGACCACACAAACTACTTTGCTGCTAACCGCACCGGGTGTCACCCAGTGGAGGGGCGCCACTGGGTATCAAACAATAAATGTCCTGAAAAACGGCTGTTTAAAAAATAACAATTAAATGCACTGTTAGCTCCGGCTTTGGCCCGTATTCAATTTGGAGCGAAAAGCCTGTTTTTGCGTGTTTTTGGCAAAAAACTTTTCGCCGATGACGTCATTTTCGAGCCTGTTTTGATCTTACTCCGTATGCAATTTGAAAGACTTTCCACCTAGGCGGAAAGTGAATGCAATGTAATAGGCAAAAAAGATTCGCCTATGAATAGCAGGCGGAAAAAAGTTTTGGGGTTTTGGGGTGCAACGTTGCGGGAACCCCCGTGCAGCCTTCAGACAGTCCACCAAAGGCAAACTGTGTCAAAAAATAAAAAAAAAACACTTAAGGACACCCCAAAAAATCACTTTGAATTTGGGGGCGAAAAAAAATGTTGGGGGACAAAGTTAAAAACTAGCGAACTTGACTCTGGGGGGGTCCCCAAGTATGCCCCAGGTGTTTTTTTTTCATTGCAAGTGCTTGCGGCAGGTGGATTTTTCACAATTTTTTCAGCTTAACTTTAGCAACCTTAAAATATGCTGGCCCCGATTTACAAGTACCCCAAATTTGCTGTTATTTTCTGCAAAAAAAACCCCGGAATACTATTCAGCATCACATATATAAAAACGCTATTTAGCAGCTAGAGAGCCTGTTTAAAAACACTAAATACCTTCAGCAAGCCATATCGGGGGTACCATGGTGAACCCCCATGTCAGAGCATCTTTTGGGGGGTCTCAGGCTGATTTCCCCAAAACTGACAGTACTTTCCGCTTGTTTAAGTTTCGCGGGTCCTGTTTTCACCTACTTTCAAATTGAATACAGCGATACACAGGCATGCGCGCGATACTTTTCCACCTGCAAAAAGTCCAGAGCCAAAAAAGTATCGCGGCTCAGCTCAAATTGAATACGGGCCTATGTGTATAATTATTACAGCCCAAACATAATACAAGCTGAATGGGCTTACTGACGTCCTAATACTGCACGTTATTGTGAAGGAATACTATTTACCAATGTGCAGCATAGAGAGAGGTGTTCCTTAGTGAGGCTCCATATGAAGTGCAGCTCCAAGCAAAGTCCCCTGGTGGCCGAAAATCCCATCGTGAGCTCACATAAAAGTCCCGGAGTGGCCGCTGATGTCAGTGCAGGTGGCAATAAGTTGAATCTTTTAGCTTAAAATGCGCAGAGATGCAGCACGTGTGCAGTAGCACATTCAGACTGGCCAGGTCGGAGGTTGCGCTGTGAAGCGACTTCAGCACTACGGGGTCCCAGCAACACAGGAGGAGGCAGCGCAGAGCGATCTCATCCAACACCCACAAGTGGCAGGCTATTACTGGATGTCACTTTCAGTGCTTTAGGTGCCCTCTAAGCCATGGTGCCCTAGATGACCTATTGGTGTGAACAGACTCGGCCATGCTCACTTCCACCCAAATTCATCTGGGGGACAAAGCATGGTGCATACAATTTATGCTATATCATATACTCTCTCCTGGGACACCAGGGTCACAGAGAAGCCTATTTTTAGTATTTTGGTAACTACATACTGTGCCAAGTGCGTTGGCACCAGGCATCCCAGTGACAGGTTCTCTTCCCACTGGAAAGTTGACCAGTGTCAGGTCAGTTATAAATGATACATCTCCTCTTCCCTCTTCTCCACAACTGACCTTGGCAGGCTTCCGACAGCGGCTGGAAACTATGACATTTATAACAACGCTTGATAAATTATAGAATTGGCTAAGTTTGTGCCGCATAAGCTGATTTTAAATGCTGTGATTTTTACACTGCTCCTTTTCTTGCATGAATAGATTTTAATGCACATTTCTGGCTGTATGTGAGAAAAGAGCGTTTTCTTGTTTCCCTCTTTCTCGGTTAACTGGGTATTCATGGAAAATATTATTATTCATCTTTAGTTTTTTTAACCCTGTTACTGTGTTTCATAATAGATTATGCATTAAGTTTTAGGACATTCCTGTGTTAGTTACAGTAGCTATAATTCAAATAAATTCCATCAGCGGACAGAAGATGAATGATATTATTTACTTGCTGTAAGTAGGTTTTTTTGCCAAATCAGCTATCCCCATTGTTATAGTGAGCTAAAATGTTCACCGTTACACCATACGGGAGGCAATCGGGAAGCCGACTGCCTAAATACCAGCAGCCGGCTTCCCGACTGTCTTATCCCTGCAAGGGTGAAATGCCAGGCGTCTAGATGTAGACGTCCGCATTTCCCCGACGCCGGGAGACCGGCGCCCGGCATCACGATCGTAGTGATGCCGGGCGCCGCGCGCGGACAGCCGCAGGGTGGGGGAGGGTTAGGTTTAGGGCTCCCGGGGGGGACTTAGGGTTAGGCACCCCCCCGGGAGGGTTAGGGTTAGGCTAGGGGGAGGGAGGGTTAGGGTTAGGCACCCCGGGGGGGACTTAGGGTTAGGCACTTAGAGGGGGGATTAGGGTTAGGCACTTGGGGGGGAAGTTAGGGTTAGGCACCCCTAAGGAGGGTTAGGGTTAGGGGGGTTAGATTAGTGGATGCTTACCTATCCACGATCGGGATTTCCAGCGCTGTCGGGCTTCCGCTGCGTCGCACTCTGCTCCTGTCGGGCTGCCGCTGACGGGAATTGAACCGCCGGACATGCGGTCGGCGGTATTTCATACCAATTCCCACCATACATCCCAACTGACCTGATTTAATCGGCACTGTTCTATTTTGAGGGGAATGCCCTGTCATCCCAAAAAGGGGCGGGTGGGACAAGGGGGCGGCTCGCCCCCAAAAAAACATTTCAATGGCGTAGCGGCCGCGGACTGTCAGGGCTGTGCAGCTTTATAGTAATAGGCTGCACCGCACAGAGGAGGAGGTGTAATGTGCGGTCTTTAAGATAAAACACTGCACATTACACTTCCCCTTCCGTACGGTGCAGGAGCTGTGCAGACTATTACTATACAATACAGCCCCTGACAGTCTGTGCCCTGGCCGCTTAGGTAAGATGGAGGGGAGGGGAAGAGAGGGGACGCCCCTGGTCCCATGTTTCTAGTCTCTTGCCCCGATTTGGTGATATTTATGTAACCCCCTTTTTCAACGGAGTTAGTTACCGTAACAGAATGTACTTTGCGGATTCTCCAGTGCCTCCATCCAAGCTAAATGTATTAATTGGGTCTGCTTGGGTAAACCCGAACTCAGGTGCCAAAAGGAAGTTAGTGTAGTATAGTGTGTGGTGTAATAGTGTGGTATACAGTAAGGGGTCTTAACAGTTTAAACCTTCTTTATCTCCTTGCAGGATCTCTTCTTTTCGGATATAACAAGCCTCTCCAATACAGGTTAGTAAATACTCCACAGAGACATGATGTATACAGTATTTAAATGCAGTGCTCGAAGTGTGCCGGTATGCAAAGGTATGACATACCGGCACTTAAAGCACTACTTTTTTTTCTAACTAACTTCCAAGGAGCAGATCAAGGGCGAAGGCGTGGCTACAGCCACAGCGCTGAGAGAGAAAACTACAGGCCTCCGTCCGCTACACTGACTGACACCGCTCAGTGGAGGACAAACCCGGGAGACAGAGAGAAGAAGCTCCCGGACCGCTCCGTTCAGTGAAAGCAGCCAGTGAGCTCTCTGTCTCCCTGCCGCCTGTCACATAGCTGTCCTGCAGCCGCAGCATCCAGGTGTGTTTGCCAGAATGCTGATTGGTGGATGGCTCTAGTCCCCCATCCCCCAATCAAAGTAGTGGGTTGTCTCCCCACACTGATTGGTGGATGGCTGGAGCTACCACCAATCAGAATTCAGAAGGCTGTAGGACAAGACAACAAGAGATTGCAGCAGGGTAAGTACAGTAGGGTCTATTGTTAGGTCGTCTCATAGATCTGAGGTCTACTATACTATTTGCAATGAGGGAGGGAGGAAGGAAGGAAGAATAGATTTGAACCATACATTTTAATAAAAAGGGAAGACAGATGTATAATGAGAGGGTATTTGTGGCATTATTTTTCATTTTGTAGTGAGTGTGTGTGTGTAGGGCATTATTTTTAATAAGGGGAGAAGGGTGTTAGGTGGGGGGGTGGCAAATCTGTGGTTTGATTTTTCATGAGCCCTACTACTATTGTGGGCAATGTATAATGGGCACTACTACAAGGGGCATGACTATTGTGGGCAATGTATAGAGGGCACTACTACTTTGGGCAATGTATAGTGGGCACTACTACTGTGGACAATGTATAGAGGGCACTACTATTGTGGGGAAAGTATAGAGGGCACTACTACTGTGGGCACTGCATAGGGGGCACTACTGTGGGCATTGCAAAGGGGGCGCTACTACTGTGAACACTATAAGGGGCACTACTTCTGTGGCATAATGTTTATAAGGGGTACTATGATGTGGTACACTACACTGAGGAGAAAGGTGCACACCCCTTTTAAATGGCTACGCCCCTTTCCCTGCCGCACGCCTCAGGCGCGCACATACTGTAGGTACAACCTTATATTTTCCATACCCCCACTTCCAAATTCCCACTTCGACCACTCTTTAAACATTTATAAGTATTCTTTTGACACAACAATGACAATATTTCTTTGCACCGACAATATTAGCAAACAGTATTAATAGTGCAATTTCAGATCAAAATTGACCCACAAATTTTGAGCAAAGTAGTAGCATGAACCTGAGTCTATAATAAGGTAAAAATAACAGTCTCACTCAGAATTCGTGAGTCCCAAAACACAAGGAAACTCCTAAAATAACCTTTCAATGTCTCCATAAAAGTTACCACTTCTTAATACCGTTGGTACTGTAACTTTAACTGTTAGCTGTATACAGAAGGAAATAAGGTCCCAAAATAACAAGTGGTTCCCTTCTTCCTACTGTAGATGTTATAGATTCTGGGTGATAAAGGACTTAAAATCTCTAAGGGGTTCCTTTTGATGCAACAGAAATCTGAGATCCTAAATACATACATGCCTACACTCCAGGAAGTCGCGGGGGGCTTCCAATTTTTCAGGTAGCCCCCCGCACCCCCAGAAGTGTAGGCACTCGTCCCGCATCCTGCCCACTTCCTAGTGAAGTGGGTAGAAACTTACCTGAAATCGGTGGTCCATCATTAAGGGGCGAGGCTTAATGATGCGATTCTTTGATAATCGTGTCATTTGGCCACGCCCCCTATTAAACTATGCATAATTTACGGGATTTTACCACAAGGGGGGGGCTAATAATGCAAATGGTCTTGTCCAGCCCCCATCACTGCTCGACTGCTGCCTCTCCCCGGGCTTCTCCTGGTTAGGACAGATCAAAAGTTGGTAAGTATGCCTAAATACTTTGTGTTACTGCAGAAATGGAGTCAGAATACTGTACCAACATTGAGCTTTTACAGTTGATATTACAGAAGGCACATTTATATTTCAGAGTGATCTAAACTTATAATCACACTTATTAACCAATTTCAGTTAGGTTTGCAACTGCTGCTCCAATGTATGCAGTTATCTGGTAGTTTTGTGTAGATATATTTGGCCTTCTAGTTACTGTATAAGTTGATATATTTAGTTCCCTTCTTTATATTTTAGTCTCAGTAAGGAGCTCCCTGCAGCTGGCATGAATACAGTATCCACAGTGGCGTCCCTTCCCACGGTGTCACAAAAGGGGGCATGGCCTCACAGGAAGGGACATGGCCTGGAGGCAGGGGGTGGGGTGGGGTGCCGGAGGTGCGTTTAGTGCCGGCTGGCTCCCTCACAGTGTCAGGAGCCGAGAGCTGCATAATTATACAGTGCAGCACCCGGCTCCTGTCACTGAGGGGGAGTCTGCACCTTGATGTCACCCCTTGGCGGGTGACACCCGTGTGAGGCCCGCACCCACCCTTGTGACGCTACTGAGTATCCATAGGTGGAAGAACAAGGCTAGGCTCCACTGCTCTGTTACAACTCAGATTGATTACTCCCCCAGCTCTGTCACTTATAGGATTTCAGTGTGCTAATTTAATATAAGGGCTTTAGCATACCTCTCAACATGACCCTCTCCAGGAGGGACACAATGCTCTTTTCCTGGACTTCCCTGGTAATTTATGATTGATGGTGGCTCCAGGGGTGGGGCTGCAGCACAGTCCAAAATTCAAATAGGAGAGTCACACCAAATGCCAGTGAGTCCCAGCCAGTGGTGTTTGGCAGCGTGTGAAATGACAGTTGGTGTGGCACCCCTATTTGAATTTTGAATTGTGCTGTAGCCCCGCCTCTTACCAGGGAAGTCCAGGACCAGAGTATTGTGTCCCTCCTGGAGAGGGTCATGTTGGGAGGTATGCTTTAGTGAAGTATGGTAACTTCCCCATAATTGCCTACTTTTGAAAAAGCATTTCAGGAAACTTGTGAAAGCAACACCTATGAGCGCGGCGGTAAAGTGGGCGTGTACTGCTACATCTGAGGGGCGTGTCATAAAATTTACTTTCAGCCCAATATAAATGAGCCCTAAAGCAGTTAGTAAGATCTATTTGTTGATGAAAACACACTGGGCTAGGGCTCGCTCATGTGTATTACAAGGGGTTCCATATAAGTGCCCACAAGAAACCTTATATTAAAATGAATGTAGCCATAGGGATCATTGTGCCTTATAACCAATGCAGGGAAATGGCACTGATTATATCATTTGCATGTATATATCTCAAATTTGTTACTTTTTTTTTCAAGTATATAACAGCTACATAATGGGGGTAAGGTGCAATCAAGGAGATTGCTGGACTCTTCAGGGATTCAGAGAGATTGCAACTATTTCAGGGAGTCTCCCTGACAATCAGGGAGAGTTGGCAAGTATGAACTTCCCCCTTCAGTCACTGTGATGGACTTGAAATAAAGTACACCCTCTCCTGACGCTGTACCTCCGCAGCTAACAGCTTTTATCTCAGCCAGCTGCCGAGATGATCTCTTCTCAACTGATATCTCTGTATTATATTGTATCCTTTTAACATATATTAAACATTTTTAACATCCAAAACATGAATTCTATATTATAATGAGTTGTCCCCATCCCTTCTTAGGGTACATATATAGATTATACACTATAGTAAACACTAAGGGTGTTACACTCTCCCCCTGGTGGGCTGCCAGGCTGGGTGGCTCTAAAACCCCTGCTTGAACACCACTGCAATTAACTGATAGTTTTTCCTAAGATTGCAATATTCTTATCATCCTCCTTTCTCCCTCTAGGAACCCAAACAAAGTATGGCAAATAAAACAGTATACTTGGGTGAACTGGTCTAGGTTGGTTAGGTGGTTCTCAGTCGATCATAAGTAAGAATGATGGGAGCCTCATTCCTTTTTGGACAAAGCTCTCTTTCTAGGGAAATGCAATATTGTTCCATAAACCCGCTAGTGGAAGACCCAGTACTTCTAGTATTCTCTAGCATACTATCTTCAAATTTGTCCCCTTGAGGACTGATCTGGAAATCTAAACATTGGTGTAGATGAAGTTTCACCTAACTCTTTCATGGACGAATCGATGGACCCTCCAGCTTTGGTTCGTAAATTTTCTTCCATATTAACAACACTGGATGTTGGAGTCTCCTGGATAGTAATAACAACCATTGCCATATTCATTATCAGGAAAGGTTTCTTTGATGTCTTTTGTTTTTTAACCGACTATAAGACTCGTTTCTGGCCGGTAAAATCATCCTCTCCCCCTCCAGGAGTTGGTTTTCTTTTGACCCTCCTTGAACTCTATCTTTAGGAACTTCTTCTATTAGATCCCAATGAATCCTGAAGATGGTGAAAAGACAACTTTCCCCACTGGGCTTCTTTGAATTTTTACACGTGTAAATGGAGCCCCGGAAACTTTCCAGAGGAGTATGGAAATGACTGTAGGGGACATGAACCTCAGGGGAATGGTAGTATATTTAGATGACATACGGCCATATTCAATTAGAAGCGAAAATACTTTTTTCGTGTGGTTTTTAGCTAAATTTTCACTTGGTTTTTTCACTCCGTATTCAATTCCATTCCGTTTTCATCTATGCGAATGTCAAGGCACTGAAATAGGCAATACTTTTTCTCCACAGAATAGCAGGTGAAAAAAAGTGTAAAATCTATATTTTGGGGTGCAGATGTTGGGAAACCACTCAAAATCCTTGGTACAACCCCCAAAGGACAATTCACCCCCCAAAAAAGAAAAAATTCCAGGATCCCCCCCAAAAAAAACCTTTGAAATTGGGGGTGAAAATTACACAAGTGGGGGGACAACTTCAAAAACTAGCAAAATAATCTTTTTGGGGTGCTCTAAGAAGGGGCCAAGTGTTTTTGGGATTGCAGGTGCTTGTATGATGGAGGAATTTCACTTTTCTAAAACTTCAGATTAGAGCCATTAAAATATGCTAGTACCCATTTTCATGCACCCCAAATTTGATTTCTCTACTTATTTTCACCAAAAAATACTGCTTAATGCCATTCTTTGCCAGTTTTGCAAGGACGCTAATAACAAGGATTTTAAACAACTTCAGTACCCCAATTAGTTTTACTATGGCTATTGGAACACTTCTACATTGATCCCCAATGTTAGTGCATCTTTTTTGGGGGGGATAAGGCTGATTTTCCCAAGTCTGACAGTACTTTCCGCCTGTTCTGCATTCGCCGCTTACCATTTTTGACTGTTTTGGAATTGAATACAGCAGAAGAGGAGGGCGGGATCGACAAGTTTCCGTATCCAAAACACGCGATGTCGGCGAAAAGTCGGGCAGGCGAAATGTTTCCGCGGGTGCGAAACTAATTGAATACTGCTCCTAGTGGTATTCAGCTGAACCGTGGAAGAACACAATGGCATGATGCCAAAGGTTCCTGATTGACTGATGGAGCTTGGGTTTAAGCTTTCCCTTGAAAAATGTAAGCTATGCCAAAGGTCCGTCACGTACATTGGGCACATAGTTAGTCAGAACAGGATTGAGGCTGACCCTTCCAAAGTTAAGGCCACAAAGGGGCAGCCCAGACCCAATAAATAAAAGGAGTTACACTCTTTTCTGTGTTTCTGTGGCTACTACAGGCGGTTTGTTCCGCAATTTTCCAAAATTGCTAAACCACTTACTGACCTTACCAAGGGCTACCCCCCTCTAAAAAGGTGATGAAGACCATGCCTAAAAGTGCAGCAAGATCTTTCTTTTCTGTTAACAAGGAATTTGAGGACAGGTGGACTTTACAATGCGAACAGGATTTTCAGAAGCTAAAAGAGATGCTGTCAAGCACCCAAGCTGTTATATCTGAAAAGAAGAGATTCTGCAAGGAGATAAAGAAGGTATAAACTCTTAAGACACCTTACTGTATACCACACTATTACACCACCCAGTATACTACGCTAACTTAACCTCCTTTTGGCACGTGAGATCGGGTTTACCCAAGCAGATCCGATTAATAAATTTCATTTGGGTGGAGGCACTAGAGAATTTGCAAAGTACAATCTGTTAAGGTAACTAACTCCTTTGAACAAGGGGGTGTGGAGGCACTGCTGAGATGACGTCTGTCAGGGCTGACTTCCTTCAGGGTGATTTCAGCCCTTCCCTGCCGCCACCAGTCACTACTGCTGGGCAGGCCCTGGGACGTGGCTGCTCTGCCACCAATGGGATGCTGTTCTTCTACCAAGCCCCCCGCTGGCTACACCCTTCAGCACCAGACGCTGCCAGACGCACACTGCTTCTATGCTGCGGTGCTGGTGAGTAAAAAGGTGCGCACTGGAGTGGGACCTGCTCTCTGCATGTCAGCACCAATTGCTCCCCCTTTTATACCCTCTGCAGCTCTGGCCGTGAGACCACTGTCCTTCTCCCGCCAACTCCTAGAAGCTTCCATGGCCATCCACTGAATCACCTCACTCCTGTATACAACGGAGCACAAACCTTATATATACAGTATGTTCACTCCATTAATACATGAATTGCAAAACCAAACAAATGGCTTCATATTCTCCTCCTCAAATATATATATATATATATATATATATATATATATATATATTGTATCTTTTTAACATATATTAAACATTTTTATCACCCATATCATGGATTCTGCATTATAAATACCTACCCCCATCCCTTTTTAGGGTACATACATAGATTATACACTATAGTAACAAAGGGTGTTACAGTTAGAAGATGTCCCACTGGGTGATGCCACTTTAATGAAGGTGTGCTTTTAGGTGGAGTATGGGTTTGGGCAGCCAAACACTTCCTAAGTGTATGTCACACTCTTGTGTTCTGTCCATTTGACTCATTCGCTGTTAGTAGACAAGTCCTTGTGTGTTGGTTAACCAGAAACGTACAATAGTATGGTGTCTGAGAGCTCTAGTATTAGTATGCAGACATTGGCCACGCCCACAATACAAGGCACTGACATGCCGGTGTCAGGGACTGTGCAGGAAGACGCAATTTCACGGCCAAATACTGTCAGAATTCTGAGCAACCATAGGTTTGCTCTAATGTCCGATGGTCGGTCAATGTTTGCGCGATGGTGCGAATATTTAGAGTGGCATCCCTAAGAGGGTGCGGACCGTACTGGGTGTCGCCCTCCGAGTGGTTGATACCAAAATGTCGTCTCCTCCTCATTGACCTGGAGCTGGGCGCTGCACTGTGACGTTATTGTGCAGCACCAGGCTGAGAAGTATCTAGTAGTACAGGGAGAGTCTTTGGAGACAACCCGGCATCTCCGGGGATGCTGGGCAAGCCCCCAGAGTGATGAAACTGGGGGAAAGCTGCAAGGCCATGACCCTTCCCCGTGAGAACCCTCTTCAGGAACGCGAGCACGTGTACAGGGGGGCTATTTAGCGCACCGGGTGTCACCGACTCCAGTGACACCACTGACTATTTGTGTACTGCAGCGGATTACAGGCTCATAATCAGGGCCTAGTCTCATTTTAAGATGTCAGTGAGCAAAATTGTAATTTGATGGAAGAGGGATTAGTTGTTTCCTGCAGGAAATTACAAATGTGTCCAGCTACATTTATGCCGATCACGCTACAAACGTGCTTACGCATCGCGCCATGCGATTAACTGCAGCAGCATACACTACAGTACGCTGTGGAGGCGCGGGTGCGAATGCAGTGCATGTATCAACTCATGGGCGCACGTACACGCCATACGTGGCGCGATTTGCTGTGTATACAGCAACAATATAGCTGGACACATCTGTACATATTTGTTTCCACCTACAGCTTAATCCTAAAATCACCTAAAATAAATCATTAGTATATTATAACTGTCTCACATGAGTGACAATCCTATTGCAATGCTCTGGCTACAGAAAGGGTTAAAGCACTTTTAATGCATAGCTGGGGGTCTCTGTCGTGGGATATTTTGGTTGAAATTACGTCATCGCCATAGCTACGATCTCCAGGAGATAATAGAAAAGAAATGACACAAAGCATACAGTATACCATAATGTAAAACAACATCAGAATTTATGTCAGCAGCTTTTATTAATTTCTCCTAAAAGCAATCTTCGGAGAGACTAAAGGTTATAATAGATTTGGGGATTTTCAGCTCCGTTCCGTAGCCTCAGCTCAATGTAATTTTACAACTGTAATGAAAACCAGGAAAAGATTAGTGCGCAAAGCCTTCCGACACAATGATACGTTATCAAAATTCAGATGTAAATGGTTAATAGCGACCTGCAGTGATTGGATGGATCTCTCCGATTGTGTTTCTTTTAGCAGCGTGATAGGAAAAGTGTTTAGGAATATAGCAGGGGCAGATGCTTCGGCTCGTCGTCTTCTCGTTCTCGTAATATGCAAAACTGCTGTCACAGCAGATCAGGATGGTGACATGCAATCTCCCAGGTCAATCCTGTTAGAATTCCGACTGCGACTTGCGAATCCTCCATGAGTGGCATTTGCAGTAAATCTAAGTGGAGCAGAATGAGGATGAGCAATCCATTTGGCACTAATCACAGTGTTTAGATGATAAGTCCCAACTTCCAATTGCTCAGTTTTAGGACATGCATATGCTTAATAGATGAGCAAAGTTATCCACAGTAGACAACCTGGGAGAATCTTTTACATCCATTATATAATTCAATTTTAATCCGTCTTCTGCTGCAGCAAAATTAATGTCGCATATTAAAAGGCGGCTGAAAAACAGAACTTCGATTCTCTGTTTAAAGTGACAAGTTTACCAAAAATGATCTTAATATTACTGCAGTTTATGCCGTTTGATAATAGTAGAAAAGTTTTTCTTGCATATAAATCAGTTCTATAGGGATGACTGTGTATTGCTTAGGGGTCTATTCATCAAGGTGAATGAGTCTGCTATACTGTAGATGCTGCTAGCGCATGCAGGGGGGGTTTCTGAGCACCCAGAAAACCCACATGACAGAAGAGCAGCACCATCTTCTTAAGCCCCGCCCCCTCATGGCAAAATGCCGCCATTCACAGGTCAATCAGGAGGAGGCGGAGCCAATATGACGTGATTCCATTAGAAGTGCATCATTTGGCTCCGCCCCCTCCAGATTAACAGGTGAATCACGGCATTTTGCCGATAGGGGGAGGGGCCTAATGACATGGTGCCAGCCTGCCAGGTCCCATCCTGATCAGGTGTACAACCCGCAGCTGCTGCAAGGTAAGTGTGTGTGTGTAGTGTATGTGTGACATACAGTAGGTGTGTGTGTAAGGTACGTGTGACTTATGTATGTGTGTGTATACACATGTATGTGCGCGTTTGTATTATATATATATATATGTATATACAGTATATATGTGTGTGTGGAAACCCCCCTGTAAATATCCTGCGTTTGCCCCTGGATGTCGAAACAGTATGTTTAATTAACAAACCCGTTAGCCATTGCCGCAACGCAGGAGATCAAGGATATCCCCTGGGTACAGTAAAAGTCCCAATGTGCTACGTACCGATATACCAGAGCTGGATTAAGGCTTTGGGAGGCCTGGAGCATTTTAGACTGGGGGTCCCTAAAAAGCTTCATTTGGCACATGCTGATTGGGTTCTAGTGCGCAAGCCTTTGTCGTGCACACAAAATGAGGGCATGGCCGCATATCCCCCCCCCCTTTGTTTCGACCTGTGGGGCGGAACAACTGCAGCCCCCAAACAAAATATATACGATACAAAGCGTCTGCATTAGACAGTTGGATTCCTGGCCTGTGCTCTGCTGAAAAGTGTAATATTTACTAAGAACCACCTCGTTATTCTTCCATTGCTCTCTTTATTCTCAGACAGCCATTTTAAAGGGACATGTTCAGTGATCAACCTGAATTTCCTTCCCAGCAAGTAGTACCTGAGAGTTTCTAATGCCCATTTTATGGCCAATGCTTCTTTCTCAACAGTAGCATAGTTCCTCTCATGCACATTTAACTTTCTGCTCAAGTAATAGGATGTTCTTCATCTTCTTTGTTCTGGGACAGGACCGCTCTTATCCCTACATCCGATGCATCAGTTTGCACAACAAAGTCCCTGTTAAAGTCAGGTGTCATTAGAACTGGTTGGGTACACAATGCTACCTTTAACTCTTGAAAAGCCTTTTCTGCTTCAGGACTCCATTTAACCATAACTTTCTGTTTTTTGGGGGGTTGGCTGTCAATCCTGCCTTACAGATGGAGTCCAACACTGTTGTTCTCTGGGTGAGTGAGACTGCCAATCCGGACTATAGATGACCACATCATCTACAGTAGATAAGCAGCAGCATACTGTCTATGGGGCCTTAGAATTCTATCCATCATCCTTTGAGAGGTAGCAGGTGCCCCATGTAACCCAAATGGCAACATCTTGTATTGGAACAAACCTTCCGGTGCATTAAAAGCTGTCTTTTCTTTGGCACTCTCAGTTAACGGCACTTGCCAATACCCTTTGGTTAAGTTTAGAATAGTTAAGTACCTTGCTATTCATAATCTTTCAATAAGTTCATCCAACCTAGGAAAATCATCTCTGAATCTTTTCAGCTTTCAGAGCATGATGAATACTCATCCCCATATTAGTACATGGGGACAAGTCTGCAGCATTGGAGAGAGGACAAGGAGAGGAGAGCTGCAACAGACTAGGGATGGCCATCAGAAGGTTAACCATCCATGGTACCATTGGTGGTTGACATCAATGGTATGAAGCCATCAGCTGTGAACCATCGATGGTTTCAGCCACCAATGGTCATTCCTGTTTTAATACTGGTCGGGCAGGGGGCCAATCAGGGAGTGGAGACGGGTCTTCACAGTTCATGTTGGGGAGCGGAGCTGAGCTCTGTGTTCTGGCACATGGAGGGAAAAACAACTAACCACTTGATTCTGTGCCATCGATGGCAGTAAACCATTGGATCTCCACTAACGATGGTTAAACCATCGGCCATTGATGGTTAACCATTGATGGTCAACGGCTATCCTTACAACAGTCAGTGTACCCTGTAAGGTGATGGTAGGCATGCTGGGTTCCCCATCAGCTGACTCAAGAGCAAAAGGAGGCTCGGGTGACTTGAAGCTGCAACATGCACATCCCACTTTCCAAAAACATATGAATAGGTTAAGTGGCTGCTGAATAAGTGTGTGTGTGTCAAATAGTCTCTGTACAGCACGGCGCCACTGGTGGCACTATACAAATAAAGGAAAAATAATAAACATGGATGCTGCTCCCATGTCGTGTAGTTGTTTATCAAGTTCCTGCAAACGCCCGCCAAGTAATTGGGACTACCCCCTTGCCTGACCTGAAAAGAGGGACTCATCGAAACTCATATAGATAGTTACAGTAGCAGACTCTGGGCCTGATTCAGAGCCGCTCGTAAGCGGCCGCTCGTTCGCTCCGAGCGATGTTTGCACAACTGCGCATGCGTATGGGTTGTAATACGCATGCGCAAACCAGTCATTGCGGTCGGAAATTGTGTGCTCGCAAAATAGCGAATGCCTGCTAATTTGAGTGACAGAATGAGGCGTTTGTGGGTGGTAACAGGGGAAGGTGCTTGAAAACAGGGAGTGGTGATTCGAATGCAGGCATGCCAAACGGTCAAAACGGGCGTTTTAAGGGTGTGCATAATTAACAAAGCAGCGTCATCGGCCACGTCACTTGGTTCTCTTTTAGCCTGAACTGCTCGCATGATTGCGGTAGGAAAATCCTACCACAAGAATAGCAAGCAGTTCATACGCCTTTCGATGTACTCGATTAATCTAATAAATAGCGGAGATGACGTAGGATGCGAGCGGCCAGGGGGCGTTTTTTTACAAAATAGTGAGTGCATGTTTCGTTTGCTCGTGCAGACATAGAGGCGTCAACAGACCGCAAAGAGCGAGTGCTCTATTTAAATATCCGGCCCCTTTTTCTGAACGAGCGAGCGCAAATAGCGTCCGGCTCTGAATCAGGCCCTCTGCCTCTCCCACTTAGTAAAACTCCACACTGATGGAATCCATCTACCACACTATACACAAGTAGAACCTTGGTCAGAAATCAGCTTCATGACCCCAAGGCTGTGGGCCAGCAAAGCTAACTACTGTGCAACTCTGAATGCCATGTGACTTGGTGACACCATCATGTCTTCAGTAGAAACTTCTGTGTACTGAGGCGCCAATAGCTGTTTAGGGAATGTCCAGATCAGACATATAAACTTCTAGTACAGTACTGTAGATCCAAATAATGCTAGACCAAATAGTGCTATTGTAGTTTGCACAAGAGTTTCCCCTATTTTTTGTGAATTGAATTAAATATGAACACAAGGTGGTGCCCTTCATATACCTCTTCCGTCTGCATGTGCTGTTTGCTACCAAGTGTCAATGCAATTTCTTAATGCCAGTGGGTAACCTGCCTTAGAAATAGAATAATGTGTTCATTTTAGTTTCAGTAGAAGGTTATAATGTCATTGGGGCCTATTCATCAACACTAAAATAAAATTTTTAAGGACATTTTCCTTAAATAACGTTATTTTAGTATTCATGAAGACACTTAACACAGGAGATATCACTGATATCTCCTGGTTAAGTCCCCCTGCGTTAATTTCCACACTCCCCATACATTAGTACATTCGTATGGGGATATGGAAATTATGCTATTCATCAAATTCCGAAAATGATGTATTTTCGGAATTTGATGGAGTTACTATCCGCCACTGTGAGGTGGCGAATAGCAGGTGACACTCCGGCGCTCCCTGGTCTCTCCTTTGGCTCTGGTGGAAAAAGAAAAATTGTTTTTTTTTCCTAAACTTTACTGTGTTCTGCCTGGAGTCAGAACAGCAGACGGAGCCGGAGGTGGCTGCAGCGGGCAGGTAAGTCTGGGACGGGGGAGGTGAGCAGAAGGAGGAGGGGTGGTTGGGGGGGGCACACAATAACGCAGCTGTAGGCAGTGCTGCGCATGCGCTGGTTTTACGGGTGTGACAGCGCATGCGCAGCACAGATTACAGCTGCGGTAAGTTAGTGTAGAGAGGGAGAACTATCTATTTCCTAAAACTATAGTGGAGAGAGATAAAGTGCCAACCAACTTTTAACCATCATTTTACAGGCTGTGTTTGAAAAATGACAGTTAGAAGCTGATTGGTTGGTACTTTGGGTCTGCTTCGGATATGTACGCTATTCCGGTATTAACACAGTTGAGCGATTATTGGTCGACCGTGCATGCGTCACGGTTACACTGCGCCAAGGCACTTTTGTGATGCCGTTTGTAGAGAGAATTTCTTCACAAAGTGATTGACAGTCAAAGACCATAGGGGGAAGGTAACAGGGAGTGCTGGCAAAAAACACAAATAGCCATTTTCAGGCATGTTGTAGCCTGCGCCTGCGATTCTGTACGCACATAAAGTCTCTGGGCCTGATTCAGAGCCGCTCGCAAATTGCGAGCGCACGCTCTGAATCAGGGTGGGTAGTATTTATTTATTTTTTCCTGTCCGCTCGCTAAGCTGTGGGTGCCCACACACAGCTAGTGCGAGCGGGCAGGAGATGGTTGCGATTATCGCGACCAACGGCATTACGAGGAGACCCTAAGGTAGGGTCTCAGCACTCGCAATGCCGAGTGGACTTCCAGCTCTAATAGAGGCGGAAGTCCACTACTGACATCACGAGTGATGTCAGTAGGGCCGCCCACAAACGGCAGGCGTTCCTTCGGGAACACCTCCGTTTGTTCAGCCACCCCCTTACCCGCCTACAAAATGGGGCGAGCTGTCAATCAACATCATCAGCCGTCCCGTTTTGCTGCGAGCTCTGGAGCGAGTGAAGGTCTCACTAGCTACGGGGCTCACTCACGCGTGTTGTGCACGCTGCGCACGTGCACTGGGCAATCATGTACCCGCTTGTGAGCGGGTCTGAATCAGGCCCTCAGTTCAGATGGCCATTCAGCGAGATCATAGGGCTACTCAAATAGCCGATTCTCAAATGGTCTGCGACAGCGGCTGCGTATACTGTATGTTTGCACTTGCTTGGATCTGCGCAGCCGGCAGTTGGGATCTCAATGCATTTCCAGCTGGCTACGGCACTAGCATATTGTCGCACAACAAGTGGGATCGCAGCTGCGAATGCATTAACATAGATCCCTGAATCAGGCCCTTTATCTCTCTCCACTTTACTATATCTCTCTCCAAGTTTTGATACATCTCCCCTCCAGTGTTATTTCTGTGTTCTTTGGCCCTCATTCAGAGCCGTACGCTCTGAGCAGAGCGCACGCTCTGAATGAGGGCTGCCCTCCATAATTATGGAGCGTCCTCCTGGACGCTCGTATAGCTGTGGGTCACCACCCACAGCCTATACGAGCGTGCAGTTTGATGGCCGCGATGGTCGTGACCATCGCGACCATCGCCACTGCGAGCCGGAGCCTGCGGTTGAGGTTTTCAACTGCAAGGCCCGGAGTGATTTTGGCTCTATCAGAGCCAAAATCACTCCCACTGACATCACTAGTGATGTCAGTGGGCCGGCTTCTGACGGTAGGCGTTCCCTTGGGAACGCCCCCGTCTGGGAGGCACGCCCCCGGCACGCCCCCGGCACGCCCACCAAAGGGGGCGTGCTGTCAATCAACATCGACAGCACGCCCCCTTTGATCAGACACAACGAGCGAAGGAAAGTCCTTCGCTCGTCGCGTCTGGCGCATGCGCACGACGGAGCTCCCTCCATCATGCGCATGCTCAGTGCAGACCATCGACCCACTTGCGAGCGGACAGCCGCTCGCGAGTGGGTCTGAATCAGGCCCTTTGTGTGTTGATGCAATGAGTGACAATAAAGAACTGCAAGGGGCATATTCAATACTTGCCTACTTTAGAAAATCTCCTCTCTGGGAGAAGCACGGAGAGGAGACACAGATGGGCGGTGTTAGGGGCAGGGCCAGACTCTTTGCACCATTAGGCTCTGCCCACTTGTGGTAAAATCCTGCAAATCGCACATATATAAATAGAGAGCAGGGCCAAAATTATGCAATTAGCATAGAATCGCATCAATAGACCTCATCCTTCTCTTCACGGGCCATAATTCCAGGTATCCCCATCTTGCGGACTTCACTAGGAAGTAATTTGGGCCTGTTTTTTTCTTACAGTATTATTAACCTCAATAAAATTAATTTCCAGTCATTTCCAGTCAATTTTGACCACCTCACAGCTCACAATATTGTTTTCATCCAGTTTAGGCCAAAAGGTTGCACTGAGCTAGCTGGCTGACTAAGCTAAGTGACAGTAGGGGGCGGGACAAACACTTGGCAACTCAAATTCCAAAATGGCACATCTAGGAAACAGAGTGGCACTGCATACCGGATGGCAATTTAATAAGCCATACGACCCCATAGAAAGCAAGAATGATTTTATTATTAAGAAATAGATCAGAGGCCTGAGTGAAGTGGAGTATGTATGTAGTGGAAGGCAGAGATAGGAAGAGTGGATTGATTCATAAGTTAATTTCATTAAATTATTTGCAAAAAGACAGTCACCAATGTCCCAAACAGCGCATAATGCAAAGAAAAGAGGTGCAAGATGGAATTGTGGTTAAGTGGACAGTGGCAGTTTGTAGACCAAGAATTAGGGGTTAACATCCTAATACAGGTGGGGAATTGCTTTTCTGGTAAAATTAAACTTGGTAGCAGGGACACAGGACCTCAGTTACTCTCTAAAATCATATGCATTAATGGCAGATATTGGACGCAGTATAACTATCATGGCTTTGGTGATCTGCTGTGCAACTGGGTGACAGCTGTCATACTTGCTTCCTCTTGCAAATAAATGTTTAACAGTCAATTGTTTTTTGAAACTACTACTAGTATTCTTGGTCACCTTCTGGGATGAAGATCCACCCCCAGCAGTAGCAGCAGGCCTAGTGCTCAAGGATTCTTCTGAGGAATCCTGGATAGGCGAGGACTCAGTTAGCCTTAGGAAATTTAATTCAGGACCAGCTCCGAACACTTATGAGGAGATTGATGATGAAGGTGTTGGCGGTGGAGATTGCATGTACTGTAACCTAGCTGAGAGATGGGAGCTTACTGACGCTTGTTACTACTTTAGCAGAGCTTTCAGATTTTGACAAAAACTTTTCATGAGCGCGCTGCAAATGACATAACAGGAAGGAGGTTCCTACCTCTACTTACTAAAGCTTTACAAACACTATAGATGGCTTGACACTGTTGTCAGGATTTGGGTAAAAATCATTCCACACAGAAGAGGTATATTTTTTCGTCTTATACCCAGGCATTATAATGGGCTTCTTATCATGGGCAAGAACTGCTGCCACTGGTGCCTGACTTACACAAATAACATCCTCATCCTCAACATCCTCATTAACAATGTCAGCTACACAAATATACCCCTCATCCAGTTGCACTTAGTAGCATCCTCAATTTCTATGTCACCATATTTACTTGTGCTACTCATTCCCACATTTGCAGAAGGTGCAGAAATGGTGGAAGGAGGCTTCGCTATGAGTACAGTATCAAAAATGTCAGACTCATACATAGCACTTGTGGACCCCCTTAGACTCTCCTCTGGCATTTGTGACGTTCTGAACACACAGTTTATTCTTCAGCCTTAGTGGTTTTTTTCTGCACTGATTTGTCTGTTTTCATTTTGACACCTCTTCTAGACTCAGAGTGAGAAGGCATTGTATTATCATGTTAGGTAACAGGAAAAGATGCCTCACTGACAGTAGTTCTAGAACCACCACTCGCAAATAAAGCCACTGTGTGTGGTGTATGGAATGTTGGCAATTTTCTGTTTTTCGGCAGTAAACCTTCCCTTTATTATTAGAGGTTATGTTTTTTCTTAACATTGTGAAATATTGTTTTGATTTCAGGTGCATAATCTTAACCCGACTATGCCCTTGAGCACCGGCTTTAGTATATGTTGGAGTACTAGTATCATCTTGTCTGGTAGCAGCTGCAGCACTAGTGCCTGATTGCTGATCCTGCTCTTCTATCGACTGATCAAGATCTATATAGACTCACAGCGCTTCTAGTAATGGTGGCAAGGCACCTACTGAACATTATTGTTTAACTCAGTGCACTCCCTGAACACACACAAGTTTTAAAACAAAGCTCATTCGGACCCGCTTGCTAGATGCGTTCACTCGCTCGATGTGTATGTAAATTCGGGAAGGCAGGCGATCGCACAGCAAGGCATTAGCACCTAGTCTTGGCGTGCGATCGCTTTGTGTATGCAGAAGCCCATCAGCCAGTCTCAAGACGCCCACTTGCGCATGTCATCTCCAGGAAGTGTATGCAACCTTCGGCACATCGAGTACCATCAGAAGCGAATGCAACGCTTGTGGTTGATTATACCCTACCGCAAGCACTGCAAGCACTTCAGTGTGAAATACAACCAAGTGATGTGTACTATGACGCTGCCTGTTAATTATGCACGCCTCCGAAATGGCGTTAAGATGCTCAGGCACGCCTGCGTTCGCACCTACACTCCCCGTTTCTAGTGGCCAGCCCGTGTCACCACCCACAAACGGCCTCTCCTGTCACGCATTTTACAGGGCAGTTTATGCGCAGCAAGTGTGCACTTCTCGATCGCTCTCACTGGCTTGCACACTGCGATGCATATGCATGCGCAGAATGCAAAAATCGTCTGGCTGCGTGCGAACGCTTTCTAGCAAGCGGGTCTGAATCGAGCCCAAAGTTCACACTGCAACTCACAGTGCTACAGTGGCAAGGCACCTACTGAACATCATTTATTAACACAGTGCACTGCCTGAACACACGCAAGTTTTAGAACAAAAAAGTTTTCTTTTTTTAACAAATGACACAAGATCACACCGCGACTACATTAATGGTGGCACAGCCACCACAGTAGTGCCATAGTAGTGCTTGCACCACACAGCTCTTCACTGACAGAGTCTTCAAGTTCTTAGTGCTGCAGACAGCCCACAGCCCCTCACAGTCTGCCACAGCAGTGCTTAGTTGCAGCCCACAGCCCTTCTTTAACCCTCCGGCGTCCTGTGTGAAATGACGCCCGCGATCACGAGGGAGGGACTTTTATTGAATGCAAAACATGCGAGATCCAACGCCAGGAAAATGACGTTTTGCCTCATTTTGGATTACGAGTCTGGTGGGGACACCCGAGCCCAGACTCGGAAGTACTCGGATATGCAATATTTGTGTGGTTTGGTTTTCAGAAAACTGAACCCGCA